>CM064326.1:32049359-32674359 GCA_032595735.1 Pelochelys cantorii
TCAGCTACCATCACAAAGGCAGGAAGCCACATTCCCCCGGAGTGCTTCAATGAACTCTGAGTCGGTAGCTTCTGCATCTGATTGGGCTCTCTGTGTACGCAGGATCAGGACTTCAAATTCTAAAAGCCAAACCCTTACACGGTACAAATAATCATAACTTGGTTGAAGTTAATGGAGCTACATTAATTTACACCAGTGTGACGAAGTGGGGATTGTGGAGATTTCATTCCCCTAGTTATGCTGCATGCGATTCCTACTGTCCAGTAGTAACCCTGTGTGTGTGTGCGCACGCGCACGCACACATGTCACTAAAAACACTCTGCAGGCTCTGTGCAATGGCAACTTCTTCTAGCTCTCCGCAGTGATAGGTACCAGTGCTCCCAGCCACCAGTGGCACAAACAATCCTTTCAGAAAAGGCTTATTGACAGCAGCTGCCAAACCCCAGCATTCACAAAGAACAGACTTCCTCTAGAAACACCAGCTTCAAAACCCATGTGTCACGGGTTGCTTAGGGTCTGAGCGTGTGACTCGCCAGTGAGGTCAGTGGGAGAGCATGGTGACAGTGTGGCTGCCACGTGGGGGATCACTGGATTCCCCAGGCTGCCAGGGTCAGATGCCATGTGGAATCAGTGCACTCAGCTCAGGGGTTGCTGGGGCAGGATGAAGCATGATATGAAGTAGTTTGTGTTGCTCATCAGTGACCCCTTGTGGCAAGTCAAGACTTACATTGATAGATTCCTATCCTGGTAGACTATCTAGAGTCTTGATTGGTTTATTTGAGGGTTCTTGTTCTTGGAAAGGCTGGAGCAGGGTTGGAGTAACTAAGGGAGCAGAGAATTTTTTGGGGGAAAAATTGTTGAAAACTGTAACCTGTTTTCTCGCTGAAACTATGATCTACCATTGTGTTAAATGTGTGAATTATGAATATTTTTTGGCAGTTCCAATCAAAATGATAAATACTTAGTTCTCACCGAGTGTTTTTCATCAACAGATCTCAAGGCATTTTACACAGAAAAGGAAATATTGGAAACCATGTACTGGGGAAGGAAAAAACATATCTCGATAGATTTTCTAAAATAGTGAAGCTAATCTAAACCATTTAAATGGCAAAAAACATTTGCAAAAGTAAATTAAAATCCACCTCATGGAAAAGTCCTATACAATGGAATAGGAATGAAACCTATAGGGGTCTAAAGAAAGGACTCTAATAATCACCAGCATTGAATGGAAAATGGTCTCTCAGCTATGGAATCCTATAGACTGCTTTAAAAATTCTGTAATTCTATATGATATCCTGCAGCACTTCCCATCTTTCTGTATTTTACTTTTAGTATCCACATATTCTGCAGTATCTTTTACAAACAGATACAAATACTAGTGATGCTATACATTTAAATAGCTTCCCAGGAGCTCTCCAAAGACGTCTGCTCAGACAAGAAATTAGAGTTGTTGTCCTTAGATTTCCTTGGAAATGTCTGCAATCCCTCAAAAGCTGAGGATATTTAACAGCTACCCACATGTGAGAAATAACATGCACCTATAGGGAACAGGGCAGTTTAAATGACAGTCTCCAGACACTGATTATTACCGAATGTTTGAAGTTTTCTAGGGAAGGACATGAGTGTTAGCCCAGCTTGTCAGCCATGATCTTTTCTTCCAAGACCACTTAAGGTCATTTTTGGGAGGAAGAGAAGAAACCAGCATAGCAAGTCTGCTATCCAATGTTGCTATTTCAGAGACATCCCATTTTAAAACACCCCAAAACAAATCAAAGCATGAGAAGTTTGATCAAAATTTCATTCCACAGAATTCACCAGCAAGACTACTGTGCTCAGTCCTGTCAGTGAACCTGAAAGAAAAACCTCCAGAACAAAAGCAAAGTCAAGACTCCTAAGTTTGCATTAACTTGAGGGGCAATCTTGGCTAATGGGCAGTCAGTAATTAATTAGTGCTGCCCATGCCAGCAGGTGACAATACATCTAGTCAACACAAACTAGGGATTATGGGAATTCTATCTAATCATTAAAAACAATAACAAAAAATTAGAGACATGTTCACATACCCATATCTTTAATGGTCTCTCCTGGCAACAAAGGAGGTTCTTCCATTTCAGCCAATTTATTAGATTCCCTGAGGACCTACACAAAAATGACACACACAAAAATTAAATTTTCATACATCAATAGCCTACCCTTTTAATGTACATACGATTGGTCAATAATATCAACAGTAACAAACCCTTAGCACTCTGATAGGAGGGTTTTGACCAAGTGCTTGACCAAGGTCACACACCTGGTCGAGGTTAGAGTTTGCAACTCCCTGTTCTTCTTATGTCAGGGGTTGGGGTATACGAGTGAATGGTAGGGAAACATTTATATCATCTTTACAACACCTTGGGCACCGTGGGAACAGCACAAAGGGAACAGAGTGAGCTGAGGGGTTGGTCTAACATTCCTTAATTGCTTTCCAGCAGATGTGGGGTGTGCATCCTTTTGAACATTTCCCTTTCAACAGAAAAAAAGACAGCTGGCTCTGTGTAATGCCACCATCACTTACGGACATTTGTGGCATCTGAATCGGAACAGTTCTTATCATCTGAAAAGTTTTATTAAGACAAGATGCATTGAAGTTCACTACTGCAGAGTGAGAGCTGGTTAATGTGTCTATGCAATACCGTATGGGTAAGTAAACTAAGGATGTTAAATATCGACAAATTGAATAGTCAATGCATTTTGCATCGACTATTCAATTAGTCGATAGGGTGACTCCGTCTTTGAAGTGTAGCAGCAGCCCTAGGGGAGTCCCCAGCTGAACCCGGGCTCCATGCTGGAGGAGCTGCTGTTTTGTAGTACTCCTCCTTTTCCCCTCTTTATGATAGAGACCAAGCGGGGAGGCGGGGGAAGTGACTAGTCAACTAGCATGTTGACTATCCAATAAGCATTTACTTATCGGATAGTTGACTAGTCCTTCACATCCCTAAAGTAAACTTTAGCACAAGTGAGATCCATTAGCAGGTGGGAGAAGACACACTGTTAGCAGCCATAGTGACAGTGAATGGAAACATTTGCATTCCCTTTGCTGGAAAAGAATGTTCTTGCTAGCAGTGATCAGACAGGAAAAGTACAACACTACAAAGCTATTTGCCTTAAGAGGCATTTGACAGATATTACCTGTCTACAGATGGCAGTTTAAAGCACCTTACACTAGTATAACTGCTACTCCTAGGGGAATTCACCAAAAAATTAAAAATGCTGTAACAAAAAAATTAAAAGATTCTGTATGCAATTTTTTCTAATTCTGCAAAATTCTGCATATTTTGTCAAAATAGCACAACATTACACAAAATAACACCAATTTAAATTATTATTGGTTATTTCAAAATACCTGTCAGTAAATATGTCTTTAACAATGCAGACCACGAAAAAGATTCAGAAGATGCTGTGTGGCAGCACAGCTTCACAGGTGATTAATCAGTCCTGCCCAGTCAGAGGCTCAGGGCTCCCTGCAGGAAGCTCACGGACTGGGCGGGGCTGATTAACCACCTGTGAAACTGTGCTGCCCTGCAGCTAAGAGGGAACACTGCTCAGCACCATCTCCTTGGTGCCGCCTGATGCCCCCCTCCCCCCGCACTGCGCTGCTGCCTCTATTGGGTGGGGGGAGGGGAGGCTGCCACAAAGCAGCCTCTGCCCATGGGCAGGGGCTACTCCAGCCAGGCAGGCAGCCTGGCTCAGTCCTGGCTCGTGCCGGGTCTGGAACCTACCCCCGCTGAGGCTCTGCAGTTTAAATGTAGTAGGAGCCAGGCTGCCTGCCCGCCCGACTTCTACTACATTTAAACTGCAGAGCCACAATTTGGGCAGCTCCTGCACTCGGCATGAGCTGGGACTGAGCGCTTCCCTTATCAACTAATCATGTAGTCGATAAAAATTCGATCGACTACACAATTAGTGAATTACCCGCCCCTTAACTTCTTTACTTTGTGTTGGTTTTCCTGTCTCGCTAGTCCTCTCCTTGCCAAGCCCCCCACCCAAAAGGTTTTAAATAACAATAACCCAAAAAAATCAAAGAGCCAAAGTGGTGACACAAACACGACATTTGCAAATTATCCGCCTGTTCCCTCTGCTTGCACATTATAGCCATTTCCCCCTACCCTGTGGCTGCCAGTCTCAGCTGGCCCTCAGCATAGCTGAACAAACGACATTACAAATAATTATACCTTTTGCGTTCCTGGTCTCTGAATTCTCATCCATTCATTTTGCAGAGCTACCTGTCAATTTTGGCAGATTGCACATCATTGACAGCTGGGACAGTATATGGGGGTGGGACGGTAGCAGAGAAGGGAATGGGCTAAAAATGAATTTAAAAAATTAATCTTCCAGCTAACAATTTATTTGCTGATAAAACATCAATGAATTCAAAATCCAGTACCAAAAGGTCAGTAACCCTTTAAGCTCTCTCAGTAAACTATTTCTCTAATGGATTACTTTAATGGATTGTGCAAGGGAAACATATTCCTGATTATTACAGCTAAAACTTTTTAAAAATTCAATTCTTCGGTGGGTAAGCACATACCTCAATTCTTTCCTGAATAAAGAACCTTTCCTGAATCAGAGCTTTATATTTTAAGCTCTAAGGATAGGGACTACCTGGTACGGTGTGTCTGTGCAATGCTTAGTAGCCCAGGACCCTGCAGTCCTGTATATAACAATAGTTAGAGAATTTTTTTTTTTGAATATGAGATGTTGTTTAACACCTCCTCCCCCCGCAAAAGCAATAAACAACATGTTCTAATACCAAGGTCTGAAAACATTCTCCTCACAGTCTTAAGAGCCCCTGTATTCCAATTGACAAAGGGTGCACCCAACACTCAGTTGTCAGGATTTCTAAACAAACGACGTCTCGTAAGGTAGCATATAAAAACTGGTGACCTGCTGGTCATGAATATTACTGCGGGATGCATGTGCGGGTTGTGTATACAGCGTTGGGTATGTGGGCTGGAAATATGTTTCAAATGCAGCTAATGAACAAGCCTGCCCTAAACAATGGAATGTGGATTTACATGCCTGCATGGATCAAGCTACCGGTAGGATGAAAAAATAGCATAGCTTGATTACAAGTGAAGGCCAGTGAAAGTATATTTGCTTCTATGGTAGACAAACTGCTCAAGCTAACAGAGAAAACAAACTGACTAGACTAGAGTATTAAGGAGGGGCGGGGTGCCTGCACCCCAAAGAACAAGCCGCAGGGGAAAGGAGCTTTGTCTGTGTTTACCCTTCAAGGAATACATCTCAGAGTGGGGTTTTTTACACTATAAAAGGGAAGAAAGGAGATTCCTTTGTTGTCCTTCATGTAAGGAGCAAAAGGGGCTGTGCTCTTGGAATCTGTGACAAGAGAGTTCTCCAGCTACGTGTGCTGTGCATGCTGAGAAATGACTGTAGGTTCAAAATTGCCAGAACCGGGATTGTAATCTGCTAAATTTTAGACATTAGGAAGCATGGGTTATATATAACCATTTGCTGTTTCTATTCTCTCTGCTTAATATCACTTAATATGCTGATTTTTATTAATAATCTTTTTGTTTTGTAATAAATCCATTTCAGTGCTGTTGCATTAAAGGAAGGAGTGTATCCTCTGGTCAGCCAACAGTTTAGCATGGGGCCTGCCTCTCTGGAGTCTAGGGACTTGGCAATTTCTACAGTCAAGGCTGGGTACTGTAGAGGAATGCTCTTCCAGGGTGTTTGGAAACTGGGGTTCACTGAACATTAGCTGCAAGACAAAGTTAAGACTGGCAGAGTCTCAAGGAGTTTGCTGGGGCAGGAGACAGATTGGTCTGGCAGGGAGCTGACACACACTGTTTAAACTCCAGCAAAGTTCTCTCTTGCTGAGATAGCAGGTAACACAATGGCTCACAGCTCTGAGCACGCCCATGGAGTGTCACAGCTTCCTCCCCTATCTTCCTCCAGGATCTATCTGCTGCCTTTGGACAAAGTCAGTCTCTCTTCATGAATTTATTATTCTCTGTGGCCTTGTGGCCTTTCTCATAGCACTCAATCTTTCAAGGAAAACTCTGTAAGATAATGTTACCATGATGTATGTACCAATATCTATTCATAGCCGAGGATACTGTAAAATGGGAATTAAAGGATCGGGGGGGGGGGGGGAAAGAGTGGCCGTGTCCTTGTATTCACCACAGGAAATACCAGAGGCCCAATTCTGCACCACTGAAGTCCATGGGAGCTCTTCACTCAAATGGTTGCAGAATCAAGCCCTGGATGCTTGTTTAAGAACAAAATAGTTGATCACTGGTGCATTATTTTCTCCACTAATCAAAACAATTCCTACAGAGACAAAGCAGATTTTTGAGGGCATTTTTTTCTAGAATTTTGCTAGCAAGATGCAACTGTTTCCTTAATGCTAAATTAGATCAACCATAAAGCAGCAATTATCTTTATTAGATAAATCCCACAGTGCACTGCAAATATTGTATGTCTTTGGAGAGATTTTCAGCTTTCATTTAGGACTATTTCAAGGGCACTTTGGAAGGATTTATGTGCTATGTTTCTTACTGGAAATATAATAAACTATAAACTGAGCAAGTAAATGGGATTTTGTTGATTAGTTTAGAATCACTAGGGATACTATGACCAGACTACCTACGGAACAGAATGGCAGGATAACTGCAGGACTAAGATCCAGGGCCTTTTCTGAGGATTAACGACCAGATGGGAAGAATACAACTATTTGACCAAGCATGTCATTAATCCCATGGAAATGCCTGTGTCTTAATCTTTTGGCTATTACAAAGTAAAAATGGGAAAAGAACAAAACACCAAAGGCATATGGATCATTTTCAAAAGAGTCCAAGGGATCCAACATACTGTACAATGGCCAATCAGCCCAGGCATAATCTCCCAGTGTTCCACTCAGCGTAGAACAGAAGGTGAGGCTGAAGACAGTCTCTCAACTTTTAAGATAACAAAACTCTTATTCAATTATAATTAAGCCAGAGACGGTAGTGCCCGTCTCTATTCCGGGGGACCATCATCTGACAAAACGTACAACACAACTGCTTTGCAGTAACAGCTTTCCAAGCTTTGAACAAATACAAGCAAGCAAGCAAACTAGTTAAAATTCACCCACTGTGGCATCTTGTATGTTTCATGTAAGTATAGCAGAGCTTGAAAATTCCACTTACCTATTTACCACTGGCTTGAGGAGCTTTAAAAAGGCTCACAGCCAGAAGATTAGGTTCTTTTTAAATAACTAAAATCACCAAGGAAATGAAAATGGTTTCCAGGGAAGGGAAACAGTCTCACAGCAGTGTTTTTCTGGTTTATTTTTCATGAATAACCTCCTCTCCCACCCCCACAATCCCAGCTGTGCAGGGCACTTCAGCCATTCTTGGGCTGTAGTAACTGCTGACCTCTTCAAACTGGTGTGTGAATGTGAGGTAAGGGTTAGAAATTCAAAGGAATTCTTTGCTGAGGGCCACTAAATAGGAGCACACTGGTCTCCTCTTTCTCTCCAAGTGCTTGTAGTTTGATGCCTCCAAAAATGGTCTCAAAAGGTTCCTATAAAAAGCCATTACCTACTCATCACATCAGCCTCCCCTGGCACTGAAGGTCACAGAAAATATCTATTCAAACAAGACCAAGATTTTTAATGAAGAGCTTTCTTCAGCTCTAATGGTGTCTTGACAGACAACTGTTCTGTTCTTGAATGATGGATGGCTATCCAATATCTTTTGACAGTGCAGTGGCCTTTCTGCATCCACTGAACAAGTGTTTTCCATTTGTTAAAGAGATTCCTAGAGTGAAAGGTTAAGCTCCCTGTGAAAGAAAGAAAGTAATCCTAAAAATGCACATTAATGAAGTTCAAAGCTCCAGTCCAAGGCAGACAAATTTAACTTTTGTGAATGAGCTCTTAAAAGTAAAAAATAATCAATGCCTTGCACAACAAATGTTGCTAACTCTTCTAACCATGCCAAGCCGCAGAAAACTGGCTTTCAGATCAAGGTACTAATTTTACTTCGGAAATAGTGCTGAATAAAATAGAGGTCCCAGATGTGAAATTACAACTATTTGTCTAAAATCACGTACCACCCCCACCCCCCCACCCCCCGCAAAAAAAAAAAAGAGGAGGAAAAAATAGCTCTCCTAATGCAAAGACAACTAATACCACAGAAAATAAAATTTTGGCAAAGTATTGAATGCAAATCACCCTTATGAAGACTCTCATCTGCATTCCTGCTGGCTTCTTGCTCCAGCCTACAAGAAATATTTACCTAGAGAAACCATAACCTCTTCTCCAGTTCTACTCAGAAGAAAGCAGAATTCAGGAACTTTGTAGCTAAGAAAAAACCCCAGCAATTTATTAAGAAATGGAAAATATCTGAAGACTATTTGTGTATTCTCTTTAGTTTTCCATTACTTCTGGATGGCAATCATAAATGATTCCAGAGTTTTTTCTTCATTTTACATTAGTTTATATTAATATGTTCAGGTACTTTTGTATATTAATGTTAGCCTCTTCCGCTGTCTTCTGACCAGATAATTTTATATCCGGGGATATAATTTTAATCTAACAGAGACAGAAAATTGACCCTGTCTGATTTTTTCCCCTTCTAATTTGCATTAAGCCAATATTTTGCAACCTGGAATTTGGCTGATATATAATGACGGAAGTACAGAGAGAGGGTACGGAGGGCATGAAAAGAATAATCCTGCTCAAGCAAGCAAAATCTTTCCTATTACAAGGTAACTGAAAAAAAGAGAAAGTGACTCTCATGCAAATATTCCATATTTATAGCCTTTGAAACTTGAGCCTGTTCTCACCAAAAACTCTATTGCACATGCAGACACAAGGGCTGCTCACTCGTCACCAGTCTGCCATTCCGGAAAGGTGTCCCCCAAGGGCAAAATCATAATTCAGTCTCTGTAATAATTTAGTCCTTTGCGGCTCTGTTCCTTGTGAGCTTATTGTGCTACAGAAGAAAGCAACCCCAGCCTGTTCTCCACCTGCAGGACACAGTCTGGCAGGGGGAAAATGCCCATCCCATTTGATCAACCTCATCTTCTATTTAGGAAGCAGAAAAAGAGGAGCAAGAGAAAAAACAAAACAACTGCCATGGCCGGCCGCTTCCCAAAGAGGCAATGTGGCTGAGGTAAACCTTTTATTAGACCAACTTCTGTTCATGAGCGAGAGCTTTCAAGCCACACAGGGGACTAGTCAACACTACAAGTGCTACAGTAATGCAGCGAGCTCTCCCATAAGCTTAATTATTCCTCCTCCACAAGCAACTCTCCTGCCCACACAAAGCTGCCTACACTGGTGCTTAGATTGGTGTAACTTGTATTGCTTAGGGATGTGGATTATCCACACCACAGAGTAAGTGGTAGTGCAGTCAGGCCTAGGGTCTAGGATGGTGCTTGGTCCAGTTGTGAGTGCAGGGGACTCGACTCTAGGGCTACATCTACACTGCAGGCTTCTTGCGCAAGAATTGTTTTGCGCAAGAGTCCTTGCACAAAAGGTCTTGCACAAGAGCACATCCACATGAAGTAAGCCATCTAAGTAATTTAGGTGCATTATTTCCATTTTGCTCCTAAGTCACTTAGATTCTCACCCTAACTATACAAAACCTCATGAGATTTCCTAGGATTTTCAATTTGAATTAATTCTGTTCCAGTCTGGTAATAGGTCAACAGCTTATGCTAATACACGCAGAATGGGGAAAAGTACATTCCCTACATCAGATTCTAAGCTTCTTTAGTCAGGAGAAAATCCAACAGTGCTTGCAGCTTAATACTGATGATTGTAGCAGCTAAATATTCCTTAATGTTGGATTTATGAAGTGAAAAAATTTGTAAACTGCAGTGAAGAGTGGATTTAAACTTAGATCCAGGTATTAGAATGTTCACTATTAGAAGCTTTACATAAGTTATTATGATATGTGTCAAAAGACTTAAGAAGAATACTCCAAATGTATACTGTTGGAATCACTCATCGTAGCCTCTTGTCCCCTCACTCCCAAGACACACACAGTGCATTAAACTGTTGTCCAGAGGAAGGCTGCAGGCACAAACACACTAGAGAAAAGATTTGTATTCCTCCCTGTGGGCTCCAACAATTCTGCTAAAAATTCCCCACAGAAAATGCTAGTGCAAATTGCCTTGCGGAAGCTACCACAGAATGTTTTTCCATTGTCATAAATTTGATTTCTAGAATTGAGCTGACTCATACAGAGAGCAAGAGATCAAGCAGAGGTAGGAGTGATAGGTCCATGTAGCAGCTTATTCTAGCAGTGATGCTTTAGTTACACACCACAGGTGTATTTTCAAGGACTGACAGAATCACTTCAAAATCTGAAAGCTGTTTTTTTTAATCCTCCTACAAGACACCCTCTTGATAAGGCCATCACAGGCCCCCAAAATTTTGTGTCTATTGTTTCACATGTAAATAATTCCCACATAGAAACAGAAGATTTTCAGACTACCCCCTGAATTTCCTAAGAATATTTCAAAGGGGAAGGTGGAGTTTACCCTCTTCCTGCTCCTCAAAGAACCAGGATGTTCAGATCTCAAAATAAGATGATCCCTCAAGCTCTGTTCAGATCTCAGGACCATTTAGGCAGTCGCTGCGTGCATCTACTCTGGCTTGTATGATAATACACAGCTGTGGCCAAAACAGCAAATAAGATGTTAAGATTTGAAAAATGGGACAGATAATGTTTGAATACCTTTAGGTAAGTCAACAGTGCAGCCTGATCTGTAATACTGTGTGCAGAACCAGAGGGGGTTCAGAGTATAGAGCCAGGCCAAGAAAAATTCTCTTATGAACACAGATTGTAAAGATTGGCATTGCGTACTTTTAGAAAGGAGATGAATAAGCAGGGACAAGATAAAACTATATGCAATGGTCTAGAAAAGGGAGACTAGGAGCGTCTGTTCTCTGTCATAACACAAGAACAAAGGGACACAGTGAAATTAAAAGGTGGAAAATTCAAAACCACTAAAAAGAAAATACTGCCCCCCCCCCCAAATGTGTGATTAAACTCAGCACCACAGGAAGTCACTGATACCAAGAACAGAACAAGATTCCATAGGGGACTGTACAGTTATATTAATACCTTCCAGAAGTATCACCAAGGATAACAAGTTTTGTGGAAGGGATATGAAATCTACTGCTTCGGGGCTTCAGTCTCTAACTACTGGCAGACAGCAGATTATCCCTCCTCTGCCTGCCTACTGTGTAGTGATCTGCTCCCACCATTACACCTTTCTCTACCCCAGGTTCTCAGACTGGGGGTTGCAAGGTCACATGGGGATCATAGTCAGCTCCATGGCGCTGACAGTTCCAAGCCCCCAATAAATTACCAACACCCGCATTTTTAACTGGGGGGGGGGAGGGAAGTCACACTCAGCGGCTTGCTGTGTGAAAGGAATCACCTATATAAAAAGTTTGAAACCCCCTGCTTACAGCATCTGTCTCTGGCTGCTATCAAAGACTACATACCAGATGAAATGGATTGATTTTGATCCAGTACGGTGGTTCCTCTGTCCCAGTGCTCTGACCCTCACCTAGGCCTCTCTGGCTTCAGAGGTCATGACACTGGGTACTCCCCGGCTACCTATTTCCCCCCCGAAACAGATGTATGGAGACGTATCAAGCTGGGACGTGGTTCCACAACATGGATAGGGAAGCATGCAAATAAAATCATACGGTCTTCTTGGTGAGGTGTAGTGAGGAGGGAGAAGAGCAGATATCTCCCTTTCTCCCACAGTCCCGACTTTTACATCTCCTCTGCAGACATAGAGCTCAAGCCCCACAAGTCCCTACCGAGAGACTTTCAAGGAGTCACACAAAGCAGAGGAGGAGTAACTCCATGGAGGTCATCCACTCAGTTTCCACAGAAGATATGTCCATGGCCTGGAAAGGGACAAAAGGATCTTGCGTGTGTTACCAAGATAGCTGCAACTGCAACTCTAAAGTACATCATCCTACCAATAATGAGGTAAAGACAACAGGCAAAGCAAACAAACAAAAAATCTACTGAAATAAAAATAGGAACAAACCCCCTCCTTTTATAGATAGGGAAAAAAATCAAGTCATATGTAGCCATGAATAGAACATTTTCAGTATTAAGAGATGCTAGATTCAGGCAGTAAAAGAAGTTGCATGCATACTTTCATCTCTCATAGAACATAAATCTAAAATGGGTAAATAACAGAGCACAGGCTCTATTTGTTCTAAAGTCCTGTGCTACTCAGGCTGCTTATAAAAACTGAGATTAGCTACTTTTGTTCCATTTGGAGCCAGTGATTGAGATGAGTCTTCTTGATGACTATATCAACACTGCAAAAGTGACGAGGAGTCCTGTGGCACCTTATAGACTAACAGATGTATTGGCACATAAGCTTTTGTGGGCAAAGACCCACTTCGTCAGATGCATCTTCGTCATATGAACACTGTATCTAAAAAACTAAAATACTAGACTCCATGAGCCATTTGATAGCCCCTGAACTAGACCATCCATTGGAGCCTTGGGACCCCCACGAGACCTGTCTTTTCTGCCAATGGATGAGGACAAGAGCTGCTAGCATAGTTAGGGGTTAGACAGCCATGCAGACAATCCTACCCAACCTTCCTGCTGTGGGAAGGACTGAATCCCACTCCAACCCCCGACCCTGAACAGGGAAGAAAAACCTATTGATAGGTATCCAGAGCATTTTCACTGACTGTAAAGGTGAGCTGAGATGAGGATCTGTTGCTCCTAAGGCCTTGTCTACATTACAGAGTTTTGTTAGTGCAAGTTATGCTGACAATCAAACCCCAGTATAATGACATTACTTTGGCATGTTCACACAACATTCCTCCTGTCAGCAGAGTGTGTTCCCAGTTGGTGCTATAGCATCGACAGAGAGCAGTGTGCTGTGAGTAGTTAATCCCATTGTGCTACTACCTACCTTCTTCAGCTAAGAATTATGGGAAGGTAGAGTGGAGTTCAGTGCATTATAGGTGCTCACCTTCCCATGCCATCATTCCACAGGCATCTAACTGCATTTTTCACCAATCCCTCTGTACTGTGCTCCCCTCATCTCTGTCTGAAAGGATGGCTCCTGCACTGTTCTCTGCTGTGGTTGACACTGTTATGGCTATATCATGGCTGGTCATGCAGCTTATCACAAGCAACCAATCTGAAAAGGAATTAGAGATACCTGACCTGGCGTGTGCCATGGAAAGAAAACACCAAATTATTTTTGGCATTTATGGAGCAGCTGTACATGGTGGATCACCACTTTTGGGCTCAGGAAACAAGCACTGAGTAGTGAGATTGCATCGGTAGGCAGGTCTAGGCTGACGAGCAGTGACTACAGAACTTCTGGATACAGATCACTACCTGGAACTGTATGCAGAGCTTACCCCAGCCCTGTGGTGCAAGGACACCAAAAAAGAGCAGTCTTCTCAATGGAGAAGTGTATGGCAATCGCTGTGTGGAAATGGCAACTCCAGTCTGCTACTGGTCAGTCATGAACCAGTTTGCAGTTAGGAAGTCCACCATTGGGGTGGTGTTAATGCAAGTGTGCAGAGCCATTCATTGCATCCTGCCACAAAGGACTGTTGACTCTGGCAGTGGGCGTGTAACAATGGATGGCTTTGCAGCATGGGATTCCCTAATTGTGGTGAGGCAATAGATGGCATCCATATCCCAGTTTAGCCCTGGACCATGAAGCGATGGATTACATCAATAGAAAGGGTACTTCTCTATGGTATCGCAGGCGCTTGCAGAACACTGTGGTGGTTTCACCGGCATTAACGCAGAGTGCTCCAGGAAGGTGCACAACGCATGCATCTTCAAGAACACTGGCCTGCATAGAAAGCAGAAAGCAGGGACTTTCTTTCCAGACCAGAAGATTCCAATGGGAGATGTTGAAATACCCATAGTGACCCTGGGAGACCCAGTGTACCTCTTGCTCATGAAGCCTTACACGGAAACCTGGACAGCAGAAAGGAACTCTTCAACAATAGGCTGAGCAGGATAAGATGTAGAATGTGCTTTTGGCAAATTAAAAACATGCTGGCACTGCCTTTATGGTGGGTTAGACTCAAATGAGAAAAATATTCCATGGTTATAGAAGCCTGGTGTGTGGGCCATATTGTTTTTGAGGCTAAGGGTGAAAAGTTGCTCCTGAGACGGCACCTGGCTGATTTGGAGCAGTCAGACAAGAGGGTTATTTGAAGGGCACAATGTGAATCGGGGAGTTTTGAAGCACACATTTTCACAAAGAGCTCCAATACTGTATCATTCTATACAGTACTCTGCCATGCTTTAATTTACCACTTTGCATGAAAATGTTGATCATTCCTGACCATGATTTGTACCCAGCAAATGATCAGATTGCTTCTGTGTATTAATTTCAGCAGCAACCACCGTCTGTAGGAGACAAATAAAGATTGCTTATCTTCCAGAGAGTATGTTTTCATTCAACACCAATTAACGACACACAAAAAGGCTTGGTGGAAAGGAAGATAACAATGAAGGGCAGTGGAGGCTTTTGCAGTTGTGTGTAATTCCAGCTCTCATTTTGGAATCTGTCCGAAGGGGTAAAGAGAACAGGGCACCGAGACAGGCTGGGACGTTGCAAAGAATGTGTGAGAGGAGTCTGGGGAGGGTATGGAAAGCAGTTCTGTATCAGCTGCAGAGGAGTCTAAGCAGACATGAATTTAGCCTGCAGCATGATTAGAGAATTGAGCATCTGTTTGCTCCTCCTTTCTGTCCTATTTTATAATTTTATTTTAAAGTCTCTCCCTATGCCCTGCATTCTTGTTTTTTAGTCTCTGAGGACTGGAGCGCCTTTTGAAACATGTCTTTCTTGATTGCTTCCTTATCTGGTGGAGGTGCTCCACCAGTGTGCAGAGGGTTCCCGTGAAGGCCTTATCCGCAGAAGCACAAGAAACAAAGAGCACACACAGCATCAAATTATTATAGTAAAATGCCCCTTTTTAAAAATATGAATTATTTTCTCACTCTCCCTCGGCAAGCATGCAGCTCGGAGAAGGCCCTAAACATGGTGATCTTGGGTAAGATGGGAGCAGAGGCACTGAAGATGGGACAAAAGACCTCGGTGTTTTTTTTAAGGGGATCACTGTAGGTGACTAGGGAAAGTATTGTAATTTCTGCCACCAGCTTTCAGGGGTGGGTATTACTGAAGCTGTTCTCTCATTCCTGAGGGTAAGCAAGGATGTAAAGGTGTATACTTTGCATGTGTGTGGCTTCAGACAAAGTCCCTGTGTCACTCAACTGTGTGTCACTTTGGTCCCTGCACAAGTGATTGCCAAATGGCATGGGAAAGTTTCCTACAACCAGAGAAGGAACATACTAGCTCTGCTAAGGATACTTCAGCAGAGTTCATCCAGGAATGTTTCCTAGAGATCTCTCTGGAGGATTCCCACGAAATCTCGGTGTGCATTAACACACACTTCCATCGCACTGCTTAGCTGCCAAGGGGAACGTGAAGCACATGCACAAACAAAGCTAATCTCATACATGTCTATCCCTTCACCCTCTTCTAGAATATATATTGCAAAGGACAGCTCTCCCTCCTACAACCGAGCAGCATCAGTTCTCAAAGATCACTTACCAGAGCTCTCTTCCCCTTCCTCACGTGCACCACAGACAGACTGCAAAGTCTGGTTATACCCTGGAAAAGAGGCCCTGTCTTGCTGCAACTCCAGACAACCCTGCCGTGTGCTCCATATCATCCTCCAACTCAAACTTCCTCGTCCATGATTTTGTCCCACTGTCTGCCGTCTCCAGCCTTGCCAAAGTATCCAAGGGCTCTTGGCAGCAGAGGTGGGTTCACTGCTGAGGAGGGCATCCAGCTCCTTATAGAAGCAGTAAATCTTTGCTGCAGTTTGACTCCATTGCTTTCTGGTGCGCCTGCCTCAGCTCCTTCGTCTTCATACAGCACCGAGGTGTGTCTCGTTTGTAGTCCTTATCCAACATGCCGCAAGAAATCTGACCATAAATATCTAGGTCCCTATGGCTGGAGCAGAACTGGGACCACACAGCCTTCTGTCCCCACAGCGCCAACAACTCAGGTGTGCTCTAAGGAGGAGAGATTTGCTACATGGATGTGCCAAGGTCAGCTGGGAGGGTGTGATGTGAGCTGTCCACACTGAGCAAACAGGAAGTGGAATTTTAAAAATCCCCAGCCCTTTAAAGGGGGAGGAGTAGAAGCCTGTGGACCTGGGTATAGGGCAGTGCAGTGTCAACTGCTGACCAGCACAGCCAGAATGGGCATGGAGGGACACCTTCTCGAGGCCATTTATAGTGACATAATCAACCAGAGTGTTTACACTGATGCTCTGTTGATGTAACTTTACCACAAAAAAACTGTATGCCTCCTATCAAGGGGGTTTTATTTTGTCTGCAAAGCAAGAAAGTTTGTCAGCAGTAGGAGCACTGTAGTGTGTACACTACTTTTTCATCAACAGCAGCTGACTTTTGTTGACAAAATCCCAGGGTGTAGACAAGACCTAACTTTTACTTCCTGCCTCTGCGCTACAATAGGAGAAGTGGAAGTTGGGGGAAATTAGAAACTGGAGTATGAGAGACATAGCTGGTGTGAGGATTGTAAAGATTATTTATATTTTAAAAGCCAGCTTCATCCTTCTATAAAATTTGCATTTTGGATTAAATGTATATATAATGTGTCTGAAGTGATGCTGCCCTGCTGACCTTATTTTTTAATGTATGTTTAAATTTCCATCCCTAATGTTGCATTTTAGGGATGAAGGGGAGACTATTATTTTATAGAAACACAAAAGTACGTAGTTAAGTACTAATGACAGGCAACACCACACTTACAATCTAATTAGTTCCTGGAGAACCATCCTAAGTCAGGCCATCATAACTTGAACCCCTATTGCCCATGGGGCAATGTTATGAATAGGGGTTCCGATCCTAGCCCACTTTGCCTCCTGGGAGTTGTAGTGTCCTGGAGCCAGGGGGCTCTGCTGGGCAGCAGGTGGCCCCGCGGCACAATGCGAACGGTGCCCCAAGCCAGCCGGCCAGGGGCTAGGCTGGGCAGTAGACGGCCCCGTGGCGCAAACAGTGCCATGGGCTGGCTGGGGGCTGCGCCGGGCAGTAGGCGGCCCTGCGGCTCCTGGAGCAGGGTGGCTGTAAATGCAGGGGGGTCGCAGGTCGGGCGGTCGCAAGTCAGGGGTCGCCTGTATTGCAGCAGAAATCGTTACACAGTGAAGAAAAAAGATGATCTAAAATGAGGCTGGGTTCTTTGAAAATATGCTCACTCTTATTAGCCAAAAACCCAAGAGAGGAGGCATATTTAACCTTTTTACCCACTGGTTCTGAATTAAGGGACATTAAGCAAGCTTCTTTGTCTTTTTTGTGGTCAGCAAAAAATAAAGACAAGCAAAAAAAGTCTACAGATGTATGGATTGGGAGGACATATCTGCCAAGACAGCTGCCAATGTTGTCACTAACACAAAGTAAAAGCCACACCACTTCTCGTAAGAAGAGAAGCTGAAAATCAAAAGGTCATTTAGCAAGATCCAGGAGACGGAAAAGTACCAGAATAAATCTTAAATTGCGAAATCTTGTTTATAAACACAGATGCAGAATTCTTTCCATCATAATAAAATACTGGGAAAACACATTCATCTGGTGCAATCAAAACACAGGGGACTGAAAGTGGTATTAATGAAAATATTAGCTATTTAGTAAACTTACTGATAATTTCCTCCTTGCATGACATGGGCTTCATTAAAGCCATACCATTGATGGGCCCCCTCCTCTAAGGTGTCTCAACATCCAGTTCAGTGAATGGAAGGTAAAAACCCAGGCACTTTAGGGGACTGGACCCTAAAAGAGCAGGATTTAGTAATCTGTTATGTACTGCTTGATTTTCCATTCGTGGAAGGTAATCTTCAAGAAAACAGTAGGTGTCTACAACATATTTAATGGCAACGGTACTTGCTGATTTACATTAAACTTGTGCGTGAGGAGAAAAAAGTGGAGTGACCACTTAAGGAGAATGGTTTCAATTGAGTGAAAGAGGCCCAATAGACTTTTTGTAATGTCCATTATTTCTCTTTCCACCCTTCTCTCAAACATCCGTGCAGTTGTAGCCTATGAATAAATACACGCAGAGTGTGCACAAACACACACACACACACATGCAGGCATGCATGTGTACAGATCAGACATTGGTTAATCTAACTCAGATGTATGCTCTAGATTGAGGGAATGAGTAAGAATCTACTATATATTTGAGAGAGTTTGTCTATCTCCTTGTTCACCAACTCCTCCTAAATGGTAAGAGCTAGGATCACCAAATTTGGTATGCAGCTTCTTCTTCTTCTCATAACTAAAAACAAGGTCAGGGTTTGGTAGTGCCAGAAAAGTGAGATGTGCCTGGAATGGGACTGCTTCTCATAAAACCATACAGAAAAGAGACAGACTCACCAGACAGGTGAAAGGGGCTGGCTGGGACTGTCCTGGCCCCAAGCCTCCATAACCCCAGGTGCTTTTTAGGGAGGGCAGGGAGGCTGAAACCCCTCTCCCCTTTCATACGGGGACATTGCTGGCTGTTCCCCTGCATCAGGGAGCAAGGGGAAAGCGCACAGTTTGCTGCATTCTTCACGCTGGCTGGGGAGCACAGATGGACATGAACCCCTCCCCCGGTTGTTCTTGCAGGAGCTGCAGTAACCATGGAGAGGCACTTCTCACCTGGCCCCAAGCTGCTGCAGTGAGAGTGGACTGGGGTAGTCCTCTCTCCCCAGCGCAGCCTGCTTACTGAACCTCTCATCCCTGGTCCCACCCCAGAGCAATGATTTAAATGAAGCATGGACATTTTCATTTTATTTGCCAAAAAACACAAGTTGAATTAAGGACCCGAACAACACTGAGTAAATCTTCTAGTTTGATGTAAGTGCAATTAAAGTTGTAACAGAGTTTCCAGTTTTAGGCATGGCCTAAGCCAGTGTTTCTCAACCTTTCTTTATAAAGTACCCCTTAAAAAAATTATAAGTACCCCCAGAACCTACAGTTTTCAGACACACACATTTTTTTCTACCATTGCAACACATTTGTTTAAACAACTTAACTGTAACCGGGCGGGCAATGAAATTTTTGGGTGTAAAAAGGACAAAAATAATAAAGTGCCGTAAAACTTAAAACAAAAATTCAGTTTTCTCCAAATTTCAGTTGTGTTGATGTACTCCCCAGACTTCTCTCAAGTACCCCTAAGAGTACTCGTACCACTGGTTGAGAAACACTAGTCTAAGCAACAAGACCAGGAATTGGAATGTCTTGTGATCTGGCCCCAGTTCTGAAAACGAATAAACCTCTTAATTTCTTTATCTCAACATTCCTACTTTACAGTGGGGGAAGCTATCTATTTATCTGCTCTGTCAGGGTGTTGTGAGGATGAATTCATGAGTGTTTGTGTTGAAGACTGGGATCCTTAAAAGGAAGATACTAAAGGCATGCAAATTATCATCAGAATATAGGAACATATGTTTAATTTTCAAACTGCAGCCTAGTGTTTAAGTACAAATGGCTGAGAAGCCTCGAAGCCTTGCTTCTTCAAATGGAAACAATCAAGTCCTTGTAACTGTAAAACTAGGGGATTTTCTGTTAGCTATGGGCTGGAAAGATACCAGTCATGGAAAAATTACACTCTGTAAGACTACACAGCGATGAAACTTAACACAATCCACAGTATAAAAAAGAAAAAGGCCTGTGTTGCTTTTGCCAACTCTCATGATTTTATTGTAAGCACACAGAGTCTGTTTTGTAGCCCCAGTTCTTAGAGTTCTGTTATTATGAGAATCTCAGATTTCATTTTTTTTAAGAAGCGTCTAGCCCTTACATTTGCAGACAGGCTTGAGAATATGAACGCTGAATAGAAAAAGTCTAGAGGGAAAATAAGTGAATCCCCTTTTTTTAAAAAAAATTCCCATGATTTTTAAGGAAGACTCATGATTTTTAATGCATTTGGCAATACTACAAGCTCTTCTTCTGGCACATACCACATAGCCCCAGTTAGGCAGCAAAAACTGGTCTTAAGCAAAGAAATACGTGTTTGCTTCAGTTTATGGATAAGTTGTAAACAGCGCCCTCAGACAGCAAGAGGGGGAAGACTGGAGACAAGAAAATCTGCATAATCAGCAAAAGAGGTGAGAAGAAACAGTGTGCACCCTCTTACACCACCATCTACCACATCACCTTCTTTACTGTTTGAACGAACTTTAACAAGGAGTAAGATAACCTTCAAGAAAATGCATTTCAAAGAGTGGCTGAAATAGAAAACTGAGGGGCAAAAACACCCCAAATTCTCTCTCCCTATCCATTTCTTTTTTTCCCCCATCTAAAATGACAAATGAGATTGGACTGTGGGAGCAGGTCTTAGCCTGGGAGTTGGGTCAGCAATGTTCATGGGAAAGCATGGTAAGGGACTTCACCTTGAACTAAGTCTAATTTGTTAAGTTTATTACTAGGAAGCATTTATCTTTGTCTTGTAACTATTTCTGACTTTATGGTTTATATTTGTACTCAATGAAAACCTCTCTTTTATTGAAATAAATCCAGTGTTCTGAATTATTTTGATAATTTCATTTCAGGTAGCAGACTAAGGATGTTAAAATGTTAATTGACTAGTCGATAGGCACTTCTGCATTCCTCCTTTAAAATGTACAAGAGCCCCTGAATTTCAAAGGAGGAATGTGGAACTCCGTGTAAAGCCCGGGGACAGCGGGAAGTCCCGCTGACTCCGGGCTGCATGCGGTGTGCCTGCTTTGAAATGCACAAGAGTTCCCAGCTGGGGCTCTTGTGCATTTCAAAGCCTTGGAGCCTGAGGTCAGCGGGGGACTTACAGTCCCCCACTGACCCTGGGCTCCATGCTACGCTGCATGCCGCTAGGAGCCCGGGGCGAGCTGGGGAGTCCCCAGCTGACCCCAGGTTCTACACGGCACTTCACCAGAACCCGGGGTCCCCAGCTGATCTTGGGATCTGGGGAAATGTCACGGTGAGCCCCTTTGAATCGCGCAGAGGCAGGATTTTAAAGGGACAGCCCACCGCACAGCTGATCCACAGCTGACTCCCCAGCTGACCCCAGGCTCTAAGGCAGCCCCTTTGAATTGCATAGAATACTCCCACCCCCTTTGGTGCCTCTATCTCATAGAGGCAGCAAGAGTGGGGGGGATATCTACTAGTCGACTAGTCAAAAGACTATCTGGTAAGCAAATGCTTATTGGATAGTCAACTAGTCTTCAACATACAATAGTCAGCTATAGGGATGTTAATGCCCATAGAGGGGCAACAGACCTAATATGTCTGGATTGTCCAGGAGCACAGAACACACACTTTGGGGGAAAGTTTGAGAATGGGAGTATGTTGGGATCACCCTGTAATAGTAACTAAGGCTGGTGGAAGCCAGAGCGTAGCTGGTGTTTTGCTGTCAGGTGGGTAAGGTTAGAGTTGCTGGATCAGGGCTGTAGCTTAACAGACACTCTGGCATGCCTGCATGCTAGCAGGCTGTTTGTGAGCAGCCCAGGTGGGAGCTACAGCAGCAAAGCATTGCGAGCAATTCCAGGTTGTTGGGCAAGTGGTGACATGGCCCCTTGTTCGTCTACAAATTAGAGATGTAAGAGTTTAACCAATAACCAATAACAGGAACTGATAAGTATCAGTTTAACAGTTAAACTCTGCTAGGAAGTGCAGGGCCAGCAGCTGGGAGCCCTCCAGCAATCTTTCCTCCCTACCCTTATATCCCCAGGTAACACTTGTAACCAACAGAATTTTGGTCAGTTTCACGGTTACTATTTTTGTATGTGTTTTACATGCCTACTACAAGTCCCACTGGCTTCAGCATGAGCTGCAAGATACTTTTCAGCATCCTGACCCTCAGACCATTTATTTAGGAGTCCAGTTATTAATTTAATTGCCTGGTTCTAGATACCCATGTTTGACATTTTGATTTAAGAGATCTTTATTGGAGGAAAAATCTGGTTTTCTGCGAATATACCAGCTAATATTTGCCAGTGATCACTGCAGTGCAAGCTATTTTAAGACAGATACTAGGGGTCAGATACTTCAAGAGTTGCATGCTCACAAACAGGGCCAGATTTTCAAAAAGGATCAGCTTCCATTTAGGCACCAAAATAAGGAGTCATGGGAACAGCTAGGTGCTGAATTCAGCCCTTGGTTAGGTGGCTGAAATCTTGGAAGCTGACCTCTTTTAGAAGTCTGGCCCCAAATGTGGGTTGTTCAGTCTTTGACAGCGTGGCTCTATAAGGCGGCTTTTCCAGTAACAATGGTGTAGAGCTCAATCTCACTCTTATTTCAGCTGTCAGGTTTAGTGTCCCCCTCCAGCTCCTGCTACATAGACTGGGCTAATAATCTGGAGGCTGAAGTCTTTTTGCTATTTTTACACTTATTCCACCACGAAATGGTGGACTTGGGATCTCACTCTAGCCCTGTTGTGTCCAACACGCTAGCCACATGTGACTATTTGGCCAGTTGAGTGTGGCTAGTTCACTACAGAACTGGTTGGCCACTACAGCCCTAACCCCACGAAAAGGAATACATACATACCCTCAAATCTGGAGAAAAGTTGTCTGTGGAGGTGGAGACTGAATCCGATGACACAACTGAAGCAGATTTTGTACGTACTGAATGGTCCGAGTGAGAGGTGGAAGCACTGCAGAGAGACAAACACGTATGTCAGAACTGTGCATTGCTTAGTCTAACTAAAACTAAAAACCTCAATTTCACACTTATATGTAGGAGATGTTACTGGGCTGCTCCAGGATAAAAATATACAGGGTCCTGAATGCAAGACAGGCCCCCTCCTAGCCTGACCACAGATTTACCATGGAAACAGAAAAAATGAAATCAGAACTAAAAGTTTCTTCTGTTGATTGTAACAGGGGTGGGGGAACCTTTTTTGGGTTGGGGGTCGCTGACCCACATAAAAATCAGTTGGGGGCCACACACCCGCAAATCCGCACTAAATGTGGCCCCCGAATGAGAAGGAGAAAGACACCCCTCACATTCTCCTTGCACACCGGAGCCTAGTGGGGCCTAGACTGGTAGTTTTTGCGTGCTCCAGCCCTGCAGGCGAGTGGCAGGGGAGTTGGAGTGCCAGCACGGGCTCCCCAGTGCTTGGGGGGGGCGGGGAAAGAGAGCCCTGACTTTCAGAGGCTGGCTCCAGGCAAACTGAAGGCCACATCCAGCCACAGGTCCTTAGGTTCCCCACCCCTGAACTATAACTTTGCCCTTTGGAGTTTCAATGTAACTCTCATGCATTACAACAGGCTCTTCTCCTAGATCCTCGTACTTCCCTCGTGACATGTAGCACTATTTGACATACTATAATAAGATGGCATCATCCTGTTTTTCTATATTGCCCCTCCAATATGGCTGTGCATAATTAAAACTGTTTTACTGTATATTCATACTGCAACTTTCTAATAGGGTTGCCAGATGGTTTCAACAAAAATACCAAACACTCCCCCCCCGCCCAAAAAAACACCGGGGAAAAAATTCTGTTGAGGGGGGAAAAAGGTGGGGGGAGACCAAAGTTGTTGAGGAAAAAAAACCCTAAGAGTTAAGCAAAAAAATAAAATAAAACAGCATTAAAACAGCATGGCCCCTTTAATGGCGAGCAGAGTCAGAATACGGATAGGAAGAGGAGAGGTTGAGCACTAAGACCCAGGGAAGGCATTGCTTCCCCTTGCTCAGGTTTTTAGGTTTTTTGCTGGTGGTCATCTTGTTTTCTTGGTTGAGCGAGAAGGGAGCTTCCCTGCAGAACCAGGTAAGCAGGAGGCCCAGGGGGGAAGGCCAGGGGCTGGGCCCAGTTGCTGAGTGTGTCATAGGGTTGCCAGGTGTCCAGTATTTTCGCCTCCTGGCAGGGAAAAAAATCAGAAAATACTGGACATTTTAGGTGTCCGGTATTTTCTGAATTTTTTTACCAGACAGGAGGCGAAAATACCAGACTGTCGGGGTCAATACCAGACACCTGGCAACCCTACTTTCTTATAACCTTACCAGCGTACACCTAGCATTTCAACAGTAGCTCTCCTGACATGCTGTGCAGCTGTAACAAAAGATCCTATGTCCAAGAACGTTCACAAAAGTCCCAGTTTGGCCTGTGCCTGGCATGTATCCACACAGGGGTTTACAGAGCTTTTAAAAACACCCTCATCAGACCTTCAGTTCATCTGGCGTACCTTTGTGTTTGGACAAAGCCTAAGTAAAGGTTCACAGGATCAGGTCTTTAGACAGACTCAGTGGGATGAACAGCTTCTCCAGGCCCCTGGGCAAGGCAGGGGAGAGGAGTAGAAGGACCCAGCTTCATGCCTCCAGAAGGGGTGCAGCATTAGGCAGAAGGGGCAGGGCTAGGGCTAGCTTTCCCCAGGCAGCCTCAGAACTGCCCAAGCATGCCACATGGGGCTGTGGTGGCTATTTAACGGGCCTGCAGTTGCCCTTTTGAATCGTCAGGTCCCAGGGCAGTTGCTGCTTTGCCTCTCCACTCCCCACGTCAGCAGGCCTGGACAGGCATCAATACACCAGCACTGTTTGAACCCTGTGCACACAAGGCCACCTCTTCTCACTCTTTTCCCTTTCTCCCCACCTAGACAGACTTTCCTCAACAGCACCAACAGTCCAGTTATGGGAGTCGTCCCATAAAAAGTGTCACTTATCTGCAGAAGTCCCTATCGATGGATATCAATTCTAGTTCTCCTTTCTTCAGTTCCTTGCCTTTGAGTCCAGACTTATATTGTAGGGGCCGTATTCTCCACTGCCTTGCATGTTGTGTCCACCGATGCAAAGTGCAAGTAAAAGATTACCCAATCTGTCTGGTAGAGTTTTAAGCTCATTTTGCACAGGGATAAATGACTACCCCAGGACAAAGCAGTAGACATTCAGTCAAGGTTTTAGGAGCATTTCACACTTAGTCCCAAATGGTTTCTAATGCAGGGAAATGTTTGCACACTCAAGGTGAAATTTTCAAAAATGCTCGTGCATCATTGGCCTAACGCTGCTCTCACTGAACTCATCGGTAAAACTGACGTCAACATCAGTGATCACAGACCTAGGCCAGCACGGAGCACGTTTGAAAAATGTGCCCTGCATACACAGCAAACATTCATAACATACCTGGATAAGTCAGCACTGCAGAGTACATAGGTTGTGGATGTTTGGCTCTGTGTCTCTACTCTCCTTATCAATCATTAATACTGAAATGAAATGACACTAAGGAACAAAGAACTTAAACTCAGTTGGCTCATGACATTCTTCCTCCTATCAGTATCAGCAGGGCTGGGTTGACATGGCTCCAGTTCCACCACTTAGCAAACTAATTAACCGGATGTCCCTTTATACACCACATTTATTACGTTCAGTGTTTTAGCTAACCTAGAGTTCTCCACTACTACCACGTAGAGAAAAACCCTTGAAGCCATGTGGCCTAATACTCCTTGAAGGAAGAGAGAGTCTTGCAGCTAACATGCAGACCTGGAATGAGAAGAACTGAAATTTGTTCCTAGGCCTGCCACACGCTTCCTGTGTGATCTGGGCAAACCACTTGACCTCTTTGTGTTGTCTCCAGTGTATCAGAGCCTCTGCCACCCTGAGTTAGATGTCTGTCGGGCACTTTGCTTGGGCCCTTTCAGAAGCTATTCTTAGGCTGGAATGTGGCAGGTTGCCTGTTATATGGTGTTTTTCACTGGGAGCACATAATACCACTGTCCTGGGAGCTGCACTAGTGGCCTGGGGGCTTCTGGGTGGAGTTCAAGGTGTGTGTTTGATCTATTAAATGACATGGGTCTAGACTACCTGACAGGCCCCCCTTTTTGTGCTCTACACTACTGCAGTTACCATCAGTGGAGGCACTCAAGGTGCTGATCCCTTCATTCAAAACAGAGAGCGCAGCTGCCTGGTTATTCTCTATGAGGGTCCCTGAATTTTGCAATGCTCCTTCACTCCCAGGGATTTGGTAGCCTTTCAGACCCCCTGTAAAATGGCCCACTTTTGCAGGTATTTCTGGAGGGAACAGATAAGGATGTCAGGGAGGAATTCATTAGCTGGGAAATAATGGCACTATTGATTTTAACGGTTCTGTGTAATTGCTAGTTTTGAAAACTAAAAGGGGCTCCCAAAAAATGGGGTGACCATGTATGTTTGAGCACAACTAGACCTCAGCAGGTGTAAATCAGCACAACTCTACTGTAGTCAACAGGGCTACCTCACAATGTTTATACGGGACTGTATCCTCACAAACCTGTGAAATGGGGTAATAAGATTTTTGACCCTCAAAAGGATGCTGTGGGGCTACTGCCGCTGCTGTATTTCAGAACACCTGGCGCTCAACAGAAGTGCTAACGCTTATATTACTGACCCTTAAGAATGTACCTCAGGCTCCCATGTACCTCCTAACCTCTGCTCACTCCAGGCTCCAAAACCCAGCCACTCTGCCTGCTTCCTGTTTTGTCACCATTATTAAACAGGAACAGAGATCCCTGCAGTGATACGAAGGCACTTTTGGGGAAAGGACCAAGAATGACTTTCCAGGGTATTCTTGCTTTTTCAATCCTAATTTTTCCCTGCAATCACCTGCAGTTTCGGGATCTGCTTCCTGCCTATGTATATTTAGGGTGACTATACTTCCCTATGCTGAATGTGGGACACCTGGTAAAATTATTTGCATTAAAGTGAGTTCAACAGCAATGAATCAGAATTATGCAGTATAAATATTCAAACTAGCACCAACGTGACTGAGCGCCATTAATAAATACTATGTAAGTTGGATTATTTTTATTTACCTTTGTATCTCCAAGGCTTTAAGGTTCACATAGGGAGGGGAAACACACACATACATATACACTCTCCCCTATACCCACCCCACACTAGGGATGTAAAGTTTAACTGGTTAACTGGTAAGCACTGCCTTATTGGCATGCTTACTGGGGTAACCGGTTAACCAGACTAGCAGGGCCCACCGGCTTGGCTCAGCTGGAACAACCCCCTGCCCACAGCGCAGTGAAGTAGGCCCTGCCAGGGCTGGCTGGAGCAGTCAGCCCATAGTGCCACAGGCAGGCTGCTCCAGTGCCCACTGCCCGCAGCATGGTGGGCAGTTAACCAGTTCAACTTATAATTTAACTGGTTAACAATATGCAAGGATTTTATACCCCTACCCCACACAGGGAGAGGTCATAAACACACACTCCCATATACACCTCTCCACAGAGTAGGGTTGCCAGGTGTCCAGTTTTGAACCGAACAGTCCAGTATTTGAGCTTTCTGTTTGGGGAAAAAAATTTAGAAAATAGCAGACATTTATATTTTCTCAATGAGATGTAATGTAGATTGTGATGTAATGTTAAATGTGTCCGGTATTTTTGTTGAAACCATCTGGCAACCCTATCACAGAGAGGATGACCTGACTAGACCCTCCCTGACTAGTGGATGGTGCCACATCCTCCTGAGGCAACATGTGGGGATGCATGCGGGGGTCACATCCCCCCCCAATTTCAAAGGCAGAGGCACAGCAGGATAGTGAGCGCCCCCTTATAAACTAATCGAGTAGGCAATGGAAATTCCATCGACTACTCAATTAGCTGATTAATCGAAATTTAACATCCCTAGTGGCTCCTGCTATAGCGAACTAGCCACACTCAACTGGCCGAATAACCACATTGTTCAAGCGAACTCGCCACACTTCACTGGCCAAATAGCCACATGTGGCTAGTGTGTAGGACACCACAGTCATAAGGGAATTCCAGGGAGGTTTCTTCTGTAAAAATAAAACCTATAGGTATTTTCACATCCCAAGCACACAACATAACCTCTCCTCCTAGGCCACAGATTTTGAAAGTCAAGTTGTGGCAATACATTTTTACGGATTTATATGAAGCTCAAGCACTGTGACAACTTCTGGCACGAATTTATCATAACTCTATTCTGCCCCTGTGAGAGAGAGCGTGAGATGAGTCAACTCTCAAGATTTGTAATTAATATAGTGGTAATTTCCTAAACAGCATCTTAATTGTTTCTACCTCTTGATCAACAAAACCACAAGAAAGCATACCTCTCACAGATAGTAGCCTCAACCAATCCTGTTCAGTTTGGTGTGGCATGATAAACTTTATCTTTTGGCCACACTTGTTCAGCTTCTGAAGGATGAGAATAGGACACATGTCTCTTGTCCCTCTGGAAGGAAAGATAATGGCCAAGATTTTCAAACTTAGGTGCCTAAATTTAGTCTCCTAAATTGTTATTTATGCACTTAAATATAAGTGATGTTCACAGTTGTTGAACATCTGCAATTCCTAGTGATCTCAACTGGATTGGTGGGGATGGTCAGCACTTCCAAAAACAGGGCCACTTTCATTAGGGTGCTTGAATAATGCGTTAAGAAACTAAATTACGTACCCAAGCATAAAAATCTTGGCCAGGCTCATTCTCATGACGAAAGCAATCAAAATAAGCCCATATGATTCCAGACTGAATCTCTCTCCAGTGCTTTTTTACGAATGTTCTTGCCTGCTGTTGCAACAAGAAGCTGCTATTTGCTTTCAGAGATGTGCCAGATGCTCAGATACAAATTGATATAGGCTCACACATTTTCACTGTATCAAATAGGGATGTTAGATGGCGTGTAATTGAATAGTTGTGTAACAGCATCGATTTTTAGCAGTTACATGACTATTTGATAGTCCTCAGAGGCGGGGCTGGCAAATTTAAAAACCAGCTGCCTGCACAGACCAGCTCCCACCTAGCACCTCATGCCGCCGCCTCTGATACAGAGGCAGTAGCACAGGGTGGGAGCAGCCCCTGACCATGGGGAGCTTGGAAACCCCCCCAGTCAGGGCTGTTGCTGTGGAGCAGCCTCTGTTTGCAGTGAGCCGGGGCGCTGCTTTGCAAAAGCCTAGGGTTACCAGGTGTCCGGTTTTGAACCGGATAATCCAGTATTTGAGCTTTCTGTTCAGGAAACAAATTGAAAAAATAGAAATGAGAAAATATAAATGTCCGGTATTTTCTAAATAAGATGTAATGTAGACTGTGATGTAATGTCAAGTGTGTCCGGTATTTTTGTTGAAACCATCTGGCAACCCTACAAAAGCCTCCCCTGTACCCCGGTCCCCCTAGGCTGCTGCCTCCTACAGAGGCAGCACTGCAGGCGGAGGGGGATGGGACAGGAGGGTCAGCGGAGCCAGCACACATGGAAAACTGTTTTAAAAGCTGGCTCACCACACATATCAGTTCCCACCTGCCCCCCTTACCCTCCGTGCTGCTGCCTCTTTATCCTCACCCTCATGGGGAGCCAGCTGATACAGAAGCAGCAAGGGGAGTGGGAAATGTTTGTAGTCGACAGGATTAATCAATATGCCCAGGCTTATCAGTTAATTGTGTAGTCATCTACCCATTGACATCCCTAGTATCAAACTATATATTTTGTCTCGACGCTGAACTGATATAGAAAACAGGTGATAAAATGCAGCACTATGCTATGTTGTTTCAGCTGCAGGGGTCATAAAGGAGAGAAGCACTGAAGAATATTCCTTCCATTTCCTCTCTTCCTGTTTTTCCTCAAAGTTTCTCTTTATGCGCATTCCTGAAAACTGCAAATTAATCATGGCAAAAAAAAAAATTAATTGGAAATTTCAGAAGCCAGAAAACTGGTATCCAATTGGTTTTGAATTTTGTAGTTGGGCCATTCATAGGAGCACTTCTAATACCTTGTGCATTTTCTTTTAAAGCCTAAAAAAAAGTTATTGATCACTTGCTACTCATTTTCAACTTTCAAGATGTCATCACTTCCCTATTCCTTTCTCCTTCACAGAAGGAAAAAAGAATTATGGAGGAAACTCTGGGTCTTATCAGAACAGAGTCCATTCCTCTGAGATATTGTTGCTTTGCTCCATGCAGCCTGTGTTAGCCTGGAGACACAAAGTCGACCTTAATGTCCGTGTTAGGTTTGCACTTGGGTAGCTGCCCAGGAGAGATTCAAGTGCCATCCAGCTGATTAGCAGAGCATCCACAATTGGCAATGTGTTTCTATGGGTGGTGCACACCCACACATGCCTTGGTGCATGTAACGAAATTTATTCTGTGCATGGATTGAAAACATTAGAGGAAACAGTGCTTGCTGTACGTTTGAGGTTTCTCATTTAGCAGCTCACTAAGGGCCTGAACCCTCATTCACACACGGATGCCAGTGATTACTCAATTGCCCCTTAATGCACAATTCTGCAGAGTACTTAAATTTAAACTTGCTGTGCCTATCAGCAAGAGTCAAGAGCGCTTGTGTGTGTAAGGGTTGCAGAACGAGATCCTGAACTACAACATGTACAAATGACTATTTTAATTGATTTGTATTACACAAACACCTAAAAGCCACAGCTGAGATTGGGGTCCCGCTATGCTAGTCTCTGTACATTCACAGTGTAACACATAGTCTTGTCCCAAAGAACTCTCACAGTCCAAACAGAGAAGACGAAGGAAGCATTATCCCCCATACATCAATGAGTCAGACCCTGAATCTTCACAGCAAAACGGACCTGAAAAAGAGATTATCCTACCTACTACAGAATGCACAGACAGAAACTTAATTATACATTTATATAAAATGTGCACACCTACAAAAGCTCAGCAAACTGTATTTATACTGTCCATGTATTCAATGTACAACTAATTGTATTTAAGAGTTACGTAGAAGTCATGATTTCACTAAACATTATTAGATGCCTCTACTTTACCTTCTGCTTGACTTACACTTCTCAGAAAAAAAGGCACATACACTTTTGAAATAAAAAAGAGCCAACTGCTGAGTGTCCTCTGGAATTCAGAAAAGCCAGATAATTATATAACATAGGATTATACAGCCTTTTTCTTCAAGAGATTTGGCTGTGTCAGTGGTAAACATAATCTTAAAAGAAGCCATTTCAGCAAAAAAATCATTGTGCGTGTGTGTGAGACAGACTTAAAATAGCCCCCACGGTACTTGCCTGAATAACAAAGATTCACTTCTGTTGCCAAGCAAACCAGGGTTTCAATCTGACTTCAGTGTTCCAAGGAAAGAAAATGTCACTTTCTATAAAGTTGATCCTTTAAAGTAGCATCCTGAGCTGAATATAATACATGTTTTCCCATGAGCAATAAAGAGAGTGCCCTATATTTTGACCGCGAACAAGCTTTTCTAGGAATGCAAATTTTGCTCTCAATAGTTACACAATGGACTACAGTCTCACCAGCGCTGTTCATGCTCAATTAGTCATTCTTTTATTATTTTTTTAAACAAATTTCACAAAAGGCCTGCAGCACTTGCTAAACAACAGGCCGATTGTCTGAAATATTAACAAGGTTCCAAGGATAGAAAGCCAACACCCAAAGCCAAATTGAAAAGCAGTACATAATTAGTAACAACAAGCAGCCCTTGGTATCACACTTTCATGAGTCAAACAGTCCAGAAGGTACAAACGTAATACATAGGCCCGAATCAAAAGCATTATGTGGAAGATGATGACATCACGACCTGTATTCATGAGAGAAACAAAAGAGGAATCAGCCTAGTGAAAGGATGGTGCTGGAAGGCACTCAGCTGCAATGGAAACGCCAAAATAATAAAAGGTTTTAGACATGTACTGGAAATACACCACATTTTACCTCTGCATCATCAGCTGAAATTCAGCCCAATTCAGGAGGTATCAAAATTTGTTATGATCTGAAAGCAGATAGATAACCTATGTGAAGTGACTTAGCTGGTCTTGGTCCCGTTCCTTGTGCATTGGAAAAATCACCACCATCACTGGTCACTTTGGTTGCAAACTTAGCAGCAATAACAATGAATGACAATCAGGGCAAATGAATCACCTCTCCTAACAAGTTAGGGTAAGAATAAGGATTATTGGATGGTTAAGGCACTTAACCTACTACTTAGGAGATCCAGGTTCAATTCCTTGCTCTGCCAAAAACTTCCTGTATGACCTCAGGCAAACCTGGATTTGTAAAGCTATTTAGGAGCTGTTCTGCTTAGTGCTGTATGACCCAGGTGACTTAGGACCATTTTGAAAACTGACTGAGGCTGTGTCTACTCTACCAAATTTTGTCAACAAAAACGTGAGAGCATACACACTGTAATGAGACTTTTGTTGGGAAAAATGCCTAGTTTCAGTGACAAAAAACTTCCATGCCTATGAGAGACTTTCTTCTTTTCCCTTCCCTTTGTTGTTGACAAAGAGTCAACAGAACTAGCTTCCACCAGTATCCCACAATGCCCGTCCTGATCACTCTGCTCAGTGTTTTGATCTCTGCTGCTCTACAGGCATGAACCCCTCCCCACTCAAAGCTGCAGGAACTATCTGACAGCTGAGTGAGCTGCTCCCTTTGGGGAACAAAGGGCAAATCATTGGACTGCTCCTGTTTTGCCTTGCACACAGCAGCAATCGTATTGCTGTGCTGCTTTGACATTCCTCAGCATGGAGAGCTCACAGAGCTACTCATGATGCTGCTGCCGGCAGCTGAGGAGGCTGTGGGAGAACCTGGGGGGAATCCCAATATACACAGTGATCAGCTCTGCCTTCCCCCAACACTACACTATGGGATACTTACCCACAGTCCATTGCTCACAGTGTCGATGATGGTGCCCCAAATATGGACGGGCGATTTTTGATTTGTTGACTTTTGGTTGTCAACATAAGTTTTGTCAACCAAACATGGTAGATGGGGCCTTAAACACAAAAGGTAAATCTACACTACAGCGTTAATTCGAGTTATCTTAATTTGAAATTAGCTTAATTCGAATTAAGCTAATTTGAATTAACACGTCTACACACAAAATGCAGCTCGAATTAGCATTCTGCTAATTCAAAATACTGCATCCACATTGACTGGACACAGAACCAGATCAGGCAGGGCATCAGGTCAGGAGTGTCTGTTGTGGCTGCTGCCTGTGCTTAAAGGGACACCTCCCCCTGCCCCCCAGTTCTCAGGTGTCCCTGCTTGCTTGCCTCCCTCGATGAGGGACAGCAAAGCATTTGTGTCTCTGCGTGCTCTGGTTGCCCTCACTCGGGACACGACAGCACTCTGCAAAACGGAGCCAGAGCTGCCCCTGGGCACTCTGGTGCTTCTCGTGGACGTGTTGCTGCGAGTCTGGCTGAACTTTCTGCAGGCTGCCATCTGGGAGGTCCATCGGGGGGGCTGTCAGTATCCAGGAGGCCCTGCAGGAGAGCTTCCACCCTGAGGAGCACTAAGAGCCTCCCTGGTGTGCCCCACTGGCGGCCTGTGCCTCATTCCTCCCTCACGTCCTTCCACTTACCCTTCCCTAACCCCCCTTCCTGATGTCAAATAAAAACACATTTCTTGCCAAAAACAAACTCTCTTTATTGACCGAAACTGGGTTGGGAATGAGGGTGGGAAAGGGGAGGGGGAAACCTGGGAGGAGGGAGCTGGAAGGGGGAGGCAAGGGGAGGAAGGGGGAGGAGAAGCTCAGGGTTGGGGGTCTTGCTGGACCAACTTGATTTTCATGCAAACCTTCTCCTGGGTTCGCATGTGGCCTTTGGTGGCCAGACTGGCAGCTTTCCTGCCATAGATGGCTGTGTTCCTCTGTCTAGTGCGGAGATCATGGACATTGGGGGCATCCCCCCAAACCTGAGTATGGTCCACCCTGACCTCCGCCCTGGACCAGGAAGGCGCCCACCTTCTCCAGGCCCTGGCAGGCTCCTGGGAGCTGGCAGACTGCTCCTGGGGCACAGTTAAGGGCTGGCTGCCAGTGGTTTGCTGGCTCACGTTTTGGGGCCACTGGGTTGGGGCAGTGACTGCTGGCTCTGGGCCGACAGGCTTGGAGCTGGCACAGGCACTGTGGCCAGAGTCTGCCCCTTTAAGGGCTCTGGGGCTGGAGGGAGGGAGAAGAGTTTTCCTGGTTTGGCCCAGAGTGGCCACCAGGGGAAACTGGGAAGGCTGGAGGCCAGCTAATTCAGACTAAGTGTCTACACAGCACTTATTCCGAATTAGCTAATTCGAGTTTGGCGTTACTCCTCGTAGAATGAGGTTTACCAAACTCGAATTAAGCACCCCGCTATTTCAAATTTAATTTGAAATAGCGGTTTGCTTGTGTAGACGCTGTGGAAGTTAATTCGGAATAATGGCTGTTATTCCGAATTAACTTTGCAGTGTAGACATACCCAAAGGCTCCTAGGTCTCACTGAAAGTCATTAGGATTTAGGCCCCTGAAGTCAGATCTTCAAAGTTATTTCGGTGCCTAACTCTCACTGAAATCATGTGGAGTTTAGACATGTAAATGCAGAGATATGAATGCGTAACCGATGAGCCTGGGCTCTCCTATGCTGCTGCCTTTGTATCAGCAGCACATGGAGCTGGCAGGATGGCTGTGTACTCCCAGCACCCCCCAAGTGTAAATGTGTAGCCGCTGAAATTTTCAGCAGTTACATGTTTACTTAATTAAACACTTTTTAACATCCCTAGTAAATACCTTTGAGAATCTGGGTCCTAGTCTCTCTGTGCTTCCATTGCCTGTGTGTAAGACTACGTTTTAGCCACAGATATTGTTAGTAGAAGTCGTAGACAGGTCATGGGCAGTAAACAAAAATTCACATGACTTATTATATACCCCTGACTAAAAGTTGGGAGAGAAGGTGGTTAGTAGGAGGTGCCATGGATACTCGGTGAAGGGAGGGGTTTGGCAAGGCAGGGGCAGGCTCCTAGGAAGTGGCAGCCTCCAGCTCCTAGCTACGCATGTTGCCTCCGCTCCACCCCCACCCTCACTCACCCTTTCACTAGGCTGGGACTGGAGGTTGGGACATGGGAGGAGGTGCAGACTCTTAACTGGGGCAGGGGGTTGAAGTGTCGGAGGGGTTGCAGGGTACAGACTCTGGGAGGGAGTTTGGATCTAGGCTCTAGGCCAGAGTGGGGGTTCGGGTGCAGGAAGAGGTGAGGCGGGTGGTGCTTACCTCAAGAGGATCCTGAAAGCAACTGGCACACCCCTCAAGCAGAGGCTCCTAGCTGGAAGGGCCAGGGGGTCTCTGCACACTGCTATCTGCAAGCACCATCTCTGCAGCTCCCCCTGGCTGCAGTTACTGGCCAATGGAAGCTGCAGAATCAGCGCTCAGGGCAGGGGCAGCAGGTGGAGATGCCCTGCCCCTCCCTTCCTAGGGGGTTGTAGGGATGTGGTGCTGGCCACTTCTGGGAGAAGCATAAAACGAGGGCAGACAGGAAGCCTGCCTTAGCCCTACTGTGCTGCAAGCAGATGGGATCCTCTGGCTTTTCTAAGTCACTCAATCCCCTTGGGCAATTGCCCTCTTTACCCCTCCCTTGGTCAGTGGGCCTGTCAAACATGCTGTTTATCTTTCATTTAAAAAGTAGTCACTAAAATACCAGCAAATGCATAATCATTGACATTTGTAATTCTCGACTGGGATTAATTAAAAGAAAGAAAAAATATATTTTTGAACACAACATAAATACATCCCTATTTGGAAAGTCACGCCACCCAGTAGAAATCCTCCAACAGAATACTGCAAGTGTAAGAATAAGTTTTTTTTCTGTAACCGTATTACAAGGCCTGTAGCCACATTGTGGCCCATTTCCACAAAAGAATTCAGGTTTCCATCTTCCACCAAAATCAACAGAAGTTAAGAACCTAAATGTCTTTGAGGATCTGGACCTTTGAGCCCCCATACATTGATGTAAAGCTTCCCTCAGTAACTGGGGACACAACAGTTGTTCAAGGAGCTGAGACCATTCCTTCTCAATAAGGCAGTAGGCTCCCCGCTTTCAGTTATAAAGACAATTTGAATTTCAAATCACAGCTTAAGTCTGAACAGTGATTTTGTTTAAAAGGCATTGCAGAGGTTCTAGATCAAGCATGTTTCATTTACAAATAAAAAGATGATGTTTGGGTTTGTTTCTGTTTTGCAACTGTTAACCTGGCTAACATGAGAGTCATGTTAGCCTTTCTATCTCACAGATCATCTCTAGTAAGAAGACTTCAGTTACATCCATGAAACTGCATTGGCTTTAACTTATGCGCTCACCCGGGCAATCTCTATTTGGCTTCAATTGGCTTGCACAGGTGTAACTGATTGTAACGTGTTTAAGAGCCACAAGATGGTGGAGAATCCAGCTCCCTCTCTCATAACTGCGTTGGGGGCTTTCTAGGGCTAACATGAGTTAAAAGGAGTGAGGATTTATTTTCCTCATGAAAAATCAAGAGATGACTGAATACACAGAAATCTGTAAAATTATGATACTTTTACACAGTCACTTTATTGACTAGAACAGCACTTCAAATGTTATTTACTGTATCTGGGGGTGTGGATTAGAGAACCACTAGCTCTCTCACTCCATAAGGTAAGTGGGAGGTTGGAAAATAATAGAAAAAATTGGAGAGTAGAGGACTAGAGGAAAATAGGAGAAAGTTTTAGTTATTCCATGGAGATGGTGGGACTATGTGACAAAAGAAAATAGAGATGGCAGCAAAAGGGAAAACAAGAACATGGAAAGTTCCACTGAATTTTTTTTCTGGTTTTTGTTAAATTCTTTCAATCAACTCTTGCAGAAATATAGCTACAGCAGTTAAAAGACAGACCTACCATTCACTTAATGGTCTTAAAATGCACAAGTGATTATTGAGAGTAAAACATAACTGTGATAGGATTCCTCATTTCATTTCTTCTCACTTTCTGTGTTCTTCCTAAAACACCTACTCCTGCTTGTGAGTCTCCCGTTTATACATCCCAGTGCCGCATTAGCTCTTTTGGCCAGATGTTGCACTGGGAACTCATGTTCAGCCAATTATCCACCCCCCTTCAAATCTTTTTCCTGTCTCTTTATACAGCACCAGACACACTGTAAGCACTGAACAAAGTGTCAGCAAAGTAGGTCATGAGGAAAAGTATCAGGGAGAAGCCAGAAGGCAGTAACATGGGGGAGAGGGCAAGTGGCTCCCTGGGAGCCAGCACGCATAGGAAGCTGGCTTACAAGTTGGACACCACCAACTCCTGTCTCCCCACCACCTGCTTCTGATACAGAGGCAGCAAAGGCGGGGGGCTGTGGAAACCACTAGGATTAACCAATGAGCCCAGGTTCGTCGGTTAATTGTGCAAATGGGTGCACATTTGTGTTCCTACAACATACACAAAAATGTGAAGTTGCACAAATTTGCACCCAAAAATGTATTTTTGTGATTCATGTATTAACATTACTGATTAATAAGAATTGGTGAACCTATCTGGAGTCGTTAACTGGTTCTAGACACAGCATGAAGTTTCTTAGATGCAAAAGTAGCTCATTCTCAACACTCAACCCGTGTCTGTACCTATTTTTAATTACATCCCTTCTTAGAAATCCTGCCTCATACTTCATGAGGAATCAAATGGAAGAAGCACTATCAGAGCCTATAAAAGAAGTGATGTGTTTGTGCTTCACTGAATATCAAAACCAACAAAAAAAAATCGTTGCTTTCAAATGGTAACTTCAACAAATCATTGCAAAGCAACTCAATCAACCAATGTGACACAACTGGCAGCAACATAGTTATGGTGTCTAAAATTCAGAGAGAAATCTCCCAACGGATTACAAATTCATCTCTTTCCAATGTTAGCCTTGTCCTCAGGGAAGAATTCTTCAAATAGAACCTTAAATTGCCATCAGAGCAGGTGTCCACAGGGCCATAATCAAGACAAACGGGGCCCTTCACACCACTTACAGCTATTGGGTCACCCAATCTGCAGATTAAGGCAGGCATCACTGCATCTGTTTACACTCTATTCATGTTATCAAAGTTATCAATGCAACCATAAGAGTAAATAGTATAATTGTGTTAAGAAAGAGAAGAAAAGAGATATTGACTATGACTCCCGAGAGATTGCAATTCCCACCTTAGGAAGCTCTGCTCTAAATTACTGCTGTTAGAACTATTTGTATCCTTCATAAAATTGGGTTAGAATATTAATTGCCACCTCTTCTCCCATAATATGATTTGTTTAATATTCAATTATCTTCATAACTTCACACAGGCATGTTGAATCTGTTTCTCAGTTGACAGAACAGACTGTGTTGTTTGAGCATCTCACTGGACACATATATTTACACTAGCAACACCATGACAGGACCTAACCACGTAAGCCACAACATCAGAGGCTCTTACAACTGCATATCCTCTAATGTGATCTATGCCATCAAGGGCCAGCAATGCCCCTCTGCCATGTATATTGGCCAAACTGGAGAGTCTCTATGACAAATGATTAACAGACACAACAGAGATATTAGAAAATGGTAACTAACAGAAACCTTTAGGGAAATATTTTAACCTGCCTGGGCACTCATTAATGGATTTAAAAGTAGCCATTCTACAAAGGAATTTCACAAGCCGACTACAAAGAGAGAATGTGGAACTGACTTTCATATGCAAATGTGCCACCAGTTCCCTTGTCCTGAACAAAGACTTGAACTGGTTAATATATTATAAAACGAGCTTTCCTTACATTCAACACCCTATTATCATCAAAAGCTAAGTATGGGACCCTTCCAGCCCACTCAATTAGCCTCATTGAACTTCAATCCATAGGTACTTTTCTTTTTCATCTCCTTCTCATTCGGAGGGGCCCCCTTTCTCTCTCTCTCTCTCTCTCTCTCTCTCTCTCTCTCAGACTATATCTACACTACCAGGTTATTTCAAAATCAGTTATTTCATAATAACAACTCCTGAAGTAACTATTTTGAAATAAGATTATTCCTCTTCACAAGAAGGACTTATTATTTCAAAATAACAAGCCCATTATTTCGAAACAACAGGCTTGGTAGTGTGGATGCTCACCTTTTTATTTTATTTTATGTGTAGACATGCCCTAAGATGCCACAGGATTATTCATTGTTTCTAAAGTTACAGGCTAACACAGTTGAGACTTTTATGCATATAGGTTATTCTACTGTATTCAATGTCATTACTCATGTGCATAAAATTAAATATACGCCTACATGTTAGCAGGACTGGAGCCTTAATTAATATATAACTCGCTGAGAGAGAGAGACAGGCAAACAGAAAATCTGTTGTTTAGTCCACAGGAAAACTATTTTCTTGTGTAACCAAGTCCCTGGAATAACAGGAGGGACTGGTACTAAAACTATCATATATTGCGCAGGATGCCTAATACATCTCATTAGAACACCCTGTTTTCAGTTGCTTATAACTTTGCCAAACTTAAACAGCTTGGGATGAAATTTTCAATACCCAGGGTCTGACTCAGCTGAAATTTTTAATTAAAAATTTCAGCTACAGCAATTCAACCATTGCTAAGAACGAGGCTAAGGTAAAAAACACATTGTTATGCTCATGTTAAAAAATTCTGGTGACCTTCAGAGCAGACACTTGCAATTTGTCAGGGAAATAGCTTTTGTGTCAGGGATAGGGATGTAAAGAGGTAACTGGTTAAATGATAAGTATTGCCTTAACGGCATGCTTACTGGGGTAACTGATTAACCGGCACCCAGCCCAGCTGAAGCAGCCTCCCAGCCATGGTGGACTAATTAACTGGTTACCCATGTAGTTTAAATAGTTAACTTTTAAACAGGATTTTACATCCCTCGTAGCTTTTAGCCATCCCCAAGAAAATCCACCCAAATCTGACTTAGAAAAGGGGAGAAGAGCCTCAGTTCACACATGCTTAAGAGAGAATTCTTAGATTTTTAGGAACTAAGCCCCCAAAAGATTCCATCCACACTGGACATGATCAAGCCCAGGACTGAGCAACACTTTCCTTGAAACTGCAGTTCTGGATCATGCCAGGTTTGGTCACTTGAACTGAGAGTGAAGAGACTGTCTCTCCTGAGTTCTCAGGGTACATCTACACTTTGACCTGGGGGTATGATTTCCAGCTCAAGGAGACATATCAACACTAGGTCTGATTGAGCTGGCCAGCTGAATATAGATTTCAGCCATGGTAGCACCAAGAGCGGACGGGACAAGCCGCCTTGCATACAGCCTCGCTTCTCAGATGGTTACATAATTGCTCCTTAAGCTGCTGCTACTACAGTCTATTGTTAGCACACTAGCTCAATTAGACCATAAGGCAGTGTTTCCCAATTTTATTTGGCCACGGAACCCTTTTAAACTCAAAAGAATTTCACGGAGCCCCTAATAACAGTCTGATATATGGAGCTGAAAAAGTAGACCACAAATAAGTAAGGATAAAAATAAACAAATGCTAGATAAGGTCATGAGATCAACATTTAGTTTAAATGCACCTATTTAAAAACAAAAACTACATTTAATGTGTACAACAAATAAAGCTAAAAAACTAATATGCATTATATTAGCAGTTTTCAATGTGAACAGTGGTTTTTCTTCTTTTCTCAGCAAATTCTTTTTATATTTGGTTTAATACTGGAAAATTGGATTCGCATATCTGGCGCGGCATTCAGTCGATTTCTGTATTTCGTTTTTGTTGCTATGTAATTCGAGAACCCAGTTTCGCACAAGTATGTGCTTGCGAAATATAACAACTGATGAATGGCATGTCTTGATAAAGCTGAATATTCTTGACATAAGCCGCCCCAAAATGTAATCAGAGAAATTTCTTTAAATTTTTGTATTAATTGGCCGTCTGACGCAGTTTTGATTAGGTTTTCATAATCTTGCGTAGAAAAACTGACTGGCTTTTCTGTTATACTTAATGGATTTTGAATCCAGTTACTGTTGTCATTTATGGCTGGAAAATACTTCATGATGTTTGTATATAAATTGCAAAGATGATCGGCAATGTCCTGGCCAGCAGGGAGGGTACAGGAGGGGACTTGGGGCAGGGTGCCTGGCCAGGAGGGAGGGTACAGGAGAGGACTTGGGCAGGATGTCAGAGCAAGCTGGGAATGCAGGGTCTTGGCGGGGGGAGAGGAATGAGTGAGGGGGATTTGGATGCGGGGTCTGGGCATGAGGAGCAACGCTTACCTGGCTTGGCACCTACCAGCAGCAGCGGTCGCTGTAACAAGCCGCCACCTGCACACGTGGAGAAGGGGGCCGCGCAGCCGCACGGGAGGCCCCGTGGGACAGGGGCAGTCCTGCGGGATGAGGAGGGGGCCACGCTGTGCATGGTGGTGGGGCAGCCACAGTGGGTGGTGGAACGGCCAGAGCCGCGTGCTGCGAGAAGCTCACCCCCGCCGGCAAAGCTCCAATGGGAGCTGCCTACGGGATCTGCAGGGAGCAGGGGAGTAGAGTTTTCTTGCAGAACCCTTAGTTTCACTTTGTGGAACCCGAGGGTTCCATGGAACACCATTTGGGAAACACTGCCATAAGGAATGAATCTCACACACACCCCTCTATAATAAACCCCTAACCTCTGGCTGAGTTACTCAAGTCCTTAAATCATTATTTAAAGACTTGAAGTTACAGAAAATCCACCATTTACATTAGATTAAACCTACATGTGATCTACTCAAGAAGACAAAACAAACAAACAGAGTCTGCCAATCTGACCCACAGGGAAATTCCTTCTGGACTCAGCATATGGCATATAGGGGTTATAGTGGACCACAAGCTCAATATGAGTCAGCAGTGTGATGCTGTTGCAAAAAAAGCAAACATGATTCTGGGATGCATTAACAGGTGTGTTGTGAGCAAGACACGAGACGTCATTCTTCCGCTCTACTCTGTGCTGGTTAGGCCTCAGTTGGAGTATTGTGTCCAGTTCTGGGAACCGCATTTCAAGAAGGATGTGGAGAAATTGGAGAGGGTCCAGAGAAGAGCAACAAGAATGATTAAAGGTCTAGAGAACATGACCTATGAAGGAAAGCTGAAAGAATTGGGTTTGTTTAGTTTAGAAAAGAGAAGACTGAGGGGAGACATGATAGCAGTTTTCAGGTATCTAAAAGGGTGTCATAAGGAGGAGGGAGAAAACTTGTTCATCTTGGCCTCTGAGGATAGAACAAGAAGCAATGGGCTTAAACTGCAGCAAGGGAGGTTTAGGTTGGACATTAGGAAAAAGTTCCTAACTGTCAGGGTGGTCAAATACTGGAATAAATTGCCCAGGGAGGTTGTGGAATCTCCATCTGTGGAGATATGTAAGAGTAGGTTAGATAAATGTCTATCAGGGATGGTCTAGACAGTACTTGGTCCTGCCATGAGGGCAGGGGACTGGACTCGATGACCTCTCGAGGTCCCTTCCAGTCCTAGTATTCTATGATTCTATGAATCAGTTAGACCCTGAGCATGAAGGCAAGACCCACTAGGCAGACAACAGGGAAAGAATTTGCTGTAGCAACTCAGAGCTTTCCCCATCTAGTGTCCCATCACTAACCACTGGAGATATTTACTGCTACAGGATGAACCTCTCTAAAACCTCTCTAAAATGCTGATGCAGACATCAGCAAAATCCATGGTCCAGCTGGACCATGGATGCTCCTGATCAGAGAACCCCAGCAGCTGGGAGTCCGGCAACAGGAGGACTGGCAGCCAGGAGTTCTGCTGCATCGGCAGTAGCAGGGCCAGCAGTCTAGCTGAGCCAATGGTAGCGGGGCCAGGAGTCCTGCTGGGGCTGGGAATCCAGCCGGGACAGTGACAGTGACAGTGGGGCCAGCGGTGGAAGTGAGCAGAACTGGCGGCCCTGTCAGGGCTGGGTGCCCTGCTGGAGTGGCAACAGCAGGGCCAGCAGTGACACTGGATGGGCAGCAGCAGAGCTGGCAGCTTAGCCAGACAAAGGGTAGTGGGACCAGAAGCCCTACTGAGGCTGGAATCCCTATCGGGCTGGTGGCAGCAGGAAGGCCAGCAGCCAGGAGCCCTGCCAGGCCAATGGCAAGGGTGGGAGGGGAGCAGCTGGCAGCCCTGCTGGACCATCGGCAGGAGGGTTAGGATCCCTGCTGGGCTAGCAACAGCAAGGCCAGTGGGGACAGTAAGCAGAGGGAGCCTTGCTGGGGAGGCAACAGCAGGGCCAGCAGCAGAGGGAACGGAAAACCTACCAGGGCCAGAAGTTCTGCAGGGCCAGAGGCTGAGGGACCAGGGGCCAGCAGCAGGGGCTGGCATTGATCTCCCTCGTTTGGGACCAGTCAGGTCCCAAGGGTGCCGGAACAGGGAGGTCCAGCCTGTAGCAACTACACAGGCAAGTTTTGTCATAAACCTATCAAGCTCAGTCTTGAAGCCACTTAGGGTGTGTCTTTGGGTTTTTTCCAAAAAAGTGGCCTTTTTCCAAAAAAACTTCCCCTGCATCTAGACTGCTGCCGTGTTCTTTTGAAAGTAAATTGAAAGAACGCGGCAGTTTTTTCAACCACAGAAAACTTTGTTTTACGAGGAAGAACGCCTTTTTTCGAAAGGCTAAGTAATGCAAACTGTGCTTTTTCAAAAGAGCATCCAGACTGCCCTGGTGCTCTCTTTCAAAAAAGCGGCTTGCTTTTTTGAAAGTACTGGTTGTAGTCTAGACACTCTTTTTCGAAAGAAGCTTTTTCAAAAGTATCTTTCGAAAAAGCCTCTTTTGAAAGAGGCTTGCAGTCTAGACGTAGCCTTAGGTTTTTTTGGGGGTTTTTTTTTGCCCTCACTGATCTCCTCTGAAGGCTGTTTCAGAACTTTGCTCCTCTGACGCTTTCTCTAGTCACCAGACCTTGGGTGAGTATGCCTCCTCAAGGTGGGAATCAAATTCCCAGCTCAAAGGGTAGACATACCTCAATGAGCCCTCTGAGGGGTCCAAACTTGGGATGTAAAAAACTGTTTAAAAAGTAACCATGTAACTGTTTAAAATCTTAGCAACTACACGGTTTCATGTGCTTGCAGGCTTTACAATATAATCTTTATACTGCAGAGCCCCCAGCGCAAAGCAGCAGCCAGCTCCCTCGGAGCAGGGCCGGCAGCCAAGAGCCTGCACTTGCCAAAATAGAGTGTAATCGTATCGGAAACTGATAAGCTGATGTTGGTTATCCATTTAAACAGTTACAGTTTTATATCCCTACTCCAAACAGTGTGGAGGAGAAATTGTCTTGATTTTTATGAAAAGGGGATGAGAACTGGACTTGTGGGAAGGGAAAGAGGAGTAGACTGGTACAAGGAGCCCAACTGGCACCAGAGGCTGGAGAGAGAAATGGGAAGCTGGGTCAGGGGGTGAATGAATTTGGGACCAAGGAAGAGAAACCAAGGGGCAGAATGGGAGCTGGGGGGGGACAGGAAATGAAATTAGATGATGAGCTGGAACAACTGGGAAGGCTGGGCAATGGGACTGGAGCGGAGAACCAGGAAGGTGAAGGGAGGCAGATTTGACATGCATAGTATTGGGAGGAAAGAGGAGAAGCTCTGAGATTCATCAAGGGCATCGACTTCAGGACAGGGTGCGGAAGCCAGAGCAGATGAGGATGTGGGAGGAGAGAACTAGCTGGGCAACAAGATTGGGTGGATTGGAGACTCCAGAGAGATGAGACTTGCATGCCCCTCTAGAGCCTGGAATGGAACCAACATTCCTGAGGCTCACCCTTCCTCTGCTGTCAGCACACACCTGTAGAGCCCACTGGCAAAATGTTCCACTCCCTTGTAGTGCTGGTTCACACTAGAGGATGGTGACCTCCTAGTTCTATCAGTAACTCAGCTCAAGTGACAGGGGTCCTTGTGGGGGAATCTTCTACCCTACTCGATGAGCATAAATATGATACCACACGATAGTTTTGAAAACCTAGGAAATTACACAGAAATGATCATAAAAGAACATTATTAGGGTTCATCTGACAAAGTGGGTTTTACTCATGAAAGCTTATGCCCTAATAAATCTGTTAGTCTCTCAAGTGACACAGGACTCTTCATTGTTTTTGCAGATACAGACTAACACAGCTACCTCTCTGAGAATTATTAAGGCTGTTACAGTGGCAAGGTGAGCGAAGATAAAAGTTGGAATGAAGTTCTAATGAAGTTGATCTAAAAATGATACTACCTCAGCTAGCTTCTCGCTAATATCCTGGGACCAACACAGCCACAACACTGTAAGCGAATGATTAAGGGTGCAAAGTCAAGCACTCAAAAGTTAGGAACTGATACAATATAAATGATCAAATGCCATTGTCAACATATCCCAGAAGCATCATTATTGATAAATATACAATGTATGTGCAATTTTGTAAACATAAAAACACACACACACCATCACTTCTTCAGAGAGCAAATGTATAAACGATAGATTATTTTTCAGAAGTTCTAAATTGTGTAATTACACAATATTCTTAGAGGTCCTACTGATTTTCAAGCAAAAGTTATGTTTTAAAATAAGCGAATAATTAAGCATTTGCAAAAACCTTTATAAAATGTCAAGTTAATCACAAAAAATAGGAAGTTTTCAAAATAGTTATTTGGGAATGTTTTGTCCACTAAAAAAAAAACCACACAGATCCAACTGCCAATGAATAGATTAGAAATACATATGCTACGTCTGATCCTCAATTTCAGCTTCAGCTTTAGCCATCAAACCAAAACACCGCCAAGGACAAATGTCAAATCAGGGAGCCCTGCCCTACATGGGACATACTACCCTGCTGGGTAAAAGCTGCATCAGTTCCACTGCTTCCATCCACTGTGCTTTGCTTTCTTGGCAGTGGGTTGATTTGTATGTTTGTGTTTTAAAGACCTACTAATTGCCGAAGCCACGATCTGTTTAGGGGACCGGCCCGGATCACCAACGGACCCAGAAACCTAATTTCCACCCCGACCCCTAAGACACTTCTGCCCCAGTGAGGCAGCCCCCACTCCAGGGATGCGACTGCTGAAGCCCCCAAGCAAAGTGGGGGCGGAAAATCCCGAGGCCCCCGCCCGGCGCAGGGCAGGAAAGGGCCCCGCAGCAGGGGGTGGGGGATTATTGCAGCTTTGCTCGGCCAAGGCTTCGCCAGGGGCACCGGCCATTCCCCCCGCCCTCCTCGGGTGGCTTCCTCCGCGGCAAGGGAGGCCCCCCGCGGGCGGCAGCGCCGAAGCCAGAGCCCGAGCCCGGCCCCGCGAGCTGCAGCTCCGAAGCCGGGTACCTGGAGAGCGAGTCCACGCTGGGCTGGCGGGCGGCAGCCGGCCCGGAGCCGAGGCTCTCGCAGCTGGCGCTCTTCTCCATCGCGGGCGGCGGCGGCGGCGAGCGGGGCATGGGGAGGGGCGAGTCCCGCCGGCGGCAGCTCAAGCTCGGGGCCCGGGGCGGGCTGGGGGCCCGCGGGGTGCAGGGTAGCCGAGGTGGGGCCGGGCGGCTGCCATGTCCGCCCGGCGTGCAGCGCGAAGGGGCGGGGGAAGACCCAGCCCCCCGGCCCCGCATCCCAGCCCGGGGAGGAGAGACGCCCCTGAGCCGGGCAGCGGGACGCCGCTAGGAGGCTGGGACCATCCAGCTACGCTGCAGCCTCTCCGCTCCTTCCGGGCGCAGTCCGGGCTCCCGGCCACCCGCTGGGCCGCCTGCCCCGGCCGGCGCCCGGGAGAGGGGGTGTGGGCGAGCCCTCCATGCCGGGGATGGATGGGGGATGCTGGGGATGCGGGCTGGAGAGCAGCCACTCCCTGCACAGCCCGTTCCCGGCCCGCGCCGGGGGACTCGTACTGCAGCAGCGGAGATTGCAGTTCAGCGGGGTGGGGGCAGGCCAGTCAGTACAGGCGGCTCCGTCTCGTTCGCATTCCCTGGCCGGGGGGGGCCCGGGCATCACGCTGCTCCATGGAGTGGTCGCAGGATGGGTGCTGGAGACACAGCAGCCCGAGCCCAGAGTCCCGATGTGCGCCGCGGGACAGAGCAGGGGGAAAAACGCGGCCCATGGGAGTGATAAAAAGCGGCCATCAAATGGCTGGGAGGTGGGGGTGAGATGAACACGCTGCTGGAGACAATTGGCCCTTTCCCCCTCCCAGCCAAGACAGAAGGAGCCGGGGAGCCAGACAGCACATTGCTGGTGATGACTGCAGGAGCTGGGTATGGGTAGGAGGCTGCTGGAAGGGGGCCCCTGCCACGTAGCAGAGAGCCCCAGGGGTGATACACAAGATGGATGCAGAGGGCTGTTACAAGCAGAAGGAATTAGGCCCAGGAGGCCGGTAATTTTCTGCTTGTTGGAGTTGTTGGAAGGACACTTCAGACCCATTTCCCACCTGCCTGTCAAATTGAATGTTTGGAGCTGTGCGCCCGAACGTTAACAGCGCGCCCCAGACCAGCAGCTCTGGTGAGGCCCAGGGCAGTTCCAAGTTGGGGGATGGGTTTGGGTAGGGAGAAAAAAAATCACTTCCGTCGCCACCTCTCTTAGTTTGTTTCCTCTCCAGCAGCCTCCCCGGGGTGCTCCAGGGGGGAGGGCGGCTGAACCTGGAGATGCGCATTACCCACACCCCCGCCAGCAGCTCAGTACAAAGCATCCCCGTCCTCCTTTCCCCATGGTGCTGCGGAGGGCAGCTAAAAGGCGGTGAAGTGGCACAATAAGCTTTGCTCCAAAGGACACCCCCCTCCGCATTAGTGGTGTAGCGAGAGGGGGTTAGTTGTTCCTGGGCACCATGCTAGGGAGGCACCGGGCTAGGATAGGAGCACGCAGCCAAACGCGGCGACTTGCTCCCTGCACTCAAGCTGCGGAGGCAGGGCCAAGTGGCAAAAGCGGGCAGTTCAAAGGTAGGGTTACCATACATCCAGTGCCTGGCTCTGGGGTAGGGGAGAGGCATTGGGTTAGAGTGGGGGGGCTGGCTCTGGGGAAGGGGTGGGTGCATTGGGGGTACATATAATTTTTAAAGGGGTACTTAAAGATTAAGAAACACTGATCTAGCAGACGCCTGAGGGGTTCATATGTGTGTGTAGGAGGAAAGGTTCTGGAGGAAGGATTGCTCTCTCTAGTGTGCTCTCCAGTGTTAATGACAAGATATTTACATTTAAACAAAAAGGGTTTGCTTCTTCCTAGCCTCTCCACTTCATCCCACAGATGGAATAACAGCACATTTATTTCCATGTTACAAGACAGCAGGTGACAAATGCAGGATTCTGACTATTCTGTGGGATTACATCAGCATGGGCCTGTGGGAGAGATCTTGTGGAAACATAACTGTTGCTTGTAATAGCAAAGACCCAGATTGTACCTGGCCTTTATTCAACTGCAGAGGGCTGGGCAGGAAGTCACAAAGAGCCTTTCACAGTCCAATGTGTGCCTCTTCCTCAAGGTGAGGTATAATGGTAATCCCCAAACTGCCATGCATAGTGTCCCTGACCTATAAACCATTTCAAAATGCCATGCAATGCTGTACCAACCCTCCTGCATTCTCTAGACGGAATTGTGCCTACAAGCCCGCCTCCCCCTCCCACCCCCCGTGGTGACTGTTGGCAGTTAGATAGGGTACCCAACTTAGATCCCATTTGTGCTAAGTGCTGTCCATACATAAGTTGGTTCCTCCAAGAGCTTGCATTTAGGCATAACCTCACCTCAAAAATTATCCCAAGGTTAACCCAAAACCAGACAGGGTAGGTATTACAGAACATGGTGGGTCAAAACACTGGGAACTAAATAGGGAGCACAAAAAGAAGCTGACTGAATATTTGCTGTACATGGACCACAAGTCACTTTGTGTGCCATGAAGGTGCTACAGGAGAAGAGTGCTACCAAGAGACAGGCTATGTCTACAATGCCATTTCACTGTGCTGAAACTCTCTCATTCAGGGATGTGAAAAAACACCCTCCTGATCTCAGCAAGTTTCAGTGCTGTAAAGTGCCAGTGTAGCTAGCGCAGTTAGCTCCTCCCCTTTTTGGGGTGGGCTTTCTAGAGTGTTGGGAGAGCCCTTTCCCAGCACTGCTGCTATGACTACACAGTGATGTTAAAGCACTGCTGCGGCAGCATTTGAATGTTACCAGTGTAGACATACCCTCAGATAGTTCCATGGGAGGAGCAGCTTGATATTCGGCTTCTTGGAGCACCACAATATGCAAGAGAAAAGCCCCCCGAAGATTTGCAAAGATCATAAAGTTGCAGCTCTGGGTTATCCTGAATGACAGCAAGGAAAGGAGTCTTTTATATTCACAATATTCAAGGGTGAGAGGCTGTGAAGCAGAGAAAGGAGCTAAGGAATTAAGAAAAAGTCAGCATTTAGACAGGCTTCCAGCAGGGCCTACTAACCATGTCTGTCTGCTGGCAGAAAAACACCCAATGTTATTAACATGGGCACCAGGTGTGAACAGCTGCAGCCAGGGGCGGCCTGTGACTATAGGCAGACTCAGCCGCCGCCTAAGGTGCTGCCGCCCGTGGCGCCCGATGATGACGTCATGGGGCGCCCGATGATGATGTCAGTCCATTGACAGCCCTGCAGGCGAGGGTGCTGATCGCGCGTTCCGCCTGGGGCACCAGTTGCCGCAGCCGGCCTCGGGCCACTCCTGGTTGCAGCTATGTCCTCTCACAATGCTCACAAGTGCTCATTCAAATAGGCCACTGCTTTGTAACACCCTCATTGTCATCAGTGGTAAATAGGACCCAGGACTTTCTACAACAAAAGCTCTGTTAGTTCTACGAATTGAGCTAAAGGAGAACCTCTCGGTAAAAACAAAATAAGGGTGTGTGTGTTTCTTATGCTCCATGCCGAGAGTGGTCAGGTCAAAAAGGACATCTGACAGTGTCCAGTCAAATCTACTGAACCAAAGTCTGATTACTACCAGATAGGTGTAGCCAATATGTAATATTTTGGTGTTGGTATAAGAATACAAGTACAATGATAGTAAAAAGTCCTGTATAATTTGCTTATAAGTTTTGTATGCTTCTATTTCACTCTGTCTCTCATGCTTAGACAACGATTGCTGTAAGGTCTTGCTTCCTGTTAGCATTACAGATTAAGTTGTACCTCATGTCTGCATTACAAACTAAGTTGTGTGAGTGTGAAAGCCATCACAAATGCCTAGCTGGTCAAGAAGAAGTGGGAACCTAGAAGATAACCAGGAAACACCCATGGTGCCTGAGGCTGAATTAAATTAGCAGAATTGAGGAGCCCTGGAGACAGGCAAACACCCCCAAGAGTGCGACACAAACAAGAGAGAAGGATGGGAAGTCTGACAATTGCCATCAAAGGATAACTGGGAAACCATGAGATTAACACCATTTAAGGATGAATGATTGCAGCATGACACTAGAAAACCTACAGACTTCAATGGGAACTTACATGTATAAAATGAAAGGGTTTGCCATTAGACTCTGGGTTTGGACCTGCAATCCAAACTTCACAGGAGCCTTGAATCGCTATCAGTGAACCCTGACTCCTCACTCAGTCAGTCTTGCCTGGCCAGTAAGACTGACGTGAGCCATGACAGACTGGTAACTATAACTATCTGCAGGACTTCCGTGTGTGTGTGAATGCATATGCCACTTCTCATTTTGTATTTTCAATAAATGTGGCGTATTGCCTTTTCCCCTGAAAAAGATCCCGTTTGCTTCTTATAAGCATGACATAGGGAAGCACCAAGTCATCACCTCTGCCAACCCCTACTCAGGCCTTGTCTACACTGGGATGTTTTGTTGCCAAAACTTGCACGATTACAGTACAATGGGACTTTTGTCAGGAAAAACACCCAGTTTTGGTGACAAAAAACTTCTACCCTGTGAGAGACTTTTGTTGTTTCCCCTCCCTTTATTGTTGACAAAGAGACAGTATGGACTCTGCTGTTTGTTTCGTTGAAAGAACTGTCTTCTGCCAGTATCCCACAATGCCTGCCCTGATGGATCTGCTCAGTGTTTTGTGATCTCTGCTGCACTGCAGGCATGTACCTCTCCCCTTTCAAAGCTCCAGGAAGTATCTTACATCTGAGTGAGCTGCTTCCTTTGGGGAACAGACAAAAACCAAATAATTGGAATACTCCTGCTGCTGCAGGGGGAAGGCTGGAGAGGCTGCTGTGCTGCTTTGATATTCCTCAGCACAGAGAGCTCACAGAGATACAAGGAAATTCCAAGAAGCGCAGGACAAGTGCAGAGTCCTGCACTTGGGATGGAAGAATCCCAAGCACTGTTACAGGCTGGGGACCGACTAGACCATTTATTGTTTTTTAAGTTTAGCTAAGCAGCAGTTCAGCAGAAAAGAACCTGGGGATTACAGTGGATGAGAAGCTGGATATGAGTCAACAGTGTGCCCTTGCAGCCAAGAAGGCTAAAGGCATATTAGGGTGCATTAGGAGGAGCATTGCCAGCAGATCTAGAGATGTGATTATTCCCCTTTATTTGGCACTGGTTAGGCCACATCTAAGAGTATTGCATCCAAATCTGGGCCCCCCACTATAGAAAGGATGTGGACACATTGGAGAGGATCCAGCAGAGGGCAACGAAGATGATTGGAGGGCTGGGGCACATAACTTATGAGAAGAGGCTGAGGGATTTGGGCTTGTTTAGTCTGCAGAAGAGAAGAGTGAGGGGGGATTTGATAGCAGCCTTCAACTTCCTGAAGGGAGGTTCCAAAGAGGATGGAGAGAGGCTGTTCTCAATAGTGACAGATGGCAGAACAAGGAGCAGTGATCTCACGTTGCAGTCTGGGAGGTCTAGGTTGGATATTAGGGAAAACTATTTCAATAGGATAGTGATGAAGCACTGGAATGGGTTACCTAGGGAGGTGGTGGAATCTCCATCCCTAGAGGTTTTTACGTCTGGCGTGACAAAGCCCTGGCTGGGATGATTTTGTTGGGGTTGGAACTGCTTTGGGCAGGGGGTTGGACTCAATGACCTCCTGAGTAGGGATGTTAAAGACTAGTCGACTAGCTGATAAGCAAATACTTATCGGATAGTCAGTCGACTAGTCGAATCCCCCCCACCTTGCTGTCTCTATCAGATAGAGGCAGCAAAGGAAGGGAAGAGAGGGTACTTCAAAAGGGACTGAAAGGGACAGCTCCGCTCATCTGAGCTGGGGATCAGCTGTGTGGCTCCCCTTTGAAATGCTGAGGCAGCGTTCAAAGGGGCAGTGCTGCATAGCTGAGCTTGGGGACTGGGGAATTGCCACGCGGAACCTGCAGTCAGTTGGGGAGTCCCCAGCTGACCCCGGCTCTGGCTCTGTCTGGCATTTCAAATCAGCAGTGCAGCATGACAATGGGAGGCAGAAAAACTGGTTTGACCAGTTTTCATTTGTGGCTGTTTTGCTTGTGGTCAGCACTTTTGTTGCCAAACCTTCCCCGGTATAGACATAGCTTTAGCCAGAGCTGCCTCCTACCTACCTGCATCAGGCAGTTGCAGTTCTCAGCCCTGGCTCTGCATGCAAGTCTCTCCCAAGCCTGGAAAAGCAGTGAGGAGGTGGCAGGGAAAGAAGAGGGAATGGGAGCAGGGCCTCAGGGGGAAGGTGAGGGCAAGAGTGGTGTGTTGGGGAAAGAGGCAGGGGAGGGGAGGGGAGGGTCTCCAGAGAGAAGGGGAAGGAGAGGTTTTATCACTCTTGCTTGAGTGTATTGGGTTTTAAATTACTATAACATTGGCAGCCCTAACCAGGCTGGTGAGTTTCACATCTGTACCTCATGTCTCATGATGTGTACACTTTATGGCAGAAGCTGCTGGGTGCTGAGCACTTCAAAATTCTAGTTATAGTGTCTTGACAGATTGTCTTCTGGGCAGGCTGGAAATGACAATTTTCACATGCTCATAACTTCCTTCAAACAACTCAGTTTTCCTTTCAAACCAATTAAAGGTAGCAGTTCTGAGTGAAGAATCCGTCACGTTTTAATTTCAGCCATTTTTGCTATGATCTTGACAAATAAAAAAGTGTGTGTAGAATTTTTTTTTAAACGGGGGAAAATATTTCCCTTAACTCAAACAAATAGGTTTCTAGTAAAAATTACAACTTTGTCAGGCTGGGACCAGGGAAAATGTCAGGCTAAACATATTGGTCTTTATGAGCAAGCAGTAGTAGGGGCTTATGAATAGTGAAGCATTTTTATAAACTTAAAAATACATCAGCCCCATGTAGCATGAGATAAGTCATCACTATAACAATCTGTTCTTTCTGGACTTCTGTACAGTATCCCTCACTGTAATATATGTGGGACTAATTACCTGTTCTAATAGTTAGGGTTGCCAGGTGTCCGGTTTTGAACTGGACAGTCCAGTATTTGAGCTTTCTGTTCAGGAAACAAATTGAGAAAATACAAATGTCCGGTATTTTCTAATAAGATGTAATGTAGATTGTGATGTAATATCAAGTGTGCCTGGTATTTTTGTTGAAACCATCTGGCAACCCTACTAATAGTTGTGAGCTAAGTCACAAGCTATTTTGTTTTCTCTAATACCTCTAAAAGTATCAGTTTCTCCAAATTGTAACTCATCCCCAAATCGTGACTCATCGAGCAGGAAGTGGATTTTGCCTTTTCCCATTTCAGTGATGCCTGTTTCCCCCATGCTGTTCCTTTTCCCACTCACCTTTTCCATAATAGGCTTCTAGGGTAGATAGTTAAATATCCTTCAAAGCGAATGCTGGTATTTCTTCATGGATCAGCCATCAGGGGGTGCACTAACAGCAGAAAACAGGCATCTTTATAAGGGATTAAATTAAATGTCACACATTCCTGGTGATACACCCCATTTCCCAGCTCTGCTCAGAACTGAATTTCCAAGGTTAACCCCAGAGTGCTGGTCAGTGTCCTATAACTAGTACAAGGCAATGTACTATAGTTTTTTTTTCCTGTCTTCCAAACTTTTCTGCAGAGCCTTTAATTATCTGTTTTGATATCTTTATTGTCTTTGCCGACCATAGTTTGATAATGGTGCAATTGTTACAAAAGTCAAGCAGGAATTAAACAAAAATACAATCTCCTTTGCTATGTGAAGGTATTAAAGCGCTTTCCTTTCTTCCTAATTTGCCATTGATGTGGCATTGCTGAGTAGTTTATTGATGAAGTGCTCTATTTGCTTTTCACTTCCCTGTTTTGTTCTTGGCCTTATCCCCAGGGCCTGTGAAACCCTATAGAAATCCCCACCGGTGCTCAGTAAATGAGAACAAAGCTAATCACCTCCTGGATCTCTCCTGCTGTTGAAAACAACTAACAGCCTGCTCAGTGAGCCTTTTGCCCAACAATACCTCTTTTTTAAAGTCAGCAAGAATTTCCCTCTGTGAAGTTAGTTACCTCAGGGCTCTTGCAAATGCCAGAGAATTAAGGAAAGGTCCTGACATAACCAAAACCAATTAAAGGCAATTCACAGAACTGTTTATGACCGGTGTAAAATGAGCAGAGTTCAGTTGCTTAGCCTAGTTTTCCTTGCCAGATCTCTTACTTTTATAAGTCACGTCACTAGCTGTTCCTTTAATGAGGGATGGCCTAACTGTGATTTTATGACTCAAAACATAAGAAATCTTACTAGAAATTAAAACCATGCCAAATAAGCAACACAATGAGTTCATCTTCAAGTATTTCCAGCTGGCACAAGTAAGATAAATTAAATCCCAAGAGTCAAAGAAAGAAAGTTGCTTGAGAAAATTCCTGAAGGATACCATCTCAAAAGGAGGACTGTCAAGATGTCATAAAAATCCCACTGTTAATTGTGCTTCATAGTTTCCTTAGTCTGTACCATCTTTTTAAGCACTTGAAAACATTTGACCTCACTTTCCAAGGTGCGTAGTGCCTATGGCAGCCATTAGCTGAAAGATCAAAAGAAAGGGTGGGCTTCTGCTTTGGGAATTAGCCTGTGTTTTAATGGGTCTTAGTTTTAGACTTCCTATGTGAGTTTGAGCAAGTCATAGAGGGCCTTTCTCTCCTCTTTCAGGTGTAAAACTGGTATAAATGGTAGGAAAATCAAACCCTTGGGCTCAGTTTTCCATCTGTAAAATTCAGCTAATGTTTGTCATGTCTATTTAGACAGATCTTCCGATGAGGGAATGTGTAATAAAGGGCAATATGATCCTGGTCCATGCCTGGACCTCATAGGCTTTGCTCTGCAATACAAATAAATCATTGGTGAGTCCTGATCCACATTGGAAATGCCAAAGAAAAACTTCACTCTGCAAAATCCTGAAACCAGTTCTGTCTGTAGCTCTTAGGAGCCTCCATAGTTTCCTTCCTTACTCATAAATTCCTGTGTCACTTCCTGGATATTTCTCGCTAACCCATTAAATAGTTCATGGCCCTGCCAACTTCACACGGTGTGCTTGCGTCTGTAGTAGTCTGCATCAGACTCCAACAAATCTGCAGCATGACTCAGTCCCACAATTGTTCTAAAACCATACCACCAGAGACACCCTGGCTTCTCCCTTTGATTCATTAAAATGGCTCTCAGATTTATTAAATTTTCTTGTCTGCTTGCTGCACAGTTTAAGAGCAGTGGGCAGTTGCGAATAAAGGATGAATTGTGACTGGCTAGATTATACAGTGATGTATTGTGCCTGCAGAATCACATTCGAGGTGGTATGTTTTTGTCAAGCCACATCACTGATTGCAGTGTATAGGGACAGGGCTGGATCAGTGAGAGCCCTGGCAACTTGCAGGAAGGCTGACGAAGAATGAGCTCCCACATATTGGATGTGGGAGTAGAGCAGCTGGTGGTTTCAGGAACACCTGTTACAAGATTGTCACAGGGAAGGCGTGACAATTCTAAAGCATGCATAATACTCTTGCTGCCAAGGCTAAAACCAGTCAAAACCAGCTCAGGTGCATATAGATTGTTGCCCCATCCCCAAAACCACTGGACAAGATATCAAACTGAGGCAGATCAGTTCTGTTAAAATCTAGAGAAGATCAACCATGATATTGTGCTTTTTGGATCTAACAGCATCTTGTTGGGGCTTTTGCCTTGTATCCTGTGTATCCTATTTGTTTAGCACCAGGGACAGAGATTGGGGGGGGGCAATTATGGGCATTGCCCCTTAAATTGCATCTTTTTTGCTGCTGGCTCTGCAAGGGAAGAGGTGCTGGGCATCCCTGGGGTGCACTGCCTTTGGGGATGAGGCCTGGAAAATGGCAAATATGGCAAATCTATAAAAAGGGAAATAAAGGCTACCCGGGGAATTACAGGCCAGTTACCTTAGCTTCAGTACCAAAAAAGATAATGGAACAAATAATTAAGCAATCAATTTGCAAACATTTACAAGTTGAAATGCTCTTAACCGGGATTCTCTGGTTTGCAACATCCATAGGCTGGCACGGATGTCCCAGTGGAGGGCCAGCACATGACAGCAGGGCTGCCCAGCAGGGTTGGGAGACCCAGCATGTGGCTGCCCAGTGGGGCTGGGAGTGCCGGCACTGGCGCGCAGCGCATGTGGGGCTACCCAGGGAACCCCAGCACATGTGGCTGCTCAGGAAGCCCCAACACATGGTGTGTAGGGCTGCCCAGGGAGCCATGGAAGTGATGGCTGCCCAGTAGATTGGCAGGGTAGTGAGGCCAGCAGGAGGTGGGGAGCCAGCTGGGAGACCAGCAGACGGGCCAGGGGGGCTGGTGGCAAAGGTCCACAAATGACCTCCTCTGCTCTGGCAAAATCCCTCATCTGGGACCAGTCAGGTCCCAAGGGTGCCGGACTAGGGAGGTCCAACCCGTACAAGATAACAAGGTGATAAGTAACAGCATATATTTGTCAAGAACAAATCATGTCAAACTGACATGCTAACTTTCTCTGACAGGCTGACAAGCCTGTGGATTTGGGGGAAGAGGTAGATGTAATATATATAGACTTTAGTAAGGCTTTCAATACTGTCTTGCATGACCCTCTTATAAACAAACTAGGAAAATACAATCTAGATGGAGCTACTATAAGGTAATTGCATAACTAGTTGGAAAATCATTCCCAGAGAGTAGTTATCATAGAATCATAGAGCTGGAAGAGACCTCAGGAGGTCATCAAGTCCAGCCCCCTGCCCAAGGCAGGACCAGTCCCAACTAAATCAACACAGCCAGGGCTTTGTCAAGCCGAGACTTAAAAACCTCTAGGGATGGAGATTCTACCAGCTTCCTAGGTAACCCATTCCAGTACTTCACCACCCTCCTAGTGAAATAGTTATCAATGGAACACAGTCATGCTGGAAGGGCATTATGGGTTCTGGGACCAGTTTTTTCAGTATTTTCAACAATGATTTAGGTGATGGCATAGAGAATACACTTACAAAGTTTGTGAACGATACCAAGCTGGGAGGGGTTTTGGAGGAAAGGGTCATAATTCAAAATGACTTGGCAAACTGGAGAAATGTTCTGAAATACTCCACTTAGGAAGGAACAATCAGTTTCACACATACAAAATGGCAAATAACTGCATATGAAGGAGGTCTGCAGAAAAGGGATCTGGGGGTCATACAGGATGACAAGCTCGATATGAGTCACCAGTGTAACACAGTTGCAAAAAAGTGAACATCTTTCTGGGATGTATTAGTAAGAGTGCTATAAGACACAAAAATAATTCTTACCTTCTACTCCATGCTGATTCGGCCTTATCTGGAGAACTGTGTCCAGTTCTGAGCGCCACATTTCAGGCAAGATGTAGACAAATTGGAAAAAGTCCAGAGAAGAGCAACAAAAATGATTAAAGGTCTAGAAAACATAACCTGTGAGGGAAGATTGAAAAAAAAAATTGGGCTTGTTTAGTTTGAAAAAGAGAAGACTGAGAGGGAACATGATAGCAGCTTTCAAATACCTAAAAGGTTGTTTGTTACAAGGAGGAGGAAGAAAAATTGTTCTCCTTGACCTCTGATGATATGATAAGAAGCAGTGGGCTCAAATTGCAGCAAGAGAGATTTAGGTTGGATATTAGGAAAAATTTCCTAACCGTCAGGGTGGTTAAACACTGGAATAAATTGCCTAGGGAGGTTGTGGAATCTCCATCATTATTTTAAGAGCAGATCAGATAAACCTCTGGGGGGTTGTCTAGATGCTGCTTGGTCCTGCCATGAATGCAGCCATCTGGATCAGATGTCTTCTCATGATCCCATCTAGTCTCATGATTCTATGTTTCTATGAATATTTCTTTCTGCAAACAGTTTTCCCTCTTTTTTGATGACAAAAGCGACTGGATCCAGACCAGACAGACTGCTTCAGTTTTAACAGAGCCTTTTGAGAGGTTGGTAGTTGGATGGGGGAGAGGAGGAATAAAATACACTAAGGCTACAGCTACACTAAGAGTTTTGCCGAAAGAGGCACAAGGATCTTGCACAAAAAGGGTTTTTGCGCAAAAAGGAAATGTCCACACTGCTTGTTTTTGTGCAAAAAACCTTGAGCAAAAACGGACCGAAAGAGATTATGCAAATGAAGCGTGAGAAAATGTTAATCCGTGCTTCATTTGCATTGCCTCTTTCAGCAAAACTCATAGGCTATAGCTACACTCGCGGTTTCTTGCACAAGTATGGCCGTTCTTGCGCAAGAATCTGCAGAGCGTCCACACTGCCCACCCGCTCTTGCGCAAGGAAATTTACAGTACGGTGTGGTAAGAGAGGGCGTCTTGCGCAAGCGTTACGCTCTTTTTTATCAGGTGTAAGCCCTCTTGTGCAGGAGCTCTTGCGCAAGAGGGCAGTGTGGACGCTCGGCAGGGATTTCTTGCGCAAGAAAGCCCTATGGCTAAAATGGCCATCAGCGTTTTCTCGCGCAAGAGAGTGTCCACACTGCCATGGGCGCTCTTGCGCAAAAGCACAGCTCGCACATGGCAGTGTGGACGTTTTCTTGTTCAAGACTTCTTGCACAAGAACCCTTGCACAAGATGTTCTTGCTCAAGAAGCCGCCAGTGTAGACATAGCCCTCGTGTAGCCGTAGCCTCAGAGTGAGCCTCACCCACGTGCTGCCTCTTTTACACTGGGTACAAGTACTAGTGCCCTAAAAACCGTGTTCTGGATGGAAGAGAATTTCCCCAGTGCAGACAATGCAGGAAACAGCCATACATGACCCTACCAAAAGCCTTTGGTATATGAGGCATACTGAGGGTGCAGCTGTGGAAAAAAGGGTTGTTATGTCCTATGTAGGGATGTAAAATTCTGGCTAATCAGTTAACCAGTTAAATGTTAGGTTGACCTAACCTTTAACCTGTTAACTAACAAAAGTGGTATCCCAGGCTGGACCCTCTGGAGTAACCTCTGTCCAGGCAGGCTGGGCTCCCTGTGGACAGAGGCTGCTCCAGACGCCAGAGCAGCCCTTCCCGTGGGGTGCCCAGGCCCACCGCTGGACAGTGGCTTCTCTGAATGAGAGCAGTCTCTGTCCACAGTGGACCCTGGAGAAGCTCCCAGCTGCCATGGGCAGAGGGCTGTTCCAGCCCCCACCGGTTACTGGTTAACCTTTCACATCCCTAGTCCTATGTATGGCATTGCCTGGAATCTCTGCGGCTCTGGCCCTGTGACTCAGGAACCTGCCATAACTTCAACCAGGACTCGGGGCTAGTTTAAGTTCTGCAGAGCAGCGTAGGATTGAGAGGGCAAGAATGTGTCTTAAAACCACCTTAGAGGTGCAGCACAGACGCTCATCCACTATTTTCTGATTTAGTTTCTACTCCTCTGGCTCATTAAAACTGTAGATGTGCTGGGAGAACTGCAGTTTCTGACCTTCAGAGTGAACCCACAGCTGTCTGAAGTGGTTAAATCTTTTGAGAGGTATGGGGCTCCATGTCTTGGAGACTGTCAACTCTCCTCTGTAGGCCAAGGTGCTATATTTGCTCATGTGACCCTTGGTTAGGCCTTTGCGTAAGATGGAGCCAAGAATCTCACTCTCAGAATGCTTTAATTCCAACCATCCTGTTTAAAAAAGGTTATTCAGAAAGTAGCAATGAAGCCACTATGGTTTCTTTTGGAGATTGCTATGTTCCTTGACCTTTCTTAGAGGGAAGTTTGAGCTGTTTTTTTGTCCCTGGTGGGGTTTGTTCATTGCACACTGCCCATCCACATGCTGAGGCACTATGGCTACGTCTAGACTACAAGCCTCTTTCAAAAAAGAGCATCTAGACTTCAACCAGTACTTTCAAAAAAGCAAGCCGCTTTTTTGAAAGAGAGCACCCAGGCAGTCTGGATGCTCTCTTTCAAAAAAGCACAGTTTGCATTACATAGTGCCTTTTTTCCAAAGAGCACTTTTGAAAAAAGACATTATTCCTCATAAAACGAGGTTTTCCGTGGTCAAAAAAACTGCTGCGTTCTTTCGATTTACTTTCGAAAGAACGTGGCAGCAGTCTAGATGCAGGGGAAGGGGTTTTTTTTCGGAAAAAGGCCACTTTTTTCGAAAAAACCCTGTAGTCTAGACACACCCTGTGATGGAGATTTTTTAATACATCCAAAAAGGGATGTCTGACACACCCATGTTCAGATCAGTAGATCACATACGCATTTTCCAAAGATCTTTTTTAATGGTCTCATTCTTTCCTGAGCCTGTATTTGAATAGGAAAATAGTTATTATAATATCATCCAACAGCTTTGAAGTTGTGTTGACCAGCAACGAAAGCTGAACATTTAATTCGTCACTAATCTTCTAAATAGCCACATTGTACTCACACTTTTCAGCCTGGTTCTTTAGATGCTGTATGTCTTCTTTTAACACTTTTAAGTTTGCAGCTTCATCAGATCTGAACAGAAGCCTGTAATACTACTTTCTGTGGTGACTAGCTTTCTGGGAGGTGTGGAGTGGGACTTTTTTCCATAATAAAACAGTCATCTGGGTTGAATTGCAGATATCTAATCCTCACACAAACTACGCTTCTTTGGTTTTGTGAAGTGAACAAAGCCATCAATGTAAACATTCTCAGGACTAGATTTAGGCATCCTTCAGACCTCCTGATTGTACCAATGATTAACCAATGTGCTTTGGTCACTTTAACACAAAGGGGAAGCTTAGACTAAAAAACTCTTTTTCATGACGGTTACGAATGGTAGATTTTTCTGATGTTCATTTTATATGTGTATAAAGAAGCGGACTAAGATAGCCACAGAACACTGGACAGAATGCACTCATGACTCGAGCAGTATTTGTGTAGTTTGGAAGTAGAACAGTTGCATTCAAACTATGGCATCAATGAGTGAAGGAAAATGTTTGAAATATACCTTATTATATTGGCCCATAAATTACAAAATCATCTTGCACCAATCTGAATCCATTTTCTCTGCCCTTTCTCCTTTTTAAGTTTGCAGACGATACCAAGCTGGGAGGGGTTGCGACTAATCTGTAGGATGGGTCATAATTCAAAATGATCTGGACAAATTGGAGAAATGGTCTGAGGTAAACAGGATGAAGTTTAATAAAGACAAATGCAAAGTGCTCCACTTAGGAAGGAACAATCAGTTTCACACATACAGAATGGGAAGCGACTGTCTAGGAAGGAGTACGGCAGAAAGGGATCTAGGGGTTATAGTGGACCACAAGCTGAATATGAGTCAGCAGTGTGACGCTGTTGCAAAAAAAGCAAACATGATTCTGGGATGCATTAACAGGTGTGTTGTGAGCAAGACACGAGAAGTCATTCTTCCGCTCTACTCTGCGCTAGTTAGGCCTCAGTTGGAGTATTGTGTCCAGTTCTGGGCACTGCATTTCAAGAAGGATGTGGAGAAATTGGAGAGGGTCCAGAGAAGAGCAACAAGAATGATTAAAGGTCTAGAGAACATGACCTATGAAGGAGGGCTGAAAGAATTGGGTTTGTTTAGTTTAGAAAAGAGAAGATTGAGGGGGGACATGATAGCAGTTTTCAGGTATCTAAAAGGGTGTCATAAGGAGGAGGGAGGAAACGTGTTCATCTTGGCCTCTGAAGATAGAACAAGAAGCAATGGGCTTAAACTGCAACAAGGGAGGTTTAGGTTGGACATTAGGAAAATATTCCTAACTGTCAGGATAGTCAAACACTGGAATAAATTGCCCAGGGAGGTTGTGGAATCTCCATCTCTGGAGATATTTAAGAGTAGGTTAGATAAATGTCTATCAGCGATGGTCTAGACAGTATTTGCTCCTGCCATAAGGGCAGGGGACTGGACTCGATGACCTCTCGAGGTTCCTTCCTGTCCTAGTATTCTATGATTCTATTCTATGATTCTATGATTCTCCAAAATTCTCACTCTGAAATATCAGTTATAGCGAAACAAAGGTCGTAAGCACCAGATAGGATGTAGCTAGGCTCAGATTCTGACTTTTTAAGATCCTCCCCCCCTCTCCCTCTGCAAATGGGGCATTTTGGCTTGTATTTGCAAGGGCAACAGACACTGTTTGACATACTGCCCCTTTTTTTTCAAGTCTGCATTAGAACGCCTCACTGACGGAAGGGTGAGTATTTTGCTATCCAAAGATGAGCTTAGAGTTCAGGGCCAAAGGGTGCCCTTTTGCGCTCCATGAATTTAAATGCCTAACTTAAATGCATAACTCAAAAAAAAATCTTGACTTTGGTGACAAAAGGCTCTAATAGCATGATAGAAGAAGGCATAACATGTTGAATGCTTGGAAAGTAGCAATTCTGGAGCTAATCTTCCATCAGAATGTAGGGCTAGGTTGAGTCTTGCTTTTGATGGGGATGGGTAAATTTCACTTCTTTACTGCATATTCTCAATCATCTCTAAATGCTCAACTAAGCAAAGAGAAGACTCATAGACATGTAGAATTGGAACCGATATTGAGAGGTCATCAAGTCCACTCCCCTGCACTTGAGGCAGGATTAAGTATTATCGAGACCATTCCTGACAGGTGTTTGTTTAACCTTCTCTTAAAAATCTCCAGTGATGGAGATCCCTGTGAATGCATTGCAGTTCTTAACTCCCACACCCTGAGAATTAGAAAGGTTTTCCTAATGTCCAGCTTAAACCACCATTGATGAAATTTAAGCCCATTGCTTTTTGTCCTAGCCTCAAAGGTTAAGGAGAACAATTTTTCTCCCTCCTCCTTGTAAAATGTTTAAACCTTTATTCACATGTGGATCCAAAGAGGGAGCTCTAGTTTTATTAATTTACACACATGGGGCAAAACACATATTTATAAAAGTTTACACTCTACACCCACAGATTTTTTGGGGAGCCATAATAGTTTATCATGTGAATCCTCATACATTTCTCTTTTTAACAAACACATTGGGTTTTTTTTTTAATGGATCAAATTCACTCTAAGAAGTAATTTAAAGGGATATGGCCAACACGCTAAGGCCCAAAGTCATCCTTGCATAAAGGTCAGTCCTAGCCACTGATAGAAATTATACCCACATGTGTTAGGAGAAACAACCCTTCTGTCAGTTGTTAGTCATGATTAGTATGGACGGAGTGGCCACCAGGGCACCTGTGTTATTTCCTGGAGGCCTTTTCTTTCAAAGAATGCCCTCTTCTGCATCCACACATGCACTTTTTCTGAAAAAGCTTTTTTGGAAAAAAGGCTTCTTCCTCGTAGAAAGAGGTTTACTGCTATCAGAAAAACCCCTCAATTCTTTCGACTTTCTGTCAAAAGAATGCAATAGCAGTGTGGGCATAAGTATAGTTTTTTCCAGAAAAATGGCTGTTTTTCTGGAAAAACGCTGCACTGTAGACATACCCATAGGCACATTCCTTAAAGTGTTGGAATAGCAGCGGTTCCAGAGTGTTAAATCAACTGCATGGGGTGAAGATCAGCCCTGTTTCGACATTTTATGCAGCTCCATGTGGGATTTTACTTGTGTAAGCAGGGCCTGAATAAATGCTTCCTTGACAGCTAGCTGGGAGGGGGAAGCCACTCGGGGTGTGTTTGTGTAAATACAGTTTGCTCCTGCTTGGCTTAGATTTGCTAGCTAGTCCACAGCTGGAACAGTGTTCTGCTTGTTGTAATTAACTTGGTTAGTTTTAGGCCACAAATTAGTACTGAATGCAGGGGTGGTGAAATATGGTTGCCAATGTGTAATTATTGTGGGAATACAGAAAAGCAGGACTGTGATAAATCTGTTCCCAAGGAAGGGGCTCACACTTAGCAGAAAGGACCTTGTTAAGCAGAGACTTCACTGTCAGAGCCCTGTCAGAGTAAGATGGGTATTCTGGTCAGGAGGCTGCACACTCTCCCCAGGGATATGTCCATGATCTGGTGTCCCCACTATTGAAAGAACAGAGCTAAATAGGCTTCATTAGGAGTCTCTTTGTCATTTAATTGCAGCACCTTTGAAGATGAAAGTAGTTGTAATAGAGCTGTGTTTCCGCTCTGCCTGCCAAGAGTTAAAATCGGGGGAGGGGAGCAGTGTTTCTGGCCATACAGTGACAGAGCTGGAATTATCGATGTGCAGAGGATACAGTCCAGAGGTGGCTGGCTGGGAAGGGTGACTGACAGCCAGCAGCGTGGCAGCAGAGCGGTTCAATGAGCAGCCAGCATGGTGGCAGAGGAGAGGCATGATGAGCAGCCAGCAGAATGGGCAAGATGCCTTTTTACTTCCCCCACCCAAGGCGGGAGGTGAACTCCGCGGATGCACCTCTAGGTCTGCGCTGACCAAGGGCAGCAACTGTGAGTGGGGTGCAGAGAAGGCTCAGGCATGTGAAGGGGACCTTTGGGCTGTTGGATTTAAGTACCTAGAGAGAAAGGACACTGCCCAACCTACCTAGGCTTGGTTTATGTTCATGGGCCCTGTTTGTGGTGTTTTCCCAGATTAATAACGAGCTACTTCCCTCCTTTTATTAAAAGTTTCTTTTCTATGGCCAGACTCTGTGCTTGCGTGCAGGGAAGCATTGCCTCCCAGAGGCATCCAGGGCTGTGTGTGAATTTCCCAGGCTACTGGGTGGGGCTCAATCCAATTCTGTGTTGGATGGATGGAGAGGGCCCCCCCAGATATTGAACCCAGCCCTGTGACCCCTTCTGTCTTCCACCTTCTCTCACAGCTGGGGCTGGGCCTAGCAGGTGATGTTTTTGTACTAGCCACACACATATGACAAGCAGCTGCATAATCTCTCCCACCCTCCCCAAAGTCAGTTGCAGGTACTGACCCCACTCCTCAAAGGTCAGTGAGTGTCCCCTATCTCTGAGCATCCTGCTGCTGCTGCTGTGCCTGCCACTCTGCAGGGGGCCAAGGAGCCCTAGGCCAAAGGGCTACAGGGAATGTGTTGCAATTGTCACATCCCCCTGGCCAGGTGGAAAGACTGGGCCCATATAGCGCAGGCTGCAAGTGGAGGAAGTAGTGTGTGAGGCTGTGGGGTGGGACTGATCTCTTGGGGCAGGGAATGCTTTGACCACTGCAGGTAGCTGCACAGCCATTGGGGAAGCAAAGCCTCCCTGTGCCAACAGGCCTGTCCCTGCAGTGCTGGGGCTGAATGGCAATGGAGAGTGTGGAGGGGGCAGGAAGGAGTGAGACCCTCCTAAGGGACAGGTGGGGGCCCAGGATTCCTCTAGCAGGGAGTTGAGAGCTGGCCCTGCCTTTTCCATGCAAATTAGAGCCTGGGAAGGGTCTTCCTTCCCAGTCTTTTGGGGGTGCTAGGGGCAGGGAGAGGGCTTCCCCAAGCCTTGCCTTTAGAAAGCCAGGCGTAACACTTAGCTGGGTAAGTGCAGGAGCTGATTAGCGCAGCCAGCACAAGGGGATGTGCTCCCTGAGGTACGTCTACACAGCAGGGCAAAAGTCAAATTAAGCTATGCAACTTCAGCTACATCAATTGCATAGCTGAAGTAAAAATAGCTTAATTTAGGTTTTGGTGCTGTCCACACAGCAGGAAGTCGAAGGAAGAACACTCTTCGACTTCCCTTATGCCTTGTAAAATGAGAGTTACAGGAGTCAGAGTAAGAAGTCCTCCAGCTTGACATTATTTTGAAATGATGGCTTGCAGTGTAGACAGGCCTTTTGTTATTTCAAAATAATGTCAGTTATTCTGAAATAACGCTGCTGTGCCGATGTACCCTAATGGACTGGGATGTCAGTAGGTCCTAGGGCAGGGGTGGCCAACCCACGGCTCGTGAACCACATGTGGCTCTTCCCCCCTTAAAGTGTGGCTCGCGAAGCCTCCCCCGCGGCTCACGAAGCCTCCCCTGCACCCCTAAAAATGGTACCCGGCTCCAAGGCTCCCTGTGCTCACCAGGGCAGGTGAGAATCCAGTGCGGTGATTCAAAATGGCGTTGTCAAGATGGCGGCGGCCGAAGGGACGGTGATATGGCCAAAAAGCCTTGTCTTTTAAAGGGGCAGCATCTTTTTTTCCGCCGCTGTTTTGGCTCTCTTTGTTTAATGGGTTGGCCACCCCTACCATAGGGTCAGTCCCTTATAGAATCAGGCTGGAGCAGCTGATCTCTCCCAGAAAACTACAGAGGGGCAAAAAGAATCACTGGGCCATCCCCATAGAGTTAGGGGGGAATGGGCATTAGAGCAGTAGCAATTTTAAGGCCATTCAAGTAGAAGCAATTGGGAGGCGGCAGGCGCCCACAACTGAGTGGGTGGAGCAGAGGGGCATGATGCAAAAATGTTGGAAGAGCAGGGAAAGTATGGAGAAGTAATATGAAATAGTTCCCAGGGAATCAAGGCTAGTGGGTACCAGTTCTAAGGGGAAATGTTCAGTGCCAAATTCACCAGAAGGGTTTCTTGTGCTGTTTCAAATGTGGGGGTTAGTTAAGTCTTTTTGCATCTTAACCACTTCACTGTTGCCCAGCATACCCCAGGGTGAATCTATCCACCTATACACAAAGGCCAACGCAAAGCATATTAATCCCTTGAGCCCCATTTATGCCCTCTAAATGGGGGTAAGTGAGCCCAAAGTGATGCATATGTCTTGCCCAGCCCAACCAAATGCCATACACCTTGCACAGCACTCATTCATTTCCCTGTGTGGTAACACTCTCCTACCAAGCACCTGTGGTTGCATGCACAGCCACAGGAAAACAATTCATTCAAGGGACATGCCACCGGCCAGAGTGGGGCTGCAGGGACAGTGACAATGCTGAAGAAGGAAGGTGGACGATTTGGGCAGAAGCAGTCAAATGGAACCTTAGTAGCTGGGGGCAGCTCTTACTCCCTCGCTGCTGCTTTCCCACTTGGAGCCCTATTCATAACCCACCAAAGCTATGTCTATGCAACAGGGTTTTTGTGCAAAAACCCACGGAGCGTCCACACCTCAAGCGTGTTTTTGCGCAAGAAAATCTACAGTCAATCGACAGAACAGAGGGCTTTTTGCGGTGTAGGTATACCTCTTTCTATGAGGCATAACTCCTTTCTGCTCAAGAGTTCTTGCACAAAAAGGTGTGTGTGGATGCTCAACAGGGGTTTCTTGCGCAAAAGCCTATCAGAAAAAACACAGGTGCTATGATGGCCATTCTGTGAATGGCAACCAGAACTTTCTTGCGCAAGAGTGTCCATGCAGTGTGGACGCTTTCTTGTGCAAAAGCACATCGCTTTTGCGATGTGCTTTTGAGGTGTGGACGCGCTTTTGTGCAAGAAGTTTTTGCAGAAGATCTCTTCCACAAAGAGCTTCTTGCGCAAAAACCCTGCAGTGTAGACAAAGCCCAAGAGACTAATAGGGTATGTCTACACTACAGAGGTTTTTTGGAAAAATATACAATAATTGTATATACATGTTGAAGTTCTTTGAAATTATGATAATGGGTAAATGGTACATGTATACTATAGTTAAAGCAAATTAGCAGGGAATCTCTGCTTATAAGACACAATTTAGACTCATGAGAAAATGTTAGTTCCAATAAAATATCCTACTACTCTGATATTTCTGTATCATATAAAGGTCAAATCATATTCCAATAGTTCTTAAAACATGCAGATGTTTGTTACACTTGTCTCACTGTTTATAAAAAGGCTTAACAAGAACTAGTAAATTATTAATATATGCGATAAGTATGTTAGAGTCTGAGTTGTATGTGTTTACAAATGGTTATAAGCACACCAGCAGAAGATATGGTTATAAGCAAGTGATTGATCTGCTAAGCTCTGTAAAAATGGATTTACCCTTTAATTAAAAAGATCTATTCATCATTTATTAAGTCTTAATAACAAACAGCTTCTAATGTATTACTATATGGAGCCTTCATATAAAGAGTGACCTAGATTGTAAAATGTTGTGCTAGATATAACTTTACTTACTGTGATAATTATTTATAATAATGAAGAAATTGTTTCAACCTATAGAAGAATCAAATATCCCTCTCAAATCAACAGTCTTTGCAAATAAAAAGTTGTTGGATGCATTTTTTTCAAAATATGCCTGTAATTTAATGAAACAAATGAACAGTTGAATAAATAGACATTAATGATGAAATTCACATTAAGAAAAGAGACATCAGAACATTTTGATTGATTTACTTGGTGGAATTTTGATAGCTATTGAAAAAAAAACATACTATTCATGTTTAGGTGAAAAATAAATGGAGTCAAATAAGTGTCACTGCATAGTACTAGAAGGTATACACAGCCACATGTAAAAATGCATAAAACACAAACATTTATGTACAGCAATTTTCCTTTCAGTTTGTATAGAGAAATACTGTTTTATAATATGAGAAAATATAAAGCAGACATACATGCAACAAGGACATGACAGTTACATATAACCCCTCCCCCAAAGCTACAAATAAAAAAAAGAGTTGAAACCTGGAATGTTTTCATATTGAGGTTTCAGGAGAACGTCAGCTTTGAATGTATCTGAAATATTTTTAAAGGCTTGATCCAAAGCCACTGGAAATCAGTGGAATGATCCCAAAAGATCCCATTCTGCTCTCCCTCACAACCCAATGCTTAAGTCTGAGGATGAAAATAAACAATCATACCATACAAAATTTTGTATATTAGAATACAAAAGGTAACCATTTACTTTTTGTATAAAATACAACTTTTTTGATAGTATATTTATTTCACATATATATAAATATAACCCAAAGAATATGATTTTATTATTCCTACCAAAATATTATTATTATTAATTTGTTTTTACAAAAGTTTACAAAAAACAAATAAATCTTTATATTTACAACCCAATACTGCAAAGAGCTCCTGGTCTATGGTGAAAAATATAATATAAGGGTAGTGCATGTAGCCACTGTTACATAAAGAGAGTTTGTTTTAAAGAGAACTGAGATTGGTTTCAAGTTTTGGACACAAGTCATTCATAAGCTCGCATTTAAAATGTATCATGTATGTTTTAATAGAACAGCATATGGCCTTCACTTTGCTGCATATGAATTTTAGTTTATTTAAAATATACATTGTTAATATAATGGTGACAGAATTTAGATTCAATTAAGGGCTTGACCCAATGCCTGCTATCAATGGAAAAATTCTTGTTAATTTCAGTGGCCCATTAGTGGCAGTATAGAGCCCCACCAATCCAGGAAGGATTGTGCCTGAGTATCTGGGGAACTACTGACCAATCAACCTCACTTCAGTCCCTGTAAAGATCATGGATCAGGTCCTCCTCGAATCAATTTTGAAGCACTTGGAGGAGAGGAACATGATCAGGAACAATCAACATGGATTCACCATGGACAAGTCATGCCTGACCAATCTAATTGCCTTCTATGATGAGAATACTAGTTCTGGGGATATGGGGAAAGTGGTGGATATGATATACCTTGGCTTTTGCAAGCTTTTGATGTGGTATCCCAGAATATTCTTGCCAGCAATTTAAAGAAGCATGATCCAGATTAATGGAGTATAAGGTTGATAGAAAGCTGGCTAGATTGTTGGGCTCAACAGGTGGCGATTAATGGCTCAAGGTCTAGTTGGCAGCCAGCATCAAGTGGAGTGCTCCCAGGGTTGGTCATGGGTCTGGTTTTGTTCAACTTCTTCATTAATTATCTGAATAAGGGAATGGATTGCATTCTCAGCAAGTTCATGGATGACATTAAGCTGGGGGGAGAGGTAGATACACTGGAGGGATAGGGATAGGGTCCAGAGTGACCTAGACAAATTGGAGGATTTGGGCAAAAAAAATTTGATGAGGTTCAACAAGGACAAGTGCAGAGTCCTGCACTTAGGAGGGAGGAATCCCACATACTGCTGCAGGCTGGGGAGCGACTGGCTAAGTGGCAGTTCTGCAGAAAAGGTCCTGAGGAATACAGTAGATGAGAAGCTATGCCCTTGTTGCCACGAACGCTAATAGCATATTGGACTGCATTGATAGGAGCACTGCCAACAGATCTAGGGAAGTGATTATTCCCCTTAATTCGGCACTGGTGAGGCCACATCGGGACTATTGCGTCCAATTCTGGGCCCTCCATTACAGAAAGGATGTGGACACATTGGAGAGAATCCAGTGGAGAACAACAAAAATTATTAGGAGGCTGGTGCACATGACTTATGAGGAGAGGTTGAGGAAACTGGGCTTATTTAGTCTACAGAAGAGAAGAGTGAGGGGAGATCTGATAGCAGCCTTTAACTACCTGAAGGGGAATCCTAAGGAGGACGGAGCCAAGCTATTCTCAGTGGTGGCAGATGACAGAACAAGGAGCAATGGTCTCCAGTTGCAGTGGGGGAGGTCTAGGTTGGATATTAGGAAAAACCTATTTCATTAGTCGGGCTGTGTAGCATTTTGACTTTGTCATGGCCTGGCTAAGATGATTTAGTTGGGGGTCGATCCTGCTTTGAGCAGGGGTTTGGACTTAATTTCCTGAGGTTTCTTCCAACCCCAGTCTTCTATGATTCTATGCCACAAGAGGGCTGATTTTGATCCTACACCTGATTGAAACAGGTGAACTCGGTTACAGCAGTGGAACCACTCCTGATTTCTACAGGTGTCTGGGAGTGCACGGTCACACCTAAAGTATTGCTCTACTCCCATATACCCCTCTCACTTCTCTCTAAATCTGGATGGTCCTTAACGTGACTTGTGCTGAAAAGTTGTTCTATTTTTTTGGGCTAAATAAAATCTGACCTTCCACTCCCTGGTGACTGTACAGAGGAGACAGTCCTTCTCTCTGAGCCCAAGGTGTGTGGTTAGGGGAGAGTGGCTATTGGTTCTGGCAGTGCTGAGCAGTCCAGAAAGGGCATGTTTGGGTGGGTTATAAATGTAATCAGAGCCTGGGTCCCCCGCACTGGGAGGCTGATACACCTTTTCTAAAGGTGCAGAAGGAGCTGCTGGTCTGAGTCTCCTTGGAGATAAAACCCTCCTGCTGCCACCATCTCGTGTCATGGATTTCTTCCCCTCTACCATCTTGATGCAACTCTCTTCTGGGAGCCATACTTGATTTATCTTAGTAGGACTCTGCACAGATGCACAAAGTAGGGAGAGTGTAAAGAGGTTTCCCCCTAGGCCTCCTCCATTTCACCTCCATGGATGCTAGCTCCGTGAAACAGGGAGAGGCGTGGGTAGGACCACGGCGCTGTCCCCACCTGCACAAACCAAAAGAACTGGGCAAGTGCCTTGTGTGAACATGGTGCAACTTCTCTAAGGGTGCTGGAGCTGCTGATCTTGTGTGTATATATTCCAGGAGCCATCAAGAACTTCCCCACAAAGTAATGATGTACAAGTTGGACATCTCTTATCGGCAACCTCAGGACCTGACCGGTCCTGAACCAGAGAATTTGCCAGACCAGAGAAGGTTCTCTGCCAGAGCCCCCAGCCACCAACTCTGCCAGCTCCAGGGAAGGGGGGGAGGGAAAGGGACTACCTCCAGCCCCTGCTGGGCTGCCTGCTGGGTTGCTGGCTGTGCTGCTGCTGCCCCGGCTGAACTGCTTGCCGGGCTCCAGCAGCCTGCACTGAGGGGGGCTGCCGAGGGCTCGGGCTCTGGCCCCACTTCCGCGGTCTCTCTGGGGCTTTAGCCCCATGCTACCATGGGCTACTGAAAGCACAGGTTCCTGCACGGTGACAGCTCAGACTCTAGCCCCGCTTCCATGGGCTGCCCGGGGCTCTGGCCCCAGACCTGCGCTCCCATGGGCTGTCGCTGGCCCACTCCTGCACTGTCATGGCCTGCCCCAACCCAGTCCCAGAGGCTGTTGCCCCACTGCTATGGGCTTCTGGGGATTGCCACCAGCCTCTGCCCCCTCCTGCTGCTTCAGACCCTCCTGGATTGCCCTCCTGCCACTAGGCTATCAAGGTTCTCTGATCCAGGAACATCTGTAGTCCTGCCGGACCATGGACGTTGCCGGACCAGAGAATTCCGGTTTGGGGAGGCACAACCTGTACTGGAATGCGTGAGGAAGAGAACCCTTGCTAAACTTCTTGAACCATTTAGAATGCCCTATATGGATTCAGGGGATCCTGTAAAGTGTCAGCTCCATTCATAGTGGCACACAAACATGGATTAATTAAAACCCATAAAGGTGGTATAGTGCTGCCTTTTGTGTCACCTCCTGGCATCTGCAAATGGGCTCTATTTTCCCCTTCTGTGTCTAGTCTCCTCTGACTCAGACAAGGTTGTGAAGGATTCTCACATCAGCACAAGCAAAATCCCTCCCACAATGCTATAAACAGAGCACTCATCCCCTGGCCAGGTGAGCAACTTGGAGAGTAACCAAGCTGGCTGCTTTGTGAATTGATGAGTGTGAAGGGCTGGATTCCGATACCTTGACCCTGGCTGAGGAGTACCTTCCTCTGTGAGTAGGTCCACTGATTTCCATACATCTGCTGCACATCTTGGTTTCAGTGGGGGAACCCAGAAAGCCAGGGACTACTTAACCTGAGTAAAGGTATCGGAATCTGCATCATCAGCACTTTCAGTGCCCAAGCGTGTCTCTTTGACGACTCCCACGACCTGGTGAACGAGAGAACTATGGATATTCTCCACAGGAGTCACGCTGTGTATTGTCAGACTGAATCAAAATCAAAATGGAAGCCTTCCCATATGCACAGATAGCCCTGGATGAAGCAAATAGCTGAATACGTGGGGCACTCAGATATGGAGTGGGGAGGTATTCATCTGGGGCCTAATCCTCTGCCTGTGTCTCACTCAAGCTGTCCATTCAAGTCACTGGCACCATCTGTGGAAGCAAGGCAGCAGCATTTGGCCCTAGAACTTTGGAATGGCTGATGGCATATTTACACCAGAAACTTAAACCAAATCTGTTACCTATTGGAAAAACAGCCTCCCGGGTTACAGCAAACCTAACACCAGGTGAGACTGTGTAAAAGCTAGTGACCAGTGAATGACACTCTGGCATGTCTCTCATAGAAACCACTTTCCTCCTTTCTTGAAAGAAACCACTTGCCCTTTTCTACACAAGTTAGGTGGTTTGAAATAAAATCACTCACCAGGGAAAGATGAGAGTTTCTACGATGTAGAAATGATTTTTATAATACACAAGAATTAGTTTTGCAAGGGGCCTGATCTTATAAGACACTGAGTTCTTCCAGTGAGAGAGGAGGGCCCTGAACACTTTGCTCAACACTGTATGGGAGGTGGCCACTTGCATCTGAGACATGAAGTTGCATGATCTGCACACCTTTCAGCACCTCTATTTGAAGAGTGCGCATTACACACCTTCCTAAGACAAATGTGGACAGTTCCCATGAGAACAGCAGGTGCATATCTACTGCGTTGGCTATGTCCCCTCCCCCCACTGTTTTTAGCTTGACAGGTATAACTATCATCCTACATTATACTTTCATCTAGGGAAAGTTTAGAATCAGCTTTTGTTCTTAAACCATCTCTTCAAACAGGGCAATCTCTCTACTTGGATCCTCATTTTAAACCATTGATTCTTATGACAATTCAACTGCAGGAGAGTAAATTAATAAAGCAGATTGTTGCCTTTAAAGAGAGATCTATTGTCAACCCTGCTTAGAGTACTTAGAGCATATGTGTTTTATCATCAGCATTGTCTCCTATGAGTGGTTCCCCAAGATTTCATCAAGGTTGATGTCTTTCATCCAGTCATCATTACCAGGTTCTGTTTTCAGTAAAGAATCAATAAAGTCTGAATCACTGTTGAGTGCAGGCCCTATGTTGTCACCATGCTGGTTAAGAAAGTCAAAGGCTAAGTCATTACCATGGTCAGTTCCTTGGTAAGCTCTAGAGTTTTGGTTGGTAGATGTAAAACTGGTTGATGACAGGGATGAAGGTGGTGTCATACTTGTTCCTGGATGATTCAAGTTAGGCACAGTCTGTGCTCTGATCTGGTTCGGTCCTACACTTAAACCTCTTAGTGACCCAACAGGTTGTCCATTTACGGTTTGGTTCATTTGGTTTAGAGGAGGTCTCATTTGCGCCACCGTTGTTAGTTGGTTAGGAGGTGCCATAGCACGCTGAGGAAACTGTGGGTTGCCTATGGAACGCTGCAGAGACTGGTTAGGATATGCAGTGCTTGTCGGGAAACGAATGCCTGTCTGTTTCAGTGCGTCCTGCTGCTTTGTTGCTGCCTCTTGAGGGGCCCAGTTCTGAGCAACAGCACTGGAAGTGATCATCACATTCGATGGTCTTTGTGCTGGGATACCTGTCGTTCCATGGTTTATACCTGTTCTCACTTGCTGAGTGTTAACCACTGATCCAGCCCCAAAAGTGGCTACATTGTTTCCTTGTGTTAGGGTTGGCTGGCGAGACATTATGGGGTTATTTTGACTGGTTATGATTTGGTTTTGATTTCTGTGTTGTTGCATATGGTTCATTCCTGATGTCATGTTGTATGAGCCTGGTTGATTAGAAGGAATGTTTCCGTAACAGCCCATGTTCCGGGCTGCTGAAATTGAAGGCATTCTGGCTCCATGGGGAGTTGTTAAAAGACTAGAATTCTGTGACAAAATGCTGTGAGTTGAAATGGGATTTGATAAAGACAGATTGGAGCTCATACTCACTGCTGGGGAACCACCTGGAAAAAGAAAAGAAAACAAAAATGAATGTTATTGATACTTTGTTTCATTAAAATGTACAGTAGGTCAGAATCTAATTTCCCAGTATAAACTCAAACTCCCATTGAGTGCATGTTGCCCTTGGTGGACTCATGAAGACTTTATAGGTTGGTGAGGTCTCCAAAATGCATACTACCTAAAGTAAGACCAGATCAAATTTCCATTTAAGTCATTGGTGGTCTTTCCATTGACTTAAGTGGAAGCTGGGTCAGATCCATAGTCCTTGACTAGTATCAGTCATCTGCAATTCTTCTGCCTCCAAAAATTAGAAACAACAAAGAAAGGACCTTGGCAAAAAATTGACAACCACTACCAAAGAGAGACGAATTTACTGAATTTTTACTGCAATAAAACACTAGGTATGGGGGGCAGTACACTTAAGTGATCAAAACACAGTGGAGTGGGGATCAAGATTCCTAGTTTCTTATTTATCAAAGACCCAATGAAAATACTCTTAATATATTTAAAAGGCTAAAGTACAGCAGGGGGGACCTGGTGCGAGCCGACAGGCTCTTAATTCATTTAAAAGGCAGAGACGCAGCGGGGTTAGCTCCTGGGGCCGGGAGCTAACCCTGCTGCGGCTTCCCCACTTATTGACTAATCGACTAGTCAATGGAAAATCCATTGACTAGTCAATTAGTTAATTAATCTATATTTAACATCCCTACTTCCAACCCCTTCACAAGTTTCTCTCTGTCTGGCTTCTAGACATGACCTTACAATACGTCATACATTCCAAATCAAGACAACTGGACTTCCACAGCATGAGTAGCCCTAGGAGTATGGGAGACTGGGAGAATGCAGCACGGTTCTACCACAAAGTGCACTCTGGGCACATAGTCACAGGGAATACTATCAATAGGCCAATGGGACCAAAGTAAAAATCAGTGCTGAGTCAATAACCTCATCAATTAATCTCCATTTGTGATGGCACTAACAAATCATGTCTTGTGTACTGTTTTATCTGAAATATGGTAACATTTGTCAGTGACACCAAGGGAGACCTGGGGCCTAATTCTCCTCTCACTGGCACCAGTGTAAAAGAGGAACAGCTCCCCTGAAATCAGTGGAATTACATAGAGATAGAATTTATGTCAGAGGAGAATTGGGACTCTGTTAGCAGGTTACATAAAGGCACATTAATATGTTTATGGAATCACTTCACTTACCGCTGGGATGAAGCCACTCTTTGGGTGGAACATGCCAGCTCTTTCACAACCCCAAGTGCTACCTCCCCGACCCAACTCTTGTGCCATTCCACGAGATCGTTACAGATCAGTTGTGCTCAGGACCTTGGTTCTATAACTCCTCTGAGAGACAAAGTTTGCTCTTTCTTTGTGTTACTATTTTTATCCTTGTATTTTTAACCAAAATATTTTCCACTCTAATTTCTTCCAGATGGGAAGACATTTTTTCCATAGCAGTGTTGTCCAGACAACATATCCAGTGCATAGACACCAAAGGACACAGTGGTATTCAGGAGAATTTATTGCTAAGTTCACCTGCCATGGTCAGGGGAGTTATTGTTACGATGGAGGAAAAGAGCCCAGGAATGCAATGCTCAATAATGCTTCTCAGTGTCTTCATGGTATTTCATCTAACTTCTTGCTGTTCTGAGCTGTCTCCCTTCTTCCATGACTTGAGCACAGCTATTCCCAGAAATAAGCAACAGATTCCCAGCTGCTGCTCCCTTGTGCAACAGTTTTCTAATCAGTCTCAGAGGGGTAGTCATGTTAGTCTGTAACTTTAAAAACAATGAGTAGTCCTGTGGCATTTCCAGCCCACTTAATTAGCTGCATTAGCACTAGTCCTACAAGTAACAGGTATCTCCCCCGCCCTTTTTTTTCCTGTTATAAATTCTGGATTTCTATTATTCCTCCCCAGATCATCTGAAGAAGTGGATTTTGCCCATGACAGCTCATGATACTATGTATATTTTTGTTAGTCTCTAAGGTGCCACAGGACGACTTATTGTTTTTAAAGTTTCCTCATCAGTGTATCCATGGTTTTCCTGCAAGCATGTAGGAAAGCCCTGTCTCCTATTCTACTCAGAACAGCTACTCTACTCCGTATGTATGTGCAATCATTGCTAGTGCCTTGAAGGACAGAAAAGCAGAATATTTACTCCAGCCCTGGCATGGGGGATGGACAAGCTGACCTCTTCAGGTCCTTGCCAGCACCCCATTTCTAGGATTCTAGTACTGCCAAGCCCAAACCTTCAAAAATAAGGAGTCAGACCCCAAAGTATCATGAGGTTGGCATAAGATTTTTTTTAAATAATCTTTTTGGGATTCTTTTTATTTGCCTTCTGATCTTTGAATTTAGGGTGCATGGGGTGGGGGCTATTTCCAAGCTTTTCTCCTCAACTGTGAGGGCTAGAAATTTACTTGTTTTTAAATAAAAGCAGAGACCGTTAATCACGGAACTCCAGAAACAAATCTCACAAGAGTCCTAATCAAACTGCAAGAGCCACGGTGTTTTCACTCTTTGTTTCCCTGCAGGTGATATTACAGCAGCTACAAATTGGCTTCTGTTCTTTCTGGGTCCCTGCCTTGGGAGCAGGCCCTTTCAGGGGGCTCAGGGACCTACCTACCTGTGACAGGCTCCTGTAAGGGAGAACAAACCAACTCTACCTGGCTGGTTGGGTTAATTAGCTAATGACCCAGATAAAGGATCACCAGGGGTTCTACTGTGGTGATTCCCAGACAGCTGGGACTGGACAACAGGGGTAGATCACTCGATCAATTGCTCTGTCCCGTTCATGCTCTCTGATGCATCTGGCACTGGGTGCTGTTGGACCACTGCTCTGAACCAATATTGCTATTCTTACGTTCCTAGAGGGAGCTCCAAGGAAAGCTGAGCAAGAGAACTCTCTAGCACAGGGAGTCTAGAGGATGTGCTCCGAGGACTAGGAAACTGCCAAATAATGCCAGGAAGCCCAGCCAGTCAGGAACTACAGGCTGCCCCACAGAAGAGCTGCAGCAGACAGATCTCTGCACACCCCTAACTCTGGGGAAGGTTTCTTTGAGATACTGGAAAGAGACCTGCCGTGAGAGCAGGGAGCCAAACCAAGAGCACATCTAGAGGGGAGCAGTGGATATGGATGGGAATGCATAAACTGAGACTGACTCTGTTAACCAGCTAAGACATTTAGGTAAAGACTTGACTGTATTTTCATTGGGTCTTTGATTAATAAAATGGATTCCGCAGAAGGTATATTTTTCCCTAAGTAAAGCCTTGGTGAACTTAGTGATTATATCAAGGGAAACTGAGACAGGGCACTCCCCTACAGTGCCAGATATGGCCAGGAGGGAGCATAAAGGGAAGGTACATCTTGTGACAGTCACCATCAACAGAACTGCTTGCTAAATTTGAGTCACTGACACCTATAGAAACTTGCTGAAGACAATGGATCTGCTCAAAGGGCATAACTTGACCTGAAGAACTTTGATACTGAAGTAGATATATGGGAAGGATAGAACCCAGATGGACTCTCAGATCCCAAGCTGAGTTTACAAAGCAGCTTGTTAAAAAATAAAATCCTTTACTTGTGGGTTGAGCACATTAGATACGGAGATCACTGAAAGGCAAATGCTACAGAATCCCACAATCCTGTTTTTACAGGGTTAGCCTTCAGAATAAAACCCCGTTCTAATCTCATCTGCTGCATTTTCTGCACTTCCCGTCCTCTTCTCTTTGTATGTCTTTCTTATTCCATGCTGTGCAGCCTACTTTTAATGTGGGGTCAAATCCATCGATCTTTAGTCCTTATTTAGGCACAACTCCCACTGGAGTAAGGACTTGTCCCAAAAGGATTATTCTGGAGTATTATTATTTATCTCTATTGGACAGTTTTGCAAAGAAAGTGAAAGACATGAAGCTTAAAATGGATCAAAAGAACTTTTTTTTTTACACATTTAACTGACCTGTGGAACTTTTGCTCCAAGATATCACTAGGACCAACATTTCAAAAAAGGAGGAGATGGTTATGTGGTTATTGAGATCATCCCAATTACATCAGATAGGATGAAAATGAATGAATTGGGGATAAAGACCCTCATACTTCAGGACATAAACCATCCACTGATGGGCAGATGCTTTCTTTAAGGAGATTTCTTGCCTATTCCTCTGAAGCAGTTGGTACTGGCCAATGTCAGATACTCGATACCAGACTGTGGCTATGTCTAAACTACAATGATCTATCAGAAAAAGGTACGCAAATTGCGCTCTGCAATCTGCATACCTTTTTCCTATAGTTTTTTCAGAAGAGGCTTTTCTGAATTTTGGCCCGTCTACACTGGGCCAAATTTCAGAAAAGCCTCCTCTTTTGGAAAAGCCCTTCTTCCTTGTGGGAGGAGGAAGACAAGGCTTCCAAAAGAGCGCGTCTGCTCTTCTGCAAAAAAACCCCAAAACTGTAGTGTAGATATAGAATGAAACAACTGTCTAATTCTTATTCTTATTTCATTTGTTGTTATTATTTATTATTTTTCAATAATGCCATAGCTATAATAATGTTTTTGAAATATACAGTATAAGAATAACATGCAGAACCTGCTGGATGAGATGTGTGTCAATCTGGAAGGTTCCCTCCGAAGATTTCCTTAGGGTTCAGGAACCTTCAAGATTTTATTCTCCATTACTCCAGCTACATTTATGTACACTAGTGCAAAGTGCCACATCGGAATGGTGGCATTTCACACCCACTTGGCACTTGCTTTTCCATGATGTAAGTAACTATACAGAGAATCAGGCCCACATTGTCAGTACTTGCAGAAGCCTTCTGGCTGGTCTCCATAACCATGGTTTTCTTTCCGGTTAAGTACCCTTACCAGAATACTGGTTTGCTTGCTGCATGCTGACCACATTCCTTCTTTGGTCTTTGTAATCTGGAGGTGGCCTTGTCAAGTGTCTGTTCAATTGATCTTGTGGAGCAATTTTCTCCTGGAGGATTAGAACAGAAATGGAAACACGTTACTTGGTTTTCTTTATACTTTCTATTCACAAAGTTGAAGCTGTTCCTTCCCTTTGCCCCACCCTGCCACAGTGGAAGTGCTAACCAAAGTGTTGAAATTGCTCCTTATGGGCCCAATCCATTAAAGCCAGTGAAAGTCTTCCTTTGATTTGAATGGCTTTCAGCCTGGTCCTACCTCCATTAAAATTACTGTCAAGTGGATCAAGCCCTGGCAGCCTAGTAGTCTGTTTTTCCTGATTTTGTGTCCCAATAACGCAAACAAATCAGCTTCAGCTGATGAGTTTGTACTAATGTAATCAAGCCATGATCCTAATTGGGGCCATCAGGCACTGCCATAATATTAATAAGTAGCCTCAATACTACTAGTCTGGTCTCAAAGAAGAAAAAAGCAAGAAACAGTGAAAAACTGAGGCTTGGGAACTAAAATTTGAGCCTCTGCCTTTCAGCCTTCCTACCCCTTTCCCTTTTTCCCAAGGTCAACCCCTTTCCTCTTCCTCCTTCCTCTCCATCACCCCATTCTGCCTAGACTGCACCGCTGATGAAATCCCCTCAGTGTTCCACTGTCTGGCTGCCAGCCCTTGTACTAAGGTTGTGCCTCTAAGAGGTGATGCAGAGATGCTGGTAGCAGGAAGTGCACAGGCCTGTAGGAAAATGGCCTTGACAGCTAAAGAAGCCACCCCTATAGTGGCGAGGCTTGTGCTCCAAGGCCTTGATTTCAATGGCTAAGTCTGCGACATAGGGAGAAGAGGGGCACTGTGACGGGGGGAATGGCCAGCATATGATTAAGGGCTGCCTGTCAATTCAGTTGGACTGTAAAGGGGGGATGTGTCCTCTTCCAAGGAGTTAGAAAAGCAGCCTGTTTGCACTCAGTATGCAGCAGCAGTCAAAAAAGCAAACAGAATGTTAGGAATCATTAAAAAAGGGATAGAGAATGAAACAGAAAATATCTTATTGCCTCTATATAAATCCACGGTACGTCCACATCTTGAATACTGCATACAGATGTGGTCACCTCATCCCAAAAAAGATATATTGGCACTGGATAAGGTTCAGAAGAGGGCAACAGAAATGATTAGGGGTTTGGGATGGGTGCCATATGAAGAGAGATTAAAAAGACTGGGACTTTTCATCTTAGAAAAGAGGAGGCTGAGGGGGGATATGATAGAGTCTAAAAAATCATGACAGGTGTGGAGAAAGCGAATAAGGAAAAGTTATTAACTTGTTTCCATAACATAAGAACTAGGGGTCACCAAATGAAACTAATAAGGAGCAAGTTTAAAACAAACTAAAGGAGGTTTTTCTTCATGCAGTGCACAGTCAACCTGTGGAACTCCTTGCCAGAGGATGTTCTGAAGACCAGGAATTTAACAGGGTTCAAAAGAGAGCTAGATAAATTCATGGAGGTTAGGTCCATCAATGGCTATTAACCAGGACGGGTAGGTGTGGTGTCCTTAGTCTCTGTTCATCAGAGACTAGAAATGGATGACAGGAGTGGGATTGCTGATTACCTGTTCTGTTCACTGCCTTTGGGGCATTTGGCATTGGCCATTGTTGGAAGACATGATACTTGGCTAGATGGACCGGTGGTCTGACCCAGTATGGCCGTTCTTATGTCCTTACGTTTTTCCCCTGAGGAAAAGGCCTGAAAAGAGACTTGGGCTTAGCCCTAAATTCTCCCTGGGCTGCTGAAGGAGCGTACCGTCTTGCAGCCATCGAGTTCAAGGTGTTAGATTCATAATCTGACTATGTCAACAGCACAAATCACACTCTCCTCATCAAGGGCTTGAGTCAACACATTCTGAACTCAGTGGCAAAACTCCCGTTGATTTTAAGGGTGCAAGATCAGGCCTAATACTCCTCCAGGAGTGTGTAGGCAAATACAATCTTGTTTGACTCAAAAATCTGTCTCCAGAACATTATTCATAAATTCACAAGCAATGACACCACCCAGGAGTTGTGTTACTGTCTCTTATCTCCTCAATCTCACACTTTCTCCTCAGAGTGCAAAGCACTGCACTTGCGTTTCACACTTGGGAATAGTGTGGGCCGCTGGTCTGAGGCAGGCAGAACAGGAGCAGCCTCCACAAAAAAAATGCTTGGAAAATAATCTAAAAAAAACAGGCCTCTTGGTTTAGTGCTCCATTTGTGAAAAGTGGTGGGCACATCCCTCGCCCTCACCCCGTTTGATCTTCCAGTACAGTGTTTCTCAAACTGTGCTCCGCGGAGCTCCAGGAGACATCTCCAGGGGCTCCGTGAGGTTGACAAACTGGAAACATCGATAGGTACAACACACACAATCAGGGGACCGCTGGGGCTCTGCATTAATTTTTATGCATGTAAAGGGCTCCGGAGCCCAAAAAGTTTGAGAACCGCTGCTCTAGTAAATACATGCCAAAAACCAGAAGCCCAAGTTATGACACTCTCCATGAGTTTTCAACACTTCAGACAGAAGGAATCTGCTCACGTCTAACAACCCAGCATACACACCAGTGAGCTAGGGATGTGTTCTCTACAGGTTCACAGGGGCAGCACGTGGGTGGTCTCTGAAGATTCCCACCATCTGCTAGCAAGGGGAGCTGAATATCCTTTGCATCCAAACAGCCCTGGGTCTCTGCAACCTGCTTTCCCTGTGAACCTGCCAGCAAAGTCTGGCCAAATTCTCGCCTTTATCTGAAACACAAACTATATTTGGGACAGAGGAAAAGAAGAGATTTTTTGAGCAGAGGCGAAGAAGGTGGCAAGCAGTCATCTGCAAACCTCCAAGGGCACAGATTTCAGAATCACAATTAGAACAAGGCCTTGTCTACACTACAATTTAATCAATAAAAGTCAGTTTTCACTGACAAAAGGCATACACGCTGAAATGCTCCACCTGCCATAGTACCTCCCCTGCTACGCTGACAAAATTAAACCATCATGACAAGGAGCATAGAGTTTTTTGTGATGTAGTTATAGCGATGTAGACACTGCCCTTGCTGACATTGCATTAACTGGCCTCCAGGAGGTGTCCCACAATGCCCATCCTGGTTTGCAGTTTGAACTCAACTGCCTCACAGCTACACAGGCATGCGCCCCTCCCCTGTTTAAGGCTCAGAAACTTTTGACATTTCTTTTCCCATTTGCTCAGCATGGACTGTTCAGACAGCATCTTCCCAGCTGACCATGCCAGCTGTCCGCCACAGATGTAGTCCCGCCTAGAATACATTGGAGCTGTCGGATCAGCTGGGTCTTTGGGAAGAGGAGGCTATGCAGTCACAGCTCCGCTCCGGCTGGAGGAACTTTGACATCTATGGTGGATTGCTTGTGGCATGAAGAGAAGGGACACGAAAGGGACGTGCAACAGTGCTGTGCTAAGATCAAGGCGCTGAGGCAGGTGTGCCAGATGGCAAAGAAGGCGAACCGTTGCTTTGGTGCAGCACCCACGGCATGCAACTTCCACGAGGAGCTGCTTGCTATCCTCAGCAGTAACCCCACTTCCACTGGCAACAGTTGGGGTTGGGGGACTGAAGGCTGTGGCCAGCAAAGTAAACCCCAAGGATGAAGTGGTAGGTGAGGAAGTGGAGTTGGAGGATGCTGTGGGACATGTGACAGGGCCATCTGGAAGCATGGCAAAGCCAGACCCTATTTTTGACTCCAGAGGGGTTGAGCCCCAGTCCCAATATTCCAATTCCGGTGCTCAGGAAGCCCGAGAGGCAAACCCTGGCAAGCACACATTTTGCTTTAATATTGCATAGGGAGGGACAGGCGACTGAGGTCTCAATTATTTGTTATATGGTAGAGGATGGTTAAGGGATAGAAATTAACAACAGCGCCTACGCAGCAACACCATGGGGGCCTGATGGAAAAGTTGTTAATGTGCATCAGGATGTATTGGGAATACTCCATAGAGAGCTCTAGGAAACTTTGTTTATATACTATGTAATCCTATGCTGATGGTTCCTTGGCAGAGCTGCCTTGTTCCTCCACCTCCCCTCCCCCCTGTAGGAAACTTTGCCATGCCAACCAGCAATTATTTCTGCAGGGAGCAAAGCAACACACAGACAAGCAGCATCTAGACCGCTCAGAAGCTGCACACATGCAAGCAATGCACCCTTGCATCCTGGGTTACCCTTAGGAGTGAGGTATCGGGTTTGATTACCCCATCCTGTGGAAAAGGGTGCCAATATTCAGAATATTCTCCTTAGGCCCTTTTTGCAAACTACGCAGACCCATGGTCTCCTCTTGCCCATTCCCCCTTCCCACCATATTTGGTCTGGGACTCTCGCCAAGATGTGAGCTAGCCAAAGGACAGTGAGGAAGAAATACATATAACTTTTATGAGTCATGGCTGAGAGTGGACATATAATACTGTCTCTGTTCATTATTTCTTTGGCTTCAGGAGATGTGTCCTTAAGGACTAACTCAAGCACACCAGCCGAGCACTTCTATTAGATAAAGAGGTGAACCAAGAGGAGGAAGAAGGATATGTTTTGCAAAGCACTGCAGTCAACACACACAGCAGATAGAAACTGAGAGTATTGATGGAGACATTTAATGAAAAACTCAGGCTGGACTCTCCTGCAGCCAATTCAGAATGCGGTTACGTGCCTGTGACGGACCCTCCTGCCTCCTGCTTTATGAAATGGACTCATGGACACAAATGTACATAACTCAAAGATGCTTGGGACAAATTACCTCATGTAGCCTATCAACCTTAATGTCATAATCTGCTGGATCTGTTTCTCTTATTTTGGTGTATGTGTCATTCTTGTGTGTAAAGTTAGATATATGGAGAATGGAATGCTTTATGGTTTTGGATGTGCGGATGAAAGCCGTCAAGGGTGTTACCCTCAATGTCTAGGTGACCAACTGTAAATGGCCTCTTTTGTCCTTTGAGTCTTAGCAGTGGTTGGTTCTAGGAAGGCATGTGACCTCCCCAACTGGTAGAGCTGGCCAGGTGATTTTTCCATGTAAGGGTAGAATGTAGAAACAGAATTCCTGCCCAAATGTGGAATCCGTAAAACAATGGGAAGCTAGTAGTTTCTTTGTCTTTGGCTGGCGTGGCACACCCAAGAAGATGAACCAGAGACCCCAAGGGAGAGGGAACTTCCCTGGAATAAGAACAATTTTAGGGTGAGTTTGTAATAAGTTTGTACTGAGGTTTTAGTGTTAGAATTAGCTAAGTGCACTCTGTTATTTTAAATTTGTAATCTATTTTGCTGGTTTTCACTTGCAACCACTTAAATCCGACTGCTTGTACTGAATAAAATCACTTTTATTTACTATCAAGCCCAGTATAAATAATTGTTACCTGGGGGAGCAATCAGTGTGTACATCCTCCTTTCATTGCTAAAAGGGGCTTACCTAAATAATTCATTTGGGTTCTGATCCCATTTGGGGAGTAGCATCCCATGAAGCTGGGCCCAAAACTACATTTTCCTTGGACCTGAAGAGTTTCAGTGTCTGTACTGCTCTTTGGGGGAGGGGGAGAGCAGTGATCTCAGCTCTGTGCCTTGGCTGGGGAAGACCAGGAGCTGGCCCAGCAGGACAGGGTACTGAGAAGCTCCAGAGAGCAAGAAGGTGAGTGTCAGTGGCCTTGTCAGCACTCCAAGAAGGACCCCCAAGGGGTCTTCTGTGACCTCACCCCGTCATAATGCCCTCCCCAACTCCCCCAACATTTTGTTGCTTTACACTCCACTCCTAGAGACTGGTTTCATGATGAAAGCTGGAATTACACACAACTTCGAGAGCCATAAGAACATAACTGAGAGTTTGTTCCTTATTGCAATGTCCTCTGTTTGCAAAAACAAAACAAAAAGTATTTATCCTTTAATTCAACTGAAGACTTTTAAACAAAATGAGTCTTTGTGTCATGCACATGGTAGTTGCTACTAAAACTGAAAGACAGTGGCTGTAAGGCAGGAACATTTTCTGAGTATAATTAAAGTTCAGGAAGCAAGGAGGCCATTCAAGGCACCAAGTAAACATTGTCGGGCCAAATGCATTACATACAGACACATGATTGAGACTCATTGTCCAAAAGTTCCTTCAAAGCCTCTTTGATTCAAATAGCATCCTGCTGAGCCCTTCTAATTGCCCGGGTATATGGCTGGTCAAAATCATTAGCCAGCCAATCTACCTCAGCGCTCCATTCTAGAAAAACTTTTCCCCATCACTTTGCAAATATCATGAAGAGTACTGCTATGACTACTGGAATATTATCTTCACTGAGGTCTAATCTGCCAAAAAAGCAGTGCTAATGCCTTTTAATTTGCCAAAGACACATTCAACAGTCATTTAGCACCAGCTGATCTGTAAGGCTCTATGAGCAAGGGGTAGGCTGGATCTCCAAGGATCCCTATGGACATTTGAACATCCTCCTTTGGAATCTTCTGGTCTGAAAAGAAATTCCCTGCTTACAGCTTTCTGTACAGGCCAGTGTTCATATAGATGTCTGCACTGTGCACCTTCCTTGACTAACCCATGCTGATGTCAGTGAAACAGCCACTGTGATCCACCAACATCTGCAAGACAATGGAAAAGAAGCCCTTTTGGCTGATGTACTCTGTGGCAAGATAGTTTGGGGCCAAAATTGGGATATGTGTGCCATCTTTTACCCCACCCTGTTAGGGAATCTTATTGCTTCAGAGCCATCCAGTATTTCCTGCACATTGCCCAGAGCCACAGTCCTTTGTAGCAGAAGGTGATTAAGTGTGTGACCCTGCACACTTGCATTATTGCAACCCCCACAGAGGAGTTTCCAACTTCAAACTGATTCCAATGGGTAGCAGTCTGGAGTTGCCAGCTTCCACACAGCAATCTCCAGTCACTTTTCCACTCTGAAATCAGCTCTCGTTCTGGTGTCCTTGCACCGCAGGGCAGGGCTGAGCTCCATGAACAGTTCCGGGAAGGGGCGTTGCATGCCCAAAAGTTCTGCAGCCATTGCTTGTCATCCCAGAAATGCATCACAAAGTGATCCCACCGCTCAGTGCGTGTTTGCCAAGCCCATTACTGACAGCCCGCCATAGACAGCTGCCCTGTGAACGCCAGCAGCAATTGTGAATTGGTTATTTCTGTTGTGCACAGCAGAGGAAGCACCACAGGTTCACTTTCTGTTTCACAGTTCATGGAATACTGCAGGACCACCTGCGCTGTGCTCATTATACTCATCAGCAGACTAGTCAGCAATCCAGGATCCATGCTTCCAGGCAGAGATATCAGGTGTGCAGTTTATCGGGGCTGTACAAAATGGTGCAAATCAAAGTAGGAAACCCATGGAATGATGGGACGGAAAGTACTATATCATGGGCCGGTGAGCATTCCCCTAAAATGCAATGCGATCTGTTCCCAGATCTCCCAGTTGCAGAAGGCAGCAAACCGCATAGTGGGATAGCTACCTACGATGCAATGCTCTCTCTGTCGATGCAAGAGCACCAACTGTGGATGCGCTCTGCCAACACAAGGAGCATTGTGTGGATGTGCACAACTGATGCACTTGAACCAGCTCATAATCATCAATGTAACTTTTTAACTCTGTAGTATAGACATAGCCTACATATCCACTGGAGGAACGGGAGAGAGGTTTCTCATTTACACAAAGGCTCCTGTACACCACTCTGGCAATGCATAGGGGCGTTAAAGTGGAGGTAAATTACTATTTATTTTCTAGAGTCTTTACGTTGCCAGTATGGTGAAAAGGGGCCTCAGAGTAAGGGTATGTCTACACTAGCCCCCTAGTTCGAACTAGGGAGGCTAATGAGGGCGATCAAAATTGCAGATGAAGCGCGGGATTTAAATATCCCGCGCTTCATTAGCATGTTCCCAGGTGGGCGCCATTTTGGAAATTGACTAGCCCGGAATAACTGCCCGCGTCTACACGCGGCAGTGAAACGGGAGTTCAAAGTAAAGCCCTTAATTCGAATTAGCTGTTAAACCTCATTTCAGGAGGAATAACAGCTAATTCGAGTTAGGGCTTTACTTCGAACTCCCATTTCACTGCCGCGTGTAGATGCGGGCAGTTATTCTGGGCTAGTCAATTTCCAAAATGGCGACCACCCGGGAACATGCTAATGAAGCGCGCGATATTTAAATCGCGTGCTTCATTTGCAATTTCGGTCGCCCTCGTTAGCCTCCCTAGTTTGAACTAGGTGGCTAGTGTAGACATACCCTAAATGAGAATCAGGCTCTGGATGTTTATCTGAAGCTGATCAGAAATCAGAACTATTCTGACCTATTCTGCCTGTAATCTCACATAAACAGGGCTTCTTGTGAGAAATCTGGTTCTTCTGCTTCCAGAACACTCTTTGTTGTGATATTCAGGCATTTCCATATTGCAGTTTGGGAACCTGTAGTCTGATTAAGATTTATCAATCTCATTTTAACAAACCATCTGTGATGGGGTACACCAGGCCTTGAAACCCCTGCTGGAGTCTTGTGGCCTTGCCACAACCTGCCCAGAAAAGGAACACAGAGAGGTTCTCCAAGGAAGCTAGAGTGGCTGCAGGAGAAGTGGCCAATTGGGGGCCCTATAAAAGGAGCTGAAGGACCAGACAGCAGGCAGTTCTTGAGATCTGAAGCTGTGAAGACAGGATGACTGGCTAGATGAGGGAGCGACAGCATTGTGGACAGCTTTGTGTGGTGACTTTAATAGGACTAATGGAAACTGTGGGACTCTGAGGGTGCGTCTACACTGCACCTTTACCTTGAAATAACTTATTTTGAAATTTGGCACTGTCTACATAGCGCCAAATTTTGAAATAAAGCGCTATTCTGAAACATCCCTTAGCCCTCGTGGAATGAGGGGTTACATGGACACCGGAATAGCACACCCATTATTTCGATATCTATTTCAAAATAATGGGTGTTCTCAGAAGACGCAGAATAGCTATTTCAGGATATTTCCAGAATCCCAAAATAGCTCTGAAGTACAGACATAGCCAGGGGCAGCCCTAGACTAGCTGCCAGCAACTGGTGCCCTAGGAGAACCATGCAATCGGTGCCCCCACCTCCAAACCCCTCAATGATATTGCGCCACCATTTGGTGCCCCATTTAACTTGGCACCCTCGGCAACCGTCTAGTTTGCCTATATGGACGGGCCACCCCTGGACATAGCCTGAGATAAGAGAGAGGAAGCTGTCTCCAGGAGGGGAAGCCCTAGTGGTGAACATACTAAAACAGACACTGGGGTATGTTTAGACTACAGGGTTTTTTCGAAAAAAGTGGCCTTTTTTTGAAAAAACTTCCCCTGTATCTAGACTGCTGCCGTGTTCTTTCAAAATTAAATCGAAAGAATGCAGCGGTTTTTTCGACAGAGGTAAACCTAATTTTACGAGGAAGAACGCCTTTTTTCGAAAGCGTGCTTCCAAAAAAAGGCATTTTTGACCACAAACAGAGGTCAAACAGTGGCAATCTGGATGCTCTCTTTCGAAAAAGCAGCTCACTGTTTTGAAAAAAGCGGCTGCTGTCTGGACGATCTCTTTCGAAAGAAGCTTTTTTGAAAGATTATTTTGAAAAAGCCTCTTTCAAAAGAGGCTTATAGTCTAGACGTACCCTAGCAGAGGGCACTGAGATGGGCTCCTGTTAGATGTGTACACCAGTAGGGGTTTCATTCACACAGTGTGTGACTCAGCCAGAGGACTGAGTTGCTGATGAAGGGAGGGCAGGCATATGCAGTTGGCCAGAGGGGAGCGCTTGCAAGAGTTGAGTGCTGCCCTTTTACACCATCCAACCTGAACCCTTGCAGACAACAGACACCTTTTAGCTCCCATAAAAATGTTGGTCTGCAGCAGTTCCTTTAAATTGCAACTGAAACTGTTTTGTGTGTGTACACATAGCAAGTGCAGAACACAAATACAGGCTGATCCACAGAGGGAAGTACTTTGCAATTATGTTAATTCCTTTTTAACTTTCCTTTCCTTTTAGCATTGCTCAAGCTGCATGTAGGGCCTGAGTCACCATTGTTCCACTCCTTGTTCAGTCATTTCCACCCATGCAAAGTGGCTGAGAGGAGCTACCAACTCAAATTTGTATGATTTCACATCCACTTTACACCGGTGTCAATGGCTGCACAAGCTAAAGGGCAACAAAAAATTGGGCCCCTAAGATTCAGAACTATAAATAAGTCAAGCATGTGTACATCCTGTACCTCATAACATGATGATCTTGCTACACAGAAAGAAACTCTTTGCTTTCCCACAAATCAAAGGGGAAATATGGTAAATGGCTGCAAATATCTAAAGGTATGTCAACAATAAGAAATGTGATTGATACAGCTCATGAGCCAGCAAAACACTTAAGTAACGGCTCAACTTCAAGCACCTGACATTGAAGTCAATGCTCCTGGTTCCCCTTCACACCAAAACTACTCTATGCCATGCTGCCTGGATGTAAACATAAATTACACTCACTTGAAAGCCTTTCTACATCGTCAGAGGAGTTACAGTGGTTTCACTATAAATGAGAATTAGGTCAATTGGGGCCACTCATATGCTTTAAATTAAGCATGTGCTTTGCAGGATTGGGGCCATAATCTGGAGTAACAAAATTAAATTTAGGCTCAATAGCAGGAAAAATCTCCTAATGGTAAGAATTGTTAGACTGTAGAATAGTCTCCCAAAGGAAGTAGCAGTATAGGTTGAACCTATTTAAATGGGGATTCTCTGGTCCAACAACATGAGTGGTCCAGCAGGACCACGGATGTTCCAGAACTAAAGAGTTCCGGTGGAGGGCTGGTGGCTAAGAGCCCAGTGGGCTGGCAGGGCAGCGGGCTGCTGTCAGTGGGGCTGGGAGTCTGGCTCCCTGTAGCTTGGTTGCCCAGTGCACTGCAGCTGGGCTGCCGGGCATGACCCAGCTGGGCTGCCCGGCGTGGCCAGGAGCCTGGTGCACTGGAAGCTGGGCTGGAGCTAGGCTGCTCACTGGGTAAAAGGGAGCTGGCCAGTGGCTGGTTCAGGGCTGGGTGGGGGGCAGGAGCAGGGGGAAGGGACCAGATATGACTTCCTTGGTCGGCAAAATTCCTCATCCAGGGCTGATCAGATCCCAAGGGTGTTGGACTAGGAAGATCCAACCTGTAGCTTCAACACTTGACTAATTTAAAATAGGCTGAACAAAGCATTATTATGCTATAGGGAACAACGGTCTATGCTCACTGGATGGACAAAATGACCTAACTGGTCTTTCCCATCTTTAAACTCCATGTATCTGATGAAAATAAAATAGACATTAGAAAGAAAACTTACCGCTTCTGCCAGCATCTGCTGCTGTAGAAGGAGCTGCTGTTTTTGCTCCATCATCTGCCTCTGCAGAGCCTGTTTCTTTTCCATCAGTTGCTGATTCAACATTGATTGCTGGGATGAGTTCATGTAACCACTTCCAGTGTTGGGATTTGAGCAAGTACTGGAATTTGGACTGGGGCCTGCACCTTGGCCTAGCACGGAGTGCTGCTGCTGATCCTGAAAAAGAACAAACAGCTTATGAATGATAAAATCAAATGGAAAAGCATCAGGAAAAGGCAATGACTCTTTTTACACCCATAAATTATTAAAGATCAAATGTGGGACACTGCCCTGTAAGCTGCAGGGTCAGAGACTGATAGCAAAGGCTCATATGAAGAAACAAGCAGAGGAAATAACTCTAATGCAGCATGGGAAGCTTTGAAAACCTACCAAGTGGTTTCAGTGGGAAACTGTAACATTCTAACAGGAATTTCTGGAGCCTCAAAGGAAGTAACTGAGCTGTCCTGGGAATTTTACAGGGAACTCCCATAAGAACACATGGCAATTCGTGTAATTACATGGCAACAAACACTGCTTCTATTGACTCCTCCAATTTTGTTTGTTGTTGTTCCTATTACACTGAGACTCTCTACTAGAAGTGACAGCTAATTGTAACCTTGTTAGAAAACAAGAAAGTGGCTAGTTGTCACTCTACAGTGAAATGACCGATGCCTTTTCTTTGGCTCCTTCATATTCCCCCAGGAACAATATCGGTGAAAGAACAGAGTAAATTCTGGAGCTACAGAATCAGCTCCAGTTATTTTTATTGATTGTGTTCTTCTACCAGTGCCTAAGGCAGGGGTGGGTAAAAGGGCCTTCCTGGGCTGGATCTGGCCTGTGGAGGCCCTGCCACTCCCCTGCCCCCAGGCCAATCAGGGCCAAGAGACAGGGAAGTGCATGGCACTTAGAGTCAACTGTCAGGGTTGACTCTAAGCGCTGCAGGGAGGGCAGGGAGCAAGAGGCCTCGTACGCTCCTCCCCGCCCCCAAGCCAATCAGGGCCTGGGGGTGGGGGGAACGTGCGAAATCTCCTCCCACCTTGCAAAGAGCATGTAGTGCTTAGAATCAACTGCCGGCTGCTGCTCAGCTGGCAGGTGACTCTTAAGCGTGGCGCTCGCTTGCAGGATGAGGGCAGGAGCCAGAGGCTTCCCGTAATCCACTTCCCCCAGGCCCTGATTGACCTGGGAGCAGGCAGGGGAATACACAAAGTCTCCTCCCACCGCCAGGGGCACCAGTGCCTAGAGGGAACCACAGCTGTTCAGAACAGCTGGAAGTTTTCTCAAGGGGTGGGCAGGAGCAAAGACTTTGCGTGCTCCCCCACCCCCAAACCAATCAGGGTCTGTGGGCGGGGAAGCACGGAAGTGTCCTGGCCCCACCCCTTCTGCCTGAGGCCCCACGTCTACTGAGGTGGCCTGGGGCCATTTCAAAAATTTCTGAAATGGCCCCCCGTCAAAAATTATTGCCCACCGCTGGCCTAAGGGCTGACAAAGAGTGGTATCCCCATGTGCCAGGCATTGTACAAACAGAATAAGAGACAGTCCCTACTCCAAAGTGTTTACAGTCTAATGAGACAAGACAGATGTGCAGGGCAGCAATAAGGGGTCTAACACATAAACAAAGAGAAAAAAGGGATAGCAACAAACGGCATGGTAATTCCATGCATTTTTCAGGTGAGGAGGGGTGAATTAGGAAGGGATTCTCTAAATGGGAAGCAAAGAGAAGTGGTGGGGAAGAGAAGACAGAACAGGAGGTGAGAGGGTAAAAGAGGTGTGAAGTGAACCTGAGGTGAAGAGACACAGAGGGAGCAAGGATTAGAGTAAACAGCCAATCATCAAAGGGCAGAACTTATACAGTCAACACTGTGCAGGCCCTCTCTGTCCAGTGGTCCCTGCTTTGGCTGATTTTGGCCCAACCAGCTGGCTCCTGTCTGTAGCTTTCCACACAAGGTCACACTAGTATGTGGAGAGGAAGGGTCAGGTGTCCACTTCTTCAAAATGCAAAAGCAGGACAGATGCAGGAGCCCCATTTCCACTGTGGTCCTGTCCCCTGTTCCCCTAAGACCGCACCCTGCTCCTCTTTTCCCCCTGAGGCTCTGCCCCTTGGCCAGCCTGGAAGCTAGAACTGGGCCATGGTAACAGACACCCAGGGACCCCAGGCTACTGTGGGGAGTCCCAGACCCTCTCCGTGGCCTGGGCAAGGAGCCAGGGTGCCTGAGAACAGCCCCCAGCCTGTGTCCCTGCCCCCCTCCCTCAGTGGTGGGTTTGAAGCTCCCCACATGGCCTGAGATCCCTGGCTGGGTCTTACTACGGCCCCCTCCAGCTTCTGGGCTCAATAAGGATAGGTCCTCCAGGGGTGGGGAAGGAGCAGGAACAAGGGGTGGGGCCTGATGTCAAGGGGGAATTGAGGCCCACCTCGGTCCTCCTGCTGGGAAGAGGCTGGTGCAGCTCTGGAGACTTGGGTGGGCATGGAGTGGTGCTGTAAGGAATCTGGGACAAATGCTCTCCCAGAATCTTTCAGACCAGGATCAGGACTTGAACTCTGCATTTCAGAACTGTCCTGCCCAATTCAGGATGGAGGCTCACCCTAAGGCAGGGGTGGGCAATAATTTTTGATGGGGGGCCACTCCAAGATTTTGGAAAGTGGTCGAGGGCCACACTCTTCCATGATATTAATGGAGGAGATGTGGGGTGTGGGATGGAGGTTGGGTGCAGAAGGGAGCTTGGGGTAAGGGACTGGGGTGCAGGAGGGAGTCTGGGGAGTTGGGATGAAGCAGGCGGTTGTGATCTAGGGCAGGGGACTGGAGTGCAGGGGTTTGGGATGTCACCTAGAGTAGGAAGGGATTTGGATCTGGGGCAGGAGATTGCCAGATCTGGGAGGGGGTATGGGTGTAAGAAGGGGGGCAGAGGGTTTGGGTTTGTTGAGTGGGAGGAGGCAGAAAGTTGGGGCAGGAAAGAGCTGGGGTGCGAGAAGCAGGCTGTGGCCAAGAGACTTACTTGTCAACTGCCAAACTTGCCTGCCTGCCTGCCTGCAGAGCTTAAAATGTTTCCCAGGGAGCCAGCCTGCTTGCCTAGCCATGTGCCTCATGAATAACTGAGCCTAGCAGAGGGGGCGTGATTCTTCTTAGCTGCCTGTTATTCTAACAAGCAGCTCCCATTGGCCGGTTTCTGCTAGAAACCGGCCAATGGGAATGTGCTGGGGGCGGGGCAGCTCCTAAAATTCCCCCCCTTCCCCTCCAGTTTCAAAACAGAAATGGAGCCCTGCAGCTGCTTTTCTGCAGGGCATGCAGGGCTGCGGCTCAAGCTGGGGAGTCTGCCTGGGGCTCCCCACTGCCTCCGCGGGCTGGATCCAGTGGCTTGGCGGGCAGGATGTGGCCTGCAGGCCGTATTTTGCCCAGACCTGCCCTAAGGAAAGGGGGCAGTACCACGTGGGTCCTAGTGCCCCCAGAGCACATGGGTCTCCCTTGCATTGTTCAAGGTGTAGGGGGTTGCTGGGGAAAGGGATGGAGCCAGATGGAAGATGCAGGATTCCACAAACTAAGAGTTTATACAATTCCTTGAGCACAAACTCACTCAGAACTCACAGAACATGTTGTATAGTTTGGTTTCCTTGTCATGTTCTAGAGCTCAGCAAGCCCGAAGCCAAATGCTGTGTTCTAGGAATCACCACGTCGCAACGGAGCCAGAGTAGAAACTATTCTCCAAGTGGTGGAAAGGGCCTGTGAATGGGGGCAGGGAGAGTATCCAACCCTGCCTTTCACCCTCCTTCCTTGCGGGGCAGGTGGCTGAAGCTATATGTGTTGAAATGATAACAGGATTGGGGTGCATAGGGCTGCCTAGAGGGTGGTGACACAAAAAAGGACAGAATCTTCCATCATGGCTATGTAAGGGGCAAACATGTTGAGGGAGGGAAATGAAGGATTTAGAAAGAAAGCCTCTACCCTTCTCAGACAAGTGTGTAGCCTTAAAAAGACTTTGGCTCAGATCCTCAAAGATATGTAGGCACTTAACTCCTACAGATTTCAATTCATTGCTTGCAAGGACAATCAGGCACCTAAATATATTTTAAGGTCTGGGCTTCTGTGACAGGCTGCAGGAGCTAACTCCAGGTTTGCTTCACCCCACCCCTGGGCAGTTTCCCAGGGAAAGAGTTATGTACGAGTGGCTGCTCCAAAGCAAGTAAGGAAAATGCCTGGGGGAGAGTGGGGTCTCCACACCCAGGGGACAGAGGATTAGGACCATGTCTACACTACAGAGCTGATGGCAGCATAGCCTTTAGGGTAGAGGCAGTTCTGCTGGCATAGTAACTCCACCCCCCTGAATGACATTAGCTCTGCTAACACAACAACATAGTTGCACCTATACAGAGGGCTTTGCTGGCATCATGATGTCGGCTAGAAGATGTGAATTTTCTAGCACTGCAGGAAGACATTTGTAGTGGAGCTCAAAAGCTTGTCCCTTTCACCAAAAAGTTGGCCCAACCAAACATATTACTTCACCCACCTTGTCTCTCTGTTGGTGGTTACTGATATTTCTAATTGACAATAATTATGCAGCATTCAGACTGCCCCATATAGACAGACATGTTTGGGTGGCCACCTCGACTGTCCTATGGATGGGACCCACGGGACACAGAGTGGCCCAGGGGATTAACTGGGGGGGCCTGGTGAGGGGTGGCAGGCTTCCCCCCGCCCCTCCCCTGGCACTTACCACAGTGATGGGAGCCGGAGCAACCTGGCTCTGGCCCCAATGCAGTCTGCTTTGTTTCACTGTGGCAGTGGGGAGCGCAGCAGCTTGGGAGATGGGTGGTAGGGTGGAGCACAGCAGGCTGCCTGGTTGCTCCAGCTCCTGCCATCATGGTGCGTGCATGAGGGCTGACCCCTGCTGCTACCCTGCACCAGGCCCCTGGTAATCCCTGGGCTCATGTTGCTCGGAAGATGAGGATTTTGGGCAAGGGGGTGTGAGGGAGCAGATGGGGTGGGGCTTGGTGGAAGGGGTGGAGTGGAGGCAGGGCAGGGATGGGGTCTGCGGTGGGGGGTTGCCCTGGGGGGAAGACCCTGCACAAAGATAAAGCATTTAACAGTCTAAACATGAAATAAACCCCACAACTTTATTTTGGATCCACCTGCAGCTCCCAAGGCAGCACTACAATTGTACCCCCCAAAATGTGATAGGCTTTTACACAAATCTATCTTGCACATCTTCTTTCAATTCAAGAAACAATCCAGAACTGCTCAGCCACTGCCACATTCTTCAGCCCTTATGTTAGCTGTGAGACAGAAAGTATTCCTCTCCACAGACCAGCTTGCCAAGATGTTGTGCAAACTTTTGTACTTCTTAAAATATTTTGAAAGGAAAAATATGTTACAATAAATTGGCTTTGACTTCCATATTCAAACTACACTTTAGCTTAAACCCAACCCACATGTTACAACCATTAATAGAATTCATCTGTTTTCTCATTGCACACAAAATGCATATTTCACCAATGTATGCTTTTGAGATTCATGGTATATATCTTTTACTATATATTTTATAAATGTCTGTCTGTCCATCTATCCATCTTTGAGTCCATTTGTTCAAGAACTTCTCCTAAATCTGCGTTTCTCAAACTGTGGGTCCCAAACCCCCAAGGGGTCGTGAGCAACTTAGAGGGGGGGTCGCTGTATCACAAAGTTTGAGAACCCCTGTCCTAAACAGTAAGAGCCAGGACCACCAAATTTGGTATGCAGCTTTCTCATACCATAATTTGAAGCAAGGTCAGGGTTTGGTTCTGCCCGGATAATGGCATGTTGCATGGAATTCAATTATTTCTCATAAAATGGAAAGGGAGGACTCTGGTTGGAGGGAGTTACACTGCACAATGACTACAGGGGGCAGCAAGGGGCCAGAGATGGGGACTGGGACAGCTATAATGCCACTGGGCCAGCAGGGAGCAGGGATGGAAAAAGGGACAGGTATCTGCTATATATTTCAGAGAATGTGTCTGTTTGTATGTCTCCTAGCTAGGAGACTTGCACCCCTCTTCCGGCTGTGCCTGCTGCAGCTGCTGTAGCCATGGACAGGCACTTCTCACCTGGCCTCAGGTTGCTGTGGTGAGAGAGGGCTGGGGTTGTCCTCTCTCCCCAGGGCAGCCTGAGTACTGAACCCCTCATCGCCAGCCCCACCCCAGAACTATGATTTAAATGAAGAGAAACAATACTTGTTTAAGTTAAGAACCCAAGCAACGTTGGGTAAATCTTCTAGTGTGTGTGTGTTAAGGATGTTAAGAGGCAGGTAACTGGGCAATCGTGTAGTCGATACAATTTGTATCGACTACACGATTAGTCGATAAGGGAAGGTGCTCAGAAGGAGCTACAGCTGTGCGGTTTAAATGTAGTAAGAGCCGGGCATACAGGCAGCCTGGCTCCTACTGCATTTAAACTGCAGAACTGCAGCTGGGGTAGTTCCTGGACCCAGCATGAGACAGGACTGAACAGGGCTTGTTCAGTCCCAATTTGCATTGGATCCAGCAACTCCTGTCCGTGGGGGTCCCAATAGGGAGCTATGACCCCCTGCGGACAGGGGCTGCTGCTGGACCAGCCTCCCCTGGCTTCCTCGCACTGCTGCCTCTGGCCTTTTAAGCTGGCTCCTGCTCCCCATCCCTGACTGCCTCTAATAGAGGCAGTAAAGGAGGGGAATGCAAGTAGTTGACTCAACTAATCCATTACTCTTTTACATCCCTAGGGGTGTGTGTGTGTGTATAGATATAAGTATACAGAAATGTAGATATTCTCCACACACTATCCATGTAACTGGAGGTTTTATTTTCAGATAAGCTGGACAGTTTCACTTCTTGATACCTAATAAATGATTTTTAACAGTCATGTTTATAATAGCAGTTGGTGCCATTTGGGAAAAAGACACTGCAGCAAGAGCAGTGTAAATAATTAAATATGAGCTGTTTTATTTTTCTTTGCTGTCCATGAAATGCGAGTGTTAGTCTATGAATCTATAATGTGTTATTTGTCCTACTTGCTGGTGTTCCAGAGGAGGCTGTGTGATGTGAGCAGTTGCCTAATAAATCATACTTGGTGCAGAGGATTAGTTGTGCTGAACACTGACCCTTAAAGAGCTGGTGCTATTGGGCCTGATTCTCCTCTCACACCAATATAAATCAAGAGTCAACAGAGCGGCACTAGTGTAAAACAGGTGCAGGTGATATCAGATTTTTAAACATACGTATACAGTGAGAAATTCTGGCCCTAGTGGATTTACACTGCTGTAAGTGACAGCAGAATTCAGTTCAATGTGTTTTATATCTAATTATAACAATTATTTTTTTACTGGAATTGTCTTTCCTTTTTAACTGGATGCCGAGTATACTGGGCAAGTTCCTATCTTAGTTTTACCAGTGTAAACCCAGAGAAAGGCTATATCTACACTGTACCTCTCTTGCGCAAAAGCCTATGCCAATGAAGTGCGGATTAGTATATTGCCGCACTTCATTTACATAATTAATTGGGGCTGTCTACACAGCTCCTTTTTGCGCAAAAGCCTCTTATGCAAAAACAGCCCCTAATTAATTATGCAAATGAAGTGCAGCAATATGCTAATCCACGCTTCATGTGCAAGAGAGGTGCAGTATAGACATAGCACTAGTGAGTGTAGCCCGTGTAGGGATCTCAAGGGGTCTTCCTACTCCTGTGATCCAAGTTACAACCTAGTCCTACATTCATTATGTATTATAGACCATTTCATCTCCCAGAATGGAGGCTGACATCAATGGGATTGGGTTCTAGAAGGAACTTCCTGTGGAAACTAGGCAAATCCAACGTCAGACAGGTTTGTAGGAAGTGCTGCCAAACCGTCTGTGACGGAACAGGATATGTCATTATTAAATTGCAAATTCTGTTTTCTGTTAAGACCTCCATCTTGTATAGGGTGACCATATTTTCCAAAGTGAAAACAGGACACCATGCAGGGCTGGCGTGAGGCTCTCCTATCCCTCCTGCATAGGGGTCACTGGAACCTCCTGGTGTTATTGCTTGTTTGAGCCCCCACCATGCATAGAGCTGGCTAGAGGCCTTCACTCCCATGTAGGGCTGGCCCGAGCTCCCTGGTGTTGCAAGTCACCCAAGCCCAGGGCTGGAGCTCAGGCTGACTGCCTGAGCCCTGCTGCCTGGCATTGCTGCTTGTCCCATCAAATATTCCTCCTCATCTCCCTAGGGAAGTGAATCCCACTTCTGGGGCAAAATTGGTCATTTGTCTTGTTTGCTTTTGCCAAGTTGATAAGAGCAAAAGGGGCAAATGCCCAGTTTTGCTCAAAAAGTTGGGAGGTCTGAGACAGGGCTTTAAAAGGGGACTCTCCAAGCCACAATGGGACATATGATCAGTCACCCTAATCTTGTATCATGTACTGAACACCTCTAAGGTTGCACAAAGCAAGCCTCTTGAATTGCATTCCATATAGCCGCCTTTCCCAGGAAAGATGGTTGACACCTTCTTGAAAAATCATCATGGAGAAGCCATCAAAAAGGCTAGCAAGACCATCAACTTTGATGGGTCTGTCAATTGCTGGTTCATACCCCTCGGAAACAATAAACTATCTACTCAGGGACCTGAAGGAAAAAGGAGATAAACTTTCCAGCAGAACAGACAGTAAAAGGAGATTATATTAAAAGTAGGACTGCTGCTCTGAATTTAGAGCTGCTTTGTAGTGTCTATCACCATAACATTAAAAGCTTTTCAAAAATAAGAGAGCAGTCAGAGATCTGTAACTCTCTAGTACAGTGGTCACCAACCAGTGGATCGTGATTGGTTGTTCGCGGTGCCCCTAGGGGTCGATCTCCGTGGCCAACTGGCTGGGCGGCTGTCCTTCTTTGATCCAGCCCAGCTGGTAGGAGGGAAGAGGCACACGTGTGTCCCCACTCTTGCCTCCTGCTCCAGGAGGGGGCTGGGCAGCTGGTACATGTGGAGTGCTGGGGACAGGGTTACGCCATCCTGTCCCCACAGGCTGTGTGCAGGGTCGGAGAGCCACCTTCCCCAGCACCCCAGTGCACCTGGCCAGACTGTGTGTGAGTTCGGGGAGTCCCTTCCCCAGCACCCTGCTACACCTGGCCCAGCTGAAGCCAGCCCTGGGGTGGCCCCGGGCTCTGCCTGCCCCAAACCCAGAGCTACTGCCTGCAGGCAAAGGGCTGAGCTAGGCAGGGAAGAGACTCTGCCCGCCCCCCTCCTCCTCACCCCAGTGCTGCTCCTAGGAGGCTGCAAGTTCCAGCACTGCTGCACTGCTGGTGAGTGTGCTGGGGGCACAGGGATGTGGGGATAGGAGGGGGGGGTGAAGGAGGATGTGGGGACAGGATGGGAGGGGGTAGGGGTTGCACTGAGGGCCATGGGGTGATGCAGGGGACCAGGCTGGGGGGAATCATGGGGCTGAGGGGAGCGAGGTTGGAGCAGAGGGAAGATGTGAGGAGCGGGGGATACAATTTTACTTTGCAGAAGCTGCACTTTCCTTTCCTCCCCACTTCTTTGCCTCCCTCCCCAACTAGCTATTTGGCTGCATTCTCACCCATTCACCCTTTCTGAGTTACTGCCCCAACCCCTGCCCGCCCCCAAACTCCCTCTCTTGCAACCAAACTCCCTTCTAGACCCTGCACCCCTCCTCCCACCCAAATCTTACATCCCAATCCCACTCACTGACCGCTCTGCCCACACACTGGGCCCCTCATTTTTGTTCGCACCCCAGAGCCTAGGGGGATCCACAAAATCAACTAACTCTGGGATCCCAGAAAAATAAATCTTGCCTAAGGGAAACCCATTTTTTGAGGAGTACAGGATCTGTCGAAAAATCACCCCGCTGTCGGCAAAACCGCGTCTAAACCGCGGTTTCAGTTTCGAAATGGCGCTTGTTCGAAACAGCGCCAGAACGCAATTATGGAAATGAAGCGTGGGATATTTAAATCCCCGCTTCATTTGCGCTTTCAAAACGTCTAATTTACATCCCTCTATAGAGGGGTATAGTTTAGACTTAGTCTAAGATAGACAGACAGAGACTAGTAGCTTAGATAATAACCCAAGAATTCATCTAAGCAGGTAATACCACGGGGTTTATTCATGAAAACCAAGAGGCATTTTAAACACTTTCATTTATATGGCCAGCAAATCAAAACATTCAGAATCACCGTTTCTTTTCTGTTCTGCTGCTACCCCATTTGAATGAGGGGGTTGCAATGGTATAATTGAGGGGGCGATTTTGGTTCCAAACACACACACATAAATGTTAAAACAGAGTTTCCTTTGTTTCCAATGTGTACATTAGGTGTAAAATACAACAAAAATGGTAGGAGAAGATCTTGTTTTAGTTCTACCCACCACCTATCCAACCTCCACCCCCATCCTCTAAACACCATTGTTTGTTGATATCACCATATGGTAATATCACATGTAACTCAAAGGCAGCTCAATCATTGTTGTGAAAATGTAATAAAAATCACCAAATGACCCTGGAAGACAACATGTACTGAAAAGTTATGAATCCAAGCAGATTTTTAAGCCAAGATACATATCCTTGAAACAGGAGTTAATGATGGAAACATTGACACGTGGAAGAAAACACTTTCTACTTTTTCATTGGGGATGACCAATGCACAGCTGACTCATGGGTCAGCTTTGTTCCATCCCACATGGGTTACACAATCAGCCTTGTGTAATTAAACTGTTTACTTACCCTTTACTTACTCTTCTCCATGTTGCAGTTTCTCCCCATATGCTCTATATATATGTGGCCATGTTCACAATCATACTGCCTACATATCTGGAGCCCTGAGCATCACAAGAATTCTCCCTTTGTTTTATATTGGTAAAAAGTACCTACAATTATATCCTGGACCTCTGTTCACCATGTAATACAATTCTGAAATGTTCTATATTTCGTATACTAGAAGATTTACCCAACGTTGCTTTGGTCCTTAACTCTTTTTTGTAAATAAAATGAAAATGTTCATGCTTCATTTGAACAATTGCTCTGGGGTGGGACTCAATATGCAGAGCTGCCCCAGGGAGAGAGGTCTACTCCAGCCTACTCTCACCACAGTAGCTTGGGGTCAGGTGAGAAGCACCTCTCCATGGCCACTGCAGCTCCAGCAGGCAAAGCCAGGAGAGGAGTGCATGTCCTCCAACTGGAGCTAGTCTAGGTTTGTCTGCCCCATATTTTCCTCAGTCAGAGAGAGAAATGCAGCAAACTGCACACGTTCCCCTCACTCCCTGACAAAGGAGAATAGCCAGCAATGTTCCTGTACAAATTAGGGGTGGGGGAATTTCAGCCCATTTCACCCTTCCTAAAGGGTACCAGGAGGGTGGGAGGCTCCGGGCTGGGGCAGCCCCGGATGGGAGCGGGGCATAACCCCAGGCAACCTTTTCTACCTTCCTGGTGATTCTGTTTCTTTTCTGTATGGTTTTATGAGAAGCAATCCCATTCCGGGCACACCCCATTTTCCTGGCACAACCAAATCTTTACCTTGCTTTAAGCAGTGCTACGTAGCTTGTATTGTGTCTGTAAATCACAGAATTATGGAACTGATGTGATTAGGCAGAGTTGTCCAATGGGAAAAATGCAGCTTATGGAGTTTCGCAAAGTAGCCTGTCGCCCTCAACAGGCCAGGTATAAATTCGTGTAACTCCACTGAGATGAAGGACTGTCATAGGCTTCTGTGCAACTCTGGGCAAGTCACTTAGGCCAACTTTTTCAAACTCAAGTACCTAATGTTAGGTACCTTAATAAGTGGCTTGGTTTTCAGTGATGTTAAGCACCTGCATCTCCCACTGGAGGTTTAAAGCAGCATATATAGTCAGAGGTCCTTGTAGTGAATAGAGCCACCAACGCAGCTGGAGCATGGTTGCCAACTTTCGAGATTGTCCTGGAGTCTCCAGGAATTAAAGATTTAATCTTTAATTTAAGATTATGTCCTGTGATGAAATATCCAGGAATTTGTTCAAACGAAGTTGGCAACCTTAAGACTGAGGACAGCTGACCATGGATCCCCCAGAATCAAATGCTCTTCTTGGCTGTTCACAGTGTTCCAGCTCTGGGACTGAGGGGGAGGAGCAGGGACAAAGTGTGAATCAGACGATTCGCATGCTCTCAAAGTGCTGGGAGGGAGGGGAGGAGCAGGTAAGTGTGGGGGTTCAGTGCCCCACTGTGCGAGAGGCGCATGGGGGAGGGGAGACGGACAGAGGGACTGCAGGGTCACAGGTGGAACCCCAGTGGGCCACAGTCTGATGAGGTCCACTGAGGTGAAGGAAGGCCACTCCTGCGGCCCACCCAATATTTGTGGTTACCCATCCCTGTTATAGAAGCTTGATGACAGACAGACACCACAAAGCAAAGAGCAAAAGTTGACATTCTAAGCCTCTCCCCACATTTCCCTCCCTGTCAGCTTGTTCAGGTCCCCTGAAATACCTTTGTGAGTGTTTGTTTCTGAACACATAATTCAAAGGCATTTTATTGAAATTTGGCTAGAAAAATAGGCACAAACCTTTAGTTAGTTTCCTTTGCCCCTGAAAGGCACTGGAATTGGTGAATATTAATTTTGGTGGGAGAAAATGAAAATAAGGTTTGCTAAACCACAGCTTCCTCAGAGACTTTGCCTCCTAACCAAGGAAAGTTGGCATTTGTGACAAGATGGGTTCTAGTTCTTGATTTTCTGTCAAAAGGAGACTTTTTTTTTTTCTGATTTTGTTTATACCACAAATCGGCTTATTTTGTTTTCACAATGTCTGGCTTGGAGAAACAGCTCTTGCTTCTCTCCTGGCATTAGTGCTGCTTTAAGGAGACAAATACAGAATAAAAAGAAAAAGTGAAGCTCCTCAAATATATTCACTGAAGTCTGCCCAAGGTCTGATGTTTGACTGATTAAAACCTCTAGCTCCAGTTCTCTCCAGAGGTGATGCTGTGTAACTTCTTGTTTGCCTGGCAACTAATTCTGTACATTTCGTTCATTTTTCTTAAGCAGTGCAACTCAGTTGCCTCCATCAGCATAGCAAGCTATTCATGGTATAGATCAAGGCTTCTACATAGATTCCCCCCCTACAAAGTAGTGAAATTTGCTTGCAAAATATTCCAAGCTACTGTAAAACAGACTCAAACACCAATAAAAGCACGAGTAAAAAAGACTGGCTTTAGCCTGACGCCGAAACAATGCTAACGTTGGCACCATGTGAATATCCCGATACAGGCCAGGTTGGCCCCTTCATCCAGGATTAAATCATGGATGACAACTGTCTTGTGGGCAGGAGCGGCCTGAGACAAGCTGCTGGCAACTGGTGCTCCTGCAGCAATTTAAAGGACCTGCTGCTGGTGTAGTAGTGATGGCCAGGAGCTCTGAGCGCTTTTGTATCTCTGGGCTTCAGGGCATTTGTCCCCTTTGTCCCCTCTTCCAGCAGGCCTGCCTGTGCCAGCTAGCCTGGGCTTGCAGGACTCTGACTAAAAGGTTCTTTACTTCTGGTGTAGACCTTTGGATTTGGGCTACTCTGGGACCACCCCCCTGGAATGTCAATCAAATAGCTCCTACAGTCTGAGCCCAAAGAGCCCAAGTCAGCTGCCATAAGCCAGGCACAGGTTTTAATTGCAGTGTAGACATATTCTGTGAAGTAGAACTAATATTAATTATTACTAGGAATGTTAAATAGTCTATTAATTTCAATGATAGCAAAATATGTAGGGCCAGATCTTCTACAGGTGTAAATGAACTTGTGACAAATTTTACCAGCTGAAAATCTGACCAACCTGTATCAGAGCTGGATAAAAATAATACTAAGCAGACAGGGCTTGCAAAGGAAGGTAGGCTTAATTCTCTACTGCCTCATACCTTGTTTGGTTAAAGTAGGTGTAAAATTCTACCATTCTGATTTGGTAGCATTTTGCACTCTGTTTACTATCACTTTGCACATGTATACAAGATGACATCAGGGGTGAGGCAATGGCAAATCAGGTCCATTATTTTGAAACTAAGGATATTGTTTTCACATACAGTGTTATCTGAAAATATATCAAATCATAATCTATTCAGATGCTTTTACAGGCTTAGATCCTGCCAGCACAAACAAGTTTATATGTACATCTATAACCTAATAGACTCTAATGTGACTGCTCACATGGATAAAGTTAAACACTTCTATAAGTGCAAGACCTGGAAGAGAACATGGTCACTTTTGGTGTCAAAAATCTGGAAGTAAAAAATGCCAGGTGAACAATACAAAATATTTTTCCTTGAACATTTTTTTAAATGTTCACAAAAATGTTCCCTCAGCCATACGGCCCCACCTCTTCATTTGCCTTCCATTAACATCTTGAGCAGCTAACCTTGAGTGGCAAAAATGTTTGTGGGAGCCACATTTCAGAGGCATATATATTAGGATTCGCAACCAGATTTTGCAATGGCACAAGCGAGAAATGGTTGCCAGAGATGCTTGTGCTCTCCAATAAGAGAAAGGAAATAAACAATATGTGACTTCTTTGATCAACCACAGCCGAGATATACAGCTCTCAAAGTACAAATACACACGAACCAGTCCAAAGAGCACAACATTTGAAAAGAATGTCACCAAAACATTTGAAAATAATATATTTGTGGAATCATGATTGGCTCTTGGATATTGCATGCAGATGCTGCTCTGTCTGCAACTCACCTGGATTTCAGGAGAGTATTTATATGGGCAAATAATTTTATCTATCCATCTGGAAGTAACAGGATCAAGAAATAATCTGAGTGGTCCAGCTGCACTATATATTTAAAGCACTACAGGGCATCACTGCCTTACACTATCCTAGGCTGAGAAGTAGCCCTATCAAGGTCCCGATAAAAGACAGGATAACCAATTTATCTCTATCTAAGGTGCTTACATGGCCCCGTTATTACAGAGTCAGAGTTCTTCACAGTCACAAACATATTACCTTCATAACACCATTGTGAGAAAGGGAATTACTATCCCCCATTGTACAGATGAGGTGAGATACAAAGAGATTAAGGGTCAGAGTTTTAACGATATTCAGATCCCTTCATACACAGTTAGGCACCTAGTGGGATTTTCAAAAGCACTTAACTGCTAATCAACCTGGCCATGAATGTCTTGCCAAAAGTCACACAGGAAGTGTGTGGCAAAGAAGAGAACAGAACCTGGGTTTTGCAGCATCCAAAGTGAGAACGCCACTGACTGAACCATCCTCCCTCTCTATGCACTTGTCTCTCCTATAGCAGTTAAAGATATGGGCTTATGTCTGGGACACCACCATAAGTGACAATGAAAGGAAAAACTCCCCCCCCCCCCTTTTTAAATAGTACAATCATTTTATCCTGGCATTTCAGCAGAATCGTTCTCTGTTCTCTTGGAAATTTAAAGCAACAACAATAATAATAATAGCTTTACATGCACAGACTTGGCCAATATACATAACCATATCCAAGCACCAAATCCCTTTTTTAAACAGCGACTTTCAAATTACAGATGAGAAAAAATACAACTCTGAGTCAGTTATTTGTGCAGTTTTTACTATAAACACTTTTAAGCACTTTGTTTTTTAATGTCACAAATAAGCTACTCACTCCTGAAACCTAGTTTGCCAAGTTTCAACTTGCAGTGTTTTCTTTTCTTTTCTTTTTTGTTTTTTTTATATACTTTTGCTATCATCCTAGGAACATGGGGGTTTATGTGTGAAATGCCAAACGATGGTATTGCCACTAGTAGGTGCTGTTATAACAGTGCTTACACTAGCTCATTAAAATCTGGGCAAAGAGAGAGTTGCCTTTTTTGCATGGGCTGAAGATCAGATTCAGCATTCACACAATCTCTTAGCAACAGATGCAGAAACAGTGCCTCATTACTAGCCTTGTCCAACAATCAAGTCTTTAACAAGAACAAAGGTTGACAGTGATTAATCATTAAGCAGTTTCTTGTTCCTTTCTGCACGTGTTCTATGCAGCCTCCTGCAGCGTCAGTCTGGCATACTTCCTGTCTGTGCTATACAGTGCCCATGACCAGACAGAGAAGCCTTTTGCAAAAGCTAAACCCACAGCAGAACGTCTTGTCTCTTATTCGGAGTATGGCAAATTCTGAATGCATGGACATGCTACAAAAATAATAAACCCTGCACTATACATCTAGTTAGTGTATGTTCTGTGAAAATGTCCTACATGGGGATTTGTCCACACAAAACATCTCCCCAGAGATTTCAAGGATGTATTATTAGAACTTTCCCAAGAACACCAGGATAATTTTTTAATGTGATTGTCTGGCCTAATTACTATATTTAAAGGTCTCCATTTTGGAAAGATTTTGTTTGTTTGTAATGAAAATAACATGCCTGTGTTGAAATATCAAGAAAGTTATTATAAAATGTCAGCATCCAAGATCATGGGTGAAATCCTATAAGAACATAAGAACGGCCGTACTGGGTCAGACCAAAGGTCCATCTAGCCCAGTAGCCTGTCTGCCGACAGTGGCCAGCACCAGGTGCCCCAGAGAGGGTGGACCGAAGACAATGATCAAGCGATTTGTCTCCTGCCATCCCTCTCCAGCCTCTGACAAACAGAGGCCAGGGATACCATTTCTATCCCCTGGCTAATAGCTTTTTATGGACCTAACCTCCATGAAATTATCTAGCTTCTCTTTAAACTCTGTTATAGTCCTAGCCTTCACAGCCTCCTCTGGCAAGGAGTTCCACAGGTTGACTACGCGCTGTGTGAAGAAGAACTTTCTTTTATTAGTTTTAAACCTGCTACCCATTAACTTCATTTGGTGTCCTCTAGTTCTTCTATTATGGGAACTAATAAATAACTTTTCTTTATTCGCCCTCTCCACACCACTCATGATTTTATATACCTCTATCATATCCCCTCTCATTCTCCTCTTTTCTAAACTGAAAAGTCCCAGTCGTTTTAACCTCTCTTCATATGGGACCCATTCCAAACCTCTAATCATTTTAGTTGCCCTTTTCTGAACCCTTTCCAAGGCCAAAATATCTTTTTTGAGGTGAGGAGACCACAATGGCTCCATTAAAGTTAGTGGCAAAACTCCCATTGACTTAATTGGCAATAAGGTTATACTTCATGTCTCTTGCCATCTCCAGTGATACAGTGGCACTGTTCCCTCAGAGTGACCTTAGCTCATATTTTATGGACCAGATTCTCAGCCAGCATAAATGGACACAGACACAGATGTATCCTCAGACAGTGTAAGTGGAAATGGCTCCACTCAACCCTGCATGGTGCTGTAGTTTTATATATTGCACATGCTCTTATTTATATTGAAGTGAATGGGTCTATTTACATGAGCCAAGATTATTCCCACAAAAAAGTGTTACCTTTTCTACTTCAACATTATCATTTATTTCAAAGCTTTTAATAGGAAACTAAAGGTCGATACACACACCGCAGTAAACTAACACCTTCAGTGCGTGGGGGTGCATAAAACAGAATGTGCACCTACTAGGGATGTGAAGGACTAGTCGACTAGTTGCTTGCTCCCCCCTTTCTGCTTCTATCACAAAGAGGCAGCAAGCCGAGGTAGAGAAGGGGGTACTTCAAGGTGGCAGTGCCACATGGAGCCTGGGGTCAGACCCTGGGCTCCTCGTGATGCTGCCGCTTTAAAATGCTGCGTGCAGCCTGGGACTAGCTGGGGTATCCCCAAGCTGCACGCGGCATTTCAAAGCAGCAGCACCACGTGGAACCTGGGATCAGCTGGGGACTCCCTTGCTGATCCCGGGTTGCACACAGCACTGCTGCTTTGGATCACTGCAGAGAGCCTGGCATCAGGTTCCTTCCGGTGTTTCAAAGCCACAGCACTGCATGGTGCCTGGGATCAGTGGGGGAGTCCCCAGCCAATCCCGGGCTCCATATGGCGCTTTCACCTTTGAAGTGTAGCAACAGCCCTAGGGGTGTTGCTACACTTCAAAGGTGGAATCGCTCTATCGACTAATTGAATAGTCAATAAAAAATACATCGAATATTAGATTAGTCAATTAATCGATATTTAACATCCTTAGCACCTACACAACCCTTTATCTTTCTCTCTCTTCTGTATGTGTTGAATATATTTGTATGTACATTGAGATTTACATTTCCTAATGGCAGCTTAGCCGGAAACAATGAAATCAAAGTAGTACATAAAAAAAATCTGCAGCTCTTTTCTCCTGTGAATAATCCTTGGGTGACCAAAGAGTCTCTCACTGATTTGTAATTGTCCCAGTGAACGAAGAGTACTCATATGAGTGTGTACAGGATAAAATGCTCACACTGCAGCTGTCAATTAGAGACTTTCTTAGACATTACAGACATAAAACTATACACACAAAGGGAGAGAAAAGACCTCTTTTTCTCAGTACTTCCTACCAATACAAATTACAACACACCAGCAGATTACATTTACATCCTTATCACTTCAATTTTCAGGCTAATCACCAGTCTGTTTTAATTTTTGCCATTGATACTTAGCCACTCTTTACCCAGCCATATCCGCTAATTTGAACTAATTTGTTTTTCTTCTCAGTAAAAACAGAACGATGAAATCATTATAAAACCCCACTCAGGAAAACAAAATCTCTCAACAAAACAATACTTAGTGTTCAAAGGGGCTGAGTTTTACATTGGGGAGGGGCACTTCAACCTGAGGTAAAAAATTTAATGAAGAAGGGAAAATAATGAAGAAATGCAAAGAATGCCATCAAGAAAGAAGCCCCCATAGCTAGTGCCTGAACACTTCCATACAAATGGGCACGACCAAGATGACAAAACAGTCAGTGGCACTTGAAAGCACTCCTGCTATGAAGGCACAGCAGGAACATGGACATCTTTAAACTGGAGCCTGCAGGGATCAGCTTTCTAAAATAACAACCCTGATCTCTGAACTCGGATGGAAAACAATGCTGAACACTGAAAAGCAATACTTCTACTGTACAAATAGGGCCTTATAGCCTGGATCTGCCTGCCGCCTCCATGTGTGCTGATTATCCCCCACGTGGGGGAGATTTAAAACTTTAGGGAGGCCTAGTTTCCAAGCTACATATTCTGAAATAATGAATTACATAATTAGGAACCCGGGTGTCAGGATGTGGGTTAGGTGCCAGTGGGGACAGAGTAGGGAGTGAATTGTTTCCTAGCTGTAGACACCTTATCATGGGTCTGATTGGGCAGCGGATAGTTCTAGCTGATCGGGCCAAATACTCGTTTTATCGCAATAATCTGGAGCCTTAGTTTTAAATGGCCGCTTGGGTATATAGCAATTGTAAATGTAATACAGAACCATGCAGCTACACTTCCCCTACAATCCTCCATTTAGAATTAACCCTGTCTGTTGTAAGAAACCCCAGTGTATATACATATTGGTGCTTAATTTGAAGGATAGTTTAGGGCTGCTGTCATCCCCCTGTTTCGCCATCCAAGTAGTTTAATAAAGGATGCCCATGGGCAATGATGGCAGCCTGAGGGTTAGACAGATCTGCATATTTTTTAATCCATCTAGGGCAAGAGTGGCTTCATTAAAATGTGAACAAAAAAGGTTCTCCAAAGAGCACTGGAGGGGTTTTTAAGCATCTTTTTGTGTGTGTGGGTGTCAAGAAATGGTAACTCAGTGTGATTTTGTCATGTGTCCTCATCCATCTACATATATCTACTCTGCTTAACCTGTGGCATGACTGGGCATGGGGACTGTGAAATGAAGCACACTGTGTGGCTGCATACTCATATCGACACACAACTTTACAGACCCTTCCCAGAGATTCTGAGGTCTGAGTATGCCGAGCAAACAGAAAGGTTTGTGAGGGGTGTGTGTGTGCGCACTGAATTATTTCATTTGTTCATAACTATAGCCATCCTTTTAGTAATCTAAGTAGAGCCAGCTAATGGGGTGAGAATAGTTCTGTCCACAATGGACAGCTTCTCTCTGGGGCAACATGACTCTGAGCAATGGTTTGAGAAAATGCTTCCTTAAATCAGAGTGAAAAGAGAACGATAATGACAGCATTTATTATTTACAATGCCCTAATTGCACAGCGGGGGAAAGCTACACTATAAATAGACAATACAGAAATCCCCTTCCTACACCTGATAAGTTCCATTCATGCTGTTGGGAAGCCTGGCTGCGAACAAACAGCCATGACAAGCCTCTTCTGTTCCACTTGTATCACTTTTCTACAAGGGCAATTAAGTATCTCCACCCCCGCTTTTACTCAACTTTTCCAATCAATAAAAGAGAGAGGGCTACCAAACATGTACCACAATTTCCCTACTTATCAAGAATAAGGCTGTGTACTCTAGTGGTTAGTGTCCTTCTTTTAGTAATTCAAGGACATGGGTTCTAGTTCCATCTTGGCTGCTAATCTGGACTGATCAACTTCATGGGCCTGTGTTTGTTTGTCCGTCTTGTCTAACTATATAGTAAGCTCTCTGGGACAAGAACTGTCTCTTATTCTGCATTTGTACAGTGCCTAGCACATAGGACTCCAATTTTGCAAGGGGCCCTTTGGGATTACTATAATACTACTAAATGCTTGAACACTGATGGCTCAATTTATTAAACAGATCCATTAACATGAACTGTACACATTTTTTGAATTTTAAATTTATTTACATTTGGAATCTATACTCTTTGGGGAAGGAATCTTATCTTCCTCCCTGCTATGTGCAGTGCTGAGATCACTGTAGTGGCTTGGTAGTAATAGTATCATCCATTTATGAAGTGCCTGTTGATAAACAGCCAACTGCAGCACCACAAAACATTAACATGAAAACATAAAACCACTCCGCCTAAACCCCCCAAGAGGGTGTCTGAGATGGGCAAGAATAGGTTTGCTGAAATAAATGGGAGCTGTATGATGCTTTGTAGACCTGTGGGGCTTCGTCTGAGAAACAGTTCCAACGTAAGAGCCATTGGATAAGAAGAATTGCATGGCAGAGAGAATCGTTCAAATGCATGTGCCTGGATTATGCAGCACTTAGTATATAGTAAGCCTGAATTGTAGCTTTTAACATACCAAGAACAATTATAGCTCTCACAAGGTGGAGTAACCAACACCCTGTTTCCTGGACTAAGGAGGAAAGGTTGGATTCAGTCCTGTGCACTAGGTCAACACAAGCCTATTGTCCATTCAATATGGGGCCCAAATGGGATTTAAGTGATGTTTTGGCTTTGTGATGCCTGGTGTATTAGTGATTTTACCCAAATAGAACAGCTGCTCTTTGAGCATCACCAGAAGTCCCCTCTCCCAAACCCTGCACTCCACAAATTATTTTCTTTTGGCATTTGGGCATTAATCTTGCCCGAGGGGTCTTGAAAACCAGATAGAAAATCAGTGGAAAGATTCTCACTGGGCTTTGACTCAGGCCCTGCCATAGGAGGGGATTTACCTCAGTCCCCAGAAAAATCATGGACGGGATCCTCAAGGAATCCATTTTGAAGCACTTGGAAGAGGAGAAAGTGATCAGGAATAGTCAACATGGGTTCACCAAGGGCAAGTCGTGCCTGACCAATCTGATTAGCTTCTAACTGGCTCTGTGGATATGGGAAAATCGGTGGATGTGATATATCTTGACTTTAGCAAAGCTTTTGATACCATTTCCCACAATATTCTTGTCAGCAAGTTAAGGAAGTATGGATTGGACAAATGGACTGTAAGATGGATAGAAAACTGGCTAGATTGTCGGGCCCAACGGGTAGTGATCAACGGTCAATGTCAGGTTGGCGGTCGGTTTCTAGCGGAGTGCCCCAAGGATCGGTTCTAGGGCCGGTTTTGTTCAACATCTTTATTAATGACCTGGATGAGGGGATGGATTGTACTCTCAGCAAGTTCGCAGATGACACTAAGCTAGGGGGAGAGGTACGTTAGAGGACAGGGATAAGGTCCAGAGTGACCTAGACAGATTAGAGGATTGGGCCAAAAGAAATCTGATGAGCTTCAACAAGGACAAGTATAGAGTCCTGCAATTGGGACGGAAGAATCCCAAGCATTGTTACAGGCTGGGGACCAAATGGCTAAGTAGCAGTTCAGTAGAAAAGTGGATGAGAAGTTGGATATGAGTCAACAGTGTGCCCTTATAGCCAAGAAGGCGAATGGAATATTAGATTGCATTAGGAAGAGCATTACCAGCAGATCTAGAGAAGTGATTATTCCCCTTTATTCGGCACTGGTGAGGCCACATCTAGAGTACTGTGTCCAGTTCTGGGCCCCCACTACAGAAAGTATGTGGACGCATTGGACAGGGTCCAGTGGAGAGCAACCAAAATGATTAGGGGGCTGGAGCACATGACCTATGAGGAGAGGCTGAGGGATTTGGGCTTATTTAGTGTGCAGAAGAGAAGAATGGGGGGGGATTTGATAGCAGCCTTCAGCTTCTTGAAGGGAGGTTCCAAAGAGGATGAAGAGAGGCTGCTCTCAGTAGTGACAGATGGCAGAACAAGGAGCAATGGTCTCAAGTTACAGTGGGGGAGGTGTAGGTTGGATATTAGGAAAAACTATTTCACTAGGAGGGTGGTGAAATACTGGAATGGGTTACCTAGGGAGGGGGTGGAATCTCCATTCCTAGAGGTTATTAAGTCTCAGCTTGACAAAGCCCTGGCTGGGTTGATTTAGTTGGGATTGGTTCTGCTTTGGGCAGGGGGCTGGACTCGATGACCTACTGAGGTCTCTTCCAGCCCTATGATTCTAGGATTCTAGGAGGGTTCTTAATTATAACAAATACTGAGATGTAGCCAGAAAGAGCAGTTAGAGAGGAGAAAGGGGGAGGTAGCCCACTTTTCAATCACAGGAGAGTGAGAAGACAAACTGACATGCAAAGGGGACGGCTATTTTTTGTGGGACGTGAGCCTCCAACATGGTTTCTCTGCAAGGTTTCTCTTACCACTTCTCCTGGCCTCACATCTGCCATTTCTAAGGTATAGTGTTTTATAAACCAAAAAGAGCAATACAAATGTAATATTGCTTGTTCCATTAAAATCCAGTTCTGCCCTGAACAGTAAATGTAAACATGGCACCTTCTCACTCAACAGGCCTGTTCCCTGTGAGTCAGAGCTCTTCATTTTAACGACCAAATGTCATTTTTAAAAGCTTTTGTCTCCTGCAAGCTCTGCACAGCTACAAGGCCTGAATTGTTCTCTTGTGCTTCAGCAACAGAAAAGTTTATAAGTTCCAATCACTTCCATCTCTGATGACTGAGTGGAGCTGCTCGGGTGACAGGAGCACAAGTTAGCCTGTAGAATCTTTAATACTGGTAGAGATGCGCAGCTTGACTCGGAGCCCAGGTTGTATGAGCAAAGAGGGAAATTAGTAATATTGGGTTGGAGTTAAAATTTGTTTTACAGACAATGGGAAGACTTCCATTGACTGCAATGAACATTGGATCATAACCCATACTGAACACATTTGATGTGGAATGACTGACAAAGTAAACATTGTGTCCCACAATAGCATTTTTATAGGCACTGTTCAGAGCAGAACTGTACTTATGGTTTGTATTGTTCTTTGTAAAGGTCATACCATCCCAAACAGTGTGGAAAAGAAACCTTGCAAGAAGATTCTGTTCCACTGTAGTTTAACCTTAATTGCTGTGCTTTAGAAACATTATAAGACTTTCTTTCTTTTTTAACCATACTACTTTTGATAGGTTTCTCTCTTTACTACCTGTCCGATTCTGACAGGTACAACATCTGACGATCATCTGGGGGAAAGAAGTATCCTTTTGAGTTCAAATTGTAAAATACTTTTTGTGCGGATTTGTATATTTTCAATCTGTTCCATATGAGGGAATTTCAGGACATTACCTCCTAAATGACACCCATTTTGTTTGTGCAGTAATTTTGCAATGGGAGGGATGAGTTGAAGTGTTTTCTGTCTTTAAATTTAGTGACCCTATGTTACACAGATCCTTGTACAAATCAATGTTCTCTGCTCTTCCTTGTCCCCTTCATACATAAATTGAGGGACCTGATTACCTACTCTATCATCAGTCTATCTAAGTTGCTCAAAGCTGGTTCAAATAGGCAGATCAGCGGGCAAGTGGGCATGATTTCACTGTCACTTATACTGACAACCTTTAAGGAGAATATTTCAGTTTACATCAAGTGGTTGTGAGCCTTCGACATCAGTTCGTTCTTGTGCGATTGGACAGAGGTCAGATGTCCCAATCTTGGTTTACCAATATTATATGTTTCCATGCATAAGAAACAGGCAGATTACCATCCTACTTTCAGTCAGAAGGGCCATTGGTTTTCATCAGTGTTTCTCAAAGTGGTCCACGGATCCACTCTGAGAAGGCTGCCAACAGGCTGCTCCAGTTTGTTTATTTACCGGCACCGCTGCCATTGGCAGTGGTTTGTTGTCTGCAGCCAAAGCAGCCGCAGGAAGCAGCGGCCTGGGCCACGTTGCTTCCCAAGGGAGCTTTGGCTGTGAACGGCGAACCACAGCCAAAGGGAGCCGCGAGGCTCCGTGGCTGCAGCAGCGGTAAAGAAATAAACTGGAGCGGCCCATTGGCAGCTTTCTCAGAGTGGATCCCCAGACCACTTTGAGAAACACTGGTTTAGATTAATTAAAAAGAAAACGAATATTGACAAAGGAAAAACAAACAAAAATGTTCCAAGAGCTAGTTTGGCACCTTGCAATTTGCCATTAGTAAGTGTACACAGAACATCACAACATAGCCTCTTGCTTCATGAGGGTTAGGTAAGCTACACCAGCTCTTTTCCTGGCAATCTAACTTTTGCCTTTGTGCCAGCTTTGCTGTCTAGTTGGGACACTGGGCAGCACCAAGAGTATACCTACTCCTCACCCCTGCCTACCCACAGCCACCCCGAGCTGAACAAAAAATGACAGCTTGTCTCTGCAGAGAGCAGAGTCCTTAGAGATTTAAAGAGGCAGCACACAGGATAATTTATGGGATAAATGGCCCAACAGTTACATACCATTGCCAATTAGCTCAATCCTAATAAAGAGGGATAATCCTCTTCACAATTGACAGACATATCAGCATCTTTGATATCATTGTTCTTGTGGGAGCTTTAGAATAAAGGGCCCCAGTCTCACAGAGCTTAATTATGGGTGATTTTTAACTTCTGGTAAAGAATATGGTCATTGAACCTCACTAGCTTCCACTTCTGACATATTCCTACTCTTAATCCCCAACAGAGAGGTAAAATATTACTACTCATCTAATAAATAGGTAACCCAAACACTCCAGATCTGAAGAAGAGCTCTGTGTGGCTCAAAAGCTTGTCTCTTCCACCAGCAGAAGTTGGTCCAATAAAAATATTACCTCAAAGATATTACCCTGTCTCTCTCATATCCTGGGACCAAGGTGGCTAGAACACTGCAAATTGCAAATGTAATAAAACACTCAATCCTCACAGAATGTTCTAAAATCATTTTATTTGGCAGTGTGATGTTCTGTAATGATGCAGGTGAGACACAAAACGTAGGAAGAGTTAAAAGTAAACTCTGATTATGTTGAAAACTGGCAGCTCATCACGACAGTCAGAGCTACATTCTTGCCTACTGAGTAAGAACTCTTCCAGGAAGGAAAATGCACAAATTAAGAGACAGTCAGTTTTAAAATTTGCTAACAAGCAACTTTCGGTTCCAGCCCATTCCTCACTCCTGCAGATGCTATTGCATTTCTATGGTGCATACACCTTGCCAAAAAACCCACTCTCCCTGGAGAACAGTGCATTATCTGGGGAGTCAACAGGATTTATTTCAGCTCTGCCTCTGCAGCAAGTTCTGACCCAAATACGGTTGCCAGATGGTTGAACCAAAAATACCGAACACCCCGCTCTCCCCCAAAAAAACCCACCAGGGAAAAAATTCTGTTGAAGAAAAAAAAAAGGGGGGGGGGAGACCAAAGTTGTTGAGAAAAAAAAAAGGACTCCAAGACTTATTAAGCAAAAAAACAAACAAACAAAAAAACCCCCACATCATTAAAACAGCATGGCCCCTTTCAGAGTGAGTGCAGTCAGAATGGGAATAGGAACAGGGGAACAGTTGAGCACTAAGACCCAGGGGAGGCATTGCTTCCCCTTGGTCTTTTTGCCGGCAGCCATTTTGTGTTCTTAGAACTTAGCTTCCCTGCAGAACCAGCTAAGCATGGGGTTGGGGGGCTGGAGGTGTTGGGGTCTGGGGGGAAATCCCGGGCGGGGGGGGGGGGAGACTGGGTGCTGAGTGTTTGTAGGGTTGCCAGGTGTCCAGTATTTTCACCTTCTGGCCAGGAAAAAAATCAGAAAATACCGGACATTTCAGGTGTCCGGTATTTTCTGAATTTTTTTACCAGACAGGAAGCGAAAATACTGGACTGTCCGGGTCAATACCAGACACCTGGCAACCCTACACCCAAAGTCCACAGAATTAAGTTTGAATATAATGGAGCAGAGCCCTAACCTTTGTCTCATTTCTCCATCTCTAATATGGGGATAACAATACCTCCTTTCTTCAGTCCTTCATCTGGCATGTCTATTAAGATTTTAAGGTTGCAGAACAGGGACTATGTCATCATTTTTATGTACAAGCACAATGGGATCCTGATCTCAGCTGGTGCCTCTAGCTATTAATAATGAATAAATAAATAAAAGAATAAAGTAACTAATAACAACACTGTCAGCATTATCTATCTATATTTCCACAAGCCTGTCTGTGAGTCCATCTGTCTGTCTGTGAGTCCATTTGGTCAAGAATTCTTCCTAAACAGTAAGAGCTAGGACCACCCAATTTGGTAGGCAGCTTCCTTTTATCCTAACGTAAAGCAAGGTCAGGGCTTGGTTGTGCCATGAAAAGGGAAAGTGCCTGGAATGGGACTATTTTCTGTAACGTGGAAAGGGAGGGAGCAGATCAGAGGACAGTGATACTGCGGTATGACCACTGGGAGCAGCCGCACGAGCAGGAGAGTGGCCAGCTGGAAGTAGGGCTCCACATGGCTGGCCACCAGATCAGGTAAGTGATTCCTCTACCCCAAACAATGCTGGATGGGAGCAGGGAGTCCCCTGCCCACTGGGCTCACTGCCATGTTCCCCCCTCAGGACCACTCCTGGGGCTGGGCAGTGCAGCCGGTAGGGTTGCCAGCTGTCCAGTTTTGATCTGGACAGTCCAGTATTTGAGCTTTCTCTTCGGGAAACAAATTGAGAAAATAGAAATAGAAAATATAAATGTCCGGTATTTTCTAAATAAGATGTAATGTAGATTATGATGTAATGTCAAGTTGTGTCCGGTATTTTTGTTGAAAGCATCTGGCAACACTAGCAGCCAGTCCCCACCTACGAGAAGTCTCTCCCCAAAGAGAGCCGGGGCAAGGAACCATGAAGAGGAGACAACCCCTCCCTGGACCAGCTGCAGGGCTTTAGAAGGGTGGTGGCTAGAGGTTGGCCCTGGCCCCTGGAACCCGCCCCCCGGATCAACTGCAGGTTGGGAGGGGCAGCAGGAGGCGGAGCCTTGCCCCCTTTCCCCTGCCCCCCCCCCCGGGCAGCTGCATGGGGAAGCAGCTGAAGGCCAGGGATGGCCTCTGGATCCCCAAGCCCCCCTGGATGAGCTGGAGGGTGGGGGGGCAGCTGTGGCCCCCAGAGACCTGTCCCACCACCAACTGGTGGCTGAGTAAGCAGCTGGAGTCTGAGGATGGCTCCTGGATTCCCAGACCCCCTACACCAGCTGGTGGGAGGACGGGGTGGGAGGCAGCTGCAGCCCAGGCCCAACCCCCAGAGCTGCTCTCCCCTGAACCAGCTGCAGGCCTGGGGGGCAGCCACAGGCTGGAGCCAGCCCCCAGAGCCCTGCCCCTTCCCCCCTCCCCCAGGCCATCTTCAGGGTGGGAGAAGACAGCTGGAGGCCGGAGTCAGCCTCTGAAGGCCTGGCCTCTTGGGAGGAGCTGCCTCCCAGGCAGAGCTACCCTTCCTGCCATGGTTGCCCCCGGAAAGCTCCTCCCCTGACCTCCCAGCTCCCTGCCCTGAATTCTGCACCTCTCACCCCCTGCCCTGAGTCCCTCCATCTTCCTGCCTCTGCCCTGAGCCCCTCACCCTCTGCCCTCACTCCAGCACCCTCCACCCACTGGCCTGAGCTCCCCCAACTCTCCCAGCCCCCTGCGGTCACTCCTTCACCTCAAACCCCTACCCTGACCCCATCACCTCCTGTCCTAACTCTGGCACCCACCCCTTTCTGCCAGTCCCATTCCACACACAAACCCCTGCCCTGAATTCTGCACCCCTACTCTCTACCCTGAGTCCCTAACCCCTAGTCCTGAATTCTGCACCCCACTCCCCTGCCTAGAGCCCCCCACACCTCTCAGCCCCATGCCCTGACTCTTGTACCTCCCAATCTCTTCCCTGAGCTCTCCCACACCTACCAGCCCCCCTGCTCTGAGCCCTCCTCCTCCCCATAACGAACCCTCACCCCGATACAATCATTTAAATACAGCATGTACATTTTTCTTTTAATTAAAACAAGCAAACCCTCCCCCTCCACCATTATTACAGATAAGGACCCGAGCAACACCAGGTAAATCTGCTAGTAAAATAGTACTATTATTATTTTAAATACAGCAATTTCTGTATTTCCCTGAGTGGCTGGCATGCAGCCTACATATCAATAAAACTGAAATGTCCCTCTGTCAGTCTCCGCATCTGACTTTACCCTCCCCAAACAGGCATCATAACCCTTTGACTTTGGGCACCACAATAGATGTGCGAAACCAGGCAGCTACTTTTGAATCAGATCCATCCTGGGGAATTTGACCCAAGTTTTAGAACAGTGACGAGGTTTGTTCCTGTACTGGAGTAAGGAGCCAATGTGTTTGGGAGCTTGGCCAAAGCACCAGTTCTGCCCATTTACCTGATGCATTCTGGGAAATTTCTGCCCACAAGCAAAACTTTGGCTGGTTCTCCTCACAGTAACTGATGCCTCAGCAGAAACTCTGGCTTTGGTTTCTCGGCTGTTTTAAAGCAGTATTCAATTCAATGTCATAGCCATGATACAACAAGGTTGAATATAAATTTTTCCCATTAAATATTGTTGATTGTGACAATTGTCCCCCACCCCCCATGTCATCCAAAAGCCAACTGTAAAAAACACATGAAGTTAATAAGCAGCTTCAACGTCACCTGTTTAGCTTTCTGTCAGGACAGGGCCCAATCCTGCAAACTGTTACACATGCATATAATTTACTTCACATTCCAATCAGTGGAACTTGTGGAAATAGACAGGGGATTACCGCATGTTAAGAGTTAAACTAGAAGAAGCTGGTGTAATTCAGGACTGACTCTAGCCATATGTCTCCAGATGACAGGTAGCTGGCTCTGGGTAAGAGATTCTGTCTGGCCTTTGTGAGAGATGATTCAGCTCCAATGAGACAGGGATGGAAAGCTCCCCAGGAAATGGCAAGAGGCTGTAGAAGCACCAGTAAGGTTGAACGCATGGTGGGTGGGGCTATCAGGATGGACCAGACAGGCACCTCACTGATCTGCAGAGGAGTGAGCGGAATTGGAGGGAAGGCATAAAAGGAAATATCATTCCCAGGCATCCAGAGGGTGCCAGCTCTCTGGTCCCTCTCCAGTAAAAATAAAGACATATGGTGTCCACCACAATGACAAGTATCTCAATGTTGGGGTCCACTACACCCCAGGGTGGATAACCACATGAAAAAGTGAGAAAGCTCTTCTGCAAAATGCCCTGCAGCCTTGGGGAAGCATGGCTGACTATAGGCTAGATGCTATAGGCTGTGGCCCCCATCTTCTCGACTCATTGCTGTTAATATTTCTCTGCATTTCACAACCCTTATTTTTAACTAAGGCATCATGGCCCAGACTTTTAAAGGTAATTAGCCCCTGCTGCACTGAATGCATCAATGCCTAGACTGATTTAAGAGCCTAAGACTCATTTTCAAAAGGAATTGAGAAGCCTGAATCTCATGGAGAGTCAATGGGATGAGCCCATCAATACCTAAATGCTTATGAAAATCTGGGGCCCTCCCCCCTACCTTGAGGAAGAGCACTCCTGGTTTAACAGGTGAGATAAATGAAAGGTTCCATGAGGTCACTTCAAGAACTCAGACTATTGCACAGCCAACTCTTATTCACTTTCCTCCACTGTCAGAATGATGGTGCCAAATTATGTGCTTGGCTGTCCTAACTGTAACCACTAAACCACACTTTGCTTCTAGAGTCAGGCCTCCTGATACTCCACATTTCAGCATCGTCTAATAAATAGCTACGATACCAGCCCCTACTGTGACCTCAGTCAGCTCTAACTGATGCCAGCTAGAATAGTCTCCGAGGGACTGCTCTGCTAACCAAAGACTGCTGAAATGCACCGTGGTCTGCCCATGCTCCCTGCAAGCAGGCCCTGGCCTAATCAAGAATGATTTCTGTGCTTGTGGTGTAGAGCTGGCTATGTTTTTATGCGTTCTAGAGGTCCTCTGTATCTGCAATCTTGTACACTGGTGGAGCAGCAAAAAACAGAGAGAGCTGGGGGCTGTCCAAACCTTTTTGTTTGGAATTAAGTCATGTTTATTTACCCACCCCCCTCACATCCAGACTGCTATTGCTTTTGCTTGATGGCCACATTTCTCCTGTCATCCCCATATCTCTCCTGCTCCCAGTAGGGTTGCCAGATGTCTGGTTTTGAACCGGACAGTCCGGTATTTGAGGGTTCTGTCTGGGAAAAAAGTTAAGAAAATACCGGACACATAAAAAGTCCGGTATTTTCTGATTAGGTAAGTTTTATTATTATTAGGAGTATCAGTACATAGTTGTGTATTGCCTAGCTGGTAGACATGCTCACGCTGCGTGAGCGTGTCTACCAGCCAGGTAGTATGCAACTATGCTGGGGGGGCGGGGCCGGGGTGGGAGGGAATCCCCAGGGCCGGACTCGCTTGTGCTTCGCTGGGACTGTGCGCGGGACAGGCAGCGCCCTGGGATCTGCGTGCGCCCGGGTCACTCCTGCTCCCCGCTGGCCGATTCTCTCCCCCTGCTCCACCCCGGCAAGCCCTGCTTCCCACAACCTCCTCCCAGCCAGCCCTGCTTCCCATTGGCCGGTCCCCTCCCATCTCCCCCAGCCAGCCCTGCAGCCCCTGACTCCCCTGATATCCCCCGGCCAGCCCCGCTGCCCCCGCCGCCGCCAGCCCTGCTTCCCGGCCGGTGTGTCCCCCCACCCCCATCTGAGATCAAATGTGTCCAGTATTTTTTTTGAAGCCACCTGATAACCCTAGCTCCCAGTGCCTTGTCCTGGCTGAACTGAGGACTGCCCTTATGACACAGCTCCTGATGTGGAAATTTCCAAAGTGGCTGATAAGCTCCAGAAAGAGAAAAAGTACAAGTTGAAAAAGCTTGGACTTTAGTCCCTAAATCTTTCCTAGCTAGGCAACAGAGGTGTCTTTGCACTGCCAAGTACGTGGTAAACATTCTACAGCTGAGGTATAATTCTGGGCTGAAAATGTTTTCCCAGCCACTCCTGACCAGTAGGCCAGAGAGGTATCTGGATAATTCACCCATAACTCCCCGATCAGCAAAATAATGGTTATAACAAGCCACCAGAACCTGATAATTTGTTTTTACACAAGAATGGCTGTGAAGAAAAAGCTGGATTTGTATTGTCCCTGGATGCTTTCATGACTGTATGTTAGGGTTCTGAATTTTTCAGTGTTTCTCTGACCTTTTGAGACTCTCCCATCAATAGTCTTGGGACAGCAAAGGATGCATCATACGAAGGGTGGAGAATGGTCTGAATATACATTGGAGAAGATAAGGGTACACCCATGGGCACCTGGTAGCTTAGGCAGAGGAAGGCTTTACCTCCTCAAACTGCCAAGCATGGCACCGCCCACGCTCTGCCCCCAGAATGCCTGCTGTAGCGTTCTGGGGGCCAAGTGTTGCTGCCCCCAGTGCCCACCTTCCCTGTGGCTCCAGGGCAGGGAGGCTGGAGCTGTGTGGCCTCCTCCCACCCTGAGGCTCTGGGGCTGCACCGTGAGCCCTCCTCCCGCCCCAGTGCTCTGGGGGTGGGGAGGCTGGGTCCACACCACACGCCCTCCTCCCTCCCCGGTGCTCTGGGGTTGGGGCTGCACCATGTGCCTTCTTCCCTTCCCTGGTGCTCTGGGAGGCTGGGTTGAGTGTTCCCCTCCCTGTGGTTGGGGGGGTGCATGCATGGCATGCTGCCCCGCCTCCCCACGGGGGGCAGGGCCTCAGCAGTAGGAGCGGGGCTGGAGGCTTGTCTCCCCCAGTCCTACCTTCACCAACCACCCATGGGTACATTGATCTGTTGTGATTACCTCTGCCCCTCACCTTGCCATTTGAAGGGGGTCAACTTTGAAATTTCTTCACACTAAGATGGGAGTGGACCTCACTTGTGGAATTTTCCTTGAATCATAGAGTCATAGAATTGGAAAGAACCTTGAGAAGTCATCGAGTCCAGTCCCCTGTACTCATGGCAGGACCAAGCACCATCTACACCAGCCATGACAGGTATTTGTTTAACATGCTCTTAAATATCTCCAGTAATGGAGAGTCCACAACCTTCCTAGGCAATTTATTCCAGTGTTTAACCACCCTGACAGTTAGGAAGTTCCTTCCTAATTTCCAACCTAAACCTCACTTGCTTCAATTTAAACCCATTGCTTCTTATACTATCCTCAAAGGTTAAGGAGAATAATTTATCTCCCTCCTCCTTGTAACAATCTGTTAGGTACTTGAAAGCTGTTATGTCCCATCTTAGGCTTCTCATTTCTAGACTAAACAAACTCAGTTCTTTCAATCTTTCCTCACAGGTCATGTTTTCTAGACCTTTAATCATTTTTGTTGCTCTTCTCTGGACGTTCTCCAATTTCTCGACATCTTTCCTGAAATGTGGTACCCAGAACTGGACACAGTACTCCAGCTAAGACCTAATCAGTGCAGAGTAGAGCAGAATAATTACTTCTTGTGTCTTGCTCACAACACTCCTGTTAATACATCCGAGAATTATATCTGCTTTTTTCAACAATGTCACACTGTTGACTCATATTTAGCTTGTGGTCCACTATGACCCCTACATCCCTTTCGGCAGTACTCCTTCCTAGACAATCACTTCTCATTCTATATGTGTGAAACTGATTGTTCCTTCCTTTGTAAGTGGAGAATCTGCTCCTTGCCAAAAGCTTTACTGTGCAGCACTTATACACTCTTGTGATGGCTCACATGATTAGTCTCATTAACTCTGTAGCTAGGAGAGCTCATACGTACTACTCACGTAAGCATTTACCACCATATGCAAAGGTTGTACAATTTGGATACTCTGGATGGATCTCTCCTACCAGTGCTTTTTTTGTGACGGTACTGCCCAATATACAGTACTGGCACCTCCAGATGCAGTACCAGCACCTTTAGTCAGAGCTCAACAACTTTTCCCCTGGAGTACTGGCACTTTTTTTTTTTTTTTTACAAAAAAAGTACTGGTCTCTTGTCCCTTTGTCCCCTGCTGAAGGCAAAATGATCAGAAGTTTGACAAGAAATTTAAAGAGCATAAATGGAGACAGTATCTCTCCTACTTATATGCTAGGATCTTTCAGGAACTGAAGCAGCAAGAACAGATCTTTAGATAATAGATTTGCCTACTGTCATTTACCTCATGGGAACTTGAGGCAACATGCTTCAGGGTCTTATCAACCTGCACCTTTTTGCTCTGTGGATGAAGGAATACGTGTATCTGAGACTGTTACCTACTTCCTATAAATTGTGAGGAACTCAAACTGAAAACAGCAGAACAAAGTGGCAATTGAGGCTTGAAGGCTGAAGATGAATTTGCCAGAGCGTTGTCTCTACAATCAAGTGCTCCCTCACATCAGGCATATCAGATGCTGAGTGGTGCTAAGTCACTGATGTTCTTTTGCATAGAGCACAGTCGACCTAAGAACATATCTTTTCATGATGGATTTGAAACATTTTAAGAGAGAGGAAGTGAGTTGATTGGAAAATTATGAAAAATGTACTGATTTATCCTGCCTAATTGAGAGGGCAGGAAGCAGAGAGTACCACAATCTATGTGCATATAAAAACATTCAAAACTTCAGTGATCAAAATAAAAATATTATCCAGGTAAGAATTTACTCACATATTTTCTTTGCTATAGGTTAACAGTAATCACAGGAGAAGGACAACATTCTGATATGACTCTTAAAAGATACAGATACACCTAAGCAGGAAGAAATGATTATTTAACCAGAATGAATCTTTGCATTTGTAAAGTTGTTTTATTTGTGAACATTTTTATTATACTTTTTTGGAGGAGAGGCTAATTGACTTACTGTGATTATCTAAAAACTTGAATTTGAAATTTATCTCATTTTCTAAAAAATGATCTTGCTCATCGACTTAATAAATGTCTTGCGTTCCAAGTTTCCTGCTTGAAACACTTGTTTTAGGTCATGGAACTAAGGTATTTAAATTTTCTTTTTTATTTGCTCAAACTTCAGGAAAAAATGCCAGTTTTGAATTATAAAATGTGCCTTCACATTCTTTTCATTCCCTCCTCCAGTTTTTAAACTTATTTCACACAGAGCCTGTATCGACTTTTTGTGTCAATTTGTACATTCCTTCTGCTGACAAAGTTATGGTGCAATCAAATGAAGACAGGAAAGAGTCAATGCTAAACTCTGCTGGAAGAATTTAACTTTCTGCACATGCATATATTCAAACATATTAAAAGAAGACAAAACATTTACTGATATGTATCCACAAAAAGCTTTCCACAAAAATGTAAACCTCATTTTTTGAGGAATACAGGATCTGTCGAAAAGGGTTTATTTTCAACAGATCCACGTCTAGGCTGCCATTTTTTTTGAAAAAGTTCCGTTTAAAAAAATGCATCAGCCATGTTTATGCTAATGAAGCACGGGATATTTAAATCCCTGCTTCATTAGCAATTCCGACGTGCCTAATCTACATCTCTCTGTCGACAGAGAGGTGTAATCTAGACACAGCCTGGGCATAGCCAGCTTTAGTCCTCCTCTTTGGCTGCAAGGGGTCCAGGCAACTGTGCATGCTGTCACTCTAATCACCCAGTTATCGTCTGTGGGATGGTTAGTACACACCACCTGGTCTTCCCATGTCCTGCTGCAGTGGGAGGGTAAAGCATTTTCCTAGTCCTGGCACTGCCTCTTGCTTGTCTTTTAGCTGATTCTAAGGCCTAGGTGCCTCAGAATATTAATCTAGACTAATGGAAATACTACCCATATGGCTCAGCACCATTAGGAACATTGTGGGACTTTCATTATTATCAAAATGACAAAGTAAATGAGAACATTTTCAGAATCTGAAAAAAATGAAACACAGACCAGACAAGAATTCCAGACACACATACTCTCTCTCCCTCTCTCTCTCATACACACACACCCTTGATCATCTTAATCTCTGAACCCCTTCAGCTCAAAGAAGTTTGTCTGAGCAACATATATTCTAAGTATCTAAACTGTTGGATGTCTTTACCATTAGTTGTTAATTGTTGAATTCTTCCAGTGTGTTAGATGCTGAATTATGAAGGAAAATATAGCACTTACTATTTAAATGAGATTGACAGTGCAGTACAGATATGTTTATCCATTTTGGGTGGCTTTAGTTCTACTCTCTCCTCTGTCTTTTTCTGTCCATCCAGCGCTCCTCTTCCCACCTCTTTCCGCTATTTAATTCCTTCTCTCTATTTGCTCTTCCCCACTTTTCTCATTTACTTTGGCATTTTGGTAATTAAAGTCCCAGAATGCCCCTTCACTTCTACTGCCAGTGCTCACAGGATATGGTCAGCTTGAAGATCTTGCCACCCCATCGGAGCTGTGAAGAACCACAGATCGGCTGCAGATTTCACACTTTTTCAATGGATTGGTTACTGAGCTCTGGAAGGAGCTGTACAGAACACACAGCACAAGTGTTATTTGAGACGGAGGCAGTCAACAGGCTTCTCTGTCTTCAGGCTTTACTGAAATATAGAGAAAAGCCTCTCTTCACCTTTTGTATTTTCCCATGTACTTCTAACCAATAGGAAAACAGCGGGATTCCATCACATGACATAGAATCATAGAACACTAGAACTGGAAGGGACCTCGAGAGGTCATCAAGTCCAGTCCTCTATGTGTTTACAAATTCTAAAATAGCATCCACTCTTCTAGTTACTCCAGCAACAATCTATGAAGCATGTTTTGGGCCAGATTCTCTGCCAGTGGAAACTGGTATTATTCCATTTTACTGAACAAGGTGTTTTAAAAATGTATATTCTGTGGATAGAATTTTTAAAAAGATTGTAGTATTCCCCTAACTCCACTGCTATAAAAATCAAAGGGCATTTTATCATTGATTTCAACGGGAGCAGATTTATTCCCATTGACTTCAACAAGACTAGAGTTGGGGTAATGCTAAACATTTTTTTTAAATGCCACTTCCAGTGGCCTGATTTTAATTAAAATAGTACAACTGTCCTTTAACAAGAGATGGTTAGATTTTAACAATCATGAGGGACCCTGGTATCTTGAGTCCTCTTATTTTTGTCTATATATGCTGTGAGATATCACATCTCTTATTTCTCTACCACACAACCATTACAGTAATTAATTAACTGCTAATCCAAATGCAGTGTAAAGAGAGCTTCTTTCTTGAAGGTTATCAATCAATGTTATATAGATGTGCAGCAGTGTATATGATGTTTGGTTTGTCTTGATGTTTGTTTGTTTGATGGTACTTAGTCCTGCTGTGAGGGCAGGGGACTGGACTCGATGACCTCTCAAGGTCCCTTCCAGTTCTATGAGATAGGTATATCTATAATACTTATGGTTGGCATTCTCTGATAGCTCATATCTCTAGGTTTCTCTTATTGTTCTGTCATTTTACAAAACTATTATTATTCCCAAGGAAAAACGAATAAAAGTGCTAAAATCTGTCTGTCTCCTGCATGGCTGTTGTGCAAATTTCAGAGTTTCAGTGCAACATAGGGAATTACAGTGTAACAGTAATGAGTACCAGAGAAATGGAGAATTAGATCAGAGAAACAGTCTATTCTTTGATATGTTGCTTTCTACTGCTGTTTTTATTTTATTTTTAGCTGTGTGAGCCAAAGCCCTACAAACATTTGCACAGGTGCTTAGCTTTACTCCTATGATGTTACTTTAGCTGCTCACCTAAATACAGTTAAATATGTGTGTGTGTATATATGTTTGTGGGGCCTATTGTTTGCATATACCTATTGATTATAATGACTAATTTATTATTGTTATGGTTTAGTAATTTTTCTTCCAAAATGCCTCTGGATTTATTTTCTCCACTCTTTCACATTCTTTATGTTTTTACTTTTCACTCTCCCTTAATATTCTTTTTTACTAACTGTGCCAGATCTTCTGTTTTGCTGTCTCCCATCTTGCTCCTCCCCAAACATTCCTCTGTAGTCTGATCTGTCTCAGACAAAACAGATCTCAGTAATTTAATAGTCAACTGTATAAGAACAGAAAATAAACTCTACTTTCAACTGGAAGGCAGCAATGCTATGATTGAACTCCAAGCTTCGAAGAAAGTAAAAGGAGGAATTCAGGCCCTGCTAGTTACTGCTGACTATCTACTGGTCACTTGATAATTAATTTCAGTGCCCACATTATTTTGAGCACAGTGTTTGTTTCTGCTTCTCTTTTTGACAATGTCTGTAACATCCAGCAGATGGCACTTGTCTCTAACGTCTAGCAATGTTTACTTTGCACCCAAAGGCAATTAAAAGTATTTAATACTTCATTATTCTCCCACAAGTAAATATTTTACATTATATCTCTGATGGAAAATGCTAAATGAAAAGCAAAGAAGAATAAATCTATACCATGACTTGCAGCTTGAGCTGTTAGGCTGTGTCTCTCTGTGCTCACAATGACATCAGAATCACAATTTAGAAACAGATCAGCACAAAGAGAACAAATTAATAGTTAAGATTAGTTCCCTTTGTGATCGAGTCTATTAGTAGAGAGACAAGGTGGGTGAGTTAACATCTTTTACTGGACCAAATTATGGACACCTTGTATCTCTCCTATCATGGGACCAATGAGGCTACTGCAACACTGCAAACAATAACAACACAGTCCTTCTAAAATGTTGTGTAGCCTGTCAGCTACACAACAGTCTACCATCTAACCACGTACAGAAAGCACTCTGTAATCTCACCCAGTGAAATGAAAGAAGGAAACAACAACAGCGCTGCAGCAGCAATTAATGTTCAAATATCATTACCCACATACTCCCTCTCTAAGGGTATGTCTACACTAGCTCGTTAGTTCGAGCTAGGTAGGCAAATGAGGGCAACCGGAGTTGCAAATGAAGCCCGGGATTTAAATATCCCGGGCTTCATTTGCATGTTCCCAGGCGCCGCCATTTTTAAATCCCCCTTAGTCCGAACTCCGTGCCCGGGGCTACATGCGGCACGGAGTAGGTAGTTCGAATTAAAGATCCTAATTCGAACTACCGTTACTCCCTCATTTGCCTACCTAGCTCGAACTAACGAGCTAGTGTGGACATACCCTAAGAAGGAGACAGTTACCATCAAAGAGTATGTTATGAATGAATGACCAGAGAAGATATTTACATGGCTGCTTTATGGATGAAGAGCCACCCTTCATTTACCGTGGATGAAGACATGAGTATGACTGAATGACTTCTAACGTCTAATGACACCTTTGCTCCAGTGCTTTGTAAACTTCACACATGAATACACTGATCCATTTCCAGATGATCCGGGAGGCCCAGTTCTTTTGTAGCTCACACAAAAGAAACAGGGAGGGGGAGAAAAAGAAACAGGCAGCCTATGGAGCCAAGCCTTGAATAAGCTCTAATCTTCTAAGGGACCTGCATCTACTTACTACTATATTAGTTCTGGTGGAGCTACACTTTATGCAATGTAGATGAGCTGTAGTGACATAATACAGGGCTTGCCCCAGTTAAAGAAGAGTAATAACTTATTTTGAGTGCCATGTATCACTGAGCTAGGGATTTCTAGAAAAAAGGATATGAGTATCTGCAGTCTGACCTAAAGCCCAATGAAGTCAATAGGAATCTTTTCATTGGATCCAGGGTTGGGTCTTTGAGAGAAGATCTGTAGCAGACTCACACTTGTAGGTATCAGACATACAGGGCGAGACATAGAGCATACTGAATAGTGGGTTACCCAGCCTTGTTTTACGCCAGATTGATGCATCTACTTGGTGTAGATGCACCAGAAGAAAAAAAAATCCCCGTAAAAAGAAAGATCCTGAATGGTAACTTAGCAGTTTTAAGGAGTTTTATGAGCACCTTTCATTGCTATTGAAGAGAAATTTTGGATCCATTTAAAGTAGGGTTGCCAGATGGTATCAACAAAAATACCGGACATCTTGACATTACATCACAATCTACATTGCATCTTATTTAGAAAATACTGGACATTTATATTTTCTCAATTTGTTTCCCGAACAGGAAGCTCAAATACTAGACGGTCCAGTTCAAAACCGGACACCTGGTAACCCTAATTTAAAGGACTTTGGACCAAGAAAACGCTAAATGAGTCTCCATTAACATTAACTTTTCAATAAGCAAATGGAAATCAATCTAAAAGTGTAAAAGAAAATGGTGTTATCTCCAAGAAAAAAATCCCTCTTGCTTCATCTGAGAATTAAAATCAACGAACACCATACCATTGCTAGTCTGTAAAGATAAGAGCTGATTTGCCTTTTGGCCTAAACATATACAGAACAAAGACATGAAGCAGGAGAAGCATTGAAGAAACGAAAATATCTGTGAACTCTTACAGAGGAGGTCAAATGTATCTATTCTGTCTGGCATCTATGTCTGAAATTGGATCTTCTTCTTCCTTGAACTAAGAGGAGGGAAAGTCCCAAACTGATTCGGCTCATGTCAATAGACTTTTACATTGCTTAAATAAAAACAAGGAGTAGTCCTGTGGCACCTTAGAGACTAACAAATATATATATACAGTATCATGAGCTTTTCTGGACAAAACCCACTTCATCAGATGATGAGCTGGGAAAGTGAAGAAATGGATTGACAGAGCCAGACAAGCACCCGGGAATCAATCTTCTGTGGGTTTTGCCCACAAAAGCTCATGATACTATATATATTTTTGTTAGTTTCTAAGGTGCCACAGTACTAATTATTGTTTTTAAAGTTACAGGCTAATATGGCTACTCCTATGAGATTAAATAAAAACTTCACTCTACATAGACCTGGTCTATACTTAATGGTTTTGCCGCCATAGCTATATGATTTTGTGCTAACATAGTTATACTGCCAAAAGCCCTAGAGCAGAGGCAGTTATATTGGCAAAAAAAGTCTTTTTACTTTTGCTCAGGGAACTGGTATCAGTTCTACTAGCAAAAATACTTTCTGAACACTATTTTTGCTGGTATAGCTATATACATAGAACTAAATCAGAAAAACCTTTTAAATGCCAAGAAGAAATTCATTATTTCCAAAACAGTGTATGATCAACATCAGTTGTTCCTACTAGTCAAATTCTAAGCCACCCTCTGTCCAAACACAAAATTCCCTCAAATGTTCCCTTAAATGTCTGCTTCTTGGAGCAACTAGTTTTAGAATCTAAAAGAGGAGAGACAACTCTTAATTTAGCCCTAAGTGCAGCACAGGATCTGGTACAAGAGTTGAATATAGTTGGATCACTTGGAAATAGTGATAATAATATAATTAGATTTAATATTCCTGTGGTGTGGAAAACACTACAGCAGCCCAGCTCTCAAGCATTTAATTTCAGAATGGGAGAGTACACAAAAATTAGGAAGTTAGTTAACAAGAAATGAATAGGCATAGTGCCAAAAGTGAAATCCCTGTAAACAGCATGAAACGTTTTAAAGACATCATAATAGAGGCTCAACTTAAATGTATACTCCAAATTAAAACAAAAACAGAAAAGTGCCATTGTGGCTAAACAACCAAGTAAAAGAAGCAATGAGAGACAAAAAGGCATCATTTTAAAAAATCGTAGGGAGGAAAATAGACAGGAGCCTAAACTCTGGCAAATGAAGTGTAAACATTTAACTAAGAAGGCCAAAAAAGAATCTGAATAATGGCTAGCCAAAAACTCAAAAAGTAATAGAAAAAAAAATTAAGTATATCAGAAGGCAGAAGCATGCTATACAACCAGTGGGGCCACAGGATCAAGATGCCAAAGGAACACTCAAGGACGATAAGACCATTGCAGAGAAAATAAATGAATTCTCTGCATCAGTCTTCATAGCTGAAGACATGAAGGAGATTCCCAAACCTGAGTCATCCTTTTTAGGTGACAGATATGAAGAAGATTGAGGTGTCATTAGAGGAGGTTTTGGAACAAACTGATAAACTAAACAGTAATAAGTCACCAGAACCATTCATCTATGGGATTCACTCAAAAGTTCTGAAAAAACTCAAATGTGAAATTGCAGATTTACCAACTATGATATGTAACCTATCCTTTAAATCATCTTCTGTACTAAATGACTGGCAGATAGCTAATGTGACACCAATTTTTAAAAAGGGCTCTTGAAGTGATCCTGGTAATTATAAGTTGATAAGTCTGACTTCTGTACTGGGAAAACAGGGTGAATAGAACTGTCAGACATATAGATTAACATAATTTGTTGGGGAAGAGTCAGCATAGTTTTTGTAAATGGAAATCATACCTCAGCAATCTATTAGAATTCTTGGGGGAGGGGAGGGGACAAGCATGTGGACAAGAGGGATACAGTGAAAATAGTGTACTTAGGTTTCTAGAAAGATTTTGACAAGGTCCCTCACCAAAGGCTCTTAAGTAAAATAAGCTGTCAGGGATAAGAGGGAAGGTCGTCTCATGGATTGGTAATTGTTTAAAAGATAGGAAACAAAGGGTAGGAATAAATGGTCGGTTTTCAGAATGAAGGTGTCCCCCAGGGGTCTGTACCGGGACCAGTCCTATTCAATACATTCATAAGTAATATGGAGAAAAGAGTAATCAGTTAAATAGCAAAAATTGCAGATGATCTATTCAAGATGGTTAACTCCACAGCAGAATGTGAAGAGCTGACAAAGTATCTCACAAAAGGAGGTGATTGGGCAATAAAATGGCACATGAAATTTCATGCCGATAAATGCAAAGTAATGTATATTGGAAAACATAATCCCAACTATACATATAATATACTGATGTCTAAATTAGCTGTTACCACTCAAGAGAGAGCTCTTGGAGCCACTGTGGAGAGTTCTCTAAAAACATCTACTTAATGTGCAGTAGCTGTTAAAAAAGCAAACAGAATGTTGGGAATCATTAAGAAAGGGATACATAATAAGAGAGAAATTATCATATTGCCTCTATATAAATCCATGATATGCCCACATCTTGAATACTGCATACAGATGTGGTCACCTCATCTCAAAAAAGATACATTGGAATTGGAAAAGGTTCAGAAAAAGGTAATACAAATTATTAGGGGTATTGAATGGCTGTCATATGAGGAGAGATTAATAAGACTGGTACTTTTCATGTTGGAAAAATGACGACTAACGGGGGACATGATAGAGATCTATAAAATCATGACTGGTGTGGAGAAAGTGAATAAAGAAAACTTATTTACTTGTTCCAATAACACAAGACGTTGGGGTTCACCAAATGAAATTAATAGGTAGTGGGTTTAAAACAAACCAAAGGAAGTATTACTTCATGCAATGCATAGTCGACCAGTGGAACTCTTTGCCAGAGAATGTTGTGAAGCCCAGGACTTTAACAGGGTTCAAAAAAGAGCTACATTGATTCATGGAGGACAGCATCCCTAGCCCAGCAGGGCTGGGAATGGGAGACAGGAAATGGATCACTTGATGATTTTCTGTTCTGTTTATTCCCTCTGGGACACCCGACATTGGCCATTGTTGGAAGACAGGATACTGGCCTAGATAGACCTTTTGTCTGACCCAGTGTGGTTGTTCTTATAGTCTTATGTTCAGTTGTGATATTTAGAGTGTGACCTATTTCTGAGCCCAGTCACACATAATTATGTCTAGGTCAACCATGCTAGCTAGTGTGGCTGGAGGAGGGGGCACAGTGTCATGTTTCAACAAGAGATGCAATGTTGTCCCATACCACCTCGCCAGCGCCTCTAATGTGGCCCATATGGCTACTCCATTTTCAAGAAGTACAGTGGGAGCTAGGATGGAAACTCTGGGATGTACGTCCAGAAGTCAATATAGCTCACACAACTGAGTGCTTTGGTCTAGTATGGTTTATTTTAGTGTAACTTAAACTAATTCCTACCAAATAACCTTGTTTAAATGGAAATAAGGGAGTCAATGCAGGGAGTTGCACTGTTTAACTGAACCAGTTTTCAATCACAATGTTAATTAAAGCAACTTGCTGGCAAGACCCATGTGAGTCCCACTGGCTGCATCTCTCATATAGTTACTAGTGTCTACAAGGCAAGTATGACATGCTGCATTCTCAGAGAACTATATCCTGCCTCTATTCCTTTGTTCAGCCAGAGTAGAGGAGGAGAGGACGAGTGAGAGCTGGAGTAAAGCAGCAGCTGTTGTGTATGCCTTATGTACTGAAATCAGACTTCAGGATATATTATGTAGCTGCCATAACAGGCTATTTACAGATCTGTGTACCCGCATGAGCCAATTATACTAACAACAAGGGACTCATTGTTCACCTTTAGCTCCTCTGGGAACCTTTAACAATGAAGAGCTCACCTTCTACTTAGTTTTTGGTCCTGCTATAATTATATTGGTTTAAAGACTGATATAGTTACAGTGATATAAGCAGCTAGCATGCTCCTGCTACTTGTGTAACTATATTGTCAAGAGGTGGTTCTGCTGTAACTACTGTATATTAGTTTCTAAACCAATAATATTATACAGGATCAATACAAAAATTGTAGACAAAACTTTAATGATTATTTCAGTCATGGGTTCTCTGATTTCTTGGGTGGGTGTTTTTTACACAGAAGTCTATAATGTATTTCTAAACTTTCTGCCATCCCTGAGAGATTTAAAGAGAGATTGCCAGCTCCTCAACTGGTGTAAACTGGCATACTCCACTGATTTCAATGTATACTAATTTACAGCAATGGTGAATCCAGTACCCTGCCCCCCCAATCTCTTCTTCAAAACCTAAGAGTTGTGCCTGTCAAATTAAGGAATAGAAATGATACCATATGTTGGATGAGACCAATCACAACTATTCATCACACCTCGAATATTGAGTATCAGGTGCTTGCATTGAATTCTTCATGCTCAGTCCACAGAGTGAAAAACAATTCTCAAAAGAAAAAATAAATTAAATGTGAAAACAGAATGCTGCTGAGGAAATTCTGATCTCCCCATGGACATTCTGCAAGCAGATAATAGTAAAATCTATAAGGTAAATTAGTCCCAATAAATTATTTGGTCAGCTCTAACTTTCAGCAAGATGTTTTCTTTGAAATGAAGATTTATGTTTACATCATAGCAGTTAGCTCTAGTAATCTGATTTTTAATTTAAATAACAGTGGCATAGAAGATGATAAAAAGGAATACACTAGCCACTTTTTTTGCAAAAGGTGATCTGAAGACTCATAAATCCTGGAAAATTTCTCAAGATTAGCACATTATTATATTGTACCACCTGGTTTTGTACAGGCTAAAAATTAAGAGCGCTGTTCAGCCAGAAGTTGACCAAAGGTTTTTGTATAATCTAAAACCTTTCTTCTGAAAATAATCGAAGGCTCAATGGGATAATAAAAGAAATATGAGATGAAAAAGACATCATTTTTCCAAATCCCTGTATTAAACCAATACAGTGTGCTTTTGAAAATATCACCCCTTAATTGGAAAGGATCAGTCATTTTCTTTGGTTTTTAGGAAAACTATCTCCCATCCTGCTGAAAAGTCTCAGAAGGGATAGTCGCATGGGCAGTTGGTGAAGGTACGGCTGGGGGAGACAAGCCCCCAGCTTCAACCCCAGCTGTGCCTTCTGCTGGGGCCCCACCCTGCATGGGAGCTAAGCGGTCTCCTTTCCCCCTTCCCATGGCAGTGCCTGGCACGCCCTCCCTCACAGGGAGGGGAGTGAGCGGGTGCGCAGCCCCAGCCTCCCTGGCCAGGAGCACAGAGAGGGCAGATACTAGGGGCAGCAACACTCGGCCCCCAGAACACATATAGCAGGCATTCTGGAGGCAAAGCATGGGTGAGGCCAGGCTGGTGGTTGGGGAAGGCAAAGCCTTCCCCTGCCTAGGATACTGGCTGCCCATGGGTAGCTGTGTTAGTCTGTAACTTCAAAAAGAACAAGTAGTCCTGTGACACCTTAGAGACAAACCAAAATATATAGAGTCATGGGTAAAACCTACTTCATCAGATGAGCAGCAGAATATGGTTGATCTAGATTCTAGAAGAATTGCAAGTTATGCACATACCTAGCTTAGAACAGTTACTGTAGCTCTTACGATCGTGGCATTTTTAATCTTGAGGCAGTGTTGCCTAGATTGGAATTCAGAGAGCTGGGCTCTATTCCTGGTACTGCCACAGTCTCTTTGGGAGCTGGTCAAGATGCTGCTCTCTGCCTCAGTTTCCCCAACTGTAAAAGGGGGGAATGCCAAATGTTTGAGGCACTTTAGAGTTTGACTGGTGAAAAGCACTATATAAAAGCTAGGTGTTATTCCTGAGGTTCCAGGGCAGCAGTGACATCATTGCCTCTCCAGCCTGAGCATGAACATCTACACTGCAATTAAACAGATCCTTCGCCAGAGCTCTGAGAGCCCAAGTCAACAGCCACTGACATGTAATGGAGTGTAGACACACCCTTGGTGTCCCCTGGCCCCATGAATGGGCAAGGCATGGTGAGTATTTGGGGGAAAGAGAAACATAGCACAGAAAAGGCACTTCTCTTTTTTCCCTTAAGCTCCAGCTGGAATCTGCACACAAAGGCTCTCCCTTCACTCACAGAAGCAGAGGAGAGCATGAGGGATTTAATTATTGTAAAACGAAGATCTCTCTCTGCCTACTGACTAACCAAATCTGCAGACTGCTCTCAGATATGCCTTTGTATCAGGCAGACATCCTTATTCCCCTTCCTCTTAAATTGTCCCTTTGTCTAGCAGGCTAAAGCATGAGGATTTTTCCATTGGGAAAATTGCTCCCTGTAAGACACACGGCCATAAACCCACAGAAATGAGCAGGCTAATGAAAAGGTTGGGCTGTTTTGTTGCATGATTGAAAGCATAAAATTTATTGTCCTTTCCAGCAAATTAAATTCAAAACAAAAGGAAGTAGTTTTTAAAATTAATTAAATTCATTTTCCCCCCAGAAAGTTAATGTCTCCCAGAAAACACCAGCCAGCTTCCAGGAAGGGGTTGGACTGCCCATGGTAGCAGGGAGATGAATGAAAATAGGAAGTGAGAGTGACCATGATACAATGGTTTGAGTACCAATCCCTTCATTGTCACATTCAATCACTGCTGTGGCTTTATGATTGTCTTGCTACAAAGACTATGAGATGGATGTGGTGGACAGATTATGGTAATCAAAGGGCCAGATTGTATCCTCCTTGCTCCTGGTGAGTAGTATTTTCCTCTTTGAGTAGTGCCAGTTATTTGTATGGGATTTCCTTATAGAGGAAGGTACCAACTCAATGTGAAGAAGGCATAAATATGATCCTAAAAATCTACACCCAGTCTGGCTAGGTACAGTACTTTGTTTTTTACTTTCTTTCAGGCCCAGATAACTTAAGCAGGGGTTTTCCAAAACCTTCAGTAGAACTGGATGAAACGCTTAAGACAGAAAACATTTTTGATGAAAAATGCTAGCTTGTGAAATGCTTAGACTCCATCTAATTTGTGTTGATTTTGCTGAAGTGTTTTGGTCATAAATTACCATGCCCAAACTGGAAAAAAATAAAAATGTTTATTTCTGACATTTTCAGTATCAATCATCTAGATTTTTCAGTTCAAATGAATTCGCACTTGCAATTTCCTTTAACTAAAAAAAAAAAACCTCTAAAAAGGTCAAAATCAAAACAGTTCTATTTTATCAAACAGAAATATTAGGTTTCATCACAAAATGAAACATTAACAGTAAGATTTTTTTTGAGTTTTCAATTTGCTGAATGAAAATTTTGAAAAAGTTTGTTCATGGGTCGATCTGAAACAAATACAGTATTTTTATTTTTCAGAATTTCCAGTGAATGGAAAAATCTGTTATTTGCACATTAGCCCTCAGCCTTTGCCGACCAAGCTCTTCTGGAGTCCATGATAAAATGTTAGCAGCAGATGTAGGTAAATGCTGAGGGCTTTGGAAAGTTGCACCTCTAGTGTTTACATGACAGGTGGTCCCTATACAGATGTTGGGTATGAGTTATTGTGGTGTGAGGTGAGATGTAGTTGCTCACTGAAGAGCGGAAGGCAGATAATGCACAGTACTGGGAGGGAGTTGAAACAGACTCTGCTCTATCAGCCACAGATTTCCTGTGTTACCTGAGCCAAGGCTTTCAAGTTCTGTGCCTCAGGCAACTCATCTGTAAAATGGGTTAGTTGAAACTTCCCTGACTCACAGAGGAGGTACCATGAACATTCTTGAGTAGTTATTACACAAAGGCAAAATAGTACAAAATTCCTTCCTTAGATGTAAGCATAGAGTTCACATCGATGTGAACAAGAATACCACATGTCTATCTGGAGGACAGAATTTAGTTCTGAATGTGAATTAGCACAAGATTTCTCTTCAAGAGGCTTTGCAAGTAGAGTTCATTTAGCCATATTTAGAGCAGATAACCCTTATCACAGAGTCTGTACTCTGTGCAAGACAGGAGAAATGGTATGGCCCTCATACCAGATGGGCAATATTTTCTTTCAGTATTCTTGGATCGGTATAAATCCATGTACCTTTAGGTATCCCACTATGTATTACTTTTGTTACTTAGCTGTATCTTTTCTTTCCCCTTGTACCTCTTCCCACCCTAACTGGTGGCTTTCCTTGCATATTTGCATAGAATAATTAGCCTCATTAGTACCTGCACTACTATTGACAGGTACATTTTTTTCTTTCTCTTCTTTTTCTGTTATAATTCTGATAGTCCCACCTTTTTTCTTCACTCAAACTCATCTGAGGAAGTGGGTTTTCCCCACGAAAGCTCATGATACTATATATATATATATATATACAGGGCTCGACAATTAACATAATCTACTTGCCTGTGGCAAGTAGATTTTAGCCCGGTGCGGCCACGCAGTGTGGTCAGCGCATGTGCAGCGCACGGTAGCGCGCGGCTGGTGAGCAAGGCTCGCCGCCGCTTGGCAAGCCCTATATATATATATCTATATATATATTTGTTAGTCTTTAAGGTGCTACAGACTACTCGTTATTTGCATGTAATGTCAGACACAATGGGGCCCAGGCACAAAGGAAAAGGGAGGAGAAGTTGATGAAGCCAAAAGGAAGAAAAAACCTCCTTGTCCTTCCTGCTTAGAAGCTTGAGGTGAGAAATCAGAGCAATGGTTATTTCATTGAGTGTGTGTGCGTGGAGGGGGAGGGTGCTGTATAAAAGCCACTCTGCAGTATTTTATCTTTCCGGCTGGGATTTTCAAAGTGGTTCCAGTGAGCTGGGGGCCCAACTCCCATTGAAAGCCCATGAGAGTTGCATACCTAACAATCTTAGTCACCTTTAAAAACATGAACTGTAGTTTTGTGCTTGCTTGCCATTGGCCAGTCCTTTTTTCTCAGTTTCAGAGGGGTAGCTGTATTAGTCGGTAACTGAATAAACTTAAAAAACAACAAATAGTCTTGCAGCACCTTAGAGACCAACAAAAAATGTAGATGGTATCATGCGCTTTTGTGGGCACAACCCATTTCTTCAGATTTTTCAGGATGCTCTCAGTCTCCAGTTGGTCGGCTGTATTTGCTGTTCTCAAAGGCTAGCAAGCACAGGTCTCTTGGCTAATCTGCAATGCACTAAGGTCAGTATCTCCAGAAACTATGATGTGTCAAAAACAGTAACAAAAAGCAGTGTCTGACTTCCAAAAGCGTCTGCCTTCCACATTCAGAGTGTGCATTTCAGCAAATTACAAGAGGCATTTCTGTCCCAATAAATGTGTTTCTTGCAGCCAGCTGCATATCCATATAACAGTAATGCTTCTATTTCAGTAGGCAAGTCTATTATGTCTGCAACTGTCTAGCCACAATCATTCAGAACACAAAAGCAATCACATAATCCCCTTATTCTCTGTGAGATAAGTAAGGTTCCAATAAATGGAGTACTTCTTCTCTTGAGGATTAAATCCCCATTTGAGGGTTTTTTATTTTATATTATCATTCTCCTTAATAAGCCACCGGCAAGCAAGGATTTAGAATCAAAACTGTCCCTTAAAGGCTTAAAACATATATATTATTACACACAATCACTAGATTCAGAAGAACCTTTTGATTTGATTCCAAAAACATGCGCCTTTCCAAACAGAAATGAAGTGCCATGGTTTCAGGCCAGTGGTTTCAAGTCGCAAACTTTAAGCTTTCACTGACCTTTGTGCAGACTAACGTACATACATACATACATAAATTGGCACCTCCAGCTTGATGGTGATGACAGAAACAGACTCAAACAGTGCCCTTCTCCAAGCCCCCCAAAAGGAAAATAATTAGCTACCTTGCCTTTTTAGTTTGGCAGTAAAAGGGCAACAAGCCTTTTCTTAAGTAAAAAAGACATTTACAATAAGGATAAGACCTTTTCTTCTTACACATCTCCTGTTATGAGTTGTGAATCAAGTTTTGATCTTGACACTGTTTATTGCTGTCAGGACTTTATTTCTGACACTGGGTGGCAAGACCCTGAACCTTTGCTGTCCTGGCAGCGTGCCTAAGAGAAGGAAAAAATGGTTTCATACAGTTTCCTTTGACCTAAAAAGAGCTGTTTTCAGGATAAGAAGCAGATTGTGGCTTAAAAATGAAAGAGAAAAAAATTGCCAGGCAAGACAGTGAATCAAGTTTACAAGAAAGGTATTGTTCATGAATGATTAAGTGAAAAGATAGTCCTCCCTCTACTAGTGCCTCATGATTAATGCAACATTAAAAGTACACTTAGGAAAGGACAATATAGATTAAATAGCTGTTATCAGGAGAGTGTTGCTTTAGACCCAGTCTCTCTCAGATACTGCCTATTTCTCAAAGTCCTTTACACACATTGGGCACAGTAGGAAGTCCTTGTTTTCCCCAATGAAAAAAGTATGAATAACGTTAAAATGAAAAACTGTTGCAACTCCAAAGCCGTTTGTGCTTCCAAACTCTTCTCATCTTGCACTAAAATCAAGAAGGCAAAACTGAGGGTGAGCCAGGCATTTCACTGCATGCAACAGGAACATACCCCCAGCCACTCCCCCCGCCTGGCTTCTGCACACAACCAGAGGCTCCCAGCGCCAATCACGGCCCCACCTCCCAGCTGGGAGCCTCTGGTTGCAAGCAGAAACTGGGTGTGGGGAGTGGCTCCCAGCCACTCCTCCCGCCCCCGTCCAGCTTCTGCTAGCAACTAGAGGGAGTGCTGGCCGCGGGCGCGGCCTGTTGGACTCCGGCTGCGGCCAGTGGCTGCACCTGCCTCCTCCCCCCCGCCAGCTCTGCTTCCCGCCCCCCTTCCTCCGGCCCCCCCTCCTCCCATCCAGCCCCCCCCCCAGCCCCCGATCCCCCTCAGCTCTGCTTCCCGCCCCCCCTTCCTCCCGGCCAGTTTTCATTTAGCTGTTACTGAAATATAAATGTTATTAAGAAATAATAATAATAGTACCCTAATAATTGTGTTGATTCTCTGATCCTCCAACCACTGACTGCAGTGGCATTATTCACATGAGCAGCATTAAAGGCATGCATAAATGTCTGTGGAAGGGCCTTACATTATAAGCACTTCAAGAGATTTGTTACGTTTTGTTACATGCATTTCAGTCTTACCCAGGGTCCAATGAAGTCAATGGGAGATTTAGCATAATGTGTAGCATATTTATGGACATGGCAAATAATAAAAATGCAACCATCTTAAATTATATTTGCAACTTTTGAGAGTGCTTTGGATAAGACTCAGTTTTAAAATAATGCAAGTTTTTAGAAAAGCATTTCAATTTTTAAAAATATTCTCTTAGTTTTGGGTTCGACAGTGTTCTCAGTTAGAATTAATTACATGGCTATGGAAAGCAAGTAGGTATTCAGGGACAGTCTTAAATTTTAATGTCCATTAACAGGAAATACTTTTTAACTGTCCTTCTGCTCCTATACCTTCCAATGCTGACTCTGCAACACATGCTTAAACACCGCAATAAAAGTATGTTGAGACATTATTGCCGATCTTTGCTGTTCATCTGTAGTTCCAAGTCTTGGATCCAAGTGACATTTTTAAAAGGGAGACATTTCATTTTCAGAGTTAAAGAAAAGGTTTAAATCTCAGAAAGTACCTGTCATAAGGGAGTATCCCCCTTGATACAAATAAAAGTGGAGTCAGTGAAAGGATGATTTCTATTGATTTCAGTGGGCCTGGGAGTGCACTGCCATAGATTTCATTGCATTTAATTGATTTTATTCAAATGATTACATAAAGCTACTCTCTGAACATCATTAGTAGGCCAAATTCTGTCCTCTCAGGGCAACTGCTACTGGTAGGGTGTTGTGCCTGAGCAAGGACTGTAGAAGTCATTTTCTTATATTAAAAATGTTCTTTCCTCCCCTTGAAATGATTCTCTTTGAACATCTTGCCCTCCCATCCACTAAAGAGTACTATAGTTCTAAAAAGGAACACATTCACTTCTAGCTGGGCACTGGGAACTTCCTCCACCAAAGTGTTAGCATACTTAATCCAATGAGTGCACAGCCTCAGGTCTCCTTTTTCTCACTCACTGTACTGCCAGATGTCTTGCATGAGCCAAGTGGGAACCACAAGGCAACACTGGACAGAAAATGATAAACGCGGTTTATCTCCATCCCTTATTCTGGTGTCCAAGGCAAAACTTCTGATGTACTGGGGTGGCTTCACCTCTGTTCCGTGCTGAAGGCCTATCTAAAAACAAACGTCTCCTGTGAGCATTTTGTTGTGACTATAAATACTGCTGTACAGAACCTACATGTGAACCTACATGTGATATATAAACTGGAAAAATAGACAGCTCTTTCCAATATTCATCTTCATAAGACTGTATTTATGGAGGTCCAAAAATGTCTATGCAAAAATGGCATCTGTTTACCCAATAGATCTATTTCCCTTGTTTAGTTAGAAGCTGATCTACTTATGTCAGTGACAAAAATAAGAGAGAGATTCAGCAGTATGGTTTGGTTGCTTTGCTCTGGTGTTACTAACATGCCATTTAAATCATCTAATTAATCTGGGTTTTAATCACTTTGCATCACTGAAGCTGTGTACAGCCTGAAGAGAGGGCTGGAAAATCTGGCCTTTAGCTTGTCCTAATAGCACTACACAACTAGAGCACACGTGGGAGAAGCCAGATTCTGGCATATGCATTGTCAACATTAAGAATCATTAACTATTGCATCATTTTATAATTCATAGAATAACCACGCTCTGCCCTCAGAAGATAATGGGACTGCACAGGTGGCACTGAGGATAGGATTTCATTAACACAACCTTTACTCAATCTACCTCTCCACTGTAGGATTGTATGCTGCCACTCCTCATGTATCTGAGTCACTGAAATGCTAAAAACACACAACCTCACAGGGCCACGTTCAGATTTACTTTTCATTGCAGAATCACACATCTAAGCTTCCCAGCTGCCAGCAATGACAACTCCACCTGAAGTTTGAAATCAGACTGTGTTCTTTTTAGCCTACGCATCACCAGGAGTAACACAGTTTCTGCAATCCAAACACAGTTAACAATTCTGTTGATAATGAGAGAGCCAAACTATGATCTAGTCAGTTCTCCCTTAGATGTCGCTGCTCTGCATTGCTAACAGGAGGAAAACAATAGTCAAGACTTGTTTGTAGCAGTAAAGTAAGCAGATATGACTCTGAGTGCACACAGAGGCCAGATCACTTGAGTATGAAAGTGCCTTTTTCACATCTTCACTTTTCTAACCATAGCCATACTTTAATAAACTAGAGGAACTCTGGCTTCTGTGTTAATATTGCAACAGTATTGAATAGTGTAATTGGAGTATCTTACACTATTTTCTTCCAAAAGATTTTCTTATTGGTACACAAATGGATATTTAGCCTATGCAGTTATTTAATTAATTTTGTTCTCCTTCCCCTTTTTATTTCTCCCTGATTTTCTATTATTTTATTTCTCTCTGCTAGCTCTGCTTCTAATGAAAGAGCTAATAACTATAACAGCATCCCATGACAATTCCACTATGTGATGACAAATATTCTTTGCCGAGGTCAGAATCATATTATATTTCTAGTCATCAACTTCAATATTCCAGTCAACAGTGCACTGAACTGTAGCTACTGCAGAAATCCTCTAATGGGCCAAGTTCATCTCTGAGGTTACTTCTGTGTGTCTAAAACAAAGATTTAAACAGAGGCAAATATTCTTTGGTAAGTGTTTCCTTCTCAAATATTTCTTTGTTAGATGATTTGTTGATAGTTCAAACTACTTTTAAACAAGAGCCATTCATAGAAGACAGTCACCAGCTACTAACAGTGTGAGCCAGATTTTCAAAAGACTTCTACTTCCATTTTATACTCCAATCTATATGGACAGATGTTCAGAAGAGCTCTGAATGCTGGGTGCTTGTTGGCGGCAGTGCTCTTTTGAAAACACAGTCACAAGAATCTCTGAGAGATGCTGGGAACTGAGCCCTTAAAAGTCTGATCTTCTGCTCCTTTGAAAATCTAGAAGAACGTAACAATTCAGGGCCAGAGTTTCACACCAGCTTCACACCCACCAGCTCTTATTTAGGCTCCTGCATGATGCCAGGCAGATTTTTCAAAGCACCCAACCAGACGCCCTTGTTCTCAAGAGGAACTGTTGGGGGCTGAACTTTTGGCTATCCTGCCACTTTTATTTGAGTGCCTTAATGGCAGCTGAGCACTTCTGGAAATGTGGCTGCCACACGGGTGAGGAGGACTTGTGATAAGCTGGCATTGAAAATCACATGCTGTTTGACTCTGGTGTACCCTAATCCTCCTTTATGTCACTTTGGCAGAGTAGAGAGGGGCTGTAAGTGGAATTAGTGTAAGTGGCTAATAGTTTAAGGCCTTTTTACATTGTCACTGTAAAGGAGACCTAGGGTTACTGAGAGCTGGTCCCATGGTTCATTTGGAATTCCTGTTTTCAATTCTTATATACAGCATGATTAGGGATGTAATGGTATAACTGTTTAAACGGTTAACCGATAAGCTTGGTTACTGTTAACGGTTATACGCAGGCTCCTGGCCCCCTCCTGAAGAGCTGGCTGCTACTCCTTGCTGCTGACTCTATATCAGAGGCAGCAGCACAGGACAGCAACCATTTCCCTGGGAACAGGGCTGCAGGTGGGAGCTGGTGCATGCCTGCTCCCAAGGAGCCGGTTGCCAGCATGTGCTGTGGGCTGTGCTATATAAAGCTTATACTGCAGAGCCTGCAGTGCAGCCAGTTCCCCTGGAATGGGGCCAGCTGGCTCTGCTTCTGGGGAGCCGGCTGCACTGCAAGCTCTGCAGTGTAAGCTTTAAACTGCAGAGCCCACAGAATGTAACCACTGAGATTTTCAGCAGTTACACGGTTACCTAATTAATCGCTTTTTAACGTCCCTAAATACGACACCTTTTCTCCACTCTGGGAGTGTAAAAGGCCTTGGAATGGGTTTAACTGCACCTATTTTAAGGTCCCTTTACACTGCTAGAGCAGCACAAAAGGGGCTTAGTGTAAAAGAGAATGTGGTCACATATGTTTTTGATTCATGACATAAACTTGGGACAATAAAAACTGCCGGTGATCACATGGGCAAAGTTCTGAGATCAAGACCAAGTGACAAGGCTAGCAAAGTAAGCATTCAGAAAGGCTCTGCTCTTCTCCGATGAGTGAAAATGCCGTTTCACTGGTGAAAAGCAGAATTTTCCCTGTTAGCTTCACACTCAGAGTAGTTTTGCTCTTGTGTGTATCTTTCATAGAACTTTGATGTATGTCATTTATAAAGGCTAATACCTCTACTGCAATTTATTTCAAAGTTACTCGCAGTAATAGGGTTCAGATACTATCATAGGGCGCGTCTACACTGCACCGTTATTTCGAGATAACTAGAGTTATTTCAAAATAATAATGAGAGGGTCTACACAGCCATTCCGTTATTTCGAAATAAATTCGAATTAACAGATGGCTTATTCCGAAATCTGTAAACCTCATTCTGCGAGGAATAATGCCTATTCCGAAATAGCTATTTTGAAATAAGATGTGTATAGACGCTCCACTGCTGCTATTTTGAAATAGCCCCTCACCAGGGCCATTCTAAGTTATTCCTTCCCGATGCCTCCTGGGGTTCTAAATTGAGATAGCACATCTACATTAGGGAAACCTGCCTCGGACTAATTTTGAGGCTTCCCTGCAGTGTAGATGTGCTATTTTGAAACAAGCTATTTCAGAATAACTATTCCAGAATAGTTTATTTCAAAATAAGCTTGCAGTGTAGATGTGCCCATAGTTAGAGTCATGTAACACCACTGAATGCAAGACAATTTTTTTTCACCCCAGAGACTATGTGATCAAAGAAATGGGTAGGATAGTTATAATTTTGTCACATGTGCACATTGGCTCACTCTCGTTTTAAATCCTCACGTGACCCAAGTAGCTTATCTTACACACAGCTGGGTTTCCCAAAACTAAAGCCACTGCCTCAAACATGTTTTGTTTCTTGTTTATATCTTGTTGGACGACTAGAAACAGAAGCTGGTGGGACAGAAATTACAATTTTAAAATGCTATTTCCTGTGAAGAAAATTCACGTCCCTGGGTTGCAGTTAACAAATATGTTTTACAATGCCAGATGAGTGCCAGTAGAATGACAGAATTTAGCAAAAGAGAAATTCCCATCATTCCTAAAAATTCCCTCCATTGGTGAATCGGTCTGGAAAGGGAGGCTGGAGAGGAAAGGATGAAATGCCACAATCTACATTGGTTCATTATCCACGGGCAATAAGGGTATATTTGAAAAATATGTTCGTACTCAGAAGTTACTGAGTGTACCTTTCATCTTGATCATGAAACATTGCTAATGACTTTGTGCCATTTGGCTGTGAGAAATATTGTTTTAGCTCTGCAGAATCATCTCCCGGAGGATTTGTGGAAGCATTACCTCAAACATCAAACATGCATATTTTAATGAACAGTATTAGTCTGTGCTCTGCTTAGCTACAGTTCTAGGCTTTCAAAACAGCAAAGTTAATGAGTTCTCCCTTCTTCCAATCAAATACAAATAATTGAAAAAAATCTTTTTTGCTGGAGGGGGTCTGAAATGAGCTGTATTTAAAAAAAATCAGACACACCTATTTGGTATTTTAAAAGTTATTCTGAATGTATAACCTAGGATGAGGAGTCCCCTTCCTAGTATCTGTGATGTCAGTGGAACTATGCTAGCTGAAGATCTGGCCAGATTACTGCAGTACATGTTTATTAACCCATTCAAATCTTCCAAAGGCCACAGGCAAAATTCTGCTCTCTGTACAGCCAGGCACAAAACAGGAGCAATTCCACTGACTTCAGTAGAGTTACTCTGGATTTGCAGGATGGTATAAAAGAGAGCAGAAACAGGCTCCCTTTGAAATGAGACTGTGTTTGGAAAACCTGAGGAGTGGTCAGAAATGTACATGTTAGGCATGCAGGCACGGAGTGTTCTCTCAATAAACTTCTACACTGATACCACATGTGCCACAAAGAGCATAATGGCAGCCAGCTCCTCTGTTCCTACTGATATACTCTTACACAGATTCACATCATGACTGCTGCTGCCTGCTTTGCCTTCTCACAGTAACTTCCTCCATTCATTCTGAGCTAGGATGGGGTCCCAGGGGAAAGCTTAGGAATCTCACTTTTGGCAAAGGATCTCATTCCCATGGAAGTAAGCACAGCTTTTACACCCCCATTTAACGACATGGCAACATTCTCATACATTAGACTCATTTCCTCACTGCCTTGACATGAGGAGCAAATGCTGGAGAAGAGCCAGCCTGTGCAAAGTGAAGCAAATTCTTAAACTGTTCATCTCCTCTCAGATGATGTACAAAAAACCCTACTGCATTCTGTCCTGTACTGTTAGTGTAGGGTCATTATAAATGCATGACTTTGGATCATTTTACATTCTGAACTCCCTGGACAACACAAACAGGCTGACCCGCAGATTTCTGAAAAACAACTTCAGTTTGTAAGCTCGTGTTTTAGACTGAATTTGCATCCATTTTGCCTCGACTGAAATGTGAGTGGGTGTAATAATGTGTAAAGAATTTCACAACAGCACAGTCATCTGATGGAACAAGGCGGGGCAAAAGAGGAAACTTTTGAAGCTGATCAAAGCTTTTCTTTGTAGCTGAAAACTAAAATAGATCAAACAAACAAGAGACAGACCTAAGCTGCAAAACTCAAAGATGGACTTGAAAACCTGCTCTCACCAGCTCCAAACTGTACAGTGGTCTGAAACCAGATTGGAGGATACCAGAGATTTCTATCCAGAGGCTACTTCAATTGCCAACTATAAACTTCTTCAGCACCTTCCCTCTAACGGGATGTCTGAGGCTACGTTTTCAGTGCCCCGTGATGGTTTCTTCAGCCATTCTTTGCTGAGCTGGCTCTCTGCTCCTTTTAAAAGAAGCCTTAAAAATAGGCCTGATTCAGTGTTGAGTTTCACCAGTTACAAAGAGCAAGGATCTTGTCCAAAGCTTATGGGTTCATATCCCACAGGTCATCATGAGACAAGGCAGTGTGGAATCCAAACAATGCAATAGCATTTCTGGATGAAATCTAGAGTCTTCTCCTATACCTGTCCTATTTTGACTATTCTCTCTATATTTCTTTTTCTCTCTCTCTCTCCTGCTGATGGTGCTGCTGCTTGCAAAGAAGTGCAGTGAAGCCTGGATCTGATATGACTGATCTTGTCAGCAAAAAAAAAGAGAAATTTACTGAGAGTGTTCAAATGACAAGACCACTTCCACATTCCCTTAACTCATTCCCATTGTGCTGAACTTATGTCTCCAAACCATTCACACTACTACACTTGCTATATATGTTCTTATACCACCCTCATCCCTGTAGTACTAGAATGTGCAGCAGACAAGATCCTCCCAGCAGGGACTATAGATGATATCCTCCCATACACTGGGAAGCACAGAGGTCTCCACAAGTATAGTTTAACAGTAATGAGTTAGGGCTCTTGGGGTACTAGAGGTGGCTGTCCCATTACAGCATATTAACAGTTTTTAGTGCTTTCTATACATATGGTATATAAAATTAGCAAACATATAATTTATTACCCTTTCTCACTGTAGCTGAATGTTTGAAACAGAGCACCTATTCATCACTCTCTAACTAGTCCAAACAAACAGGTCTCCAATGTTGATTGATGAATATATCGGGTTTCTTCGCTGCCCCTGCTGCTGTTGAATTAATTATTCTGAGTTTACTTTCCACATGGTTTTCTTTTTTTAAACGGCATTTGAAACACATAGGTTCAGACTCACTACCACAAAGGCTCCTGTACACCGAAGTGCACCTTAATGTGAAACTACATTTCCATCCTCTTTAATGACCTTTTCTACTGCCAGAATGGCAGAAAGGGGCTTTAGGGTTAAATGAAAATCAGGCTCAAAGTCTTTTACTTGCTGTTTGTCACCAGTAGGGAATAATAAAACAAAATGCCAAAAAATTAAGACATTCACAGTTATTTCTGCAGGACATTCTGACTACCTTATAAAGCCTTTTTGAGTATTATATGGGAAGCTGGCAGCAACCCTATATTGAGACTGCATGACACTTTAAGTTATAAAGGTTTCTTGCAGCTATTTTCAAAAAGTTCTAACCCTTCAACTGTTTGCAGCAATCCATTGAAAGTCAGCAGGGACAGTGCCCTGAAGCTAGAGACAGGCCTTTTGCTTCCCCAAGAAATTTCATTCACATTTTGATGAGTTGCAAACAGTTGAAAATCATCACTTGCTTTTCACTGCTTGTGTTCCTCAGGGAAATTCTGGTAACATGGAAGACAATGACTGAACATTAACATTCTGAACAGGTGGGCGCACTCTACCACCAAAGCTTCAACAGCAGCACATGCTGCACTGGGAACACCTGGCAAGTGCCAGAGCGGTTGTAGCACTGGATGAGGAAAAGAAGTGAGTCTTTTCCTTAAATCTGGCACACATGACCTTCCCTTGGAGGGCTCCACATGGGCAAGAGATACCAAGCTTCAGGTGTGGGGAAGGAGAAGAGAGCCAATCTGGGTTTCCCACAACCAAGCTGGGCTTCAGATCCAACACATGGCCTCTGCCGCCCTTTCCTCCTTGGTAGGCACCACACCGGCATGATATCCCCTACCTCAGTGGGAGAGACAGAGTTAGCCAAGCTCCAACTGATTGCCCCGTAGATCTCACATATTGCCTTGGTCAGTAGCCCCTCCCCTGCTGGAGTAATAGCCTACTCCTGGCTACTAGCAAACACCACTAGCTTTGGCGCTCAAGTGATAGATATCTGCACTCCCGTGGTGTAGGCTGAAAGTTCCTGGTAATCAACAACACGAGTACGCTATTTTGGAAAAGTCCAAAACAGCAATATAGACTCCATCTTGGCCTCCCTTCTCCTTCCTCCCTTGAGGTATTTTCCCCCTCTTAGCACTTTCCTGCTTTTTTGACGTTTTGGCAGGAAAGCTAGATAGACATGTGACCTAGGTTCTGCCCAGCAACAGCAGCTTATTTAAGGGCTGTCTCTTCTGTTCCAAGGGGTTGCCCTTCTGAGTGGCAGAGTCTGGAGCTACTTAGAGGGGTACACCAGCACCACACAGATAGGTTTTGGTTGTGGCCCCATCCCTGCTCAGTCCATCCTCTGCTCTCCCTTACCCTCTCTCACTCACGCATTTGCAGGGGGTTGGGTGCAGAAGAGAGTTTAGGCTCTGAGATGGGCTGGGGTGGAGGAGGGGCTCTGGACTGGGGCTAAGAGGTTTGGAGTGCAGGTGTGGGGCTTAGGGATGGGGGGGGGGCTTAGGCTCCAGGAGGAAGTTTGGGTGTGGGAGGGGACTCAGTACTGGGGTAGGCGGTTGGGGTGGAGAAGAGGATGAAGGCTCTGGGTGGCACTTATCTCCGGCTTCTCTCAGAAAGGAGCAATATATCCCTCTAGCTCCTCCTAGGTGTAGAGGCGGTTGGGGCTCCACACACTATTCCTGCCCACTGGTACCATGCCCACAACTCCCACTGGCTGTGGTTCCAATGTAAAAACAATAGGTTCCAAGTCACTGACGTGAATGGGTGCTCGCTTAGCACCTTGGAAAATCAATTTGTCTTTTTAGATGCCTTATTGTGGCTCTGGGTGCCTAGTTTTGGCCATGCACATTTGAAAATGTTCACTATAACTTCTGTCTCCATTTATCTGTAAATTGGTTAATTAGTTACCAGCATCACAGACATGGTGGGGGTGAATTAATGGATGTAAAATAATTGGAAGATGCTACATATGTGTGTATTTATTATTACTACGCAGTATTGGAATTCAGGTGCCACAAAGGACCATCTTTTCTCTCCCAAGTATCTCATTTGTGCTTTTTTTATTTTGGTGCTTCTAGAATGAGGCTAAAACAATACAAAAACAGGTCATTTACCATCTGGGCACTGCTATCCATAAGTCCAGCATTAGCATTGTTCTGTCACTATAAATGACTTGCTGAGGTACTAGAAAAATCTGTTAGAAACACAGACACTTGTACAAGAGCCCACGTACACCCAGAAGAGTTACAGAAGAGTTACTCTGGGAAATGCTGCTCTTTACCAAGAGGCCCTGGACTCTGAAAACTTTATTCTAGTGAGCGTGCAACAGGAAATCAACTGCTTACTCTATTTTACACACACTTTCTTACCCTGAGAATAATGTGCCACTTTTATTGTTCAAATCCATTGTATCAAATGTAAATTTAAAGCTAGAGTTCTCTAATTAGAAGCCCAGATCTGCTTTTTGTTTGATTTTGTTTGCATAATGGCATCCCTTGCATGTAAAACAACAATGTAGATGAATACAACAATCCATTAGCATCACATCCCTTTGATCACTGCAGTCCAAACATTTCTGCACTCCCGGGTATCAAATGTAGAGAAAATATCTTAGGGACTTTCTTTTTTTTTTCTTTTCCCCCCACAACTGGCTTTCATCAACTATCAATGTGCAAATGCAATGGTATCAGTGGTTTCTGACTTACTTTGGATTCCATTGGGGGAAAAAAGGAAACATCCTTCTTGAACAGATCATAACAATAGAGAAAAAAACCCTAATGATAACTAGCACAGCCAGGGGCCTTTGTGTCAGCTGTACTAATGCATGGTACACACACATCCCCTTGCAAGAGTCTGTATTCTGCTCAGTACACGCCCACAACATTCTCATTAGCCTCCATTATTGAGAGGCACACATGAAGATGAAGCAAGAGAACAAATTAATGTTTCAGCTCATAAGAGGTTGTATACAGGGTATGGTGGGGAAGAGAGGCAGCAATTGATCTGGAGGAAGAAAAAAGGCCTGGAAATATTAAAATCACAGAATTGCCCAGGAAAACACCTAAGCTATGTCTAGACTGCCCCCTCTTGTGCAAAAAAAATGCAAATGAGGCAAAGCATGGAATATTGATGCGCCTCATTTGCATAATTAATTAGGCTCCATTTTGGCGCAAGAGGCTTTTGCACAAAAAGGAGACATCTACACGGCTCCTTTTTGTGCAAAAACTCCCACTTGCACAAGAGCTGTTCTTCCTGAAAAAAATGCGGATGAACAGCTCTTGCGCAAAAGCCTCTTGCGACAAAACAGAGCCTAATTACTTATGCAAATGAGGCACGGCAATATTCCACGCTTTGCCTCATTTGCATATTTTTTTGCACAAGAGGGGGCAGTGTAGACATAGTCCTAATTTTCTTGAATTGAGACACTCTGCAAAGCTGGGTAAGCACTTATGACATAGATGTCCAAATCCCATGTTTTGCCTTTAAAAATCACAACCCTTAAGATTCATTTTTATACCTTTACAAATCAAGGGATAAATTCCGTAAGCAAATATTTCCAAGTTATTAGAGCATAACATGTGAGTACTTCTCAGCAAGGACTAAAAGCACTATACATTATTTTGTTTTATAAAATAATTTGCTGCATGCATGTGGCTATTAAAAAACAGCTACAAAGAGTCCAGTTCAAAGCCTGCTGAAGAGAACAGAAAGACTCCCAATGATCCCAATGCACTCTGGATCGGGCCCTATTACTTATGAAACATACTGGTATTAATAGCGTTTTTAGGATGAAGCCAGGTGTTGGTAACCCAAATGCCTTTAGCTTATGGAGTACAACATTTCCATGTTTGCCACGGAGGATTTAGTTTGTGGACTGTGAATAATCCACAAGTTATTTACTTATTTTAAAAATAAAATTCAGCTCTGAAAACTCTACCAAAAGGCTACTGAGTGCTAACACCAAAGGAAGGGAAGGGTCTCCTACATCTAAACCCAAAGGAGATGACCTCTTTCTTGAGGTGCTGGGCCACATGGTGGTACACCCCCACAAGAAGTTCAGCTGCACAGGAGTGATGGGGTGCTTGAAGAACTGGAGGGAAGGAGTGGGACAGACTTTGAGGAGAGAGAGACAGAGGCAAAGAGTGAAAAGTGGGATGAGAGATTCAGTGAGATAGTAGAGGGAGGTCAGAGCAAGGAAGAGAGAGGGCAGAGTGTGGCAGGGAAGTCAGGAGGCTGCAAGGCTGAGATTCTCAAAGGGGCCACTGAATTTTGGGTGCCTAATACCCTCTGTCTCTTTTTGAAAATCCCAGCCTAAGTCAAGAAGGGACAGCAATTATAGCGCTGTAATTAACAAGAATAGATTAGTGAAACAGGTCAGCTGGTTACATAGAATTTGCCACTAATTAAACAGACAATCAGCAGGACAAGGCAGATTAATTAAATGGCCAGAACATCAGTTATGCTAGGAAAAGGGGTAGGTAGATGGTTGTAGATTCACTCAGTTTGTGTTTTGGTTTGGTCACTGTGGCACACACCTCTAAAACACCACATTAAAGGGACATCTTTGGTTCTGTTATGATAGTAATGTAAGTTACCTCCAAGTCTGGATCAGCTCACTGACAGTGAAATATCCCATAGGGAGCACTGGTCAAAAATAAGAATAAATTGCCCCTTTTCGTTGGAATTTTTTGAAATTCCAGTGATTTTGACCAGCTCCATTCACAGGAAGGGAGAAGAATGGAAAACTGCAGAAGGATGAAGGGCCCTTCCAATCATTCCTAGAGGAAGGGTCAGTTTTTGTCACCCCATGAAATGGCTCCCACTTCATGGCATTCTCAAAAGCCAAAATGAACCAATCTAAACCAATTCAAATGCATCAGATCACCCTTTTCCTGGACTAGCTGGGTTCGACACTTTACAGAACATAGAAAGAGACAGCCTTGTCCTGAAGTGCTGACAGTCGATAGAAGCAAGCCAGACAAAGCATGGGAGAAAGGGAGTATCATTATTCACACTTCACAGATGGAGAATGGAGGCAGTGAGACATTAATGACCTCATTCAAAGTCAACGGGAAACTTTCCATCCTAGGAAAAAGGCAGCAAATCCATTCCTGAACTTTGGGATCCCAAAGGAGGCCAGGATCCTCCATGTGAAGGCCCAGTTCTGAGAAAGAGAGGAGCTAAATAGTGGGAATCCTCTTGACAAGTATTGACCACCTGGCCTACTGTTACTATTCTGTTCTCCCTATGCAACATTCACCAGCATGAGAGATGAGAGAAATGTGATGCTCCTACATCCACCATATTGGTCTTTTTTTTTCATAAAGGGTTAAGTCTGTCAGGTTTGACACTTTCTTTTGTGGGGCCCTGGCATACTGCACTGTGCCAGATTTGTGAAACACTAACAAAATAAATGCCAACACCCAGCGGATAATCTGGTGCTCTGGATGCAGTTAAATTAACACCCAGCAGGGACAAATTTGCAGCTTTGGGGACAAGGTTTAAGTTAATGTGTTTTCATTCCTGGAGTATATTTGCAAGTGTGTGACAGTAAAGATATAACTCTTCAGGTAAACTGGGAGGGAACAGATGTGTTTGGATTAAGTATGAGAGTCAGAACCTACTCACATCATTTGCTATGAACTTCAATCTTTACAGTTCTAAACAGTTCTGTTAGGCTACGTCTACACTGCAGCACTATTTCGGGATACTGGAGGTATCCCAAAATAGCTATTCCGTATCTTTTGAGCATGCCCATTATTTCAAAATATAATGTGCTTGCTATTCTAATGTCCTGTAAATCTCATTCCACAAGAAGTAAGGGACGTTTCAGAATAATGATTTATTTTGAAATAAGTGCTGTGTAGACAGCACCAAATTACAAAATAAGCTATTTTGAAATTGACTCAAAATAAGCTACACAATTTGCATAGCTCAAATTGCATAGCTGATTTCGAGCTTCAGGTGCAGTATAGACACACCCTTAACTACTATATTCTTGCATGCGTCCAGCAAAGACCAAGAAGGTCACTTCAACACAGCAGGGCTAAAATCAAATTAAGCTACGCAACTGCAGCTACGTCAATTGCGTAGCTTAAGTCAAAATAGCTTAATTCGGCTTTTGGTGCTGTCTACACAGCAAGAAGTCAAAAGAAGAACACTCTTCCTTCGATTTCCCTTACACCTTGTAAAATGAGGGTTACAGGAGTCGGAGTAAGAAGTCCTCTGGCTCTACGCTATTTCAAAATAAAGGCTTGTAGTGTAGACGCAAACTGTTATTTCAGGATAACATGAGTTATTCCGAAATAACGCTGCTGTGCAGACATATCCGAAGAGTGCATGAAAGAGGCTATTTTCTACTATTGCCATTCTAGCTGACACCAGAAAACATGGACATTATCTCAAGAAAGCCTGGATTTTTCTAGGTTTACAGTTTAGAGAAGTTCAGATGAGTTTAGAGAAGCACAGGATAAACGTGGTTGCTTTTCTAACCTCAAACAAAGAACTAACCCTTTTAGTCATTCACCTTAACTGTAGAGCCCCTGCTTAAGGATAAGAAAGTCCATACTGCATCAGATCATCTAGCCCAGTGTCCTGTCTTCTAACAGAGGCCAGTGCCAGGTGCTTCCAAGGGAATGAACAGAACAGGGCAGTAGTGCGAAGAAGTAAGGGGGTGCAAAGTTCCACATTATTCCCCTCTGCTGTCTCCTTGTACCACAAGTGGTAATGCAAGAGGGGATGGAGGCTCTATGTTTTTCTTCACCTCTGTGCAGGTAGATGGGAGTGGGTGGGAACTGGATGGAGCTGCAGCTCCATCTCTCGTTAGTAATGCTATGATTTAGTCACAAAAGTCATGGAAGACATGTAATCTGTGAGTTCCAAAGAACTCTGTGACTTTAACCAGTGGCAGCTGGGAGCCTCAAGGTCCCGTCACTGTCTGTGGTGGCAGAGAGATGCCTGGTAACCCTGCTGCCCGAGGCATTGGGAGCTCCCTGAGCTCCAACCTAGATCTTCTCCTGGCTGTTGTGGGTGGTAGGGGGAGCCCCACAACTCCCCACTGCTGCAAGCAGAAGAGGGGACTCCACAGTAGGAGATGGCAGTGGCATCCCATAGCTCCTGGCTGGGGGACCCCACAGCTCCCCATTGTTGTGGGCAGCAGGGGTGCCTTGAAGGTCCTGCCCGCTGTGGGCAGCATGGAGACCCTTGCAGTTCCATACTGTCATGTGCAGAAGGGACCCCCACAACTCCCTGCCACTGTGGATGTCAGGATGGTAAGGGGGGGACCCTGGCTGCCAAGATGGAGGGATACCCTGGATATGTGAATCCCCATGGGGGGATAGGGGCCCTCAGAGCTCCCAGCTGGCCCCTGCAGCTGCCCAGCTGCTCCCCATTTTGCCACAGACATTTTTAGTAGAAGTCAGGGACAGGTCACAAGCTTCTGTGAATTTTTCTTTATTGCCTGTGACCTGTCCCTGAATTTTAAGAAAAATATCCATGGCAAAATCTTTGTCTGACTCACTGATCACCACAGCTGTGCTGGCACACAAGCTGATGTACACCAGGGTACTTGTCCTTTGGGGAAGGGTAGCAAGTACCACAAGGCAGATAGATGGTTCCTCTGCCAGTTACAATCTCCTTTTCTACTGCAAAGGAAGCATAGCAGCACACTGCCCTTTTCTGTGGGCTCGGGGCAAAGTCTTAGTTGGGATCACCTCCTATTACCTATTTTGATCCAATCGATTTGACATTGTTGTTTGTCCCAACAGGCAGTATAACCCAATAGATAAGGGACCTGGAGTCCTGCTGGCTCTAATCCTGGTTCTTCCACTGACTTACTTCCTGACCTGGATAAATCAATTAACCACTCGCCACCTCACTCTGCCTGCCTGTACAACGGAGATATAATCCTTACTCACCTCTATAATGCTTTATAAAGTTAGGCTGGGATTTTCTCTGGAGACTAAAGGAGTGAGACACCCAAATCGCAGTGAATTTCAGTTAGGGTCTAGCTTCAAACCCTCATAAAGAAAAAATGAGGACCACACTACATGAGTTTTAAATAATCTCAGACCATTGGTGGAATAAACTTCTGTTTATTACACAGCAGTCTCTTGGGTCCACATCAGTGAGAGTTGGGGATTTTTGGAGGGTTTTTTTTTTGCTTCTCACTTGTGTGGTCCCCAACTGATTTTTCTGTGGGCCAATGGCCCTGACCCAAAAAAGGTTCCCTATCCCTGCCATAAATAAAGACAACCTTTTATGTTGGACATAATAATTTACTTTATTAAAAATGAAGTCTGGCCAACAAGCCCCAAATTGGGGCCTAGCCCCCACCTGGCCACAGCGTCATAACCCTCCTGCACCCCCCCACCAACCCTGAGCCCATCATACACCTGAACCCCCTGCCCTGAGCCCCTCATACCCCCACATCCCCAAATTCCTGCACCTCTACATCCCAGCCCCTGCCATAACACTCCTGCACCCCCCACACTCCAACCCCTGCCCTGAGCCCATCATACACCTGAACCCCCTGCCCTGAGCTTCTCATACCCTCACATCCCCGAACTCCTGCACCTCCCACATCCCCAGCCCCCTGCCATAAGACTGACAGAAGACAGCTGGCATGCGTGCATGAAACTGGATTTGACCAGTTATGATGTAAACATCATAGAAATGTGCGAAAAGATGCAGCTGCAGAAGTCCCATGAAATAAAGTCTGAGAGTACGTTTCATTTATGCTATTATTAATCATTATGTCAGTTATCAATAATATTAAGTTGTATTTTTCAATCACGCAAATGGGCATTCTTATGCTGCTCTTATTCTTATGACCACTTCTTCTGAATTTTGATGTAGTTTGGCTCTTTGGCTTGAAAAGGTTGCTGACCCCTGCCTTAGGAGATGGCACAAAGCCCTGTCAGAGTGGCAGAAGAGCTCATCAGCCAAGCGGGCTAAGAACTTGGAACAGGGAAGACCTAGGATCTGACCAGACTAGGGGAAGTGAGGGCTATGCGCCCCAAAAGAGTGACTCATCATATCACACTTGGGGGGTTTTGAAAAGAAGAAATACACTGCAAGCCTGGCATGCAGGCGTGATGTCCTCCCCATACTTCCCAAAGGATGAGCCCAGCTGAAGATGAGATTATGGAAACGATGATTTATTACGTAAATGCTGACAACGCATTCATGCCATGGTCCCGGGTATTAATTAAATAGGCAACAGACTGGGAGATCCAGAGGTTTAAAAATGAGAACAATTGATGGCCCATGTGAAGTGGTGAGTGAAGCTCTCATGACCTCCACTTAAACTGACCCCAAGATCTGGAAGTCACTGACTACATGCAGCTGTCAGGACATAATGGCACATGTCTAGAGTTGTATTGAACTGCTGTGGCTTCGGTCCACTGAGGAGCTTGGGGAATTTATTCTGATTTCTGTTCACATGAGTTCCTTCCTTTCTCATAGTACATAAAAATGAAAAAGAATCTCAGCTGAAACTTCGGAGTTTAACTCGCTTTGGGTCAAAACCATGAATGGTCCAGGACTTGAGATACTTAGGTTCTGTTCCTGGCACTGCCACAGATTTTCTGTGTGATTTTGGGCAAGGCACTTAGCTGCCCAATCCTTCAGTTTCCCATTTGTAACATAATAATAATACTACTTACTACCCAGCCACACAGGGGTGCTAAAGATTGTGAGGCAATCCGATACTGCAATTTGATGGGGATGTCAGAAGAACTAGAGGTAGTCAAACAATATTTGTTTGGTGAGTCTGGGTACATATTCTGTCCAATTTTATTTTAGTGATTTGATTAATCATATTTAATAAGCCACACAGCTGATCAGAAGCTTTCAACAATATTTGCTGCATTTATTCAACTCTAGTCAAAATGACTGAATTTTGCAGGGGTTCCATCCCCTAAGACCCTAAGTCTCACCCCAAGACCATCCTCCAGTAACTGGTCCATGGTCCCTAAAACCTAAGTGAAAACTTGATTTCAAACTTTTCCCCAAACTTAGACATCCAGGCTTTCCCTAAAACCAGCCCAGGTTCACTAAAAGGATCACAAACTTCACTGAGCATGGGCCAGACTTGGACTTATAATGAAACCTGAAAGCAAGAGAGTTTGGAATTTTATTACAAGAGAGTTTTGTTGTGACTGTACACTTACTGGTAGAGAATAGGAAACACAGACACAGACATAGAATAAAACATATGAGCAAACAAAACCCCAATTCAATGCAGCTACTTCCAGGAAACCAAGAATATTTCATTACAATAACTTGTCCCTAGAGGCTAAAAAGCATCTAATTAGCAAGTCTCACAGAAAACCTCCAGTTTAACAGAAAAGTGACTGAGACAGGCAGAGAAATTATAAGCCTGACATTCCATTTAAAAAAGCTTTAGCTGATCAAGTCATGTCCAGATGCTTTTTGGGAACGTCAAATCAGGGGGAAAAAACCCCAGAATGATCTAAAGCACTTGAATTGATAGTCAACAGTGTTGTGCCGTTTGATGGTGGAGTTACAGCAGCTCTCCATGAACTGTGTACTCATGCTACAAAGCCATTGCTCAGCTACAGTAGCAAAGGACCAGATTCCACACTCTGCTTTACAGTGTGTACAGTATCTAATATAAAAAAGCACTGATAATAAAGTCAATTGTTAACCATTAATAATTAATATTTTATTACCTTTAATAATGAGTGGAAAGCCTCATGGGCAGGAGGTACAGCTCGTGAAAAAAAGGGAGTGGAGCCTACATGACATGATCCTTCCTCTTTATGAGAGCTGTAGTTAGGATCCTCATTAGCGTTACTGGAGTTACCCCATGGATGAATTTAGCCCCATATGTTCCCCAAAGCCCCTGCTGCCTGGATACTCCCATGTCACGCCCCTCCATACAGCTCAAAACCCTTTCTCCTACTCAGAAGAGGATACCATGACAGTTTCATGTGCTCAAACAGGTTTTAGATTGCTTCTTTCCTTCTCACAGGAGGTTTCCACAGAAAGGAGAATAAAGGAGATTTAAGAAAATGAAACTGTGGGCAAGTGGGGGGAGGCACATATAAGAACATAAGAACATAAGAACGGCCGTACCGGGTCAGACCAAAGGTCCATCTAGCCCAGTATCCTGTCTGCCGACAGTGGCCAGCACCAGGTGCCCCAGAGGGGGTGGACCGAAGACAATGATCAAGCGCTTTGTCTCCTGCCATCCCTCTCCAGCCTCTGTCAAACAGAGGCCAAGGACACCATTTTATCCCCTGGCTAATAGCCTTTTATGGACCTAACCTCCATGAAATTATCTAGCTTCTCTTTAAACTCTGTTATAGTCCTAGCCTTCACAGCCTCCTCTGGCAAGGAGTTCCACATGCTGACTACACGCTGTGTGAAGAAGAACTTTCTTTTATTAGTTTTAAACCTGCTACCCATTAATTTCATTTGGTGTCCTCTAGTTCTTCTATTTAGGGAACTAATAAATAACTTTTCTTTATCGGCCCTCTCCATACCACTCATGATTTTATACACCTCTATCATATCCCCCCTCAGTCTCCTCTTTTCTAAACTGAAAAGTCCCAGTCGCTTTAACCTCTCCTCATATGGGACCCGTTCCAAACCCCTAATCAATTTAGTTGCCCTTTTCTGAACCCTTTCCAAGGCCAAAATATCTTTTTTGAGGTGAGGAGACCACATCTGTACACAGTATTCAAGATGTGGGCGTACCATAGTTTTATACAGGGGCAGTAAGATATTCCGGGTCTTATTTTCTATCCCTTTCTTAATAATACCTAGCATCCTATTTGCCTTTTTGACCGCCGCTGCACACTGTGTGGAAGTTTTCAGAGAACTGTCCACGATAATTCCAAGATCTCTTTCCTGATTTGTCGTAGCCAAATTAGCCCCCATCATACTGTACGTATAGTTGGGGTTATTTTTCCCAATGTGCATTACTTTACACTTATCCACATTAAATTTCATTTGCCATTTTGTTGCCCAATCACTCAGTTTGGTGAGATCTTCTTGGAGTCCCTTACAGTCTGCTTCTGTCTTGACTATCCTAAACAGTTTGGTATCATCCGCAAACTTTACCACCTCACTGCTTACCCCTTTCTCCAGATCATTTATGAATAAGTTGAACAGGATTGGTCCTAGGACTGACCCTTGGGGGACACCACTAGTTACCCCTCTCCACTCTGAAAATTTACCATTTATTCCTACCCTTTGTTTCCTGTCTTTTAACCAGTTCTCAATCCAAGAAAGGACCTTCCCTCTTATCCCATGGCCATGTAATTTACACAAGAGCCTTTGGTGAGCGACCTTGTCAAAGGCTTTCTGGAAATCTAAGTATACTATATCTACTGGATCCCCCTTGTCCGCATGTTTGTTAACCCCTTCAAAGAACTCTAATAGATTAGTAAGACAGGATTTCCCTTTACAAAACCCATGTTGACTTTTGTCCAACAAATTATGTTCTTCTACATGCTTCACAATTTTATTCTTTACTATTGTTTCGACTAATTTGCCCGGTACTGAAGTTAGACTTACCGGTCTGTAATTGCCCGGATCGCCTCTAGAGCCCTTTTTAAATATTGGTGTCACGTTGGCTACCTTCCAGTCATTAGGTACGGAAGCCGATTTAAGGGATAGGTTACAAACCACAGATAATAGTTCAGCAATTTCCCATTTGAGTTCTTTTAGAACCCTTGGATGAATGCCATCCGGTCCCGGAGATTTGTTAACATTAAGTTTTTCTATTTGTTCCAAAACCTCCTCTAATGACACTTCAATCCGGGACAGTTCCTCAGATTCATTACCCACAAAGGACGGTGCATTACCCACAAAGGACGGTACATAACTCTATGAGAGTGTGATAAGTCACTTTTTATAAACATAATTTGCCATTGATATTTTCTTGGATTTTTTATTATGTATTCTCATGTTCTGAATATTCAGTTTCTTTTCACACATGCCTTCTAATGGGGAATCTGCTCTTCAGGCTTGCTGGTCAATGTGTCTTTGATGGACAGCTGGATCTTCCCAGCAAGTCAGAGTCAAGATAAGGTCAGTGTTTCTTTCACTCTTTACTTTCCAATGTTTTTATGTGAGAGGGAAGAATTCGTTAAAAAGTTTGAATTTTAATATGTTTTAATAAAAACAACAACAAAACCCTTCTCTTCTTACAAAGCCATGTCAATGACTCCCTAAATAAAGTTATAATTTACTTTTCATTTCATTAAAAGCCCAATTTGGAGATATCTGAAGCCTCTCCCTCACCTTTAAAAAAACACATTTCTGTCTCAGTTTCTGCACTGGCTGTATGATAATTTTCTGTGGAACCTTTGATGATAATCAGAAAAGGCTTTGGTTTCTTATGAGAGCTTGGAAAATGAGATTTTTTTTCCTTGTAGAAAACATCTTATGCGATATTTTTAAAATGCCATATCTCAAACTGGCTTTGAGCAGACAATTCCCTCTGTGTTTTACGTCCATTCTATGTCTTTCTTGAGGTTTATTAACTTTAAGTGATTTTATGAAAGATTGTGGTACTGGTTTTCTGGGAACATCTGATGATTTCAACAGGGGTTAGCTTCTTGAGAGCTTCTGAATTGCTTGTCAGGTCCAAAGCAAAAGTTTTCAGAACCAGCAAACTCCACCAGCTAAACCACTAGTGTTCAAGAAACTGAAAAGCTCAACATCTCCTGTCGCACATCCTGCAGACTTTGTCATGTCTGGAGTGCAAATAGCCAGCAAATAGCCAGTTGAAGATGCTTACAAATTCTGCCGGCTCAGCCTAAGGATTCTGTTGGCTCTGCCGGCTAAAAAGTGAGATATGAAGAACTTTAGCAGGTGAACAGTATGACAATTACAAATACTGCAGGCCAATATGGGTTAACGATATCTCTGTAAACACAGCTCCTGCTTCTGAAGAATTTCACCACTGTGTATAATGACTGCTACAGAGCTTTGAAGTGATCACTCTGGGGCTAAAAGAAGATGAGTTATCACTTCAGAATGCAGATGTTCCAGAGTTTCTGCTACAAAATTCTCACAACTGGCTCATGCCTTTCCAAAGCTTTGTGTAACTGCACTGCTATGGGCTAGATTGCCTCATTCTGCTCACAAAACTGTGGGCAGGGATTATGAAGTGTCCCTTGCAGAAGCTATTGATAAGCATTCCTTATAGTGAGAAGTCACTGGGCCCTGAAAAAATGAATATGGGCAAAAGGCTCCCAATCCAGTTGGTCCCTTGAATGCCCAGAGATCTCAAATCTGCATAAGAGGGAGACATTTTGCATGTATAGCTCATGTCTCCCTATTGGCTGGCTGGCTCCCTGCCCTCTGGCCATGTCCCTGAAGCTTGCTCAGCAGCAGCCACTGGGTGAGGGACACAGGAGGAAGTTTAAAACTGCTTCAAGCAAGTGACTGTAAGTGTTTTAATTTGCACCCAGAATGTCGTCTTTTATATTTTTCAAAAATATTCATGTTTATAAAAGTCGTGCCTGTCTCCCCTATGCTGACAGATTGCATGAAGAGCACCATCATGGCTGTATAACAAGTCTGCTCAAATCCATCTGACATTGCCAATCTGTGAAGAGAGTGGGGAAACACTTGTGTAAGGACCATGAAAGTACAATGGCTAAAGAATAAAGAGATCAGCCAAGGATCAGTAGATCCCCTGGAACACAGAATCATAAAATATTGGGCTAGAAGAGACCTCAAAAAGTAATTTAGTTCAGCCCCCTGCACTGAGGCATAGGGTTGCCAGATGGTTTCAACAAAAATACTGGACACACCTGACATTACATCACAATCCACATAACATCTTATTTAGAAAATACCGGACATTTATATTTTCTCATTTATATTTTCTCAATTTTTTTTCCAAACAGAAAGCTCAAATACTGGACTGTCCGGTTCAAAACCGGACACCTGGCAACCCTATGAGGCAAGACAAAGTAAACCTAGGGGTGGGCAAAAGGGCCTCCGCGAGCCAGATCTGGCCCACCACGTGAGTTGATCCGGCCCGTGGATGCCCTGCCACTCTCCCACCCCCAAGTCAATCAGGGTCTGGGGACAGGGGAGCACGTGAAGTCTCCTCCCACCTTGCAAGGGGCACATGGTGCTTAGAGTCAACCACCGACTGCTGCTCAGCTGGTGCTTGACTCTAAGCGCGGCGCTCCCTTGCAGGATGGTAACAGGGAACGAGAGACTTCCTGTGCTTCCCCTGCCCCCAGGCCTTGATTGACTTGGGGGCAGGGGAAGTGTGCGAAATCTTCTCCGACTGCTAGGGGCTTGGATGCCTACAGAGAACTGCCAGATGTTTAGAACAGCTGGCGGTTCTCTCTGTGGGGGCAGGGGCAAAGAATTTACTGCTCCTTCCACTCTCAGGTCAATCAGGGTCTGTGGGCGAGAAAGCACGGAAGTGTCCAGGCCCTGTCCTTTCCGCCCATGGCCCTGCCCCTTCCAGGGCGGCCCAGGGCCACTTCAAGAATTTCTTAAGTGGTCTCCTGTCTAAAATTGTTGTCCACGCTTACCTAGACCATCCTGGACAGGTGTTTGTCTAACCCACTCTGAAAACCTCCAATGATGGGGGGGGGGGGTGTCCACAACCTCGTTGGGAGTCTATTCCACTGCTTAACTATCCATATAGTTAAAAAGCTGTTTTCCTCCAATATCTAACTTAAATCTTTCTTGTGGCAGATTAAGCCAATAAGTCCTGTCCTACCTTCAGTGGACATGGAGAACAATTAATCATTTACCTTTATATAAAAGCCCTTAATAGTCTTCAAATATGTTATGAGCTTAGCCCCCCAGACTTGTTTCCTTAGGACTAATTCAGGTTTTCAAAACCTTTTAACATTTTTGTTGCTCTCAGCTAGATTTTCTACAATTTGTCCATCTCTTTTCTACAGTGTGGAGCCCAAACATGGCCCCATACAGACTGAATCTCTCTAGTCTGGCACCCTTGGGACCTGACCGGTGCCAAACTTGAGAATTTGCCAGACTATGGGAGGTCAACGTTGTCTCACAGCATTACCAGCACTTCCATTGCTTACTGGGGTCTTAGAAGACATTTAGGGGGACATTAGAGCTAAATAACAGCTGCTTCCAGGGTTCTGGGAAACCCTGGGAGCAAATGCTGCTGCCATGTGTGGGGCAGGAGAACCCTGAGAGCAGCTGTTCCTTCACATGCAGTACTGGGGCCAGAGAACCCCGGGAGCAGCTGCCGCCGCATGCAGGGCTGGGGCAGGGGAACCTCGGGGAGCAGCAGCTGCCGCCACCATGCATGGGTCCGGGAACCCTTGGGAGCAGCTGCCACTGTCGTGTGCAGGGCTGGAACCAGGGAATTCTGGAGCCACTACTGCCACCGCTGCCATGCGTGGGGCCGGGAGCCTCGGGAACAGCCGCTGCATGTGGGGCCAGAGATGGAGAACCCCAGGAGTAACTACTGCCCTATGCAGGGCTGGGGGCAGGGAGCAGAGTCCTGTGAGAAGGCTGGGGGCAGCAGATTCAGGCAGGTAAGCCAGAGGAGGTCAGGACTCTGGGATCTTCTGGGGCAGTTGGCAGGAGGGGAGCCCCGGGACAGCCCAGACACCTGACTTCCCCTGGTCTGGCAAATTCCCTTCTTTGGGACCACTCTGGTCCCCAGGGTGCCAGACAAGGGAGGTTCAACCTGTATTTCAACCAGTTGTGCACCCCCTTTGTTGGAAATTCATCTACACTACATTTTCATAGTTTGCTTATGAGAATGTCATGTAGGACTGCCAAAAGACTTACTAAATATCAACATATATTATGTCTTCTGCTTCCCCCCATGCATGATGCCAGTAACCCTGTCAAAGAAGGAAATTGGTTGGGCATGATTTGTTCTTGACAAATCCATGGTGGCTATTGCTTATGACCTTGTTATCCTATTACTTATTACACTATCAACATAATATAGTCCAGGCCAATTCCACAGCTGCTTCCTCGCCAGCTTCTTCAAACAAACAAAAAATCCTTTCTGCCTGAAATTTCTCATATACTGTCTCCTATGAGGAGATGAGATTTTGGGGAGGCAGTTTATGATTTATTGAACAAGTTGTCTGGGAAGCAAAAAATGAGTTGTCAGTTATACAAGTCTTCTAATTCATTTATTTAAATTTCTGCTTTTTGTACCACCTGATTCCATGTCAAATCAGGTTGATGTAGAAACTCCAGTTTTTCTGACCCATTTATATTAGTGCTATTTACTATCTGGAAAGTTTGGTTTTGTCCGTATTCAGTCATTAGTTATAGGATTTGCCTCCGCCCCCATCTCTGACAAATTTACAGGTTTTCTAGCAGATTTTATACATTTGAAATATTGCTAATCACAAGAATTCAATCATAAATCAACCCCCCCCCAATCATAATATTGTCTTAATATCATGAGCTTAAATAATCTCCAATAACATTTTTATTTGCTTTCTGAGCCTATAGGTTACATTTGGGTCACATTTTTAAGCTTTACTCTATAACCATAAAAGATAAAAATGTACTTAAAATCGCATGACTCCAAGAGCTGGCGCTTTAAGAAAAGCAGCAGCTGTTACTAGGCTAATGATAAAAAATCACAAGAGTTTGCAACACTGCCTTTGTCTGTAGGTAATTGTAGCATGCTCATCACTAAGCATCTAAGTGCCTCTGTGAATTGTATTCTCACACCATCCTGTGAGGCAAGTATTTACTATTCCCATTTTCCAAGAGAAGAAGTGAAGCACAGAGACACAGATTCTCCAGTGCCTTGTAACTTGTACAGCCATTTATGCCATGCTAGCATTTTATACCCACTTTGCAGAAATATAGATAACTACAAGGGACAATGGGGAATCAAGCCTAATGAGATTAAGGCCAAAATTATCAAAAATAAACCTGTAGTTTTTTACTGTCTCAGTTTTTGGTGCTCACCCTCAGTTATCTACTTCCTGCTACTTTATAGTCCCTGCTCATTTCTATCACATATAGTTACATATAAACCTACTGAGACTTTGCATTTGCCCGTTTTTTTTTAAACTGATGCTCACCATTCAGTCTATACATACACACACTTATGGTTAGAATTTATAACATTCTTTTATAAACAATTTTTCCATAGAACTTAATACTTAAAAATGATGTTAAGCAAAACCAGACATAACACTTGAGCAGTTTTAGATTTTCTTTAAAAAACAGATAATAAAATTCCCTGACAAAAGTTTTTATCAAGTTAGAATTAATAGATGTCTAAGAATATTATCCCCCCCCGTGCTCCCAGAACAAAACAATGATGTTGTTTGTCATCAAAACTTTGTAATGATGTTGCCTTAGAAAAGGCAAAACATAATACTGTGGTTCAAAGCAGTCTAAATTAGGGATATTAAATATAGTTTAATCAACTAATCGACTAGTTGATTAATTTTCCATCAATTAGTCGATAAGCAGGGGAGCCACAGTGAGGTTAGCTCCCGGTCCCAGCAGCTAACCCTGCTGCAGCTCTGCCTTTTAAATGTATTAAAGAGCCAGTAAGCTCTTAATACATATAAAAGGCTAAAGCACAGCAGGGGGGACCCAGCGCGAGCTGGGACAGCTAATTTCTGGCTCACGCTGGGTCCCCCCTGCTGTGCTTTAGTCCTTTAAGTGTATTAAGAGCCTGCGAGCTCTTAATACATTTAAAGGCCTGGTGTGCAGTGCGGGACCTGGTGCGAGCCAGGCCAGCTGATTCTCGGGTCATGCTGGGTCCCCCCTGCTGCACTTCTGATTTTTAAATGTATTAAGAGCTGGCAGCTTTTGTTTATCGGATAGTTGACTAGATGCTTACATCCCTAGTCTAAATGTAAGTTAGGAAATGCAGTTAAGACTTTGTGCTATTAGCTTTCCTTACTGGAAAGTATCCATGTAATATGCAATGGTGACATGTTAATTGTGTTGTTACTGGAAGTAAACACAATATTGTGAATGTCTTTCTCATAAAGCTCTTAGGCCTATGCATCCATGGTTTGCACAGTATGATAATTGAACATTTCAACACCAGCTCTTGGGAGATGAGTCTCCATTAAAGATGAGTGGCCTTTGCATTTCATTACAAATTCTTCTAGGCCCGATCTCACTGGGAGGAATGACAGAGTGGAGAAGCCTTGCTACTGCACAGAAAGGAATGTTTTACTACTGTTTAGGAAGAACACATCTTACCTGTCTGTGCTGTTGAGAGATGGGATACTGCAGTCCTGAAATGTGTGGGCTTTGCTGCATTTTCTGTAGTAACATCTTCTGCTGCAATGCCAATGGTACGTTTGGTGGCCTTTGAAGAGGCTGGTTTTGGAGAGTTTGCGGAGGTTGCTGTTGTTGCGCTTGCATGGCACTGGGGTTCGGCTGCTGCTGAGGGTAGTGCAGAATAGAAGACTTGCTTTGGGACCCCAAAACTGAAGGCATCTGCTGGTTGGTTTGTTCTGAGTTAAAATGACACAAAGGCTTTGTGTTGCCATGATGCTGCTCTAGTGGTGACTGAGTGTTGTTCATAAAGTTTCTGTTGAGATCCTGAGGCTTTGGTTGTATTATTATGTCAATGGGATTGCTCTGGGTTGTGGTGTTTGGTTTATAGATGTAGTTACTCATTGCTTTGGACTGATTCCCATTGACAGGTACCCCCGGCATGGCTGAACTTTGGGGGCTGAACTGCTGCTGACGAAAGGAAGGGCTGGGAATTTTCTCTTGTCCGAATTGTCCTGGGGAAGGGCCTGATGGGGACAAGGTGGGCCAGCTGGATGGCTGAGGTTGCTGCTGCTGCTGCTGCTGCTGAATCAAGGCATGCTGTTGTCGGTTGGCTGCTATTTGTTTTAGCTGCTGAGCATGAGATACTTCTTGCCAGTTAGTCATTGGTCTATTTGAGACAGAAGAGACCTGTGACGACTGTGCTTGATTCTGAGGCACCGAAGGGATTGGTGAAGAGGTGGACATGGCAGCACTGGACATAGTGAAGGCTGGTCCTGTAGAAGAAGGCCTCATTTGTGGGGAGCCCACAGGTGCCTGAGTCAAGCCCGGTGAATATTCACTCTTTATCACTATTTTGTCCATCTGCAGAGAAGATCTAGCAGTGCCTCTCTGGTTTTGCTGCCCAAGATCAATGTTAAATGGCTCATCTTGTTTTATAGTGGCATTTATCATATTTTCTAGTTCTAGGTCACTCATTGGTGGCACCGATATGTTAGTCAGCTCATTAAACAGCTCCTGAAGCTCTGGGTCCATCATCTGTTCCCCTGTATCTTCCCCATATCTATTAGGGAAAATGTTTTCATGGGGCATCTGATCATCCAGGTGTTTGCTGCAAGATATGGTTTCTCCTGGTTCTTTCTTGACCTCTTTTAAAGGCATATTAAACATATGCCCACTAGAGTGCATACTGTTTGCTAGGTTGCTGGTCTTCCTTTGTGATCCTTGCCCCCCAGACAAGGTTCCTGACATTGATTGGCTTTGGCAATTGTTAACATGTCCGCCTTGTCCCATAGAAAGATTCTCACCCACTCGTATCCTCTTAATATCAAGGAAAGAGTTATCTGAAATACCATTGGGTCTCTTGTTGTTAACAGGTGATAGATTTACCACCAGCTTCCTCTTCAAGGTGCCCTGGAGCTGAAAGAAGTGGGGAGAAAATAAATAATTAAATGACATTCAAGATCCAATCAATAGTCAGCCAACAGCAGGTAGATACTAATTTGATGCTTATCACGAGAGTTTGAAAAATTATATAGCAAATATTGGGCAATAGAGTAGGATAATCTGGGAATTAGGAGACATTTGTGATACTAAAATTAATGGAGTTGAAATCGATTTCATAAATTTTAAGGCTAGGCTTATGATAAATTAATCTGACTTCTGATGTAACATAGAGCACAGAATTTCACCCAGTTATTCCAGTGTTTATTCCATAGAAGTGTTCTTACTGGCTGTCACTGAGTCTAAGGACTCTCTCTGAAAGATATTTCCAAAGGCAAAACGAGTAATTAGCCATCCACTCCCCACTGATTTTTGGCGTAGCCAGATTTACACCAGCTAATGATCCGGTCCATGAGATATCTTCTACTACTGTCCCTCCCCCCCCCCCACACAAATATGTAACCTCCTCAAAACAGCATTGGGAAGATATAGAAATCCATCAAACCACCATTCCCTCCCCCCATTTAACATAAAAGAACAAATGTCATGTTCCAAAGAACTGCCGTTTGCAAATCTACAATGTAGTTTAGTTCTTGCACTTTATAGCAAAAGACATGATGGAGCCTCATCCACCTAACTGAGTGCATTCAGTACACTGGTTTGTATTTTCTCTCTTTCATGGCACAGTGAGTGAGATTTTTGGGTGGTCATTCACACTACAGAGTGCAATGACTGTAATCTGGTTAGCATGTTTCTTTTAACTTAACACATGAGTCACTGTACTTTCCTTTGCATAAAACCAGAACACTACATTTCCTTTTGCCATCATCTTGCTATCATTTTGCTTATTAGAAATCATTCTCAAGTCCTCATTTTCTTCTTTATGGGAAATGGGGAAGTCCCTAGTCAAAGTACATATTTTGCTCTCCTATGTTTTGCTGACAGAAGTGCTATATAGATGATGATGAATAATGTATTCTGTGCATACAAGTGGGTTACCTGGCACTTCGGCCTTTCTTGATGAGCTTTGCATTTGCATTGACATTTTGAAACATGATTATTTGTTTAAAATGTCTTTTGGCCTTCAAATAACCCCCCACCCTCTCCAAGCTTATCATGAGAAGCAAGCTCCGCACAGACTAGGACAAACCAACTTAAAGTGGCACCAGACCTTCCAGAACAACAGATGTAAACCCTGTAGACATAATCTCCACTGCTGCAATGAACAATACCCCCACAACAAGGTCCACAGGATCTATACACGCCTATCAAAACATGTGGTTTGCCCTCATTCAGTGCACTAATGCCTCAATAACAATTATGTGGATGAAACCAGATAATCACTATGCTCTCGAATGAACTCACATAGGAAAATGATAAAAAGACCCAAGAACCCTATGGCCTGTGGGTGAACACTTTGCACAAAGTGATCACTCTATATCTGATTTCTCAGACCTCAGCCCCAAAGCAAACCCACACAACACTTTCAAAAGATGAGGCTAGGAGCTTTAATTCATTACTCTGGTAGGCACTAAAAATACGGCACTGAACAGAGACACTGGATTTATGGCTTATCACAACAGTCTGTAATGCGATAAAGCCCCTCCCGTGGCTTCTTTTCCCCACCAACTCCCTTCCTTTCTCCCCACTTCACCCTGAAGGGACTCCTAAAATATGTGTTAGTACTCATGCTAAACAATCTGTCCTACTTTGTATTCAGATGTGACATTCAGAATATGTTTCTCAGATCTCAAGGAGAGCTGTGTGTGGCTTAAAAAGCTTCTCTCTCACCAATAAAGGTTGGTCCAATAAAAGAGGTTACCTCATCCACTTTGTCTCTCTAACATCCCAGGACCAATGTGGCCATAATAACACTGCATTCATGAGATTCCTGACACACAGAGAAGAGGGTCACACACAAATCAGTGGTAACACTAGTAATAATATCAACAGCTCTGATTATCCTTTATAAAGCACGTATCGCTCACGGTTCTCAAAGTGCTTTACAAAGGAGGCCAGTATCATTATCCTCATTTTATAGGTGAGTAAACTGAAGCACAGAAAGGAAAAAGCAACTTGCCCCCAGTCACTGACAAAGCTAGGAATAGAGTCCAGGTCATCTGATGGACAAGCCAGTGAGATGGCTGCTGGATCACACGGCATCTTCCCTAAGTAAACTATGTAATGACAGTGTAATGAATGTCAAGTATTACAATATGAGTGTATTATTCTCAGACACATCTGGCAGGGCGGGGATGGGGGGACAGTGCATCCTGCTAATATACTTGCTGAAAAGGCCTATTCGTTTTTAAGTTTTTAAATCTTCAGTACACAGCAAATATTAATAAATTATCCTGACAACAGCTCTGCTGTTATGCACATTTTATGTAAGCAGCAACTGAGACAGAAAGAGTAAGAGGCAGATCCTCATGCCCTGATAGGGTAACTCTCTGCTCCTCAAGAGGTACAAAGGGACCTTCGAGCTGCTCATAAGGGGCTGCAGAGGATTCTACTTTCTGAGACTGATTTTCCCTCCCGTTTAGGCATGGGGGAGGGGACAGGAAAGGGAAACATATAAAAGATGGGACCAAAGCACTTGTGCTTGATTGGCTGGAGCAGTCCTATAGGACTAGACCAATCCCAGAGCCATTTTCCATGCTCTCTTTAGCTGGGTTGAGTTGTTCTGAAAACTGCAGTCACTTTATACTGCAAGGGTTTTCACCTGTATGTTTGGTGGTGGGTTGTGTTGTGTTTGAGTGAGTTATAATCCCTCCCCTGCACAGTGTCCCATCAGAAGCTTGAGAAGAACAATGCCTCTATACTAGCCTGGGAAGAGGGAATCAGCCAATCAATCCAATCACATTAGCTATGTTTTTATGTTGGCATCCACCATTGCAACATCTGAACATTCGTGAACAATTTGCATGGGGGCTGGGAGAGAAAGGATTAGACTTCATTCTAGTTAAAAAAACCCACACACATAAAAGGCACCTATTGAACATGCTCAGAACTAATTTTTCAAACGGCCGATAACTATTTTAATTGCCCAAGCAAAGCACATGCACCTCATGGCGGGGGGGGGGGGGGGGGGGGGGGAGGGGAAGAGGGAGAAATCAGCCAGTTCAATTTTAAACATCAGCAGTTCACACTGTAAGGGAGGACTTTAAGATTTGGCTCACTGTATACATGACAAAAAATGTTTGCACCTAACACAAACATATTTTTCAGGCCAGATGTGTTTGTGATTATAAATATAAGGTGATTTGAACTGTGAAATACTGAAAACATCTATGATGGGAAATCTGACAGTAACTGGGAGCCGAAGAAGTCCTTTGTGTACAATGCCATCCCACAAAGGTTAGGCAGTACTTAACATCAAAGTGTTTCCTGGTAGATAATATTATTCTAAGATCGTTTGATAAGCAGGGTGCTGTGGGTTCATGCACTTACCACGAGGGAGCTCTGGATTATTAACTGCTTAAAATACTGGTTGAGACAGTGCAGTACTTTTACTGAACCTGCAGCGGAATAGTGCCAACAGAATGCAAAACTCTAGAGATGAATGACCTAAATTTCACTGAGGGACAAAAGGAAAAATCACTTCACATTTCAACCCTATTGTTAGGACTTAAATGGGAGTTAGGAGATGTATAAATCTTGTGCTAGCTCTTCTGCTGAGGGGTGAATTTTACAAAACTATAGTGTCTAAAAATGATCATGATGGTGATGAATTTTTTCAGCGTTACCAAATTTCACTCTCACTGATGCTATTGTAAATCTGGAGTAATTCCGTTGAAATGTTATAGTGGAGCAAAATATTGGAGGAAATTTCAGTTTTTGTTGAAAACACCAGACTTAGAACTAAACTTTTTTTTTTTTTGCTAAAACGCTTTCAAATTTTTGTTGAAATAAACAAGATGTTTTCTTTGGAGGTTCAGAAAAAATGGAAAACTTTCAAAAGTTCCAGGAAAAAATAATTGGTATTTTTCAACCAGCTCTTTTAACAACACGAGGGCCTGATTCTGACACTGGCTGCATTCACAGGTGTTGCACGTAGGTGACCAAGGACAAATTTTGGCCATCACTATTGGCAAATGACAAGGATCTTTTTAAAACTCCTTTTTTTAATTTAGTCTCCATTTCCTTATAAAAGTTTGCTTGGTGCAGGTGCTTCTGTTGGATGACACTCCAGAGTTCATATTTCACCCTTACTTTTAAAGATTGTGTGTGGATATGGCATGTATGAAAAGTGCTAGCGTTGCAGACTTAAGTCTTCTGGCTTCCCACACAAGTAATGCAGAGTCTCTCCATTCTGGCCTATCAGGTTACGTCTACACAGCAGGGCTAAAGTCGAATTAAGCTATGCAACTTCAGCTATGTTAATTGCATAGCTCAAGCTGAAACAGCTTAACTCGGCTTTAGGCGCTATCTACACAGCAGGAAATTGAAGAAAGAATACTCTTCCTTTGACTTCCCTTACTCCTCGTGAAAGGAGGTTTACCATGAGTTGGAGTAAGTCCTCCAGCTCAACATTATTTCAAAATAAAGGCTTGTAGTGTCGACATGCTCTTTGTTATTTCAGAATAACATCAGTTATTCTGAAATAACATGGCTGTGTAGACGTACGCTTAACCTACGTCTATATTACAACACTATTTCGGGATACTGGAGTATCTCAAAATAGCTATCCCGAGTCTTCACAGCAAGCCCATTATTTTGGGCTCACTATTCCAATGTCCCTAAACCTCATTAGATGAATAAGGGACGTTTCGGAATAGCACTTTATTTCAACATTTGGCACTGTGTAGACAGGGCTAAATAACTAAATAACCTATTTTGAAATAGCATCGAAATAAGATACGTAATTTGCGTAGCTCAAATTGCGTATCTTATTTTGAGCTAGGGTGCAGTGTAGATGCACCCTTAGTGATCAGGAAGAACATCCTAGTATGGGTAGCAGATAAACTCAGTTTCCATACCTAATCAATCCTTGACCTGCCTGCAGAGATGATCAGTTTGTATCAACTGTGAACATTTGTCTTCTTGAAATGTCTGTACCTAGCCACAACGGGCTAGACTGAACCACCAACTCATTTCATGGACGCAAACTTCAGACAGTAACAACTTTAAGTCATCAGGCTCCAGTCTCCTAAGTCATCACTGGAAATTCCATACCCAGCGTGGCAGTGTTAACTTTTACTTTAAAACAATGGATGATTTGCAGCACAAACTCATGCATGCAAAACCTTCATGTATGTTGCTACCAACTTCAAAACAAGTGATTATCATACTTCGAAACGGAGTGAGGTAGAAAACATGGTGACATTAAAAATTCATATGGTGTAGTAGTTTTGACATGAATACAAACATCTTTGCACCTGCTTTTGTAAAAACAAAATACAACCAGAGCTGCTTTAGAGCTTTGCTCTCATACTTTTCCCAGTCTCAGATTTGTTGTACAGTTGTGCTGATTGCATTGATAGAGCTGCTGTCAATAATATTTTTTATATTTTGGGAGGTGGATAGGATTTTAAACTAGCTATATGAAGTTACTGAAAATAATCAAAGAAAGGATTTTTCCAGAAATTTTGTGAAAAAAAATGTAAAAACAAAAAACAAAAAACCCATTTCAAAGAAGAACACAATGCCGTTCAGCGTTCCCTGTAAGCTGAGTGCTTGGTTGGCTGCCCAGTAGATTCAAATTCCTCCCAGCTGATTGGCACAGCACCCATAGCTTCCCACAGCCTGCAGCACATGTTTCTTTTAGTGATACACATCTGCATATGCCTTAGTGCACGTAACAAAATTTATTCTGCACATGGAGGAAAACATTAGAGGGAACATGGTTGCAGATAATTTATTAATTGCATTGTGGTAGTCCTCTAATGGCCTCTATCATAGCTCAGGGTCCCATTGTGCTAGGTACTCTGTGTCTTCCACTACCTGGACATGACAGTGGGCTTCCTTAAGGATTTAGGACATGAACCTGCCAGATGCTATTGAAACCATTCCTCCTACGGTGAGATTTATTCACATTATTTCAAGAGTAAATCCAATGAAACTCTCAGCATCTGGCACAATCTGGCATTTAATTTCACTGGAACTTGGTCCAACTAGGACCATCCCAGACAGGTGCCTGATATCTTCCCAGTGTTGTCTCTTTTCCCATTGGGATGGAAACTGAGGACTGCAAAGAGATGGAATAAAACTCCCTTTGCTACCCCTACCAGGGTAATGCCTCCAGAGTGTTCTCCCTCTCCAGTGCTGCTTTCTTAATTCTGCAATGCTAAGCCCTCTGGGTCCAGGAAGGAACAAGAGTCCTTATAATACTCTAAGAACACAAAAGCTGCTACTAAGATCTGGGGAAAATGACCTTCTACCACTGCTATTATTACACGGTAGATTAAATCATCCAGCTGTTTTGACAGTTCTCTCCTGCTGAATGTGGACCTGACCTACTTGCAGTTGAGTGTTGAACTATGGTAAGGCCTGGCTGGCTTCACTGAGTCTTCTTGAGATTTAATACACTCAGTCTTGTTTTGAGCAGCAGGCCTCTTGTCTACCACGTTTGCTGCATGAAGAACAAAGCTGAAACCATAAATTTTTTATCTTGATATTAGCTTTCACTTGTCTTGGTTTAAAACACAGGACAAACATGACACATATTACGGAGATTATACCACAAAGTCCAATCTCCAGGGTGAAGTTCATCTTGGAAAAATCTTAATTATTCAAGATGGATTGAATTCTGGGAATTCAGTTACCCTTATAGCCGACAGTGGCACAACACAACCAATGCTCTTGCTAACAAAATTGATTAAGAAGTGATACAAGTCTTTCCCCCACTTACTGTAATAAACATCACTAACTCAGAAATTATAGTAACAGATAAGGATGTTCTCCAGCTGACAAGTATCCATTTAATTCTTGTTAGTTGGGGGACACGGATGGAATAGTAATCACTGTGTTAAAATCCCACAATTTACCTTCACTTATGGAAAAGCAACATCTCTTGCCAACGGACATTACCAACATACAAATGCATCTATATTATCCACAGTGCACTGTCTAGAAACGCAACATCATGGCTTTGGTCCAAGTTGCTGAAACACAATAATTATATCTCTTACGCAGATTCTGCCTCTGATGGATTATAAATTTCATGTCTAGTTCTTAGTGTTTAAGGAGAATAGGAACACAGAGAAACAGTACAGCCTTAAATAGGTCACAATTGCTAATCAGGATAGAGCATTTGTAATTTGGTGCAAAACAAATAGGCATGAAAGATCTGCATTCCTTATGCGATGCTCTGTGTATTTTTCTTTTAGAAGACATTCAGTTCTTTTCTCTCTCCGATCCCTTTCAACCATGAATAAATTAACAATCACGTTATGTGAAATCTACAAAAATTAATGCCAACATTTATTACCATGAAATGTGGAGCGAAAAGTAATGCAATCTGAGCTTGGGAAAATACAACTGCCTAACTGATCCTATCCCGATCAAAAGGAAATATCAAAGGCATGATAAATGGTGACAGGATGATCAGGCATGTAAAAGAGGTCACCCAACACCACCCAGCACGTTGTTTATCAGTTTTGTAAATCAGCTTAAAATACTTAAAACGCGCACTGTCTCACACAGGAAGCTCCTAATCCTCAAAAAATGTGGCTGCTGCTATTTGATTTGCCTTTTAGACACCACCACGTATAGTAGATTTACACTAAGCGATTACTGGGTGCAGTCTGGCAATTTTTTTTCAATGTAGCAATGCCTGCAGAATTAATTTTGCGGGGGCTTGATTATACCACATGCCTAGATTTGTATTACAGGTCTGTGCCCCTCCTATACAACACTAAACTGGAGTTTAAAAGTTCAGTCAGTGGAGGGAGAGAGAGAGAGAGCAGACATACAACCAACACTAGCAACAAGGAAATAACCACACCACTCAGAGTTCTTACAAATCAACATATGTCACCTAGGAGACTCAGGCCAACCCTTTGGTTTTGAGGTCTTCCTCAGGGCAATTTATAGTCCACTGGAGACAGTCATTGCTTTGAGTTGAAACCTCCCTTCAGCATATTACCTGGTTATTCTTCCAATATCATACAGTCTCTACCATTGGAGACGGGAAAATATTCCTCCACTGTTTTCACCAAGGTGCTTAGAAACAAAATCAACAAAATCATTCCTCTTTGGAAGGAAGGGTAAATAATCTTTCGGCAAAAACTTCAGTGGATAAGTGAAATTTAAGATCAAATCTAGACCTGGCATAGAAACAACTTCCAAGGAATTCAAGAGGAGTTGATGGTTTAATTGACCCATACTGGCATTCAGCCTCTGCTCTCTCTGTATATAAATTGCCTGGACTGCAATGTCTTGTTGCTTACCTATGGTACTGTAACAGAGGGTGCTATCTTGCTATTTGATCACAGACTTGGAACATATATGATGGAAGTAATAAAAATCCTCTTCCTTTGACTGGCTGTGAAATGAAAGCAAACCAGTTTGGGATTTCAAGAAATACTGTATACATATAAATAAGCTCCAGTCTATGGCATCACCTATGCAGTATACTATGCACCTCTTCTGTTAGGCTAGCAACAAGTGTGGACAAGAAGACCACTGTCAGCACTGATATGGAGGTTCAAGGCATACAGAAGAAGTCCCAGCATGAATTGATACAAGTGAACTGTTCTCACAAATCTTTCCAATAACCTGAGCCTCCTAAATTCCTGTTCTGCAGGAAACAGCCCAGGAAAGAGAAAATTAGTTTCTTATGTGTCCATTCACTGTGTAAGTCACAAAAAGTTGTAACTGTGGCAACAAGCATATCACAAGGTCCTTAGCTGAGAATTCCCAGAAGAAGCTTGTTAAAGATGCACACACAGATCAATGTGACATGTGACGGTAGATAACTGGTAAATGAATCTTTATAGCAAATTTATGAACTTCACCTTCCAATGGATGTCACAGAATACTAGAACTGGAATACTAGATCTGGAAGGGACCTCGAGAGGTCATCGAGTCCAGTCCCCTGCCCTCATGGCAGGACCAAGCACTGTCTAGACCATCCCTGATAGATGTCTATTTAACCTGCTCTTAAATATCTCAGAGATCGAGATTCCACAACCTCCCTAGGCAATGTATTCCATATATATATACAGGGCTCAACAATTAGTGTAATCTACTCGCCCATGGCGAGTAGATTACAAGCCGACAGAGCCACGCAGCGCGATCAGCGCATGCGCAGCGCGATCTGTGCATGCGCAGTGTGCCGAACCGCGCGGCTGGCAAGCAGGGCTCACCGCTGCTTGGCGAGCCCTGTATATATATATACACACACATACATACAGGGGAGGAAGAAAACTAAAGATACTAGCAACAGCTTAACTATGCAAGATATTGGACTATTATGCTATTCCCTTAAGGGAGAGCATCATTTTGGTGGCTCTTTACTTGGCATAGATAATCCAACTATTGACCAATTCAACAGATTCTGAATACAATGAAGCAGATTTGCTAAGGAAGCAATGACTTTCTTTAGGCCCTGATACAAAACCCACCGGAGTCCAAAAGAGTCTTTGAAAGTACTTCATGGGGCTTTGGATGTTTCCTCTTGATTGTAAGGTTCTGTATTTTTTGAAAAATAATTAGGGACCATAAAATAAATAATTAACAGTCCCAAATGTGAAAAATGACAGGTTTCCAAATTCTAATTGGTGCTAATGGGAGATCAGTACCTGTGAAAATCAGGCCACTCATAAGTGCTGAAATATGGAGCCTAACTTTTAGCATCTTTTTCAAAAATCTGAGCTGAAATGGTCAAAAAGTCCTTTTCTCTTTAGATCACCAGTTCAAATCTGGCCTAACTTCGAAGTGAGTGGAAGGCATTACAATGTGATGGCTGTTTGTCAGCCTGCTTATATATTGAAAAGGGATCTCTCGGAGGGGCCAGGTAAAAGTATTTCTTGACAGGACGTTGTGGTCGGAAGGAGGAGCATTATGCTTTTTCTTCTGAATCCTCACTTTTGTAGTGGTTCAGATACACTTTGATGGTAGAATGATTTTGGTGATGGTCAACGCTTGAAAGGTTGTCTATGATACTTCCTCTGTAGTGTTGGTGTATATATTCCCAGGAAACGGAAGGTGGCCCTTGAGTCTTTCAAGGATCCCTTTCACTAGTTAAATTCCTTCCTTCCTTCCTTCCTTCCCCACTGTAACATAATTAGCTGGGTGGCATATGAATTTCCCCTGAGTGGCCACACAAATGTACACACAGCTTACAAGGAACACTGCCCACAACCAGCCTTTTAGGTATAATGATGGAATAGCCAGATGTGTTGATGGCTCACTAAAAGGAATTCACTCTCCCAATGGCCACCTCAGAAGACTTTTCACAGAGAGCATGCAGACAATGGAGAATGCTTGACCAATGGGGGTGGACCCCATCCATCATGGAAACAAATCTTTCCAGGAATCTGGATGAAATCATAAAAGAAGGTAAGTGACATCATAACTTGGCCTCTCCCCTCCAGTCCCCACAACTTAACACCTGGAAACATGTCTGAAGAACAAAGATTTTGAACTTGTGGGGGAGGAGTGGTCCCACATTGGAAAAGAATCCCAGCCTATGTATTGAGGATCTGTGATTGGTTTGTACCATCTGTCAGGGTAAGAACCTCCTTGATTCAAATCCTGTTTAGTTTGTAGAACTTAGTCTGCAAATTTTTGTTTCTTAAGTAACCAACTCTGATCTCTATACCTGCTATTTATAATCACTTAAACCCTATCTTTCTGTACTTAATAAACCTGTTTTATATTTTATCTAAAACAGTGTGTTTTGGTTTTGGTTGAAGGGCTTGGGAAATCTCAGCTCAGTTTACAAAGGCTAGTGAGTGTCCTCTCCACACTGAGTGTGGGACAGACTGGCTAACAAATTTACATTGGCCAGGCTTCTGAGCAGAGCAAGATGGTACAGTTTTGGGATACAAGACTGGGGAGAATTCACTGGAGTCTCTCTACTGTTGGTGTATGAGTGGCTGCAAAATCATTCATGCGATTATTTGGCTAACCGTATAGTCGATACAAATTGTATCGACTATATGATTAGTCAATAAGCGCCTCTGCAGAGCCGCAGCAGGGGTAGCTCCAGAGGGGCTGACTTGAGCCAGGACTGAGCAGTCCTGGCTCATGCCAGCTCCAGAGCCACCTGTGCTGCGGCTCTGCATTTTAAATGTAGTAAGAGCCTAGTGGCGCAGAGGTGCAGCAATCAGTGTGAGCTGGGACTGCTCAGTCTCGGCTTGCGCTGAGTCCAGCAGCCCCTGTTCATGGCAGACAGGGTTATCCACCATGAAGAGGGCTGGTGCCAGAGCAGCCCCTGCTCCTGGCAGCCAGGGCTGGCCACGGACATAGGCTGCTGCCTAAGCTGCCCCTGCCCGCAGCCAACTCTGGCCGCTGCAAACAGGGGTTGTTTGGTGGCAACAGACCCTGCTCGCGGGGGAGGGGAGCAACTCCCCGCTGGGACCCTTACGGACAAGGACTGCTGCACAGCAGCATCCCCTATTCCCCTCTGCTGCCTCTAATAGAAGCAGTGGAGTGGGGGGGGGAAGGGGAGAGGTGGCAATGGCTCTCACAGAGGCAGCGAAGGGGGGACACTTCAGGGAGCATGGGGCAAGCGGGGACTGCTTGAGTCCTTACTCGCCCTGCGGTCCCTGTGGCACTTTTGCCTTTGAAATGTACAAGAGCCCTCCGGGGCTGTGCCTCTGTGCCTTGCTGTGCCTCTGCCTCTCCTGCCCCTCGCAGAGACGATGCTGGGGGATCCACCTTCATTGAGCCTCTCCTGAGGCAGGGTGTGGTAGACCACAAGGCTTCCAGCAAGGGGCCTTGAAGGGCCCAGCAGGGGAGGGGGTATAGGTAGCACCATGGAGACGATGCTGGAGGGAACCGGCTTTTAAGCCAGCTCCCCTTAGCACCAACTCTGTCCCCTCCCTTCCCCCCACTGCCTCTCTCTGATAGAGGCAGCAAGAGGTGGGGGCAAGCAACTAGTCGAGTCGACTATCTGATAAGCATTTGCTTATCGGATAGTCGACTAGTCGCTTTCATCCCTACATTGAAGCATCCCAGCCTTGGAAACACCCTTGATGGCTTTCATTTACACATTTAAAAATCATAAACCATTCCATACTCCATATGTCTAATTTTATACACAAGAACAATAGATACATACACCAAAATAGGATAAACATATCCAGTGGATTAAGACATTAAGATTGATAGGTTACATGAGGCAATTTGGCCAAAGCATCTTTGACATGCATATTTGTGTTCCTAAGTCCATTTCATAAAGCATGGGGGTGGAGGGGCCTGTCACAATATAGACACCAACACTCCAAGAAAAATCATCTTTTCATCCTTCAAGTGGCCTCCAGAAAGGCTGGTTGTCAGGGCAGCAGGGTGAAAACTTGCCAGCAAGACCTGTTCTGATGGATACATTTATTTAGTGAGTGTCTATTAGGCATTTTACAACTTGAGTAAACATGTACAAAAATTCAAAGAGATCCATATCTAGAAAGGAATCTATTGTATTCCATCCCCTCACCTCAGGCCCCAGCTCTAGGAAAAGTCTTGACAAACAAGTAGGCTTTGCAGCTTGCACATCTGAGCTGTGGATGAGAATTCAGAGTTATTCTTCAGGGCTGTTGGTGCTCTAGCAGACATGGATGACTCAATTCTAAGAGCTGTCAATCAAGACCCCTTTCATGAGAGCTTGGGGCAGGGACAAGAATGGGGAATGGGGGGAGAATGTTTTCCCACTATTCATAAGTATAATTGCACTTCCCAACTGCATGTATGCCAGTATTGATCCACATAAATATATGCAGCGTGGACCACTGTTTAAATAAAATAAATAATGGACCAGAGTCTTAGCTGGTGTAAATGGGTGTAACACCTTTGACTGGCCCAGTGTTTTTATGAATCAGGGGTGATGGCTGAGATCTTATTATGAATCAGCATTTACTGTAACTGTGGATTCCACCAGGAATGTTTGACAGATGGCTGTTGCAATCGATGCTTTAGTTTTTTTCTCCTGTGATACAGAGTTTTATTGAAAGAATTCAGTGGAGCTGGCTGGACACCAACATCTCTTGACCATTTGAGAAGAGCGAAAAAGGAGTCTTCTAGCAAATAGCATTGGTGAGTAGCTGGGACAATGAATTAACAATCTCTGACTTTTCCCTTCCCTCTGTTCTCAAAGATGTTAGTAACAAAAGCTGGCAGGCTGAAAGGCCTGTGCTGTCAGGGGGGAATGCTGACATCCATATTGTCAGTTCAGAAACAGAGCTTTTGCATTTACACAGATATGCCCATTCTCACTGAAGTCACCTCCTGTAAAAATAATGCTGGAGTGTGCCTAGTGTCTGATCTCCACTCTAGTTCTGAAATCAGTTTGCAGTTAATCAAAATATTAACCAACAAAGTGCAATTTACCCAGGCTTTTCTTTTGCAAACAGGGAATTTTTAAAGAAAAAAAAATTCTTTACCCTCTGAAGTCAATAGGGCTGAATGAAAGTAACCCAGGGTACAACTTGATTTTCTATTTCCAAGGTACCCCATTAAAAGGCTGCAGTTTTCTACTCCTCAGGAGGCAAATTCATCCTGGTGCAAAGGGCCAACACCAGGCCAATGACTACTAAAGTGTCTCATTTATGGTCTCAGAATAGGACACACTGAATAGGTCAGGGGACTTCAGTCACTCAGTCAGAGGTTATGGGCCTACTACAGAGATGGAGGTGGTGGTAAGGGAGGTTCTATGCTCTGTAATGTGCAGGAGATCAGACTTGATGATTTTGCTGGTGCCTTCTAGCCTTAAAATCTAGGAATCTTGCACTGCCCCCTCTGAGCTGGCACTCCCACAAAAATAAGATGAGTTATTCTTGCAGTGGCAAAGAGGGGGCTTATCAATGGGAGACTTGCCTTGAGGAGGGGGTGATGATGTATCACTATGACAACATCTGAAGAAGCAGATTTTGCTCATGAAAGCTCATAATACCATCTACATGTTTTGTTCGTCTTTAAGGTGCTACTAGACTATTTGTTGTTTTTTAAGTTTTTCAACATAAAATATGTATTTCTAGCAACTGCTCTACTGAGATACAATTTCCATTTTTATTTAAAAAGTAGGGAAAATACATCCAGAGCCTAAGAAAATTAGGTACATTTTGCATTGGGGTGGCTGTGGTTAAAGCACCAGGGAAAGGTTTGACGGCACAGGCCAAACGGCGTGACAAAAGGCTCTTTCTTTCTTGTTAAATATTCAGTGCGGCCTAGTCATCTATGGCTTTTAAACTGTAGCCACCATCCATAAATGTTAACTTTTTAATAAAAAAGTTCAGCCCGGGATGTTTGTAATCCTCCTGATTTAGATGTTTTAATAATGTGGGAGTTTATCTTGGAAAGATGGTAACTGCCAAGGAATGAAAACTGTATCGGTGCCTACCTCAGGCCAGGGACCCAGATAGAAGAATGAAAAAATAATATGTATTTGACAAATAACATACACACCTCTCTTTTAAAAATGATTTCAAAACAATTCAAGTTACATGCAGCATTTTATTGGGTAAGACACTTTCCCAAGTGAGGTAACCCATTACATATTAATTTTGTATTTTGATATAATTAGTAGGGTCTTTCAATTTAATTACCTTAATAATAACACTTTCAATTAAGTATTTCACATTTCATTTACATTACTATAGATCAATAAGGCAGTCATTAAATGTTAAATTTATTAAACATCATTTGGGGCCTGTTCTAATGTGCCCTGAAGTCTACAATAATCTTTCTACATTAGTCTTATCAATAAACTAGACAAATACAACTTAGATGGGGCTACTATAAGGTGGGAGCATAACTGGCTAGATAACCGTTCTCAGAGAGTAGTTATTAACGGTTCACAATCCTGCTGGAAAGGTATAACAAGTGGGGTTCCGTAGGGGTGTGTTTTGGGACCGGTTCTGTTCAATATCTTCATCAACTATTTAAATATCGGCATAGAGAGTATGCTTATTAAGTTTGCAGATGATACCAAGCTGGGAGGGGTTGCAACGGCTTTGGAGGACAGGGTCATAATTCAAAATGATCTGGACAAATTGGAGAAATGGTCTGAGGTAAACAGGATGAAGTTTAATAAGGACAAATGCAAAGTGCTCCATTTAGGAAGGAACAATCAGTTTCACACATACAGAATGGGAAGCGACTATCTAGGAAGGAGTATGGCAGAAAGGGATCTAGGGGTTATAGTGGACCACAACCTAAATATGAGTCAACAGTGTGACGCTGTTGCAAAAAAAGCAAACATCATTCTAGGATGCATTAACAGGTGTGTTGTGAGCAGACATGAGAAGTCATTCTTCCGCTCTACTCTACGCTGATTAGGCCTCAGTTGGGTATTGTGTCCAGTTCTGGGCACCAAATTTCAAGAAAGATATGGAGAAATTGGAGAAGGTCCAGAGAAGAGCAACGAGAATGATTAAAGGTCTAGAGAACATGACCTATGAAGGAAGACTGAAAGAACTGGGCTTGTTTAGTTTGGAAAAGAGATGATTGAGAGGGGACATGATAGCGGTTTTCAGGTATCTAAAAGGGTGTCACAAGGAGGAGGGAGAAAAATTGTTCTTCCTGGCCTCTGATGATAGGACAAGAAGCAATGGGCTTAAACTGCAGCAAGGGAGGTTTAGGTTGGACATTAGGAAAAATTTCCTAATTGTCAGGGTGGTTAAACACTGGAATAAATTGCCCAGGGAGGTTGTGGAATCTCTATATCTGGAGATATTTAAGAGTAGGTTAGATAAATGTCTATCAGGGATGGCCCAGATAGTACTGGGTCCTGCCATGAGGGCAGGGGACTGGACTCGATGACCTCTTGAGGTCCCTTCCAGTCCTAGTATTCTATGATTCTATGATTCCATGATCAGCTTCTTTGGGAGAAGGGGAGGTAGGTGGTAGAAAATGTATTTAACTGGCCTATGTTGATGGCTTTTTTATATTGTGTGTGGGAAGAGATAAATGATTATCTCTTTTTTATTGTGTGGGGACAGCAATCCATTATTTGGCTATGTTAATTGCTAACTAAGGCTTTGTCTAAACTACACAGCTTTTAGCCACATGTCTGTGCTGCTAAAAGTCAGGCAGTGTATAAATACTTCCACCCTCTATGAGCAGCGGTCATTTTGTCAACAGGAGCTGTTTACACAGCAAAACTTTTGTTTTTCAGGGTGAGGGGCAGGGAGGGGGTTTAAGCACCTCTGAATGACAAAGTTTTGTTGTTCAGTTGGCAGTGTGGACAAAGCCTGTGGAGCTGGCTCTTGCAATAAGCTCAGCACAGGCCAAATTCTCTGCACTCAAGGGGTTGCAGGGAATTCAATGGAGTTTTGCTGACACAGACCAGATTTTAGGCAGGGAGCGTAAATAATGAGAGGTCCTTCACAGCACAGGATGATGTTCATTGGTTATTTTATACATTGTAAGAAATTAAGTAAATTCATGTGTAACCCTCCTGTTCACGAGCCTAGCATGAGGTTATTCAACATAGGGGAAGCCTTGTGATTTTTTACACAACTCTGAGAGACTAGGCCTGAGGCTTCTTTGTGTGCTCTGCGTTGTGTATTAGTGTGTGTGCACCTCAGACCGGACCCACTCAGACAAACCACCAGGAACAGGCTTTATTCTGTAAAGAACACAAAACAGGATCACAGTTCAGCAGCCCCCCTCTCTGCCTGCCGCCTGTGTGCTGAGATCAGAGGGGACATCCCGTCAGGAACCAGGAAGTTCTCCCATCATGCCACAGTTCGTAATCTACAACTTGTTGTTCCCAGGGGTGCTGCTGAGGCTCACTGGACCTTGGGCTACACATGCATTCCGATTTGCTAATAGGCATTTACTGGGAATCACTAACCAGGTCAATATGTTCTCCCACCGACTGGTGATCTTCACTGCACAAGCTTTAATATTAACTTTTTAAAACTTCAGTAGAAAGGGCTTCTGAAATAACTACATGTCTGTAGCCTTTCAAAAGACAAGAATGCAGGGATCAAATAATATATCAGGTAGAGAAGAAGAACATTTGTCTTCTTAAAATGCATCAGATGCTACCAGAAAGAGTCATGCTTTACAGAGAAAGTCAATGGAAAGATAAGGAGAAGAAAGATAGTAAGAGATGAAGGGAGTCATGTTAGTAAAGAACACAGGCGAGACTGCCAGCCAGCCAGATCAGTAAAATGAAGGAGGGGCCTTTCAGCCTCTCCCAGCTGTGGAAGGCTGCAGAGAGATGACAAAGAGGAACACTGTGACTGGAGAATCAGGAATAGATGGATATATGTTTAGGCCCCGATCATGGAAAAATGTATGCACATGCTTAACTTGACTCACAAGAGTTGTCTCATAGACTTCAGTATAAACATATGTAAGGTCAGGACCACAGAGAAATACTTCAGGGTACAGTAAAACCATGGAGAATTGTAAAGGGTGGAAAGGCCAGTTTTAAATTGGTGTCACTGATGAATTGGGTTCAGATATTTCCACTTCCTGATATGCGAAAAATCAGGTGTTTCCAACTTTCTATCCTTCATGAAGTTTAGAGAGTAGAGCTGATCAGACAGTGGATTTGCCATCCAGTGAAATACTGAAATTTCTAATTTTTTCTTCACAATTTGGGACAAAATCAATTTTGAAATTTTTTTGTGAAACAAAATGTTTAAAACATTTATTTCAGGCCAATAAAAATGCCTGAAATTTAAGTTTTGACTCCTTTTAATTTTATTTGATATAGTAATTTCAAAATGAAAAATCAAAACTATATGTAACCCACACACCTAGGCTAAGTCTACACTGCAGAGTTTTTGCGCAAAAACTTGCGGAGCGTCCACACTACAAGTGCATTCTTGTGCAAGAAAAAGTACAGTAAATCATAAGAACACTGGGCTTTTTGCACAAGAGTTATTCCTCTTTCTATGAAAGAGGAATGTGGACGGGCAACAGGCTAAAATGGCCATTAGAGCTTTCTTGCGCAAGAGAGCATCCACACTGCTATGGACGCTCTTGCGCAAAAGCACATGGCAGTGTGGATGCGCTCTTGTGCAAGAACTCTTACGCAAAAAGTTCTTGCGCAAGAAGCGTGCAGTGCAGACATAACCCTAGTGTGGTTCACTGCCCCATGTAGTGGCATTTAGACCACTTACAGCCAGAGATAAGAACAAGGGAGCTCTACAGCCTAAGCTGAGAGCCAGTTGGCTTTATAGCTCAAGCTGTAGAGCAGGGGTGGGCAATAATTTTTTACCAGGGGCCACTTCAGAAATTTTTGAAGTGGTCCCGGGCCACCCCATAAGGGGCAGGGCCTCAAGCAGAAGAGCCAGGGGCGGGACACTTCCATGGTTCCCCACCCACAGACCCTGATTCACCTGGAGGTGGAGGAGTGTGCAAAGTCTTTGCCCCCCTCTCCCCTGAGAGGACAGCTGGCGGTTCCCTCTCTGTAACCATGCCCCTGGTGGTGGGAGGAAACTTCATGTGCTTCCTCTTGCTGTCCCCAGGTCAATCAGAACCTGGGGAGGGGGAGCAGGTGAAATCTCTTGCTCCCTGCCCTCTCCCTGCAAGGGAGTGCTGCACTTAAGAGTCAACCTCCAGCTGAGCAGCAGTTGGCAGTCGACTTTAACTGCTGAGCCTCTTGCAGGGCGGGAGGAGACTTCACGTGCTCCCTGCGCCACCAAGCCCTGATTGGCTTGTGGGTGGAGGGAGCGTACGAAGTCTCCTCTCACCCTGCCACGAGCATGTGGGGCTTCTAAGCACTGCACACTCCTTGCAGGGTGGGAGGAGATTTTGCGTGCTTCCCCCCGCCCCCAGGCCTTGATTTGCCTGGGGGTAGGGGCAGTGGCAGGGCCTCTGTGGGCTGGATCAACTTGCTTGGCAGGCTGAATCTGGCCTATGGAGGCCCTTTTGCCCACCGCTGCTCTAGAGGCTCCTACACTAAGCTCCAGAGGTCCCTGATTCAAATCTGCTGGGTGGTGGTTACATTTATACCTACAAAAGTGTTAGAACAAGACGGACATTTTCAAAAGCGATTTAAAAAAAATATTATCAAAACGGATACATTTAGTGAAAAATTAAGGTTTTATTGAACAGCAGTTGGGGAGAGAAGACTGTTTCAACAAACTTTTTCTGATCAACTCTCTCAAAGAATACATATTAGGAAACACAAGACCGAAGAGTTGGAATGCTCAAGATGGAAAGTGAATTTCAACAAAGGTTGGATCAAGCCAGGCAAGGTAAAAAGGAGATTAGACTATGTGCCAAAGGATGGACAAAATCACAGACAAAGGAGATGAAGGAGGTGTATCAAAGATGACTCACTATGTTGTTTGGCACCGGCAGTCAAGTTAAAGTTTGACTTAAGGAGAGTGTAAGCTGATACTTACTCCAAAAGGAGTTCTAATTCTTAGAATTAAAAATTTGATATATGAGTGGACTTTGAGCAATAGGATTTGTGGATAACTCTTTCTAGCCCACATCACAAGGCTGTCGCCAGCCTCTTCCATAGCATGATTGCCTTTCAAGTCTGCTATCTTGAAAAGTCTTTCAAGGGAGAAACATTCACTGGGAAGGGAGTAGAGTGTCCAGCTCTGAAAGCGTCACCAAGAGGCACGTACATAAACATCTTTATTGTGATACAAGATGTGCCCCTTATTTTTAGAGCTAAAGTAAAGAAGTTCTGAAAACAAAAAGCATAGTGAGTCATACTGCATGCTGCTTCTGCACTCTGGGCCTATCTGAGATCACATATAATAATACTGCATTACTTTTATATAGCACTTTCCATCAGCTTTCCCAAAGTGCTTTACCAAGGAGGGCAGCATCCTTTTCCCTATTTTGCAGATAGGGAAAAAAACACAGAAAAGAAGTAGGTTGCTGAAAGGGGAACTACACAAAAATGAGGAAGTTAGTTAAACAGAAATTGAAAGGTACAGTGACAAAGGTAAAATCTCTACAAGCTGCATGGAAACTTTTGAAAGATACCATAATAGAGGCCCCACTTAAATGTATACCCCAAATTAAAAAACACAGGAAGAGAACCAAAAAAGTGCCACCATGGCTTAACAACCAAGTAAAAGAAGCAGTGACAGATAAAAAGACATCTTTTAAAAAGTGGAAGTCAATCCTAGTGAAGAAAATAGAAAAGAGCATAAACTTTGTCAAATTAAGTGTAAAAATACAATAAGAAAAGCCAAAAAGGAGTTTGAAGAACAGCTAGCCAAAAACTCAAAAAGTAATAGCAAAATGTTTTTTAAGTACATCAGAAGCAGGAAGCCTACTAAAAAACCAGTGGGGCTCTTGGACAATCAAGATGCTAAAGGAGCACTCAAACATGATAAAGTCGTAGCTGAGAAGCTAAATGAATTCTCTGCTTCAGTCTTCACGGCTAAAGATATTGGGGTGATCCCAAACCTGAGCCATTCTTTTTAGGTGACAAATCTGAGGAATTGTCCCAGATTGAGGTGTCATTAAAGGAGGTTTTGGAACAAATTGATACATTTCACGGTAACAAGTCACCAGAACCAGATGGCATTCACCCAAGAGTTCTGAAATAACTCAAATGGGAAATTGTGCAACTATTAACTGTGGTTTGTAACCTATCCTTTAAATCAGCTTCCGTACCTAATGACTGGAAGATAGCTAATGTGACGCCAATATTTAAAAAGGGCTGTAGAGGTGATCCTGGCAATTACAGACAGTAAGTCTAATATCAGTACCTGGCAAATTAATTGAAACTATAGTAAAAAATAAAATTGTCAGGCACATAGATGAACATAATTTGTAGGGGGAAAGCCAACATGATTTCTGTAAAGGGAAATCATGCCTTACTAATCTACTAGAGGCGATCCAGTACATATAGTATACTTAGATTTCCAGAAAGCTTTTGACAAGGTCCCTCACCGAAGACTCTTAAGTAAAGTAAGTTGTCATGGGATAAGAGGGAAGGTCCTTTCATGGATTGATAACTGGTTAAAAGACAGGAAACAAAGGGTAGGAATAAATGGTAAGTTTTCAGAGTGGAGAGAGGTAACTAGTGGGGTCCCCTAAGAGTCTGTCCTGAGACCAATCCTATTTAACTTATTTATAAATGATCTAGACAAAGGGGTAAACAGTGAGCTGGCAAAATTCGCAGATGATACCAAACTGCTCAAGATAGTTAAGACCAAAGCAGACTGTGAAGAGCTTCAAAAAGATCTCACCAAACTAAGTGATTGGGCAACAAAATGGCAAATGAAATTTAATGTTGATAAATGTAAAGTAATGCAAATTGGAAAAAAATAATCCCAGCTATACATACATCATCATCATCATCATCATCAACAACCATGGGCTCAATGCCCATTGGTGTCCAATGCCTCCCTCACTATTCCTTTCCATCTTTCCCTGTCCAGTGTGCAGTGGCTTAGTTTCTGTAGGCTAGCTCCGCACCAATCTACTATATCATCTACCCATTCTCTGTGGGGTCTGCCTCTCCTATTCGGACCATCCATTATGCCAAATACTAGGGTCTTAACTTTTTGTTTGTCGTTCATTTTGCAGCTATGCCTGAATAGCTGTAACTTCCGTTGTATAACCTTCTGCAGTAGGTTCTCTTTCGGCTGTATCTTCCTATATAATTCCTCGCTGGTGACCTTCTGCATCCATCCTATTCTCAGGATCTTTCTATAACAACTCCTCTTGAATGCCAATATCCTTCTCTTTGAATCTTTCGTTATCACCCATGTCTCACATCCATACAACAGTTTCTTGCCTCATTCATTTCTTTCTCCATATCCATACATACAATATGATGGGGACTAATTTGGCTACAACTACTCAAGAGACAGATCTTGGAGTCATTGTGTATAGTTCTCTGAAAACATCCACTCAGTGTGCAGCGGTAGTCAAAAAAACAAATAGAATGTTAGGAATCATTAAAAAAGGGATTAGAGAATAAGAAATATCTTACTGCCTCTATGTAAAACCATGGTATGCCCACATCTTGAATACTGCATACAGATGTGGTCACCTCATCTAAAAAAAGATATATTGGCATTGGAAAAGGTTCAGAAAAGCTCAACAAAAATGATTAGGGGTTTGGAATGGGTCCTGTATGAAGAGAGATTAAAAAGACTTGGACTTTTCAGTTTAGAAAAGAGGAGACTAAGGAGGAGAGATGATAGAAGTCTATAAAATCATGACTGGTGTAGAAAAAGTGAATAAGGAAAAGTTATTTACTTATTCCCACAATATTAGAACTAGGTGTCACCAAATGAAATTAATAGTCAGCAGGTTTAAAACAAACAAAAAGGAAAATTTTCTTCACTCAGTGCGTGGAACTCCTCGCCAGGGGATGTGGTGAAGGCTAGGGTTTGAACCCTTTTTAACAGGGTTCAAAAAAGAGATAGATAGATTCATGGTGGTTAGGTCCATCAATGGCTATTAGCCAGGATGGGTAAGAATGGTGTCCCTAGCCTCTTTTTGTCTGGAGGTGGGTGACAGGGGAGGGATCACGTGAGGGTTACCTGTTGTGTTCCCTCCCTCTGGGGCATCTGGTATTGGCCACTGTCGGCAGACAGGATACTGGATTAGATGGACCGTTGGTCTGACCCAGTATGGCCGTTCTTATGTTCTTATGCAGGCTGAGTCACCCAGATGGACCATTGCACGGGGCAGGGGCTTTGCTGAAATCAGTTTGCTCTACATAGGTACCCCAGTCCACCACCCACCAAGATCATTTTACAGGATTGGGGCCAAGGTTTTCTTTTGTTGTGCCAACTAAGGGCCTTGTCCTGCAGACACAAACATGCTCAGCTTTGTGCACACACACCTCAATTATTATTTGTGTTGCGGTGGCACATAGGTTCCCTAAGAATGGACTAGGACCCCTTTGTGCTAGGTACTATTCAAACAAAGGTAACAGAAAGATGGCCCTTGCTGCAACAAGCTTGAGCCAGATTTCCAAAGGGAAATGTGCCTGATTTGCACCAGGGCTTGCCAGGGCTGAGCCTGGCACCTGGCAGTACATAGTCCTGGAACCTCTGGGCTTGCTGCCTCAGTTAGCAATGTAAAAAAAGAATTTGTGCTCCAGCACCTAATTGCTTGAGCCCCAGCACCTCTTTTGTTAAGATTAAGCATTGGGTATATAGGCAGCCTAAGGTGTGGATTGGCACGCAGCGAGATTTTCAGACGTGCCTAGACACCTAAATCCACACTTATCAAACTCTCACTGTGCAATGCACCTGTGTGCCCCATAAGTGCCTAAATACCTTTAAAAATCTGATCCTTGGTCTCTGTGTCTCAGTTCTCCATCATTAAGGTGGGGGGATAGTACTCCCTTCCCTCACAGGCGTGCTGCAAGGATAAAGACTGGGAGATGCTCAGATACTACAGTCATGGGGGGCCATCTGAATGCCTAAAAGAACTATTATCAGCTCTGTCTTGGGCCTTTAAACCAACCGTTCTGGACTGTGGCAGTGAGAGCAGGCTCCCTGCGCTCGACTCCTCAACTGAGCATGCTCTGCCATTGGTTGCGACGACTTCTATTTCATGAACTAACAGCCAGAGCTTTCTAGTCAATCTTAATTAGTGAGGTGAGAGAGCACGATAGGGAAAGAGGCAGTCAGGGTCATAACCTGCCCCATGAATTACATTTGGAAGGGGGCAAATAACCAGTGCAGGGCGTGGAGCACAAGTTTTATATACTCAGAATGATAGTGGCTGGGTTGCCCTTCAAAAGTACCCAACTGGCTTTAGTAAAAGAGGGATTAAATTACATGAGCAATTCGACTGTCCTTCCTACTTCCCTTTATTTACTACAGGAAATACCCATTTACTGGAGTTTATTTCAGGTGTTACCGAAGTCAGGTTTTCAAGTGTTGGGCTACTATGCTAAAGCCTGGCCCTGCTTCCAGCAAAGTTAGTGGGAGCAATGCTGGGCCCCACAAAGGGCGTTGGTTCCCAGTCCAGAATCAGAGCGCGACGCTAAAGTCACAAGTACTGGAAAAATAAATAGGCAAATGAATATATTCAAGGGGGAGATGCTGCAATCTGCTCTTGGGGTTTGGGCTAGTAGGGCGCTATAGAATGATGCTTTCTGCATCAGCACCCCTCAGTTGTACAGGGATTCCCTTGGTAAGGCCATATTGATGAAACAAATATAAAAGTGGACATTCTACCCTGTGGTCCCGGATCCACCTTCCAGCCCCAGTGGCCCAGTCCCTCATTCCTCTAGCCCCTGCTCCATCCCCTAGCCCTGGTGGCCCAATCCCCTGGCTCCTTCTCTGCCTCCAAGCCCTGGCAATCCAATCCCACAGTCTTCCTGGTGGTCTAGTCTCCCAGCCCCTCATCCACTGCTCCACCTCCAACCCCTGGGGGTCCAATATCTCAGCCCCTTGGCCCTCCTACTCCACCTCCCAGCCCCAGCAGCCAAATCCTCCAGCCCTCCACTTCATTTCCTGTCCCTGGCAGCCGAATCCCCCAGCCCCCTGCTCTGCCTTCCAGCCTCCAGCCCCACACCCCATGCTCTGAGCCCCTTCCGGCCCTAGCAGGCCCCATCCCATGGCTGTTTGCTCCACCAACCAGCACCTACAGCTCCAGTCTCCCACTCTCCCTCCCAGCCTGCAGCTCTGGTGGGCTGCACCACTCCCCCTTCTGCCTGTTCCCCCCACCCGCCCCTCGGCCCTGTTCCTGCCCCCATAGCTCTTGTTCCCACAGCCCTGAGCACAGCTCCTCTACAGAGCTTCTACCCCTCTCCCCAGCAGGAGTTAGGGATGCAGGTACTTAGACTGTCTAGGGACCAGAATTCATAAGGATAGCCCTGGATGACCTGGTCAGATCCAATACAAATGCTGCAAACAGAGCTGGTTGGAAAATCGTTGGTGAACATTTCTTTTGAAAATTTTCCATGAAAATTCATAACAGTTTCAAATTTCCAAACACATCACCCCAGCTAACTTGAAAAAAAGCAAAACATGCTCTGTGAAAATGTCAAAAATTCAAACAAAAAGTAACCAGCTGTAAACAGCAGGCCAAAATCTGATCCCATGTGGTCAAACCGGATGGACTTCAATGGAGTTACACAAGGGTAACCGAGGCTCAGATTTAACAAGGTACTTAGAGTTGCCAATTTTGGCTGGATATATTCCTAGAGATGACATAATCTTTAATTCAAGATGAAGCTTTAATTCCTGGAGACTCCCGGCTAATCCTGGAGAGTTGGCTACCCTAATAGGTACTTAAACACTTGCCTAATTTTAAGCACATGAGAACTTCCATTAATCTTGTTGGGACCACTCAATAGAAGGAAATTTCTGATTTTTGTCATGTAGACCTCAATTAATAAGATCAGTTTTACAGCATGACTGAAGGGTAACTAGCTATAGGATCGAAGCCTGAATACTTCATCTACCTGCTTAGAAACCAGTAGTGACCTGAGAAGTTTCTCTATGGGTTCTTCACATTTGCAAAGATTTGTGGGGGATACACGTGTGTAAGTGATTTGTTAATATCCTGAAGGAAGAAATCATGTAATGGAAACATTGCAATCCTGCCTTGTGTAGAATTTCACTGCCTCATTTTCCAATTATTAGTAGTACCTAATTTTAAAGAGTATGATTTTCCCAAGTGTGAATTCTCCTCTACTGGTGGATTATTTATTAAACAGAAACAGTAGATTGAAGCTGTTTTCACTTATGAACAGTTCATACAAAACCGAGGAGAGTTACCATAGTTACCTATGCAAGCTACTCGGCACAACACAGTTACTTACTAGAATCTAAGAGTTAAGGTCAGATAAATATTTTTTCAGTCACAAAAATAATTTGCTGCTTAGTGGAAGTTAACTGGATTTATCAAGGAGGAGAAAAGAAGTGCAAATGAAGGAAAAATTGCATGGTGCTTTTTTAATTTTTTTTTTTTTTGGCCCAACAATTCTGTAGGGTTCACACCAGCTGGAAATTCTGCAGTACAACTGGACAGCTGGAGAGTTCAGAGTAAAAACACATTTAGATCTTGGCACAGATTTCTGCCTTCGAATCCAGCTCCATCATTAGCAGCTTCTGTACAGTATTGTTCTGCCTCTAGGGGCTGTAAAAATGAAAAAAACCTTTGTTCAACCTAAACTTCCTTTCCTTCTCTGCTGTTCCTGCAGACTTTCCATTCTAGTGCCCTATTGTTTCATTTGGAAATGTCAGAGCTGCACAGCATGCCTATTTTATAAGGAGTTATGTTCCATTTTAGGAGGCCAAAAACACACACCATGTTGTTCCACAATTAATTTACTTGAAATTTGCTTGGGCTAACTACAGCTTCTCTGAAATGGTCTTTTTCAGGACCCAGAGCTGCATTTGGACTGTTAGTTACTTTTGCATGCACCAGCTTTGCATCAAAGCAAACAGGATTGCTGAGGACAAGAAGAGCTCCTCTGTGCCATAGGATGGGGGGCTTTTCTTTTTCTACTCGGGTGACAAAGAAAGAGACTGAACACCTTAGATCTATGGGAGCTTTTAGCTTGAAGCAAGGACCACTGAAAACAACGGAGGAAGAAGTGAGCTCATAGACCAGGAGAGGTAAGGACGAAAGAAGAAGTGGAGCGAAGGGAAAGACTCAAAGCCAGGTGGGAATGAGCAGTTAATTATTTTATATGCATTTATGGCAGAAGCACACTGATGCCCCAAACCCATCAGCATCGTAAATATACAGAACTGCTCCCCCATCCTCAACCCCTTCATCCCTCTCCCTCTCTGAACTCCCCCTTCAGCGTTCTACCCATTGCACCTGTTTTCCATCTCCTGCCACTAATCTCTCCACCACAAACAGACACGCTATGCTCCAAACTAGGCCCTACCCTTTGATCCTCCATTTCAGTTCCCAATGGGCCTGGTATTTAAACCCATCTCTGCACCAAGCACCCAGATTTGTCATAACTGAAGGGGATCAGAAGGGATTATAAGGCCTTTCATTCTGGGCCAAATCCCCACTGGTGGGCATTAGCTTGGTTGTCCTCAGTTACTCTCTGCAGATTTACACTAGCTTGTGATTTGGCCCTAGTCACCAAACTCTGTTAAACAGGCATCTTCTTACTCAGATTGTCTGTTTGCTTTGTGTGCTCAGATTCATATCTTCTGGGAGTCAGATGGGGGAGGAAAGTTTTCACTTGTTTTCTCCCTGCCCCTCTTTCTTGTTTAGCACTGCTCAGGGAGTGGAAAATGGATTTTATTCACAAAAAGTTCTTTAATACGTTCTTACCAACTCCACGTGATCAAAGCCAGTGAGGTTGCACCACTGTTTCTGAGAGCAGAATCTGAAGAGTGTAGGCTTGCAGATGTGTGGCTTAGGGATTAATTTTACCTGAAGAACTTTTATCACTTGAGTTTGACGCACAAGAAAAAAAACAAAACAAAACAAAAAACAACCCTTAGTCTAACTCAGAGCCTAAATTGAGTTTGCAGGACCGGCAGCCAAAAGATAACAACAACAGACTTCTATTTGTAAAATAAACACATCAGATCTAAAAATAAAAACATATTCCCCCCCCCTGAGACAACACACAGGGAACTCCCCAATGCTATTTTGACAAGCTTTCCCTTCAAAGGTGAACCGCACTGGAAGATTTTCTAATTACTCATTCCTAAGAAAGTATTTGGATTCGTCTTCACTATTTAACTGTGTATGATGGACCAGTTTAGCTCAAATCATTCACGTAAAGACAGAGTTAAATAATTACCAGCATATGATCTTCAATGCAATTTTCAGTCCCAAGGGATTAGCAGATATCATTTTATGGCAGCCTATTCAATCCACCATTCACAGCAGAATACAGGACAAATTCTCAGTCTACAAGACCAACCAACTGTCAGATTCTCAGTTTGTTTTACATCTGATGAGACTTCTTAAAAGGAGGGATTACAGTTACTTATTAAACTGATGAATAAGGCTGGCTATTCCAGTGGAACAAGCAGTTTGTTCTTGTTCTTTTGGGTTGAAAACCCCCAAAAGCTTGCTTTCCAGGATCAGCTGCAGTTCTAAAGAGCGTGATTTAAGTGCAGGGAATAGCTGCACTGGAAAAAGAGAGAACATATAATATGCTGGAACCAAACAGTGAGTACATTTATATAATATAGTGAACGAAAGACACTGCCTTTTTCAGAAAGTCTTGGCAAACCAAATCTTTTGTAAAAGTCATGCAACGATGTTCACAAGGAACTACAAACGTGCATATTATTTAACATCTCCTGCCTCTGCAACATGGTCCCAGATCAATATGAGTATTAAATACTGCTGAACAACCTGACTGAAAACTGAGTTCAAAGTCTTTCTTGAGTTACAGAACACTCCTCACTCCGAACCCACCATGCAAAGAAAGATTCTGTGAATCTTGTTGACTGTAAGGTCATTAGTACAGGCATTGTCATTTGCAATATAGTTATACAGCCTTAGTGTGTGTTCACCTGATTGAGGCCCCTTGGTGCTAGTGCAATATATCTTTAAACATCAAAGGGATCTTTCCTGTTTCCAAGATGCTGAGATTGGTGAACCTGCTCCAAAACAATAGTAGCCATTGCTGTGGGAATTACTCGGTGTTAATTTATGCAAAGTGAGAGAGGAACAAAACCACACACTTTGTTTTGGTTAATTTAAAAACCATTTCACTGGATTAGAAATAGATCTGCATTTCACCAACACTTGATTACTCACAACTTTCCACTGGAGACAAAAGGAACTGCAGTTGTTCAACACCCAAGATCTGTTCCCAGGGCAGGCAAGGAGGGCGGTTATCCTGGGCCCCAACTTCCAGGGGTTGTTGTGCTGCTGGGCCACTTGGCCACTATTTGTTTTATTTTGCTGATTCTCTGGCTGGCAAAATGCCTAAGACTATTCCCGACAGCATCTTTGAAATTCACACAAGTCAAGTGCGTACATGCAGTTTTAGATTCCTAAATTTGGACGCCCACGTTTGAAATTTTTGCCGTGATTATTTGCCCAAGGAATACATTGAATCTAGTACATAACTTGCCTTGGCAAACAGCTCCACAGTCCCTTACTTATTTTAAATAACCTTCCAAACTTCTCTCAGAGGACTAAGTCCAAACTAACCCACTGCAATGAGAAACAAGCCACAGAAAAATCATAAGTATAATCCTTTTCACAAGGATCAGACATCCAGTTCATGACACCACAATCTGCATATCCAAGAGATCAACGCAAACATTCTTGCCTTATGAAACATGCTGGCATAGTATTTTAACAGTGGCGAAATCCCACCCCCACTGTAGTCAATGCATGTGTTGGCATTGACTTCAATGAAGCTAGGCTTTCACCCCAAAAATATAAATCAATTAGCTGTGTAAGACAAGACCAGAAGCAGCAATGGACAGTCTAAGGACAGATGCGTTATCTCTAGTCAGGAGGTATTTACAAATTTAAACTTTTTTGTTCAAAACTCTCCATTATAGTTTTGCACCCACCAGAGGGAGCAAAACCACCATGTGCATGGACATAAACCTCTACTTTTTAAATTTTTTTTCCTGATACATCCCACTATTCTGCCCCTTCGGCATGTGACACACAACAGGGTAGACTTCCTTAGACTCAGAGGCAGTTTATTGGGAATATAAATTATAGGTCAGTAAGTGGATGAGAATCTAAATGCCAAATTGGATAAAGAGCTTGGGGCAAACCTGACTGAACCAATGAGAATCTTTCCACTGATTTCAATGAACTGTGGATCAGGCCTTCTATCCAAAATAATTCCACTGACTTCAGCAGAGTAACTCCACTTACCCCAGAATAACAGAGCCAGAGTTGTCCCTAGTTCTCCCATTTTGAAAGCAGACTCGAGGCCTGTGTGAATTTCCTTCAAAGTCAATTGAAGGATGGGGCATTAGTGCGTTGAATTTACACACTTAGAAGAAGGTGTAAATCATACTAATTTTCACCTCTGGATTTGACCGATTAATTTAAATGGAGCCCTTCCTTATTAATGGAAAAAGAAGCAAGTGAGTAACAGCCACTTGTAGTAACTGGGTTTGTAGATCAAATTAGTTATTATTTAGTTTCTTATTAATGGTTCTATTGGGTATCTTATTTTTGCACCCTCTACATGCTATGTGTTTCTCCTGATAAAGCTAACAATGCTGCAGTTGTTTTGCTCCTTATAGCTGTTTAGAGCTCTGTTTTTAATAGCAATTATCTTGGGGGGGGGGGAGGTAAAGGGGTGGGGTGGGAATGGGAAATCACCTTATCACTCACCCACATTGTTTGTGAAGTTAGTGTTTAGTTTGACGTAGGGGTATATACTTCTCCTGAGCCAACTCCTCCACCTCTTTAAATTTAGCAAACTTTCATCTGTAGCATCTCTTGCCAATAAAAACAGTCATTTTGTTTTTGCTTAATATATTCCTCAAACGGAACCTTTTGATCAAACTGAATCTTTTGCATATTTAATGTGCCTTGTTTTTGTATCCCAGCTCCCTTCAGTGCTTGGCATTTGGAACCATATTAGTTCCTAGAAGCTATGGTGATTGGCACTATATAAACAGATGAGAGAGAAGAGGGCTGTCACCATTTCCCAAACTATCTTTAGCAGTCACTTCCGAATCACACATCCTCCTTATCTGACCTCTCCATGGCTCTTTTATTTGTATCTAGGAAGTAAAAATATATCTCTGCAAAATTAACACAATCCCTTTTGTTTCTGATTCCTTAGGACCAGATTCTGGTATCCCTTACTCAGGCTGAGTAATGTCCTATTCTGCAAATAATCCCACTGAAATCAGTAGGACTCCTTGTGGTGATACGGGTGGGCCTAGTCTATTATTTCTATTATTTAATGAGTGCTTTGTCTAGCCCTAGGGTTTTCTAAATAAACTCGGATATAGGGGTATTATTTATTTATATCTCCTTTCCAGGAGTTGTGAATCTACTGTGAGATACCAAGAAACATCAACTTCACAATGCTGAAAACCCTACAACGCTACTTACTGGCACTCTGACAATTTGGCCTTCTATCCAAAATAATGGTGGGTTGCTGCCTCCCACAATCTTCAGTGCAAGTTGACAGCATTCAGCACCTCTCAGAATTGGGCTCATTTCTGTACACAGTTGCTACTTTTTAATACAGTGATCTCACTGTGTCAGTATAAAGTACTCTTATCCTTGTATCTTGTTATGTTTAATTTGCACATTGCTTGTTTAATCTACAGGAGTTGTTTATATTCTGCTTTCACATCCAGAAAGGGGGAATAAAACCCTCATCATTTCAAAAGGCTTTGTTTATCAAACACATTTTTCATTGGCGAGAGATTTGTTGATCATTAGTACATCAAGACAGGCTTCTGTGTCTGCTTAAAGGAGCACAATCTATTTCTCCTTGCAGAACTGAGCCATTTGCACAACTCTGAAAACCCCACTTTCTGCTTCACTTCCTGTAAATAACTTTACACTTATTCTGAAAGCTGACCTTTCACTCAGACAGCAATCTGTGCTACTGAAAACCTCTTGGAAGAGAAGAATTCCATTGAATAGCTTGCACATAGAATAATTAGTCTATTTTCCTAGGTTTGTTTGTGTTTCTATACTGTAGAAGAGTCTCAAATCATCTACATGTAAGTAGCTAGAATCCAGGGGTCTGCGCTACCATGCTGTGCGACAGACACTTGACAAAATTACCGTACTTCGTGACAGACGCTGGGGTGGGGGTTATGTCTTTCAGTCATTCAATTTTTTGAAAAATTACCATTGCCCACAACATTTTTACCACGGACACTTTTGTCCCTGTGAAGACACATTGCTGACCCCTGCTAGAATCTACGAGGATGAACTCTTTATGTATATTCTCTAAATCAGGGGTAGGCAATAAGAGGCCCATGGGCCAGAGGCAGTTCTCCAGCGTTTGCTCCTGGCGGGCTGCTGATGCTTTATTTACCTGTGCCTCCACAGGTATGGGCACTTGCAGCTCACCGTTCTCAGCCAACAGGAGCTGAGGGAAGCAGTGTCCCAATTCATGCGGCTTCCCACAGCTCCCATTGGCCAGGAACAGCAATCCGCAGCCAGTGGCAGCTGCAAGCAGCTGTACATAAGGATGCACTGGTAAATAAGGGCACCAGGAGCCTGCTAGCAGCTAACCCTGGTGATCTGCCGCTGGCTCATTACTCACCCCTGCTCTATACCAAGGCATGTTCTAAAGGCATAATAAAGTAGTTATTGGAATTAGTTTCTCCTACACTGCTTTTAAAAAAAAACAGGCATCACATCACAAGCTCAACAGAAGCTTACTACAATCAACACCAAGGTCCTCAACACACAGCACAGGCAGTGTAAATGCATGTAAGGTACATGATGGAAATTGCTTTATGGGAAGCCTACATTATTAACTGTTTGCAATAGGCCTATCAAAAAAGAAAGTTATCAGTAGACTCAGAAACAGATTGGGCTTGGTTTTAAAAATGCTTAGAGAAAAAACTGCAAATCCAATGTGAGTATGCAGTTACCATGCCTGCTTGAGCAAATAAGTAATTGTGTATGCAGATGATCAGTGATGATCATTTGGGCATGTAATTACCCAATGCAAAAGTGCAATTTGCATAGCTATAAGTGCAAATCAGGTGCAGAACTGCATGCAATTGGGAGTCTGCTAATAATTGTAAAAATCAGACCCATAACTTCTACTATTAATGTAATTAAATCAGAGCAGTGGAATTCTGCATGCTGGATAAATCTAATTTGATTCCGTTTGTAATGATTTGCCAATAAGAAAGTGAGTAGACAGATTTCTTAGCAGGCAGTATAACTACAATGCTGCTTCATTCTTTCCTCAGAAAGGGAAATCTCTATCTATAGTATTCTTAATTAAAAATATAGGCGAGAGGGATTAAAACGTTTTCCAAAAGAGATCCAAGAGTGAATGAGAATCAGCAAGGTCTTCCTTAAAAGTTCTTAGCTTTATTATTTGTTTATAAATACATATCTACTACATATTGGATGTGATGTGATTTTTTCTTTGTATTCCTAGTCCACACAATTCCAAAGGAAGCAGTGGAAACTCCACCACTTAGAATATTTATCACAAGACTATGCGCTAGTACTATTAGATATTTTGTATGCTGAAAGGAAAATGAATGAGAAGATGATCTAAAGGTATTACTCTTGCTGAGTCCAGTGATTCATAACATTGTGTTCTGTAGACTGCTATTTTATAATCCTAGTGCTAATTATGAATGCATTGGCCATTTGTACTACCTTTGAATTTCTAAGTGATTGTGATTTATAGCAAAATGTATCAACTTCCCAAAGCATTTCTCTTTGAGATTTGTATTTAAGTTTTTATTCTTCCCCAGAGGTGGATTGTACATTTTATAAAGCACACCTATGAAAACACAAGGACCAAGGAGTAGCCAAGAGATCAAATGCAGTGTATGGCTCCTCTCCAGTTTACGCTCTTACTTTTGGAGGTAGAGTCCCTGGAGAATGCTCATTCTAATGGGCATGAGACCAAGTCAGATTCCTCTAACAGTTTTGTTTTTCTGTACTGGAGATCTCAGCCAACATGACTAGAAACTGCATCTGCTCTGTTGCCAACTCTCGCGATTTTATCATGAATTGTACAACATTTGGTGCCCTGCCTTCTAGAGTCAGGTGGAATTAAGAATTTTAGGTTTGTTTTTTAAATGTTTCCAGCCCTCATGGTTGCAGGGAAAACTGGTAAGTGTGAAACAAATGCACCTTAAAAGGTCAGAAACGAGAAGGCATAAAAGGCCAAGTTTGATTTTTAAGCAAAATTCATTATTTATGAATGCTTGGAGCTGGCAATATTTCATCTGTCAAGGAAGACAGATGTAAAGGAAAACAGAATGGTGAAGTGCATTTGTCATTTTTTAGGATGTAGATTAATATGCAAGTTGGGCACAACCCTCTGTGCCAGTGTCAAGCTATCATTGATAATCTTGGTATCACAGTGTTTTTACACATTGATGAGATAAATGGCTCAATTCTGTCCTCAAAACCACATGGTAGACAAGATTCTGATTATGGTCACCAGCATAAAACCACCATAAGTAATATCAGAATGTTCTGCAGCGGTCTCTGGAAAAGAATGTACCTTCCAGGGATGCTTGCGGTTTCCCTTAGGCATCAAAATCTCCTAGTCACTTAGCCTGGATCTTATTTTGAAACAAGTGGCATGTCTGCACTACCAAGACCGTTATTCTGAAATAATGGGCTGGTTATTTTGAAATAAAAACTACTGCTTTCCACGAAAAAGTTATTTCAAAATAGCAGTAGTATGGTCGCTGCACTGCTGCTATTTCGAAATAACTACTCCCCAGAGTCATTCAGAGTAATTACTCCCAAGTGCTTCCTGCGGCTCTAAGTCGAGGCAGCGTGCTCACATTAAGGGAGCCTGCCTCAAACTAATTTCAAGGCTTCCCTGTAGTGTGGACACACTATTTCAAAATAGTTATTTCAGGACTTATTATTTCGAAGTAAGTCATTTTGAAATAATTTCCTAGTTTAGACATGCCCTTAGAGAACTGTTCGCTAGCATTTCAGGTTTTTTGAAGATGGGCTTTTCAGAGGACAAGGGTATCTTCCCCACACCTTATCCAAATCACCATAGAGATTTCCCCCTTCTCCCCCCCTACACCACTCCAATATTACAGATATTGGAACAAGCCAGGATGATCTTTAGATAATGGAATTCTGACTTTATATATTGGTCTCTCTTATGTTCCATGTAACAATTATTTAGGACATCATTCAAAGCCTAGTGGTTATAAGATCCACCCCATTCAACATATAGACCTCAGAATGACTATATTAACCACATTTTGTCCAACATCAGGCTCTGGTAGAATGTTAGAGGAGGGACTTCCACTGATATGGGCCTTCCACTTAGAACACTTTGCTACCCACTATATATGTGTGTGTGTGTATGTATGTGTATATATATATATATGAAGTAGCCACAATATCAAGGATAACCATTTAAATTTTAAAAAAGCAGCAGCCCAGAGAAGCTTGTTTCTGTGACAATGGAGAACCAAACCATTGCCCAGCCCAAGAGTCCTGTATGCTGACACACCAGAAATAGAAGTAAAAAATCAATGCAGCTATATTGATTTACAGCAGCTGAGGCTCTTGCTCTCCATGTCTATATACTTTACCAAAATTCACTTTTCAATGGGTCTTTGTTAAACCCATAATGAGCATCTAGGTTCTTTTGTAAAGGTTGAACCTCTCTAGTCCAGCACCCTCAGAACCTAACTGGAGTCACACCAGAGAATTTACTGAACCATGGGAGGTCAGCATTGTCTAGCAGCATTACAACACTTCCACTGCTTACTGAGCTCTTAAAAGGCATTTAGGGGTAAATTACAGCTAACTAACAGCATAGAACACTGAGAGCCAGGCCTGGGGGCTATAAACAGACTTTATGGGATGGTGAGAAACTTTGCCACAGCCAGGATAACTAAAATCGTACCGGACTACAGATGTTGCCAGACCAGAGAGTGCTGGATTAGGGAGGTTCAACCTATAGTAGAGAATGTGTGTCTTTGGTGGCGTATTGTGGCAAAGCTGTTGGTTGATGCAGTCAAATTTTCCTATCTGTTTTTAACAAGAAGTTTCATTCCTTTTTTTAGTGTTGTTGCACATTACTTTGGCAGTCTTGGTTTAAACCTCATCACAGAAAGGCAAAATCATTCTGATCAGCTGTTGCAGGCATTCCTAACAATGGAGCTAGGTGGGTTTGGATTTTTTTTAAATGAATTAAAATCTTCACTGCAAAAAGCAAGATGTCGTTTTGCAACATGCAATTCCATGGCTAGTCGAGTATGGAAATATCAAAACTTTATAAATAGGCACATCAAGAATACACCCATAGTTGTGGGTTCATTTGGAGCAGTGGTCTCCAACCTTTTTAAGCATGAGGTCACTTTTTCAATTTAAGTGCAATCAAGGATCTACCTCAAACCCAAACACCCTTGCCCTGCCTCCTTCCTGCCCCTTTTCCGAGGCCCTGCCCCTGCTCACTCCATCCTCCCTCCCTCCCCCATCCTCACTCACTTTTATCAGCCTGGGGACAGAGGGCTGGGGTGTGGACTCTGATCTTGGGTTAAAGGATTTGGAGTGTGGGAGGGATTTTGAGCTGAACCTGGAGCAGGGAGTTGAGGTGCAGGAGGAGATTCAGGTAGACTCTGGGAGGGAGTTTGGGTGCAGGGGGACTCAGGGCTAGGGCAGAGGTTTGAGGTGCAGGAGGGGTTCAGGACTGGGGCCAGGGTTCGGAATGCAGGCTCCATCTGGGTACCGCTTACCACAGGTGGCTTCTGGGTGGAGGTGCAGGGGGCTAAGGCAGGCTCATCCCTATTCTGGCCCTGCACCACTCCCAAAAGCAGCCAGTAAACTCTCTCCACCCCGCTCTGTGGAGATGGAGGGGGTAGAGTGAGGGGGACCCTCAGATCAGCACCCCCTTCCTCTTCTTTCTGTGCCTTGCACAGAAAGCAAGAGGTGTGTGTGGAGGAGGAAGGGGGGGAACTCCAAGGCAGAGGCAGAGGAACAGCACTGCAATGCTGAGAGGGGCAGATGAAGTGCTGGCACTTAGCTTCCCAGACAAACCTGTCAGGATCACCTGTCAAAGGCTCCAAGATCTACCAGTAGATCCTGATCTACTGGTTGGTTACTACTGATTTAGAGAGTCAATTCTTCTGTTGTGCAGAGGGCTCATGGCTTTTGAAAGGCAAGAACTAACCCTTAATCCTTTACATGCATGCATACCATTTAGGATGGGATTTGCAAAAGAGCTAGAGGAGTTAAGAACCCAGATCCTATTTGAATGAAAGTGAGGTGGAAAACATCCTTGGGACCCTTTATTGTTCAGTATCATTATCTCTCAAAATCAGAGCAATCAATTTAACCTCAAGCCTCATGGGCCCATTATGAATTCTGCATCAAAAATGTTGCTTGGTAATATAGATTTTTTGTTGTGTTTCCTGTTTGTGCTGACAGATGAGTCTAAGTGTGGCAATTTCTAATCTTTCATCTTTTGCTTCCCCCAAACTAAATTTGCTAAATTTATATTTGTGCAGGTCCTCTGGGGAGAGAACTTCACAGGTGGTGCAGAATGTGCATTTGCATATGGATCATCACTGATCACCTATCACCCTTCCCCACCAGGATTACTTGTGCCCTCCTGTATAAACTGCACGTGTGTTTGGCGAAGAGAAAAGGTCTGTAGGGTTGGACATGCTATTCAAAATACAGGCACCAAATAAGGTCCTGATTCTGCAAGGTACTCAGATCCTCTTTGAGGGCTGAACAGCAGCTCCCAGCACACTCTCTCTAATCAACGCTCTAAGGGTATGTCTACACTACAAAGTTAATTCGAACTAACAGCTGTTAGTTTGAATTAACTTTCATAGGCGCTACACACGCAAACCGCTAGTTCGAACTTAATTCGAACTAGCGGAGCGCTTAATTCGAACTAGGTAAACCTCATTCTACGAGGACTAACGCCTAGTTCGAATTAAGTAGTTCGAATTAAGGGCTGTGTAGCCACTTAATTCGAATTAGTGGGAGGCTAGCCCTTCCCAGGTTGCCCTGGTGGCCACTCTGGGCCAAGCCAGGGAAACTCGTCTGCCCCCTCCCGGCCCCGGAGCCCTTAAAGGGCCACGGTCTGGCTACGGTGCCCGTGCCAGATGCAAGCCTGCCAGCACCCAGACAGCAGACCCTGCACCTGGCACAGCACGAGCCAGCCACCCACTGCCACCCAGCCCTCCCCTTCTTCCCAGGACCAGGCTGGCGGCTCCCAGGAGCCTGCCCGGGGCCACAAGAGGCGGACACCCGCCTGGTCTAGTGCGGAGATCGTGGACCTCATCCAGGTTTGGGGGGAGCCTCCAACGTCCACAATCTCCGCACTAGGCACAGGAAAGTGGCCATCTAGGGCAGGATAGCTGCCAGCCTGCCAGGAGCAGGGTTGCATGAAAATCAAGTTGGTCCAGTGAGACCCCCAACCCTGAGCTTAGAACATAAGAACGGCCGTACTGGGTCAGACCAAAGGTCCATCTCGCCCAGTAGCCTGTCTGCCAACAGCGGCCAACACCAGGTACCCTGGAGGGGATGGACCAAAGACAATGGCCAAGCCATTTGTCTCGTGCCATCCATCTCCAGCCTTCCACAAACAGAGGCCAGGGACACCGTTCCTACCCCCTGGCTAATAGCACTCCATGGACCCAACCTCCATGACTTTATCTAACTTCTCTTTAAACTCTGTTATAGTTCTCACCTTCACAGCCTCCTGTGGCAAGGAGTTCCACAGGTTGACTATTTGCTTTGTGAAGAAGAACTTTCTTTTATTAGTTTGAAGCCTGCTACCCATTCATTTCATTTGGTGTCCTCTAGTCCTTCTATTATGGGAACTAATGAAGAACTTTTCTTTATGCACCATCTCCACACCACTCATGATTTTATAGACCTCTATCGTATCTCCCCTCAGTCTCCTTTTTTCTAAGCTGAAAAATCCCAGTCTCTTTAGCCTCTCTTCATTTGGGACCAGTTCCAAACCCCTAATCATTTTAGTTGCCCTTTTCTGAACCCTTTCCAAGGCCAAAATACCTTTTTTGAGGTGAGGAGACCCCATCTCTACACAATACTGAAGATATGGAGTACCATAGTTTTAGACTTCCCCTCCTCCTTCTTCCCCTGGCTTCTCCCTTCCAGCTCCCTCCTCCCAGGTTTCCACCTCCCCTCTCCCACTCTCTCTCTTCCCCTCTGCCACCTCCTTTTCCCAGTCTCCCCAGGGGTTAATCCCCCCCCCCACCCTCAGTTTTGTTAAATAAAGAGAGTTTCCATTTTTGAACGCATGTGTCCTTTATTTTTTACATCAGCAAGGGGGGCTAGGGAAGGGTAAGTGGAAGGAGGTGAGGGAGGAATGGGGCACGAGCCCTGATGGGGAGGACTGGGGTGGCTCTGCGGGCTCCTCGGGGTGGAAGCTCTCCTGCAGGGCCTCCTGGATCCTGACAGCCCCCCAAATGGCCCCCATGGATGGCAGCCTGCGGCAAGTGCAGCCGGGCTGATGGCCGAGTGCTGTAATGTGCCGAGGGTGGGCACTCAGGGCACTCCAAGACAGGATTGCTTTGCTGTCCCGCATCGAGGTAGACAAGCAAGCAGGGAACCCTGAGAACTGTCTGTCCGGGGTGGGGGTCGGGTCCCTTTAAGCACAGCCCTCGGCTAGCCTGAGGCAACAGCTCCACGCTCTAAGTCCTAAGCTGATGCCCTGCCGGCACTGGTTCTGGCCAGCCTTAACTTCGGTTCAGGGTCCACTCAATCTGGACATGCTAGTTCGAATTAGCAAAACACTAATTCGAACTAGTTTTTAAGTCTAAATGCACTAGTTCGAATTAGCTTAGTTCGAATTAACTAATTCAAACTAAGTTAGTTCGAATTAGTGCTGTAGTGTAGACATACCCTAAGTGATTTCTGATAATAGGGGACTTTCTGATTTCAGGCTATGCCTACACTTAAAATGCTGCAGCTGCAGCACTGTAATGCTCAGTGTCAATGCTCCCTACTGTCAGGGCATGAGTGAGGTGGTGATGATAGATAGCAGCTTCTCCCCTTCGTAAATCCACCTCCCCAGGAGGCAGTAGATAAGCTAATGGAAGAGTTCTTCCGTCTACCTAGCCCTGTCTACCTGGAGCTTAGGTCGTCATAACTACATCTCTTAGGCTATGTCTACACTACACTTCTTTTTTGGAAAATGGTACGCAAATTGTGCTCCACAATTTGCATACCTTTTTCCAATTCTTTTTTCAGACAAGGCTTTTCCGAAATTTGGCCCATCTATACTGGGCCACATTTCAGAAAAACCTCCTCTTTCGGAAGAGCCCTTCTTCCTCTTGAAACGAGGTTTACAGGGCTTGTGAAAGAGCATATCTGTTCTTCTGAAAAAATTTTTGGAAGAGCAGACATGTTCCCTGGACGCGGCGGAGTTTTTCCAGGATACCTCCATCCCAGAAAAACTCCGTAGTGTAGACTTAGCCTTAGAGGTGTGGATTTTTTACACCCCAAGACATAGCTATGATGATGTAAGGTGTTAGACCAACCTAACTAAGACTTACCAAGTTCCAATGGGAGGAAGCTAATGCAGACTGGAAATAAGTCATTTTTTAAAACAATTAAGATAATTAACCATTGGAGAATCTTGCTAAAGGATGTTACAGATTCTCTAGCATCAGACATCTTTAAATCAAGATTGGATGGTGGGTTTGGGTTCGGACAGGAAATATTTCAGGGGAATTGTGTGTCATGCAAGAGGTCAGACTAAATGACCAGCGGGGTCCCTTCTAATCTTGGAACCTATGATGCAGGCTTTAGTGAGTGAAATTCTATCGCCTATGCTATGCAGAAGGTTAGGCCAGATGATTATAAAGGTCCCCTCCAGCCTTAAAAGCCTAGGAATATGGAGCAGGCTGCATAGATCCCACTTACACCAGTGAGCAGAGGTAATGCCACTTAGTACTTACCATTTTGGCCCTTAATGTCAACAGAAAGCGACTGGTTTAGTTCTGGGGGATTGTTACAACACTCATTAGGTAGCTGAAGTGAAGAGGAGCTGAATTTAGCCCAAACACATTAATCTTATCCAAATAAGATCTTGTTAAGTTTTTTATTTGATTAATGTTGGACAAAGTCCATTTGCTTCAGCTCTTGTCATGTAATGGCTCCTGATGAGCTGTCTGGGAATTACCAGATGATAACAACAAATAACAACAACAAGAGATACAGGGTGAAAGGGAAGATTAAAGATTAGGGATCTTTGAATTCTCCACGGTACTTTTCTTTTAAAGTTTATTCCCACCCACATATGAGGCCTTTACTGGCGCAGTCAGGCATAATTCAGCTCTTGTAAAATCTATTGAATTCAGGAAGCTGCCATAAATAAGGGAAGTTTATTGAAAACCTACAGTACAAAATAAGGCTAAATTGCTCTTGTGGCTCATCACTGAGGCTGTGTGGTTGTCTATAGGCTAATTGCCTACTGCCTCGCTAGATGATTTAGCTCTCCTCAATAAACCCCCATGTTGCTTCTAGTTACTGTGGCACAGATGACATGTAGGCATAACAGACTCATCATGGCATCCACAGAACCAACTGCATGTGCAACAAGGTGAACTGAGGACAGGATGGCAACAAAGAAAAGAGTGGAACAAACTTTAATTTTCCATTGTCTTTGCTTTGTGCAAGGTGTAGCTAGTTATTTTCAGGTGCCTAACACTTAAATCAGAAGGCTGTTCATATTGGTTGAGCCTGAATGGGGAGCGGGAGGGGAATGAATGATTGTGACCTCCTAGTCAATGCTGGTTCATTTTGGCCCAATGATTGTGCTCTTTGCACCTTTAAAAACAGAGCACACTGAATGGGTCATCCCCAGTCTTTCCAGGGCTTTAATGCTATTCGATTGCAATTCTGTCTCCTCCTTCCCCCCATCTTACATACCCAACACCCATATCAGAATTACTATTTTGATTAGCATTATTTGTTGAATAGCATGCTTGACGCTACTCAATACACCAAGGCATGGGCGGCAAGTTATATGGGCTCATGGTGCCCATGCTCCAGCAATATTCAGAGCCGGGGGCCCTCCTCCACCAATATTTGGAGCTGGGTCTCTCCCCCGGCCCTGTCTGGAGCGGGCCCCAGCCCCCACCTGCCGGCCCCCCTGCGCGTCCTCCCACCCCGGCCCCAGAGCATCCCCCCCATCCCGTCCCTGCCGTGTGCAGCTTTCAGTCCGGCTCCCCCTTGCCGGCGCGTGCTGCCGGCTGCTGCTGCCATGCGCGGTGTTTACAGGTGAGCGGGGAGATGCTCGGCTGTGACGTGACATCATGGCCCGGGACTTTAAAACTGCTCGGTGCGGCGTTGCACCACGCGTCCTAGCTCCAGGTTCGGAGTCCGGGGATTTCTGGGGCCCAAGCACAGACTCCGGCCCCACAAAGTGGAAGGCAGAAGGTAAGTTAAAGGGAAAGGTAAGGGGTGGGGGAGGAAGGGGCTTGTGCAGAGGGGAGGGAGAGGGGCAGGTGGAAAATAGGGGAAGGGGTGGGAGAGGAAGGGGCTTGTGCGGAGGGAGGAGGGGGGAAGGGGAAGAAAGGGGAAGTCACCAAGGGACAGCGTGGAGGAGAGACAAATGCCAGGGGGCCAAGTGCAGACAATGTGGAAAAGGGCAGGAGGGGAGGTGTCACTGGGGGGGGGGGGACAGGGTGATGCTGGGAGAGGAGAGAGTAAGGGCATTGGGGGCTAGAGGGGGGAGGGGGAGGTGCTGGGAGAAGGCTTGAAAGAAGGAGTGGGCATGAGAAAGGTGGGGATGGAGGAAGTCATGTGTGAGGGCACAGAGGGGCATGAGGGGAATGGGGGCAGAGGGTGGAGAGAGGGTGGGCATCAGGGAAAAAGAAGGCAAAGGGGGCAGGGGCAGTAAGGGAAGGGGGAGGCACCAGGAGAGTGCAGGGCTAAGGGAAGGTGCAGGTGCCAGGGGATTCTGGGGGTGAAGCAGAAGGGCAGACACCTGCAGGGGAGGGACCAGCACTAGAGGAGAGAGGCAGGGCAGGTGTGTAGAGGGAAATGTTAGAAGAGGGGATGAGGAGGGGTAGCTCACGTGATCAGAGTGGGGACTACTGGAGGAGTGGCCACAGGGGGCAGAGAAGGGCTGGTGGAGGGGGCAGGTCGCAGGAGGGCTGAGGGCAGTGAGAAGGGCAGGAGTCAGGACAGCAAAGGAACGTGAGGAGTTGGGGGGCAGCAGGCACCAGGGAAGCTGATGGAGCAAGGGGAGGAAACATGGCAGCAGAGAGAAAAGGTAAAGGTTTATAAAATATTTATTAATAACTTGGGTGCCACAGTGGCACATCCAAACAAGCCACATGAATTCAGTACTGGTGCACAACACAAAATTCATTCTGCTCATGGGAGGAAACTCTTAGGCTATGTCTACACTGGCGGCTTCTTGCGCAAGAACATCTTGCGCAAGGGTTCTTGTGCAAGAAGTCTTGCACAAGAACACGTTCACATTGCCATGTGCGAGCTGTGCTTTTGCTCAAGGGCATCCATGGCAGTGTGGACGCTCTCTTCTGCAAGAAAGCTCCGATGGCCATTTTATCCAAAGGGGTTTCTTGCATAAGAAATCCCTGCCGAGCATCCACACTGCCCTCCTGCACAAGAGAGCTTACACCTGTTAGAAAAGAGCATAGCTCTTGCGCAAGACACCCTCTCTTACCACGCCATACTGTAAATTTCCTTGCGCAAGAGCAGGCGGGCAGTGTGGATACTCTGTGGGTTCTTGCACAAGAACGGCTGTACTTGCGCAAGAAGCCGTGGGTGTAGACATAGCCTTAGAGAGAACACTTCCCCCAGCCTCTCTGCCCCCGAGTTAATGTCACACACATTGGGTTAATGCAATTGCAGGATAGTTGCATGAGGGGGGTTTGGTGGGGGCCAAACTAATCCCTGTTGGTAGGAGGATGGTGGGAAAAGTCCTTCAAGAGGGGTGACATGACCCCTTTTACTTTTGGTCATGTGTCCATCTTGCCCCGAGCGTGTTACCCCCAGACGCCTGGTTAATGGGGGTCAGGGAGTGTGGTTAATGGGGGTCAGGGCGTGGTTAAGGGGGGTCAGGAGGTGTGGCTAATGGGGCACCACCAAAAATGATACAAACCTGCCGCCCCTGCACCAAGGAGGGCAAAGTCCTTCCTTTACAGTACTTAAATTCAGGATAGGACATATAATTCACTACATGTCCTTTAAAGGAGAGTGTTCAAGGAGCCCTCTTTGCATAACTGCTCAGGGAGAGACACAGACCTTGTACTCAAGACTCCCTGGAACTCACTTGTTAGCCACCCCCACATGGGGGTTGGAGGGTTCATGGCACTGCCCATCCTCCACATCATTGCTGCAGAGGTGGGTGGACACAGAAGCTGGTAAAGGGTGGTGCCAATAGAGTGACTGCATTCCCTCTAAACACCAACGGTGCAACTCGTGTTCCTTCCCTCAAGGAGGGCTGTGCCTTGGAGGCACATTCATACCTTACATCATTTCATGAGGCTCCTCTTTTCCCATGTCTAAACCACAGTCTCCTTTTTTTGCATGCAGTCTCCAATTAATAGCAGGTAAACGCTAGCCTAAGAGCGAGGCCGTCACAGTCCTGCACTTGCCACTGAACTGCTGGAAGAGAGATTACTCTTGAGGACAGGCCATGCCAGGAAGCACTGGCAGTGCCAACTTCAGAACAAAGCAATACACTTGCTTTATAAAGTCCCACTTTGTGGTATAGGATTGTGGCAGTGTCTCAACTGGCTGGTAGCCCTGAAAAAGTCTCTCTCTTTTGGCTTGATCCTTGTCCTGGTTTGGACTTAGCATTATCTTTACATCTTCTGTCATACTGGGTCTGTTAGGGTATGTCTACATTACATGGCTCCGTCGACGGAGCCATGTAGATTACCTCTGTAGACATAGGAAAATGAAGTGGCGATTTAAATAATCGCCACTTCATTTAAATTAAAATGGCAGCTGCGCTGTGTCGATCAGTTGTTTGTCGGCACAGCGCTGTAGTCTGGATGCTTCCCGGTCGACATCAAAGGCATTTGTCGACCTCCCCAGTATGCCTCGTGGGATGAGGTTTACCAGGGAGGTCAACAAATGCCTTTGATGTCGACTGGGGAGCGTCCAGACTACAGCGCTGTGCTGACAAACAGCTGATTGGCACAGCGCGGCAGCCATTTTAATTTAAATGAAGTGGCGATTATTTAAATCGCCGCTTCATTTTCCTATGTCTACAAAGGTAATCTACATGGCTCCGTTGACGGAGCCATGTAGTGTAGACATACCCTAACTGACAGAGCTCTACAGCAGTAGTGCTAACTTGCCTTCCCCCCAAAGCTGCATCCATGTTACATAACCTGGGCTCTGTATTTCAGAAGGGTGCCTCCCACAGCTGCTTCTGAAAAGAGAATCCAGATAAGAGTATCACTCCAGATCAGGTTTAGGGATTGGGACTAGAAGAATTCTTTGTCTGTGAATACAAGTTTGCAAAGTTCAGTCTACATTACTTACACAGCCCGGACGTTCACAGGCAGCCCACACAATATCACTGAACAATGCACTGCGGGAAACATTCCTCCGCTTTCGTTGTGGAACTGCCAGAATGGAATTCAAAGCTAAGATTTATAGAGTTAAGAATTACATAATGTTATATGACTACATAAAGTGCAGTTTACATTCAAAAATATTTTATAGGCTTACTGCATCAGTGCTGTAGAATTTCATAGTGGACGGTATATTTTTTCCATTTCCTAGAGCACTGTTTAAAAGCTGAAGGAAAAGTATCAAAAGCCAAAGTGATTTAAGCTATACATAGTTCCCATTATTCTGCTTTAATAGTAAAAAAAGGACTTCCCATGAATGCCTCAACCTGAAATTCAGGAAGAATGAGGTTATTTTCGTTGTACATTCTTTAGGCTAGGTAAGAAATATTGGTGGTCCCTGCTGGTGTCGTCACAATTCACATCACAGAATAGATTCCTCAATGCCTAGAAACAGCCTTCTAATCCAATTACAAAGAAGAGTGGACAAATGAATTTCAGAAATTTCATCTAAGGCAGTCTGATTCTGGCAAAAGCATTTTAAAAAATACTGAAATGACATAGGACGTTGCCTAAATACAATTTACAAACAGTGCCAGCTAACTGGGAAAAAATAGCAATAACCTTTTAAAACATTAATTTAGGCTTGTTTTAGAATACAAAGGATCTCTAGTTTTTGAAAGCAGGCATTGTCTCCCCTTTGTATTTCAATAGAACTGTGGCTTGAATACAACACAGCAGGGTGTTTGTTTTTTAAACTTGGGTCATTATCTGAGTGTTCAATGCAGTTTGCCAATAAGCCTTTATTTGGCAAAGCTTAAAAATGCTGACAAATGAAATTCTTCCTGGAGCAGCAAAATAAGGCACAGCTAAATATGCCTAATTACAAAAACACACCAAGTAGTATGGGGAAATACGTGAATTTGTGAAGATTCAAATGTATGACTCCAAATCAGAAAGCATGGAAACCCTCCAGTATCTGACACCTCACATCCCAGCCTATTAGTGTGGATACAAAGTGTACAAATCCATAAATATCCTTGATAAAACATTTGAGGATAAATTCTGCATTAGCTGACACCTAGGCTTAGTCAAAATTATTTAAAAAAATCTTCAGATAAATGTTTATTTTTTAAACATTTTAAAATCAATTTAAATTTTCACAATTGCTGGAATTATAGACGTGTCAGACAGTTATTTAATGACACCAGACACTAAGATTAAAAAAGATAACGATTTATAAACCGTTAAAACAGAAAAAGGTGTCGGTAAGTGGGAAATACATCAGGTCTCTTGATTTCAACCATATCTTCAAGGATTTGCTTAGTTGGCTTCAAAAATATTACGCATCTCACTTTTCTAAGCTCCTCGATGTTTTCCCTTGTCTCCTAAAACTTTCCATGCCTGTGTTAACTGATAAAGAGATTAGCATATAACTAAAGACCATTTAAAATAAATGCAATTCTCCACGCTCCTTTCTAGGATAGAATCATAGGGCTGGAAGAGACCTCAGGAGATCATCGAGTCCAGCCCCCCGCCCAAAGCAGGACCAGTCGGAACTAAATCATCCCAGCCAGGGCTTTGTCAGCTGGGACTTAAAAACCTCTAAGGATGGAGACTTCACCACCTCCCTAGTTAACCTATTCCAGTGCTTCACCACTCTCCTAGTGAAATAGTTTTTTTCTAGTATCCCACATAGACCTCCCCCACTGCAACTTGAGACCATTGCTCCTCGTTCTGCCAGCTGTCACAACTGAGAACAGCCTCTCTCCATTCTCTTTGGAACCCCCCACTTCAGGTAGTTAAAGGCTGCTATCAAATCCCCCCAGGGTCAGGTTACTGTAGGACTGAGTTTATTAATAGCATTACTGTGGCATCAATGGGCTCCACTCATGGATCAAAACACCCTTGTGCAGGGTGCGGTACAAACACAGAACAAAAAAACCATCCCTGCCCCCAATGAGCTAGCTTTCTGAGAGAACAGAGTTTGAATTCAGCTGTTATTCTCACACAACCACATCTACGCATACGACCAATACCTTGGTCATAACTTCACAGTAATCTATGATATGACAATGGAGATGAATTTGGCCCCTTTTGATAAGTGCTGTTTTTGAAGTGCTTTCACCTACAGTAGACAACTGTTTCTATCTCATCTTCAACCAGCCAGCCAGCCGCTATGTGTCCTCAACATCCTCTGATGAGAAAATGTAAGCATAAAGAACAGCAGTCAAAGAGACTGATGTACAGGAAGGCTTTGAAATTGGTTTTCCATTGTGGAACAAAGTCCATTAGCTGACTTAGAATAAAGTACTGATGCAGTAATTACTCTTCTTTTCAATTTCAGGACATTTAGCAATATTCCTAGGTAAAACTCAGGGCAAAATGCAGTCCAAGGTGAACTGGTCAGATTCTCAGCAGGTGCAATTCTGTACTGCTTCAGTGAACTCCACTGAATGCTGATCTACACCAGCTGCAGTGCGGCACATACTAGCTAACAATTACTTGAAATGTAGTCCTATTTAAAATCACATTTGGGATTCTATGTTATTAAGCTCAGTGATTTCGAGATCAGATTTGCTTAGTTTCCAAGACATTTTTCTAAGCACTACCTGTATAAACTCCTGTTCCAGTCTCGAAAGAGCTCCAGTCACTTAGGAGCAATGAAAGTCAATAGGACATAACTTTCTAAATATCCTAAGACACTTCTGAAAACGAGACTCAGGTGTTCTTGACTTTTCACACTACATTTCAAATTGACCTTAACTGCACCAGTAATACACCTCATTAAGATCACGATTACGGGTGATGACATATGAGCAGGAAAGAACCCTGCTCAATTTTTAGATCCCAGATTAAGTTTGCAGAGTTGGCATCCTGGTTGAAAGACTATCTTCATTTGTAAAGTGATCAAATTTGATCTGTGAATAACTCAGACACAAGAAACCAAGCCCAACCTGAAAGTATTTTAAAGGGCCTGTTTTCAGAATAGACAAATACTGTAAGGGGGAATGGGGGGGAACCCACATGCAAATACTGTCACGATGTCCAAATTAAAAAAAAAATTAGTCTGCAAATTCAGAGTTGACCATAAAAAAAATCGTATTATTTGAAAGTGTTGAAGTGCATAGTTTGGGTCACTCAACTCTTCAAATATACCCAAAGCAGAACTCTTGCTTATGAGGTTCTCATAAATAGCTCTGATGTGACCACCTGGTATTCCACACAGTGCTGGGCACCTTAATGTCAGAAAATATTCACAAATTGGAGGGCATTCAGAATTCACCTCAAAAGTGATCAGGGTTGATTTAAGAGGAAGGATTCAAAGTTGTAACTAGGCATAAGTGGGCTAAGTGAGAAGACACTTGATATGAACTCAGAGCAGGGAGAGTTAATTATTTAGTATAGTAGAAGGTATGTAACTAGGAGCAATATAGTAAAGCTAAGAAAATTAAAATTTAGGCTGAAAATCAAAAACTTTCTAAGTGTGAAATGTATTAGGCTGTGCAGAAGTCTTCTCTGGGAAGTGGTAAAAGCCTCTTTGCTTGAGTTATTTACACTATACTGAACGCAATACTAGAAAATGTACTGTAGGGAACAATTCTGTACCAGCAGGAATTTGAACTAGATGACCTGATGCCCTATACAGCTCCCTCCCAATCTCTTGTTTTTGTAATTTAGAAATGACCTTCCAGAGAGTATTGGGTAAACCCCTTCAAGTCAAATGAAACCCTTAATCTTCCCCCATTGTTAAGGCATGTCTACACTGCCATTAGACATCTGGGGTCAGGCCTGTGCCAGATGACTTGGGTTCAGCCTATAGACCTGTTGGACCCTCCAACTTCACAAGATCTTGGAGGCCAGGCTCCAGCCACAGCCCAAGCAATTAAACTGCCCCTTAGCCTACACCAGATTCAATAGTATTGGCCGGCCACTGATCTTAATTGCAGTGTAGATACACCCAGAGAATCATTTTAAACCAGATAATTTCTGAAGTGGTATTTCCCCCCACTTTGTCTGGAACTGAAAGTGGCAAAATGCCCCATGGAAGATATATTCTCATAGAATTTCCAGCTGGTATTCGAAACAAACCATGTCAGAAATCTGGTGAGAAAACTTGTTCTCGGGAGATTTTCAAACCAACTCCGCAGTCTCTAGGGACTACTCCGGCAAACATCTGAAGTTGGCAATATCATCTGAGCAGAAAACTCCACTTCATTTGAAATTCTCCCTTTACTGGAGAGACTAGAGAATACTGTTGCTTTTCCAAAGTGTCTGCAAGCAAACAAGGGCACTGAAACACTAGTCCCAGAAAGCACAGAAAATGGCTGTGCAGGTACCGTACCTTTCAGACACAAGGGCTGGAATGAATAAAACCTGCATGACTTGTCAGATTTGTGAATCTAAACAAGAAGAGAGCTATGATATTTGTCTTGCTGCACTATTATAGCCAGAGACTGTTGCCAAATAGTCTCTCCATTACTCATCATAGAGGTGAAGTTAATAGAAGGGGTAGAACTAGAACTAGGGGAACTAGTGTGCTGAGAGACACTGATTACCTCTGGTTTTGTATTGCACCAACCCAAAGAGATCTGATTAATCATAACAAATCCCACAAATGATTTCAATCTCATCTTTAAAATGAATTGTGGCACCATCGCCTTTCCTGCATATACTGCAAAGAACATCAACTGAGAGGGTAGAGGCTAGTGGATAAAAGTTGGGGGCTGAGAGCCTGCACTCCTCAGTTCTTTCCTCAGTCGTACTATTGATTTGCACTGTGTTCAGAGCAAACACCCAACCCCTCTCAACCTCAACTTGATAGGACTTGTGGCTGCTCAGCACTTCTGAAAAAAAATCCAGTCCTTTGTGCTTTAGTTTTACTTATCTATAATGGGTGTACTTGCCTATTTCACAGGTGTGTGCTAGGGATGTAATACTATAGTTGATTAACCGATAAGCAAAAGCTTATAGTAGACTACACAGATTCCCCCCTGCCCCCCGCACCAGTAAATTTTTAGCAGGCTGGCCAGCAGCCTGGCTCAGTCCTGGTTTGGGTCAGGTCCGAGGCTTACCTCCGCTGTGGCTCTGCATTTAAAGTGTATTAGGAGCCAGGCAGGCAAGCAGCCCGGCTCAGTTCTGGCTTGCACCGGGTCTGGGAGCTCAGCCCCATCCCAGACAGGGGCTGCTGCTACCCCTGTATCAGAGGCAGCAGCGTGGGGCAACAGACAGCCAGTCTGCAAAGGAAGCTGTTTTTAAACTAGCTCCCCTCGTGGACCAGCTCCTGCCTGGCACCCCACACTGCTGCCTCTGTATCAGAGGCAGCAGCATGGAGTGGCAGAGGGCTCCTCGGGAGTGGGGCCAGAGCGCACTGGCTGCTGGTCCCATCCCAGGGGACTATAGAATAGTCGAGTAACTGATAAGAATTCATTAAGTTAATCGACTATTCCGGGGGCGGCCAACCCATTAAATGAAAAGATCTGAAACAGTGGTGGAAAAAATGCAAAGAGCCGCACCAGAATTTTTTTTTGAGCAATTTTTGTTGAGGAAAAAAAAAAAAAAAGACGCTGCCCCTTTAAAAGAAAAGAGAAGGCTTTTTGGCCACATCAGGCTCCTGTCGGTCACATTGGGGGACCCGTTTTTAGGGGCGCAGGGGAAGCTTCATGAGCCATGGGGGAGACTTTGCGAGTTGCACTTTAAGGGGGGAAGAACCACATGTGGCTCACGAGCCGTGGGTTGGCCATCCCTGGACTATTCAATTAACCGATATTTAGTGTGTGCTACAGATTAATTAGGGTAGCCTAGTGGATAATGCACTGGACTAGGATTCAGAAGACCAGTATCCCAGTTCTGCTAGCAGCCTCATGGGTGACCTTGGACAAGTCACATTTTGCTGTTCCTCAGTTTCCCCATCTGTAAAATGGGATAATGATCATGATCTCTTTTGTAAAATGCTTTGAGAACTACTCATGTAAAGCAGTATATAACAGCTGGCATTATTATTTTAAGTGATTTGAGTATCTCAGAAGGAAGACATTCTGCAACTTACCACTGCAATACATTCATGAACGCTTAAATTCTTTAAACTGAAGCCAGGAAGTGCCTTATTGCTGTGAAAAATTTCCATACCAACAAATCTTTTTCATGGTGAAATGCTACGCATGCTCAAGAGTCAATACAACCAATATCTCTTTTGAAGGGTAGAGATAAGGAGTGTGTGGTAGGAAGTTTTTTAGATGAGGTTCATTGCAAACATACATATCAGGACTGTTACAACATACTGCTTAGCCTACACTGAATAATAATTATGCTAGTCTACTAAGTGAAACGGGGACCCTGCTCTGAATACTGCCAGCTAACTGAGCAGTAACATGAGCAAAATATTGCTCATTGTGTGCTTTTTCAACTAGCCAACTGCCAGCAAACGATGAGCTTCTTTTGTGGTCATATAATATATCAGCAGCATCTTCCTGTTTTCTATTTCAACAGAGCCCTAAATGATAAGAAGCAATAATGCCAGTGTTCAAGCTTCTTGTCCTTGTCTTTAAGCTAGGGTTGCCAGATACTTTTACAAAAAATACTAAACATGGCAGGAAAAAAACTGGTTGAGCAAAAAAAAAAAAGGGGGCAGAGGGACCAAAGTTGTTGAGTTGCTGCGCCTTTAAATCCCCACGCTCCCCCACGCTCCTCCCACCCCCGCCAGACGCGGCAGGGGAAGAATGTCCCAGGTGGCCTTCGGTCCAAGAAAAACAGAAAATACCGGACATTTTACATGTCTGGTATTTTTACTGGACAGAAGCAACCCTACTTTAAGCCCCTGCAAAACTACAATCCTCAATATTTGTCAGTTCTTGTCCTATTACATATCATGCCCCACCCTGTCACTCTGCTGTCATTACCTGATGTAATATGCTGTTCATTTCCCACAAACCACTGACAAAATGGCACAAATCTAGCCCGAGAACAACATTTTTAAATGCAAAGATAGAAGAAAGGGAATAGAATTTTTAATAATGCAATACAAGTAATAATTTAATGATGATAAATTAGAAAATGTTATTTGAAATTTAAATAAAACTTTGGAAATAAAGGAATTTACTGCTTTTCAATATGCAGTAGATTTAGTAAAAGAAAGGTAATTTTATTTTTTTTTAAAAACTATGAAAACGTTTTATATTTTGTAAGATTATGTTTTAGGAAGCTTTGTAATTAAAAAAAGAATATAAAAACCTCCAAAGTTTTCTGGGGTTTTTGAAAAGCTGAAAAAAAGTTTTGGTTTTTAAAACTGAAAACTTTTTGGTTTTCAGGATCCCTTTCTCCCTGCTTTCTCTTTTCAGAGCAAGGCAATAGAGAAAAGAAAAGAGGTGTTTTGGGGGGGGGAAGGAGAAACAAAAATTTTCAGTTTCAATATGTAAGCTTCTTGCTCTCATTGAAAGAAATTAGACAGTTAAAAATTTAAATTAAAGGCTCTTTTCTATTACAAAAATTAAAAGGAAAGAATTTCAATCACCTGTGAGACCAAGCCTGTGAGACCAAGACTTTATTCTTTAGACCACGCAGGCTTTTAGCTCAGCCATAAGAAGCTCTTACATGAAAATGTGGGAGTATTTTGATACTTCAGTAATCCCAAGCCATATGACTTATAGTACAACATACATTAGAATTATAATGAAAACAATTGAAATATAGAGGCTAAAATGTTGAAATAGAAGACCAGATCCTCAGGTGGTGTAAAGCTGATTTGCATCACCTGAGGATTTGGCTCAAACTGTGTTTCTTTAGATCTGTGGACAGAGGGAGCAAGTATGCATGTTCTTTTCTGATTTTTATTATTTCGACTTTCGGGTATTGACATAAGTTTTGGTCACCAAAACTTGGCAGTGTAGACAAAGCCAAGTCAGATTTGACACCATATAAGGAGCTTGATTCACAGCTTTGTTAGGTTCCTGTAAAACTTGTGTAATTCCATAGAAAGAACTGATTTCAGTGGAATTGCGCTGGCATAAAACTGGAGCAATGAAATGGTAAATAGGCCCACTATATTATGTTTGTTCATCAAAAAGCTATTTAAATATCTTTATTAAATATAAAGGGATAGATCAATTGAATGGAGTAATAGCAAACTGACACCATGTGAGAATCTGTCCCATTGTATTTTGGATAACTTAAGGTATGTCGTTCCACTGTTCCACGGTAGCATAGATGCTTCTGGCACTCTCAGAAGGGTTTTTTTTTTTTTTAAGTAGAAGTTAATTGAGTTGTCTGAGAATCATTAACTAGGTCAACTGTGTCTACACTGGGAGTTAGGTCAAGCTAAGACATTACACAGGGTGTGTAATTTTTTGCAACCCTGAGCAACACAGTTTGGTCAGTCTAATTTTTTAGCACAGTAGATCATGCCTTAGTTAAATTAAAAGCTAAAAAAGCCGGGACTAAGAAAACAGAAAAGATCTATATCATATCCAAGAAACACAAGACAAAAAACACCACTATTTGAACTCACAATTTTGGCAACAACAATAAAAAAACTAGACACTCTTTGATAGGCTATTCAGCCTTTCTTTGCCAGCTATGGGAATTTTTCAGGTGTTAGATTACCCACAGGAGGTCTGGTGTGTTGTTCCCTTAGGGCAAAAATTCTGCTCTTTGATCCTCATTGCTGATCTTGATAGGAGTTCTGCATGAGGCCCAGTGAAAACAATATGCACTAATAACTGCACTCTGGAGAAGAAATCTAATGTGCAGATCCAAGTTTTTCCCCAACGAGCTTTGCTTTCTCTGTGAAGATGGGAAGAATATTTTTTCACCCAACATTTTATTTGTAAAACTTCCCCATGAATAGTGCACCCAAGAAAACTATTTTTCAGTACATGATGTTACTTGGAATAAATCTGTGCACATGAAAAATAAAGTTCCTTTGCTTGGCATTTGCCAAAGAATAGCTAGATCACCCATCAGGTTTGGTCCTATACAGAGAGTTAACTGTAGAGCTCTTTTCCTAAAACGGTTCACGTCAGTGCTCTCACTGTACTCTCAGTTATAGTTTGATGTTCAGCTTTTACTGAGACTCTTCTCACAGAGCAGATTGGCATTCTGAAATGTAGAGCTTTTTCCTGAAAATATCTTGTCTTTTTGTTCGTTTTGTTTGTTTGTTTGTTTTTTGGTATGGAAAATGTGTTGTGATCCTCCTTAGTACTAGATCACCCTTTCTTTCTTGTACAATTTTAGTTTACACAGATCATTAGGGAGATGGAGGGCCTGAATCTCATGCACACTAAGGCTCTTTTGTAAAGGAGCGCACTCTCAGGAATGCCTCCTGTTAGTTGTGTGTGGTGCTGCAACTTTTGCTGGCTCCTAGTGCCCCTCCCCCCTGTAGTTGTTGACAGAGTCAAGCAGGTCCAGCCTTCTGGCCAAGTCATACGGATAACAATGGATGAATGAACCCTTTCCGGGGTCAGAACATACCAACAGGGCCTCTCGCTATGCCCTTGTTGGTGTCTTTAGCCCTGTCTCCAGGCACAAGTCTCAGCCCCTTGAAAACTACCTTTAAGTTCATCCCTGCCCTATTACAGAGCACTGCCTCTAGAGCTTTCTCCCTCAAGACTCTTTATCTTCACCTGTTCTTTGGTGTTCCAGGTCTCCAGCCAGGTCGCCCCCTTAAGAATAACAAAGGTTCAACAAATGGTTGGCTCTTTCCAGGGTCTTAAGCCCCATCTCCAGGCCTGTTTAAATCTCTATGTTCATTTCTTGGGCTTTTAATAAATGGTGTTATCCCCTCTCCCTGCTGACCAGTGGGGGAACCCCGGCCCACTTGTGATTCTGGGTCCCAATCCAGGTAGCCTATAAACAGCAGCTATTCACTGCTTCCTTTAATGATTGCTGTTGCTGCATTCCCTGCTTCCCACTCAGTCCCATCACCATCACCCATTACCCTATGATTACGGGGTGTTGGGGATTCCATCTGTTCCTTCCTTGAGCAGGGTATAGCCCATGCTGGCTCCCCTGGAGAGTTTCTCTGGCTTCCAGCCCTTTCTCACCTTTCTGATCTCAGCCAGCATCTGACCTGTTTAGACCCTTTAGCTCCTTTTATGTGAACCTGCTGCACTCTGATTGGCTGCTTTCCTGCAGACTTTCTAGGTACAGCTGGAGGACCCACCTCCACTGAGCCTCTCCCAGGGAAGGGTATGGTAGATGATAAGGCTTCCAGCAGGGGGCCTTGAAGGGCCCAGTGGGGGGAGGAAGTGCAGGTAGCACCACAGAGATGGTGCTGGGGCGGAAACTGGGTTTTAAGCTGGCTCCCCCCACCACTGGTTCCTCTTCCCACCCACTTGCTTCCTCTTATAGAGGCAGTGGGGGGGAGGGGGAAGTGAGTAGTCGATACTCCAATTGACTACCCAATAGGCTTATGCTTCTCGGGTAGTCAACTACTCTCTAACATCCCTAATAAGAATACTTAAAAGATTAGCTTTAGTCAACAGGCACAATGTCCACAGCAAGGGGATAGCTCATCCGTACTGATGAGGAGGAGACAGCAATTTCTGTAGGGCTGGTCCAAGACTGTGCAAAGAGTTCCACAGAACCTCAGAGCCACCAAAAACCCTTGCCACTCTCTGCCCCAATGGCATACTGCACTTCACTGACCTCAGCATCAATAATAAGAACTGGGTGTTGCAGATAGTACATCAAAATTAAGTGTAAAAAACAACAACCAACATTTAAAAAAAATTAAAATTAAAATTAAAAATTGTGTCTCATTTCTTTCCTAGGGAAAATAACAGAGTAAGGTAGAACCACATGTGACATGTGAAGTTCTGGAAAGCTCTCAGATTACTACAGAATTAAATAGGTTATGTTGCAGCAAGACCTAAGAGTATTTAAATAAAAGGAGATCTGAGAAATGATCAAATCACAGAACTGGAAGGAACCTCAAGAGGTCATCAAGTCCAGTCTCCTGCACTCATGACCTGTGCTGATCATTTGGAGGCAAAATAATATTGTGTAAAAAAAAACCACCTTGTGTCTGCAACACTTCCATCCCTCAAGGGGGCAAAGAAATTAAGCCAGGAAGCTGAGCATCACTGTTCATCTCTGTTCTACAAACAAGTTTCATTATTATGTTGCTAGAGACCAAAGGTTATGATTCTCCTCTCACTGCACCAGTTTCACACCCATTGTAACTTCTTGGATTTCAATAGAGTTCATTTTGACCTTAATATAGTGTAAACAGGAGAAGAATCAGACCTTTTGCTCTCATGACCCTGTATTTTGCTTACCTCTCTATGAAGGGTCTAGAATAATCCTTGTTTTAGCCATCTAAATTCTCTGCTGACACACGGCAATACAAGCACAATCAGGCACAGCATGTATTTAGTTTGGTGTTTCTATGGTTAGTTATTCCATAATTGTCTAGTGTAGGAATTTCTTTCACCTTCTTCCAAAACACTGGTAATGATCAATGTCATTGACAGGACACCTGACTAAATGGACCTTTATTCTGATCCGCCATGGCAGCTCCTATGTAATAAGCTTGATAAGCTTAATCCCCAGCAGCAGCAGTACTGCACTTAAAACTCAAAAAGCCACCAAAACTAAACACCCCAAGGAATTTTAGAAGGGAGCTATACATATTATGGGCCAGACTCTTCTCTAACATGCCTTTAGCTAAACCAGTGCAATTCCGGGGTTGTCCTCAGAGGAAGTTAAACCAAATTATTAAAAGGTGCACATTTAAATTACATTAGTTAAATTGCATTAACTCCTACACTCCCACAAGTGGACCTGACTTAGAATTGCCAGGGAGCTAATTGATTGAGGAAGCAACAGATGCAGGTGAGCGCAGGAGCTGACCAGCACCCAAACAGGCACAGGGCAGGGTAGGAGCAGTCTGTCAAAGCTACTGGCAACCCAATCAGAAGGGAAAGATGGCTTCCTTCAGGAGCCTGTATACTTGTCTTGGGACCAGCAGATTGTCTGAATGCTGGTAGAATGGCACAGGGCCTATCTCAAGAACTGCAGGTAATTGCCTCTGGTGACTCATCCCACTCTTGTGCAGAGATGACTCATCAGACTGAGGGGGGGTGTCAGAGGTAACTCAGGCTACTCTGCAGTAAAACACCCACTGCTGGCCTAGGTCAGCTTACATAGACTGTGGGCGATGAAACTCCAGCTAGACATGTATGCCCAGGCTGGAGCCTGAGCTATGGGATTCTCCCCTCCCCAGAGTCCCTGTGCTTGAGCGCAAATATATTTCTAGTCTTGCAGCTGTTTTACTGCAGCATAGACATAACTTCAGGCTTAGGCAGATTCAGACTCCGAGGTAGCACAGGCTCCCTCGGCTATAGTTATCTTAATTCATTTCCAAATCAAAAGCAAACTAAGGTCCCTTTGCTTCTGAACGAGAGCATCCATACAGAGATTTAATTCACTTTAAATTCACCCCTTCTATTAATATTGCTTAGCTTCCTGTGCAGTCATGCCCAAAATTGCACTGTGTTTTAGATGCAAGCTAAACCACTACTGGCTACTCTTAAACGGAAAGGGTTTTGCGAAATTGGTTTAGAAAAAACAAAACAAATGCAACATCTGTGTGCAGACACAAGGCCAGCAGTGCTGGGAGAATGGGAATAATAGATAAAGGAGGACTCCCCTAAAGTTCCTTTGAGTCATAGCTGTGCTTCTGTTCTAAAATCTATTCTTGCCTAGTCTGCTGCCTGTTAGAAAGCATTGGCAAACCCTCAGTTAAGTTTCAATTTGCTTCACAAGACTGACAAAGGGGACTTAATCCTTGGAATCTGCAAGCTGTAAAAGGCTGAGAGATAGCAGGCAACACAGGTTTGCTCTCATTGATATATCTGACCTGTCCATCTTAAGCCGAGAGTCCGTGGAGCTAGGCCAGCAAAACTGGCGAAACAGAGTGCGGAGTCAGGGAAACAGAGTGCGGAGTCAGGCCTACTGAGAGAAATCTTGGCCCCACTGAAACTAATAGCAAAGCTCCCATTGATATGAACGAGGCCAGGATTTCACCCATTGGCTTTAATTCTCTCGTATGCTCAGCAAAATATCAGAGTTTGACATAATTAGGTTTAACTGACAGAACAAAAATGATGTGAAAAAACTCCCACCTAGATGCTTTTGACTTGTTTGGCAGAGGTGAAGGCCAAGAGCTTCCTAGGGAGTTAAGTGCCTAAATACCTCTTACAATCAGAGCCGAAGTTCTCATTACAAATGACATCAGGGCTGCTGAACCATTTAGAAAATGCAAACGACGACTAACTACAGCTACAAACATCTTCTTAGAAGGTGGATAATGGACATAATTTGCAATCAATTAAGGGGAAATATTTAGACATGCCATTATCACTTCCTGGCTGGATTACTGCAATCCATTATTTGCAGGCCTCTGTACGACAGGGCTTCCTTCAGGGATTTGCAACTTTTGCAGAACTCTGGCTCCAGAACACTCCTGCGCTGTGAGAACTTTCCTGACTTCCACTGCAGCAGAGAATTTACTTTCAAGATATTTTAGTTCTACCCTTTACGACTCCAAGAGTTTGTACACTGGTCTCAAACTTTACTTATATTTTAAGTTTAAAGTCTGCAAATTTGGAAAGGCATCAGGGATTTACTGTAAAATAAAGAGTTGTAGACTTCTCTCTTCAAACAGGATTATGAACAAAGGTCCACAATGGAACATTTTCTGTCTGCTTAATGTCACACAGTTAATAATGAGAATTAACACTTTTCCTAAGTTAATTTAAGCAGTTACTCATGGGCCTCTGCGGCATGTGACTATGAATTTATGTTACATTGACTGAATTTTCAAAAAGGTCTCAGTCTCTCTCAACTAAGGTCTTAAGTCACCATTGTGTTACTCCAATTTCAATTCAGTGTAATGCTACTGGAACTAAATGAATGGAGTTATACCACTGCAAAGAGGGAGTTATGCAATGGGAATCACACCCCAAATCTTGATATCTGAACCCACAGTTTTGCTCATGGAAAATTTGAGCTCAAAACAGCATTTGCTTTCCATTTACCAGTCATGGAGCTGGGCATCAAATTCAAACAAGTGTTGTCACAAATACACAATCCACTCTTGTCACTGTGTCCCACAAATACAATCGTAAGGATGGATACTGCCACGAAATTAAAAAAGACTATTAAAACGCTCAACTAAAAAAACCAAAAGCTCCCTCTTTGACCCTTATTTTATAGACTCATAGAATCATAGAGCTGGAAGAGACCTCAGGAGGTCATTGAGTACAACTCCCTGCTCAAAGCAGGACCAACCCTAACTAAATCATCCCAGGCAGGGCTTTGATAAGCCGGGACTTAAAAACCTCTAGGGTTGGAGATTCCATCACCTCCCTAGGTAACCCATTCCAGTGCTTCACCGCCCTCCTAGTGAAATAGTTTTTCCTAATATCCAACCTAGCCCTCTCCCACTCAGTGGCGGCCTGTCAATACAGACGAACTAGGCGGTCACCTAGGGTGCCAAGATAAACGGCCATTGAGGGCTTTGGAGGCGGGGGCGCCGATCGCGCGTTTCGCCTAGGGCACCAGTTGCCGGCAGCTCGTCTAGGGCTGCTCCTGCTCCCACTGCAACTTGAGACCATTGCTCCTCATTCTGCCATCTGTCACAACTGAGAACACCCTCTTTCCATCCTCTTTTGAACCTCCCTTCAGGAAGTTGAAGGCTGCTATCAAATCCCCCCTCACTCTTCTCTTCTGCAGACTAAATAAGCCCAAATCCCTCAAACTCTCTTCATAAGTCATGTGCTCCAGCCCCCTGATCATTTTTGTTACCCTCTGATGGACTTTCTCCAATGTGTCCATCTCCTTTCTGTAATGGGGGGGCCCAGAATTGGACACAATAGTCCAGATGTGGCCTCACCAGTGCCGAATAAAGGGGAATAATCACTTCCTTAGATTTGCTGGCAGTGCTCCTACTAATTCATAATAACATATATTATGTTAATCAATATGAATTGTTCATGAAAGGCTGAGAGCACAGGTGACATTCCCATCTGATTTTATTTTATCATTATATTTTCATCCTGTTTAGACAGATCTTTGAGTTCCAAAGCTATTCATTTTTGTTACCCGGTCAATTTGTAATTAACCACATCATCCCCACTCTGTTAAATACTGGGTTGAAGAAGCTTAAGCTTACACTAAGTTCTCTGAAAGGTAGCCAGAAGTAAAAATAACTGCTGGAACTTACTGGTACACCAGAGTCCCTGGCAAGGTGTGAAGGGGAGCAGCTCTGGGCCCCTGGAAGGGGTAAGGCCTCAGGCAGAAGGGGTGGGGCTTGGAGGCTCCCCCAGACAGCCCTTCATGGCCTCTGCTGCAGTGGCAGCCAGGAGCCCTGGGGGTCCAGTGGCAATTTGAAGGGCCTGGGCCTCTTGGCTAGGGATGTAAAATAATATTGTTTACCCAGTTAATCAACTAAAGAGGAGAGTGGGGGGAGGGGGTCACTCCAGCCTAGCTGGAGAGGCTTCCCCGTACCCACCACTAGGCTGGAGCAGTCCCTGCAAGGGGCCAGGGCACCCTATCGGAAGGGCAGCTCCAGCCCCCACGAGTTAAACCAGGGGTGGGCAAAAGGGCCTCTGTGAGCCAGATCCAATGTGTCAAGAGGGTTGATACAGTCTGCGGAGGCCCTACCACTCTCCTGCCCCCAGGCCAATCAAGGCCTGGGAGTGTGGGGGAAGCACGCAGTCTCCTCCTGCCCTGCCCCCGCCCAGCAAGGAGTGCACTGCACTTAGAAGTGCCTCACACTCCTGGTAGGGTGGGTGAGGGGGACCACGCGAAGTCTCCTGCCACCCTGCAAGGGGCATGGCACTGCTCAGCTGGTGGCTGATTCTAAGTGCAGCTCTCCCTTGCAGGGCGGGGACAGGGAGCAAGAGACTTTGCGTGCTCCCCCTCCCTCAGGCCCTGATTGGCTTGGGGGCAAAGAGGGGAGTGCATGAAGTCTCCTCCCACCACCAGGGACACAGGCACCTAGAGGGTGCCTTTTTGAGAGAGGTGGGGGCAAAGATTTTGTGCGCTCCCCATCCCCAGACCAATCAGGGTCTGTGGGTGGGGAAGCATGGAAGTGTCCTAGCCCCGCCTCTTCTGCCTGAGGCCCTGCCCCTCAAAGATTTCTGAAATGGCCCCTGGTCAAAAATTATTGCCCACCCCGGAGTTAAACATTCACATCCCTACTCCCAGCCACCTGTGCTGTGGTAACGGCAGCTAGGAGCATAGGGCCCCTTTGAATCACCAGGCCCTAGAGGGTCCAGCAGCGCTGCCATATTCTACCGGCAGGGCTGCTGATGGGGTGGGGAGCAAAAAAGGGCAGCGATGGTAAAGTATTGCCGTGGCAGTGATTTAATGTCAGCTGTATATGGGCTGGTACCAACAGCCGCTTCTTGGTGGTATACTGTATTGGCCAGCACTGGCCCACTTTGACATCTGAATGTAGGCTGTGGTACGTAATAGGACTTATTACCATGCCCCAAGCAATGTACTGAAATCAATTTTCTGGTGGCATATAAAAATACACCTCCCCTCCCTCTGGTGAGGGTTTCTTTCCCTAAAGGTATCATCTATGCACAGTACCTTTTAGTTTTCCTCAGCTGTGTCTACATAGGGTGGTTGGAGTGTTACATATTAGAGTGCTGCAGAATTCACTTCTCTCCCCTAAATGGTCTGTGATGCCACTTCTTCCAGAAACCAGCCTGTCTCCCAGTTTGTCTATACCTAGCATGCCCCCTGGCAAGGATATGGGTCAGGTGCAGTAGCGGGGCTAGGGAGATTGAGTACAAAATGGCTCCCATGGACTTGTGCCTCTCTCCTTCCCCGATCCTCTTTTCCTCTGCTCCCTCCCCAACCCATCTCCTCTTCCCCTTCTTTTTCCCCTTCTCCCTCCCTTTCTGTCCCCCCTTCCTCTTCGTTGCTGGCTACAAAGACTGAGGTCTTGTCTACACTAAACAGTTTTCTCAGCAAAGCCAGCTTTTTTCAATAAAACAGTGGAGGTGTACACACTACCATGGTCCCTTCGCTGACTAAACAACCCTGATTAGATAACAAAACAAAACCATCTTGATGAGAGGCCTGGAACTTTTAGAGGCAAAGTTAGTGTCAGTGTAGACTAAGGGTGGGCAACCTTTGGCGTGCTGGCCACATGTGGGTCATCTAGGTTAGCTGCTGGTGGGCTGTCAGAAGCTTTGTTTACCTGAGCATCCACAGGCAGGGAGCCCCACAGCTCCCAAGGGCTGCGGTTTGCTGTTCCTGGCCAATGGGAGCTGTGGGAAGCAGTGCGGGCCGAGTCATCACTTCTCGCACCTCCCATTGGCTGGGAACAGAAACCGCAGACACTGGGAGCTGAGACACACTGTGCCTGTGGTCACTCAGGTAAACAAATTGGCTGGCAGCTCCTAACAAACTGTGTGTGGCCTATGGGCCAGAGGTCAAGCACTGCTGGTGTAGATCAGTGTTTCTTAAACTTTTTAAGACCGAGGAACACAAAACAATAATTTTTTTTTATGAGGAACACCAAGGATTTTTTGTTGACCAAAAAAAAGGGGGTGGGAGGGGGAAGGGTCAGGGGGACAGTTATTGAGGAAAGAAAGGGTCAGGGGAAAGTTATTGAGGAAACCTCGGCCCTTAAGGGCAGCCCTTTTGAATTATGTTCTCCGCGGCACACTGGCGACCGGTGTGCCACGGAACACAGTTTAAGAAACACTGGTGTAGATTCTGCATTCATTACGTCATCATGTCTGGCCTCCAGAAGGTATCCCAAAATGCCCACCATGACTGCTCTGCTCACTGTTTTGAACTCAGCTACCCTGCATCCAGCTTTACAGGCATGCGCCCTTCCCCTTTCAAAGCCCCAGGAAGTTTGAAACTGTGGAGGCCTTGTAACTCCTGCCCAGCTGAGCAGACCATCTCCCAGCAGCAAACACATTCCTGCCTGGACTACAGGGGAGGAAGGTGGATCTTCTTGGTCTTGGGGAAAGGAGGCTGTGGGAGGACTTGGAGGGAATCATGTAATCAAAACATTAACAGGAATCCTGCTCTCCCTGGCACTAGGCAGGGCAGGCAGCTGCTGTAGAGTAGGAGGGGAAGATACTCCAGCTGCGCAAAGCCAGGGAAGGAGACAGGGGCAGATGTTGGGGTGTCCCCCTTCTCCTACCATTTGCCTCTGCTGAGTTGGGGTGAGAAGAGCGGGACACCAGCTGTTTGTGCACCATATTCTGCCTCAGGATTGGTTGCTTCCAGCTTTTATCTGAACTTAAAGAGACAGAGTGCTAACACTCATTCTCCCCTATGGTTGTCAACATGGTCATAATTAAAAACCGGACATTCCTGCAGAGTGCCAGAGCCTCCCCCACCCTACCTCTTCCCTAGTGAGACCCCTACCTCTTCTGCCCTAGACTCCACTTCTGCCTCACTCCTCATCCCAAAACCCCTTTGCTATCACTCACTACTCTTCCCTCCCCTGTCCTGCCAGTGTCCAGAGGAGGTACCAGCTGTGAGCTAAACAGATGCAGCTGAATCTATTTAAGCTAAAAAGGTTAAATAGAAAGGGAACATTACTTTCCCAGGGGTAGCACGAAGTTGATGTTCTGGTCACAAGCCTGGGAGAGTAACTCTGGGACATATAGGGGTTACTCTGCATGGTTTTGTGCTTATTTAATTTGCATTTTTACATATATTGCACATATGATCACAAAGGAGTAGCTCTCCAAAGATGTTTCCTTTTTAACTTTGGAAACATCCATATATAATAATTCCTTGCATATTAGTGCTGGTGTTAGCAAATCTGGGATGGAAAAAAAACCCATGATTAGTCAGAGTGCATTTTGACTGACATTTCAAAACTCCTACTCTCTTGAATAGCACACAAAAAGAGCCTGAATAATCATTAATACAAGGTAGTTTGCTAAGCAAAACTCTTCCTGCTATCTGTGCTGCTGATAGAGCTATGTGAATCACTGTTTTTTTCCAGTTCACTGACTGAACTGAAATGTTTAAAAAAACCAAACAAACCCTTTTCTGTGTCAACCAATTTCCATTTTTTTTCTAGTGGAAACAAGTTAAAAATTTCATTTTGGGGTTGAAAAATGTTATTCCATTGGAAATGATTTTAAAAAATAAAATAAAATAGTGAAACTCTGAAACAAAACATCCTTCCAAAAGAAAAAGCTGAAGCATTGTACCAAAATGAGCTGCTGTGACATTTCCAAAATTTTTATTCAATTCAAACAATTTGCCACAGAAAAAGTGACCCAGATTCATGAATTGTATCAGTCAACAACCCAAATCTGCATTTTTTGCAAAAATGTAATTAGCTGAGAAAACTTCACCTAGTTCTAGTTGCCGACAGTACATCACAGAACAGCTTTACCTGGAGTATGGGCCTTACAGAGAAGCCTTGATAGAAAGTGGACAGGGGGCCAAACAAAAAAAATCACTGAACATTCAAAATGTTGGGATGCTCAAGATCCAGCTTACGTCATGTCGCAGAATAAGACAAGAGAGAAAGATAATGATGCCTTTTTTGGTGGGGAAAGGCGGGGGGAAGCTACAGAGAGATAGAATTAATCAAACTGAACCTAATGGTATTGAAAGCTGCATAACTCTATATGTTTTCTGTAGGAGTATACAGGTGTGATCTTCTAATCACTAACAGCCTCGGGACTTTGCACTTGGCATCACTGCAAAAGGTTACGTAGTCAAAGTATAAAATATCCACTAATATTTGAGTCAAACTGTGACACTGTCAAATCACTGACTTATGGACAAGATATACACACTGGCATTGTTCACCATCTTGAGGTAGCCAGTCATAGGAAACAGTGGAAATCAGAAAGAAATATCCTTATGTATCAGACTCAAACCACAGCAGAGTGTGAGAGGAAGTGGGTGTATCATATCTCCTGATAAATTAAACAGTATCAAAAGATATGCAGAATCTACCCCATGTCAGAAGGAGTAAACATTAAATCTCTCTCCATAAGATGTAGAAGACTCCCAGGGGTCCTCTGAGGAAATTGCCTCATTGCCTTACAGAAGATTCAAGTGGGAGGAGGTTCTTCATGAAAGTAAGGAACTCACATTCAAGTCCTAACTCAATGGAGCTTCACTTGCCTCAGGACTGAGTTTAGCTTATTGCATTTAAATAATCATTATTCAAATGGCATTATTCTGGGTTTAGATCTAAATCTGAAGCTTTCTTAACATGGTTAGGCCTCTGAGGCCATGTTTACACTGGGAAAGTATTTTGAAATTACTAAATTTGACTTAACTCCCAATTTAAGAAATTCAAACTAGCATGTCCACACTATGGGGAAGCCTTGAAATTAGTCCGAGGCAGGCTCGATTAATGTGGACATGCTACTTTGGACTTAGAGCCCCAGGAAGAACTGGGGAGTAATTAGTTTGAATTACTCTGGGGAGTAATTATTTCGAAATAGAGCACCGAAGCATCCACACTACCGTTATTTCAAAATAACTATTTCGGAATTAGCATATTCCTGATGAAAAGCAGGAGTACAGATTTTGAATTCTGCAGCCCATTATTTCGAAATTACAGGCTTGGTAGTGTCGGTGCTCTGCTTATAAATTCGACCTTGGGGGTGTTATTTCAAAATAAAGTCCTAGTGTAGACCAGGGCTGAGTGCAAGAGTTTAACTGTATGCAGAATTTAAACCATTCACTGGCATAACTAAGATCTGATTCTAATCCCAGTGGCCAATTTACTCCACTGCTATTTGGCACAATTATGAGAGTGGACTCTTTAATCACTTCTTCTGGTCAAATATTCTCATAGGTGAAATCTGACAGCAGAGCAAGTTGGAGGATGAGTTTTGTATGAGAAACATTAGGCGTGCATGGAACAAGGTATTGTATCAAATAACATTAAATCATCTCCCAGTTGTGGACAGTGGCTGTCTCATAGCATATTGGTCTTTTTAGTCTTAAATCTCGATGAAGTGGTCAGACTCCCTGACAAAATCTATAAAGGGAAGCTGGAAAAATTCATTCCCTAAATATGAAGAGCATGTTTCATGGAATCAACATGAATTGTTAACACACAGGGCTTCAGCTCTCTCTCCCCAGTGCTCTTGACCCAGTAGCCAAAGAACACAGTGAACATGTGGTGAATCTGATTGCTAGATAACTGTGCACAGAAGAATTGTAACGGCGCATTAGTATGAAAAAATAACACGCTGCCCAGCTGCATGAAAGTGGATCTGGTGCTTGTCAGATATATTTTAATATAAGATGCCTTGAGGGTGATGTCAGTAAAAGCATGCCACAATGCAAAAGAAAGAGGAGAAAAATAAGGTTTTAAAACAGATTTTGACATACAAAGCATTTGCATACAATAGCTGCAACCGAGGTGTTTAAAGTTTAAATTCCCCACATTTCTTCCTTTTTAAACTTAGCATTAGAAATTTAAAGGTGCAGATCCATTGATTTCAATGGAATTATGGCAATTTAAACCAGCACAGGATCAACTCCGAGTGATCTAGTAGCAGCCTTGCATGTACATTGTTCTGCAGCTCCATTTAGCTGTCTTTTCTAAACTGTTTCATACTTGTAGGAGAATTTGGGGAGGAGCGAGTGGGTCTGTAGCAACATATAAATATATAATGGTGGCTGCAGATCTTTGGAGAGTTTTGAATCAACCCAGCCTCCTTCAAGGTCTTGCTGGCAAATACTTTAGCTGTCTCTTCCACACAGAACCTTGCATTCTTGAGTTGTTTATTGTTCACATGCTGATAACCTTGCTGGAGACATCGTAAAAATGGACTCTCGTCCTGGGGCAGGGGGGAAGGCTTGGCAATCAGCATGAACTTTGTGAAGCTGCCGTCCCCCTAAAGTGTACATTTTCGGCATGAGAAATATCTGGTGCTTAAGGCTCCCATGTCATTAGTACTATGGAATATCTCATTTCAAAATGAGAACATGCTGCAAAACTCCAAGAGCCTGTAATGGAGCCAACACAGAGTAGATGGGGATTTCTACTCTCCCTGCAGCATTATGACAGGATTTTTATTTCTAAATGTGTGCTGTGAATATTATAGCTAATCCTTACATTTGTGTACAAGGAAATCTTAACAATGTGGATGTTTTCAGGTAGAGAATGGGTTAATATGGCAACTTCAACTTAGATCCTAGTAAATATTTTTCATGGTTAGGAAACTAAGCCTAAGTGACAGATATTGCTTCAGGGGAGTTGCTGGTCAAGAACGAGCTGCGTTAACAGAGCTGTGCTGCAAAGCTTGAATACTGCCAGCATGTAGCCAATATAACCAGCCTGTGACCTTCTCAAAAACAAAAGGAGAGAGAATATAGTTTAAAAAGCATTTGCATTCTCACTAGACACACTGTTTAGTGTTAGGGTGACCAGACATCTGTTTGCAGGGGACCCACTCCCAGATGGTTTTTCTAGATAGTAAAACTGCAACTACAATCTGAAATGCCCGGTCACTTCCTTTCACACAGGCAGCACAGGGGTAGGGAGGCAGGGAACCTCTGTGCCTTTAAACAGCAGGGGAGGGAGATGGCCTGACAGCTTTTGCTTTGTCAAGAGGGGGAGGGAAAAGGTGAAGCATCTGCAGCCACTGATGTTTCCACAAGAGGGGAGGAAAGAGCAAAGAGCCCTTCTCCTTTAAGAGGGGTGGGAGTGAGGAGAGGAACAGTAGCCTGAGGGCTGAGACCAACAAATCACTGACAGGGAAGCACTAATTGAGAGGGTGATTTTTTTGGAGGGGAGGGGTTAGCATTGGTTAAGACAACTGATTTTTGGGGTGCTGCCTCCCCTTGTTTCCACCTACCATTATCTTGTTGTTGTTGCTGGAGAAATCTTGCCGCCCTCTTGAGGCTGTCAACAATCACTCTGCTTATCACAGCCCGGTAGGAGCGCATGGCACTGAACAGCAGAAGAGCCGTGCCCAAGGACTAACAAGCTCCCTGACTCAAAGGGGAGGAGGCCTGTTCCTGCTCTCACTGAAACCAGCGAAAGCAGGACTGGGCCCTCATATAGCCACTGAAAGGCCCGATCTGGCGAGGTGCTGTGCAGGGCTGTCTAGAGAAAGATAGTTCCGTTTTGTAGAGGAGTTTGAAATTTTGTTTGAGTTTGATTTGAAACAAAACCCACATTTTTCGAAGTTCTGTGGGACAGGGAAAGGAGCGCTGGCTCCAAGGCATTCTGCTTGGTGGGCTGCCCCAGAGCGACTGACAGGCACTCCTCATGGCACACACACCAGAGCCAGGTGATTGCACTGGTAGGATGTCAGGCGGGCTCCCAAAAGACCCCTGCCTGGCAGCCAGGTTTCTGGCAGAACTTCAGAACTGAACCATTTCTGCAGAATGGGCCGATTTGAACAAATCAGCAAATTCCAAGGAAGACATGTATTGTTGGAAACTGTTCTGTCTAGCTCAAAAGGGTTCAAAAAAGAGCTAGATAGATTCAGGGAGGTTAGATCCATCAATAGCTATTAGCCAGGATGGGTAGGAATGGTGTCTCTAGCCTCTGTTTGTCTGGAGGTGGGGGACAGGGGAGGGATCACGTGAGGATTACCTGTTGTGTTCCCTCCCTCTAGGGCTTCTGATATTGGCCACTGTCAGCAGACAGGATACTGGGCTAGATGGACCTTTGGTCTGACCCAGTATGACCGTTCTTATGTTCTAGCTCTAGTGCTGAGCACATGGGCTCAGATCCAGAGGGCACCAGCCTCTGTAGTACAGAACAGCGTAGGTACGATACACAGCCTGGGCAACCAGACAGAAGATGGGCAGGAGGTGGCCATTATAGCAACATCCTGCTTTCCATGAAGTCCCACTGAGAGTGGAATTGTGCCCCGTAACCTTCCAGTCAGGGAAGTTGTTAGTTGTTTGGACCGGCTCTTCCACTGCTCAGTGCCATGAGCTCCTACAGGGCTGTGATAAGAACAGAATCCTGACCTCAGAGCTCCTCCTCCCTGCAAAACAAGGAAGGTGGTAACTCCAAGGTAGAGGGCAGGAGCAGCATGGCAGTGGGGAAAGGGGCAGCTGAAGAGTTGACACTTGACAGCCTTCCAGCCAACGGATCATCCATCACAGGCTTCAAGATCTACCAGTAGGTCACCCCACAAACACTCTTTGTCTTTCTCACTCATTCTGATCTACTGGGTAGTGACCACTGTTCTACAGATAGGACATTGAGAGGGACGTGTAAAATCTACCGATCTCCCCCCCACAGGTCACAAATGCAACCTGTGTAAAGCACAACATTTGTTTACATTGCCTTAGAAACTCTGACAGCTGCTACACTCTTGGAGCTCAACCCTGCTAACTGTAATCCTGAGAGCAGCTCCACTGAAATTAAAAAAAAAAAATCTGTGGGAATCTCTCTCTCTGTGTATATGAGTAAGATTTTGCAGGAACAGATCCTACAGCTCTAAACACACCTACATCTTAACCTATCATAAGAGCAATACATGACTCGCACACTTTAATTTCAGAATTAATGCATAACCTGGTCAAATCTGAAAGTCTGGAAACAGATTTTGGTTTAGGTCACAAAGAAATTCAATGAAGGCCTGATCCTAGACCTAAAGGCCCACTGATGGGGGTGGGGAAAGTGAGAGAACAAAGGGGGCAGTTGCCCTGGGCCCCAGAGATTCAAAGGGTCCAGGGCTCCCGGCCACTACCACTGGCACAGCAGCAGCAGTGATGGCTGGAGCCCCGAGCCCTTTAAATTGCTGCTACAGCGTCATGACACACGCTCTGTGTGATTCTGAGGGCTGGAGAGCTGGCTGTCCCCATCACTGTCCCATCTGCCTGAGGCCCCACCTCTTCCAGGCGTGCTGAGCTGCCCCCCACCTTGCCTAGGCTTGTGGGCTCCCCTGTACTCCTACTAGATATTTGTCCACACCACAAAAGCAATGTAAATTTGGAAATCACCGTTCAAAACAGGATCCCAGTTCTGCAGCCTTTCCCCAGGAGAATATGCTATGTAATTCACCCCCTCCTCGAATGACCTGTGCACCTCACAGATATTACTGACATTTTCTCCACAATGCTCCCATAAGATCAGTGTTAGTGGGCCTGATTCAAAGGACACTGAAGTCATTACAACTCCCACTAACTCCAGATCAGCATTACTGTCCATTTGACAAGAGCAAACTGATGTACACAGACAGATCCTCACCTGGTATAAATAATCAGCATACTCCTGTTGACCTGCACACACTGAAAATCTGGCTCCCTCCGAGTTCCAGCAGACCACACAGGGACTCAGCAGAAAGGGAAGGTCTATAACCTAAAGCTCCAGAGTCCTAGGGTAACCCCTTACCAAAAGGCCATGTTTCCAGTGCCACTCGTGACTAAGAATGAGCAGAGTTGGATAAAAATTGCAGAGCAGAATGGGCAAACTTTCCCAGCATAATTTTAAACACAAATGAAGTCATTCCAGCTGATTTTAAATGTGACTACAATTTAAAGCAGTTTTGTATTTAGTAATAAATTTGAAAAGTGACCCAAAATAAGTGAGACTTTAATCTCTTCTTTTAAAAAATTATGTGTGTGTGGGGAGGGATACGATGTCGCCTTTTCTCATTTGAAATTCATAACTTTTTCATCACTACATTTTAAAACTGTGTAGTTACAATGTCTTCTAAAATAAATGTCACATGAAATACTGTATGTGTTAGGAGCTCTTGTATTCTCAGGGAATGTGAATGTTCATTTCACTTGTCCTATTACAACTTCCTACGAATTTACTCAGCTGGCTTCAATCAAAAAAAAAAAATCTGTGGGAATCTCTCTCTCTGTGTATATTATGAAGCTACCAGGCCCTCACACTGATAATTTAACACCAGTTAAGTACATAAGCCCAGATGGGAAAATCTGAGCAATTCAGTTTCATGTGCTTTCCAGATTCTTGATCTATACAGGAACAGAGAGCACAGTGTGCTAGCCTATGAGGTAGAACAACATAACCAGCACCTCTTTTCTAGAAACCTGAGGACGCTTCTGCTTAGCATAGAGCACATTGAAGATAAATGGATTGGTGGTGGTGAGGCGGGGTGGGGGATGGGGTTAAACAAATATAGCAGCAGTGAGTAGAATGATCTACTGCAAGGACATTATCCTTTGAGGTGTTGAGCACTTCCTGTAGGTTAAAGGGACTGGCTGGCATTCAGCTTCTTACAGGCGCTTATATTTGATCCTCAGGGTCAATTGAGACCCGGAGGCAGGGGTGTGCATAAAGTCATTTGCTGTTGAAAGCAGCTGGTGGTTCCTTCCCCCCCGCCAGGGGCTCGTGGCACCTAAAGAAAACCACCCCTTCCGCCTGAGGCCCCACCCCTTCTGGGGCAGAACTGGCCCATGACCACTACCCACAATTCGTGAAGTGGCCCCCATGCGAAAATTATTGCCCACCCCTGCTGTAATATGATTTCATTCCTTGACCTCTCGAGTGAGCTTTTCAACAAGAATACCAGCCAGTGATAGACTGTGTCTGCTGGGCATGCTGTCATGATTTAGCAGCGTGGAACTGGCATATGAATAAGGCCCTTTATATCAAACCTATCTGTGTGATCATAAGGTGAAAATCCAAGAACATCAAAGGCGCAGACCCTCAAAGATATTTAGGTGCCTAACTCACATTGATTTCAACTGGAATTAAACTCCTTTGAGGTCAGGGTTCAGGAGAATAAGTCCCATTTTCAAAAGTTATTTTATGGCCAGATTTACAGAGATTTTGAGGGACTTAAAGATTACCCAGGGTGATTTACAAAAGCACCTAAACAGAGTAGGTGCCTGAATCCTTCAGTGGGAGGTAGGTGCCTAAGCACTTCTGAAAATTCCACCCATTGGCATCTTTAGGCCCCTAAATACAGTGGGAAAGGGTGGGGAGAGAGCTTGCTGTGAATACAGGCTGCAGAAAAGTGGGGGCTGGAAGGCAGAGTCTTCCTTATTCGCCAGTGGCTGGCCTGACAGTCTGTTCCATGACAGCTGCTTCACCCTTCCTCTGTGTCCTGTTCTCATCTCTGCTTTCCTCACTGCAGCCCCAAACATGTCTCTCCCATTTCCACTCCTTGATACTCCCCACAAGCAGCCATGGGCGGTTGGTGAAGGCATGGCTGGGGGAGGCAAGCCCCTGCCCCACCTCCAGCCCCATCCCTTCTTCTGAGGCCCCGCTCCTTCCCCGCACCCACAGGGAGGCAGGGCAGCACATTGTGCACACGCTCCCCCGCTCGACCATGGCCCCAGCCTCCCCAGCCCCTGAGGGGGGCGCACTGCGCGACCTGGCACAGCCCAGCCTCTCCAGCCCCAGAGCACCAGGGGAAAAAGGAGGGCACTCTACATGGCCTCTCCAGACCCAGGAAGGGAGGACGGCAGAGAGCGCACAGCATGGCCGGAGCCTCCCCAGCCCCGAAGGAGGTTGGAGGGCACATGGCAAGGCCCCAGCCACCTCATCCCCAGAGGAGGGCGTGCTGCATGGCCTGACCCAACCCTGCCTCTCCAGCCCAAAGCATGGGGAGGGCAGGCACTGGCGGCAGATGCACTCTGCCTCGGAACACCTACTGCAGGTGTTCTGGGGGTGGAATGTGGGCAGGACTATGCCTGGCAATTTGGGAAGGCAGAACCTTCTCTTGCCTTATATACTGGACACCCATGCAAGCAGCATTCACATGTGTAATTTGCCCCATCCCCTGAAATGCTCTGATTACATCCCCTCAAAATGAAATTACCATCCCTGACTCAAGTTTTAGCAACCTTCCAGGATTCAGTCCAAAACTTCTTTTGTCTTATCTGGGGACTTGTGATTAACTTATCCTTAAGTCAATTGAAGTGTGAGTTCACAGCTATAAATCTCTATGAGGGCTGTGATTCATCCAGTCATTATTACCACTCAATTTAACAGCACAAGGGAGCAAAAGGAAACTTTTTTGTGGCAGGCTGTAACTTGGGAGCCCGTTGGTCAAGCAATCCTAATTTTGGTCAACTAATGCTATCCTATACCTTCATGAGGTGCACTAAATTTCAAAGCAATCTGAGTAACCATTCAGATTTTATAGCATGCAAAAGTCAAGCTTTAAAGCACACAAAATGGTGGGAAGGAACGGAAACCTCTAGTCAGTTGTTTGCATTAGTACGTGCGCACTATAAAATTATGCACTTTTCTTAAATATTCTGTTTGGGTCCCCCAAAGATTTAGTGGGTGTCGTGCCCTATCATGGGCAACCCTCAACAGAATGAGACTCCATCACATAACTAGTTTGATCTCCAGCATTGTGCAAAAGCTTCCAAAACAAAACAAAACAAAACAAACAAATGAACAACCCTAGAAGCTTTCTGAAAAATGGCTAATTGTTTGAGGACTTAGATCTCCACAACCTCTGGCTCGAATGACCCCAAATTTGGCTCACCAACTCTACCCTGCACATTCTAAGATACACCAAATTTCAAGGAAAACCAACTAAACATGTTGTTTTTAGAAGAATTAGAAAGGTTGACCTTTACACAGATAGTTGTGACACAACCTTAACTCCAGTGATGTTGCCTCACCACTATAATTATGTCCAAGTGGCACAAGGAAAGAGGCAGCAAGGCAAATGTATACCCATATATGCTGCAAATTCTCTAACTTCCTCTGCCATAGGCTTTCCGTGTCATCCTTATTTTGTAGAGATTCACACTCTAGAAGTGTTGCTGTAGTAAAGGGATAGAGTTTAAATATATTGCAGAACAATGAACTATGTGTTTCTCCAGCGGAGCTCCCATTATGTACACTCCTGAATTTTGATTTGATAGGTATGATCTTGAAAAATAACTTCAAGCCATATTATGTCCCTCAATATGACACACCTGTAGAAGGGCCAGGGTTTAATGAAAACCCTAGTTCATTTCCACTCACCCTATTTTGAAGAAATCACCTCACCAGAGGAGTGGGCTTAGCCCTACTGGGGAAGGAACATGGTTGACTACACGAGAACTGTCTCCTTGTGGTAGCAGAGTGCAGCACATGATGCTTGTGAAGGATTGTGTTTCAGGCACTTGCATTCCCAGCCTCTCAGCCACAAGTGAACGGGCAGCAAGGACCCTGTGGCTCCTAAAGATTAGGTAGCTATATTTTGAAGTAAAGTCTGGGACAATTTTGTGCCATTATTTTTTAGTCATGACAGCACTTGCATGCAAAACTATAGTGCAATTTCAGTCACCCTTTATACAAAGGATTAATAGATTAACAGATGTTACAAGCATGTTTACAGACACAAATAACATGCTTCTGGGACAGTCACCGCCTGGGCCAATGTACAGATCAAAAAGCATGAACTAAAAAGCCCAGGCCCTAGCATGCAGCTATGACAGAAAATGTTGATCAAGTGCTCTGAGATTCTTGGATGAAAGGTGCTAAGTGCCTAAACATTAAAAACACCTGCCTACGCTGATAAAAAGATTAGAGGTTCCCCATGTCAATGAGGTTGTCAGGATGAGATGCCGCTTCTTTACACGACAGAAATTGGTGGGGTCCCAAGTCCTACACTATTACACGTATGCCATGCCACTAACTTCAATGGGATTGCATAGATGTGTCATAAAAAGAGGGGGAAATGTGCTCTGATAGGGCCTGATTTTCAGGGTGCTGAGCACCCCACAGCTTCACTAACTTCATTGGGGATTGGGGTTGTTCAGTCTTTCCAAAAGTCACAGCCCTAATGTCATATCTCACCCCAGCATCATCAGAAAATGAGAGGGGTACTGTCAAAGAGCACTGAGATGTGACTCTTTCATTTTACCTTGTTTGGAAAGGGTTTGAAGCTACAATAAAACTTTTCTGAAGCACCCTGAGGTTTACTGACCATGGCAGCAGCTGTGGGTCTCAAAAATTGATTCCTGTTGATTATGTTCATTGAAACACCTGGAGGACTAGGAAGCACTCACTAAGGGTACATCTACACAGCAGCGCTATTTCGGGATAATATATGTTATACCGAAATAGCGTTGCGTGCATCTTAACAGCACGTCCATTATTTCTAAATAGATTTGAAATAATGGTTGTCTTATTCCAGCTTCCTTATTCCTCGTTCCATGAGGAATAAGGAAGATGCTGGAATAGCACTCTATTTCAAAATTTGGTGCTGTGTAGACAGTGCCAAATTTTGAAATAGGCTATCTCAAAATAAGCTACGCAATTTGCGTAGCTCAAATTGTGTAGTTTATTTCGAGCTACATGCGACTGTGTAGATGTACCCTAAATGTTCACTGGCAAACAACTGTTTTTGGAGCATTGGTCTTCAGAAAGATCTGAGTGTCAGGCAAGAGACTATCATAAAAACCCCACATCTTTCCTACCAAGGCTTAGACATAATAGGCATTGTGGATTTGGGAGATTGGAGAGAAATGGGTGAATGGACGTGTGTCAGGCACATGGTTTTCTACAGAGGGAGTGGGCAGAGGAAACAATTCCGACATAAAGAACTTTATGGAAGGGAGTCAAATCAAGAAAACTCATGAGCTAGTACTTTGCTTTGATGGTCTTGAAACAGAGGCCAAAGCACAAGGCTGGCCAGTTTGTGCATGTGTTGCCAACAAGAAGTCAAGAAAGAAACAAAGCTGGCAATGAATCAAATTATTATATTGACAGTGACAGAGCAAACTCCCTTGGAACTCAGCCACATGGCCTCACATGCTACCATGTGAGCAGACATTCTGGTTCAAAGATTGTGCCGCACCAATGGCTTCAATGCACTTGGCTCCAAGCTTGCGGAATTCCCTTTTTAAGCACCAGCAGGCCTCTTAGCATTCTCAGGCCTGGGTTCCAACAGGCCTTTACTCTAGTTATTTTCTGAATCCTTGTTGCACACTCGGTGATTCTGCTTGATATTCTTGTTGAGTAAGTTCCTGCCTCTCCCCCAGGCCTGAGTCAATGGAGTCTGTGCCAAGAACATGGGGGTTGGAGTCAACCTCCACAGACAGGCAGTGTGCAGAGTTGCTCCACAGTCCCACTGTGGTCACTATTTTTGCTTCAGGGATAGTGTTTGAAATCCCTACACATACCTTATGTGGGTGTCTGTGGTCACTAGATGTATGTAATTTTGGATTCATGGGCTACACCCCTGTCCGTTCCTGAGCCAGTGCTCTCTCATGGCCAGGGAAAGGAAATCATGGTGGAACAATGTGGGGAGTGGAAAATAGTTTTCAAAACAAGCAAATATGTTGAGAATTTGGCATGTATCATCATTTACATCCCTGCACCTCTCCATTCAAGGGCTGTCTGACATTACACAAGAGACAGAAGGACACTGTGGGTGTGCCAAGAGGCCTGATATGGCAGTCCTGACCAAGTCTAAGTCCTCCTTGACTTCTGTGAGATGTTCTACCTTAAGAACAGAGCTGCAGGATCACACCTTCAATAAAACTGGCTTACCCCTAAAGAAGACTGTTAAAAAGTGACTACTGTATTACAAAAATACAGTGGCCAATACAATAACAGCATAGCAACCACCTATTCTATAACTGCTACCAAGCCAGAGTGTGCCACTGAATCAGGGGTGATGGATTCTGCCTAAAAGCTTGTGGGGGGCACAAGGTCCTGCCCCCTTCATGGCTCCACTCCTGCCCCATCTCTTCCACCTGAGGCCTCACCGCCCCCTCTAAGCTGGTAGCTGGAGATGGGCCAAGGAGCCTGAGGTCCTCTGCCTGGTTGGGATGGGGGGGGCCCAAGAGCAGCCCCCCCATACTCCCTCTTGGTTTCCCGCCCAGAGCAGAAGGAGGGTTTGCAGCTCCCCACAACTGCCTAAACTCGCCAGCTGGTCTATGCTTCCAGCCAGGCTGGCATGCAGGGCTGTGGGGGTAAGAGGTGGGTAGGAGGCTGGGACTATGGTGACAAGTAGATGGGCCAGGCCTCTGACCCTCCCTCCCCTCACCCCCGCCCCTGCTCTGGCACTCCTGCACTGAGTACATCTACATTAGTGCCTATATAGCAGAATCCTCACCAGGGTAGTCAGGACCAAGGGTCGGGGCAGGGTCAAACCTCATGCTGAGAGTAGCAGCAGAGTTTGTACACAGGTTCCAGGCAAGGACTGATACCATGGGGCAGAATTTGAGGCAGATTTCAGCATCTGGCAGTGAGGTTAAAGCCAGTAGATCAAGAACTTAGAACAGAATTGATCATGGCATCTATAGAGGCTCCACACTGTTGCCTGGACACTTCCTGGAACACCCCTTGGGTTTATATAGGGCTGGGAGCTAATCAGAAGCCACAAGGCTGCTGCTTGTCAGACCCCTTGAGGTAGCACTTTCCATAGCCTGTGTCAACAGCAGGTCATGGATAGGGTGTGCACACGGATAATAGCTGCTGCTGGGGGCAAAATGGGGGTGTTCAGCCATCAGGCTTGGGTCTAAGACCTGCTGGGCCTTACACTGTTCATATGTTCATGCATGTTGTTGTGCCATCAACCCACTATTGTCCGTACCTAAACCCCAGAAGCATGTGTCAGAGGGCTGAAGCTGGTATGTTTTAATGGATTCCCAGCCTCCGCACCAACATCCCCTTTTGCACTGGGGCTAAATTCCTAATTTTAAGGCCCTGAGCATTGGAAGTATTGTGCACTGATTTTTGCTTCCTGGACAGCATGCCATGTTCTGCTATGTCTCTGTGGGTATGTCTACACAGCAACATTATTTCGAAATAACCAGCGTTATTTTGAAATAACTTAGTCCGCGTCTGCACAGCAGGCAGTTATTTCGAAATAATGTCGAAATACTGTCAAGCTGGAGGACTTCTTACTCTGACTCCTGAAACCCTCCTTGTATGAGGAGTAAGGGAAGCCGGCAGAAGAGTGCGCTATTTCGAAACAAGTGCTGTGTAGATGCTCCCAATTTTGAATAAGTTATTTGGAAATAAGCTACGCAAGTGCTGTGTAGACGCACCCTGTGAGTCCAAATGGCAGTGCTAAAGCCACAGCACTGTCAAGTCTTATCCCCTTACCTAGCTCCTCTACATTTCCCCCTCCCTCTAGTCCCCACTCCATCTAAATGGCAATAAGAAGAGGTTATTTCAATACCAGGCACTCAATACAATTAATATTAACAACCAGGGGCAAGGAGTGCAAACCAAAAATGGAGAATGAACAGGATAAATAATATTTAGATAAGTTAGATGTACTCAATTTGGCAGGCGCTGAAGAAATTCACCCTAGTGTACTTGGAGAACTAGCTGAAGCAATCTTGGAATTGTTAGCAATTACGTTCAAGAACTTGTGGAGGATGGATGAGGACTGGAGAAGGGCAAACATAGTCCCTGTCTTTAAAAGGGTGATCAAAGAGAAGCTAGGGAATTATAAACCAGTCGTCTAACTTCAATACTTGGAAAGATACTGGAACAAAGTATTGAACAATTGATTTGTGAGCATCTAACGCTAATAGAATAATAAGGCTCAGCGGGGTAGCTCTGTTAGCCTGTAACTTTAAAAATGAGTAGTCCTGTGGCACCTTAGAGACTAACAAATATTTATAGTAGCATACGCTTTCGTGTTGATCCAAAAACTTTTTTGTCAATTGGCAGGCACAGGAGGAGGATTTTCTGGTAATGCTGGGGGTGGGGAGGTTGGGAGCATGGGCAGTTGGTGCAGCAGGGGTTTGGGGAGGCAGGACCCCAGTCCCACCTACAGCCCTACCCCCTCTGCTGAGGCCCCCCGCCCTCCCCACAGGGAGGGAAGAGGTGGGTCTGCGTGCCAAGCATGCCAACCCCCTGGGAGGGGAAGAGATGGAGCAGCGTGCTGAGCATGCCCCCCCCAGGAGGGGAGGAGGTAGTGCAGTGTGCTGAGCATGCCTGGAGCACAAGGGAGTGGAAGAGAGGTGAGGGGGCACATGCCCCACCTCCCCAGAGCACCAGGGGAGGGGAAGAGAGGCAAGGGAGCATGTGCACACAGTGTGGCCCCTCTACTTCCCTAGAGCACCAGGGGAGGTGAGGAGGCCATGCGGTGTGGCTCCTGGAGCACCGGGTGGGAGAGAGGAGGCTGCGCAGTTCCAGCCTCCCTGTCCTGGAGCATGGGGGAGTTCAGGGCAGCATCACTCCATCCCAGAATGCCTAGAGAAGGCATTCTGGGGGGCTGAGTGTGGGCGGGGCCAGGCTAGTGGTTTGGGAAGGCAAAGCCTTTCCCTGCCTAAGCCACCGGATGCTCATGGTTGGGAGGGTGGGCATTGGTCGGGATTCACATTTTCCTTTGCATGGAAACTCTATCTGCTAGCTGAGAAGACAGTCAATTTCCAATGAAACTGCTTCCCAGTCCTGTAGGCATGTTTCAGCAAATTTCTGGTGGAGCCAAAACTCTAGCTGGGTCTTGAGGTTCCACAGCAGTGCAAATCTGCTTGGTCCATCATCACAGTTGATCAAACCCCTTCAGTCAGTAATGTATAGAGGTGTGACCATTAGGAGAAACATCTCTTTGACATAGATTGCCTGGTTTCTTCCACAGGACTGGAAAGCCACTTGTCTTTTCCATTCTGATACCTTGAAAACGGCTATGTTTTCCATAAGCTGGCCAGCCATTAAGACATTCCAATCTGGTAACATGGCCCTGGGCACTCCCTCCCTCCCTTGAGGCTGAATTAACATTTAAAATTTTTAAAAACATTACTACATGTATCATACAGATACTAGCCTCTACTCCTTCCTCAAGGCCTTCAGAAGTTGTCAGACAATCCTGGGTTGTGAAATGGTCACCGTCCTGGAATGCTGAAAAGTATCAAAATTATGGCCTTCTGGAGCAATGTTAAGTTATACATGCGGGAGGAATTTCTGCCCTGGTCTTTGAACTGCTAGACTGCTAGGCCCTTCAACTCCTGAGAAGGAAATCATTCCACTCAGAGGGCAGGAAGAAAAGCTTATAGGGATGGACAGTAGAAACCAAGAACACTGTAAGTTACTTGGGCCATGAGAAGATTGGGATTCTCAGAAGTGAGACATACTGATTATCCAGCTCATGGAGTGAGAGGTTTGCCTTAGGGAACGGGAACAATGTCTAATGTAGAGGCTTGTTGAACTGGTGGCCATACAAGGTTGGGGGCTGCTTATTGCCAAGACCACTGAACAGGCTCATGAACCACCACTTTTTCCTTCTTTAATTGTCACACTGAGTACTGCTGAGTCAGGGTATCTTGTGTCAAGAGCCCTCACTGAGTGACCAGGAGGAGAACATGGAGCCTAGAGTATTCCTTTGACCTCACCCTCCATTAGCACCCAAAATGCCGGGGGGGAACCTCCCTGAAAAAACAGAAGCAAGACAACAAGCTTGCAGGAGTCCAGAAACTGTACCAAGTGCCAATCCCCTAAACCCAATGCAGAAAACATCTCCAGTTTTTCTCAAGGGTCATTTCCCCCCATCATTTCCCCCTGGTCAGGGGAGGATAAAAGAGATTAATACATTTGGCCAGTATTCCCTGTTGTGTTCACTTAATTATTTTAAAGATTTGTTGTTGAACTTTCTTTTAAAAAATTCAGTGAGATGTTACATTTAGCACTCTTAATAAATGCTACACATTTCCTTGACTCGTGTGGTTTCCCCATCCTAAGTCTCACGAACTGATGTTGTTTTCAGGTTCAAGACTGGGCCCCATGATTCACAGCACATGAAACTAAATAGTACAGTACAACTGTGTAGTGCCATGAAATGGAAAACACTTTTGTTGGTCCCCTATCCTCCAGAGGATGCAAAAGAAGGCTGGGGGAAGTGCAGTTATTGTTATGTGCTTACACAAAGCATTGCAGTTCTCAGTGTAGTAGCAGCCTAATGCCCAGACAAGGGGGATATGAATGTCTTTATGACTTAGTTTGTATACAGAAGATAAAAACATCATTTCAGTAACAATACAGGCAGTGACAGCATCTGCTACAACCCTGTGCACAAATGGCTTCTCCTCCCTCTTCCCTGTCCCCATCATCCACAGTACCGTAGGGATTATAGTGACCATTAAGTGCAGATAGCACTGCTGACAATGAAGGGTTAAAGTGAATACCCCCAAGCAAATCTTTATAGGGCCAGGTCAGAGAAACTGAGTTTTCCTGATAACAAAGGTTTGTAAACAAGTGTGAAGATAAAAGCATTGCACAATGACCACAGTGCAACTCAGCAGCCACCCTCCACAGCCCAAACACAATCTTAAGGTGATAACCCAGTGGATTTGCCCTGTTATAATTGTCTTTGATGTATGCAATGTCATAGGAACAAACAGCAATAAACCTTTGGCTACAGGGGAACAAAACCCTCACATAGGTAGGTAGCCCACAAGTATGTCCCAATGTTCCCATATGGGCATTTCTAGCAGCTATAAAGGACATGAAGAATTCCCTGGCATAGGTAGTTGGCATTATCTCCTTCCCTGCAGTGCCAAGAGGTGTGCACATATGGCAGTGGTTCTCAACTCATTTCAGTCCATGGACCACCAGGCCTATCAAAAAATTTTCGTGGACCACCTCCTTTTTGAGACTGCGTGTGCTGACAGATTTGGGTAACTCCTGGTCACGCTGGCCCAAAATTTCTCTATGGTAGTCACGCCGTGTGACTTTGGACAATGTTCCTGTGGACCACCAAAAAAGTCACCATAGACCACCAGTTGAGAACCACAGACATATGGCATCTCTTATTTCTCTGGCTTTGTGACCAGTTTGCATGTAGGTGGGATCTGGCTGTTTGTAACATGTTTGTAAACCAGACTTGGGACAGAAACACTTCCCTCACAAATGTTATGGTATGTGCAGCAGGCAATGATTATACAAAGAGCATTTGCCACACTGCATCCAGAGAAGTACACAGGCAGCACCAACGAGCTTTCAGACTACCAAACACAAACTCTACAGCTCTTGAGTTTGAAATTAATTCTCTTTTTTCCAGAGACACAGATGTTAGGATGTGGTTTCATGATCCCAGTTAGGAGTAGGTGTGTGAGGTCCCCCAAAATAACACTTGGCACAGACACACCATACAGAACAATTTCATTTCTAGGGAATAAAGTTCCTTCTTTGCCTTTCGAGTACAATCCTTATCTCTTCAGTACTCTGGTGTCATGAACTTTTCCAGTTTTTCCCACAATGATTTTCATGAATCTGTCTCTGTGTTCTAAAAGGCTTAGCAGACCAAATGAATAGTAGTCTTTTGGGTTCACAGACTCACTCGACCCTTATGGTGAGCAAAGAATTCAAATAGGGTGCCACTGATGGCCCCTGCACTGTTCAGAAACCCCATCCTCTCAAATCCATGAGTAAATCATTGTGGTAGCTGCCTCAAAACCTGCACAACTATGACAACGACAATGGATTCCCTACCACAAAGTGGTTTGCAATGGATGTTTAGCTGGCTGGTGTTTCAAGCTTCCACAGAGATTTCAAGCTTCCACAAGCCACCATCTTCTCTACTGATGTGGCTTCACTGAATCACATGCCCCGGCAATGGAAGTTTGGTGTAAGTGCCTCACACAGCTCCACGAAGGTCTGTGTCCTAATACAGAAGTTCTGAAGTCACCGATCTTTATCCGAAGTTTCCAGAATGACGTGAGCCCACCACACTGTGCTGGTTCTCCTGAGTGATGGCCCATCCAATATTGCCATTCATCATAACTGTGCCATGTGAGCTGAATGAATTGTCATAGACTCTCAAGGTCAGCCGTTTCTGACATGTCAGAAAATTCTGCTCAAATTCTATTCAGCATGCCGTCAATGACCTACTCCACTGCATAAATCTGTTCTGCAACAGGGAGCAGGAGCAGAATCCGATCATCACCTCATTACTATGTGTCTTCAACTCCCTTCCAACAGCTCCTCTCCACAGCACCCCAAACCCTTCTTAGGCTTTACCATCACTGTTTCTTGGGTGCCACTGCCTCCAACTTGCTCCTGGCTCAGGACAAAATAATTCTCCCAGCTTCCTCAGGGCTCACGACTCTTTAGCTTTAGCTCCAGTCTGCAGGGTTCCCAGGTTTCTCTCAGGCTTTAGCTCAAGAAAGGAAACTCCCAGCAACATATCTCCTGGGTTTCTGACTTGATCCCTCTTTTCCACTGCACTGTTCTTGTTTCTTATGAAGGCCCAGCTCCTCTCTAGATGGGTTTAATCACCAACCAGTGGCTGGTGTGGCTGGTCTCAGAGTAGCCAAGGCAGCAGCGGTCCCAATGGTTACAGGAGCAGCAGCAATCCTGGCAGATAAAGAGTGGGTTCCAAGGGTCCTCTCCCCACAGAGCAGCAGTGCCCCAGCAACAACTAAGATTTAGTCAGGGGGATTTATAGTACAAGTCCTGGACAAGTCAGCGGTTGTGAATTTTTGTTTATTGCCCATGATCTGTCCATGACTTTTACTAAAAAATACCCATGACTAAATCTTAGCCTTAGCTATGAGAAGTGTTCTCCCTCCTGGCCAACATGTATCCCTCCAACTGGAGTCGAATGGATTTTTGCATTCAAATACAGTGGCTATATTTGGCCTTATGGATAAATTTCAGAATGTCAATGTGTGTTACACATGTGACTATCTGCACTTAGCAGGCTGTCAAATAAACAAGATGAAACTGAGAATTCCTGTGTCTTATTTCCCGCCACTGGGCATGAGAGAAATTTCTTTGTGGAATTAATTTATGCTTATGGAGGAAAACAAATGAAGTACAAGCACTAAAGTTAAAGCAGTGTTAAGGCTGAGAAACCACCAAGCACATTAAAGTCAAGTAAATCCAGAAAAAAGGAAAAATAAAGCCAAGCCACCTAATTTGCCTAAGCAAAACAGAGGCGATGCTGGTAGGAAGAGGGAAGTGCTAAAACTTGCATCTTATTTAACATCCGACACTACTGAGGGCATCTGCTCTCAGATCGTTAAGCTGGTCTGCAGCCTTGGGATCTTTTTGGACACCTGAATACTACTAGATGCCCAAATCGCCATGGTGGTAAAAAACACCAGTGACTGGTGCCATCCTATCACACACAGACCTAACTGTGATGATCCAGGCATTTTTGACCTCTAGGTTTAATTCCTGTAATCACAACAGGCCAGCCTGTGAACCTATTATTCACATTCGTGAACCATATACCCCTCTTTTCAGTGGGACTGCTCTTCACCCCTGGTCTCCAGTGGAATGGCTCCTGACAGCACTGCTGTCAGAAAGGCCTATATCTAGAACTGCCTAGGCCTACATCTATGGCCTGATGCAGCTCCGGTTCCAACTGGTAGAAAACACAGTGGTCCTGTGTGAACACATCATCCCAGTACTCTGCTCTCTATGGTGACTTCCCCCAAATACCAAAGCTTTCCTCTTCTGAAGCCTTCCCTGTGAGTGATGCCAGATACTCGAGGAATCCTCTCCTTCCCTGTCCCATAGTCGGTATTCCACCAGAACACTGAAACCATCAACTGCTAAGGGCTTGTCTTGTCAGATGCATCAGTGAAGATGCTCTTATGCCGACAGGAGAACTTCTCCTGTTGGTGTAGTTAATTTGCCTACCCGAGAGGCTGTAGCTATGTTGGCGGGAAAAGCTCTCCCATCAGTACAGCACAGTCTATGGGGTGGAGGGTTAGGATGGTATAAATACATTGCTTAGCCATGTGGATTTTTTTGACCCCTGAACCACGTAGTTATACAATACAGGTATGTAGGGCAGATCTGGCCACCAACAGGCAGATTTGAACATGGTACCTCTGGAGCATAGTGCATGAATTATAACAGCTTGAGTTATAAAGCCAGCTACCTCTCAGCTTAAGCTGTAGAGCTCACTTGTTCTTATCTCTTGCTGTAAGTGGTCTAAGTGCCACTACATGGAACAATGAACCACACCCATTAGGTGTGTGGGTTACACAAACACCAGTTCAGTGATTTAGCCTCCCCTTGGTCATGTCCCCATGCACAGGAGGGGGCAAACACTTATGTGGGGAACTCTATGCCTATTAATAGATCCATTAGTTCACTCACACATGTAAAGTTACTCACCTGTGTAATCAAGGACACAGATTTTCCAGTCCCTATTCTGCCCAACAACCTTTGCCTCATTTCAGCTACATAATGTTAGATTACCCGCACTTTATGCATTTCACCTCGTAACTAGTGTGAGAGATTTGTGGGTGCCTAGCTCTGAGAATGAGGGTCCAAACTGCTGTTTGTGTCTGGTTCACTACAACCCACCTCAGTATAAATGGGGCATGTCTTACTCTGATTAGTAGGAAAGCAAGTTTTGTACCTTTCAAACTCTGGGTCTGATCTTGCCAGGCCTTCTGTACCTTCTGGGAGCTGCTCTGTCCCCTCAGCATGCTCACGGACTTCAAAGGGAGTTGAGGTTACTCAGCATTGATGGTGGATTTAAAGGAGGGCAAGATTGTCAATTACAACAGGATCCTCTCTTTGGGGATGGCTTGAAGATTTGAGAGATATTTAACATTGGTCTCTAAAATGGAGCTCCCAGTTCATCTGCTGACCAGGGGCCTTTATTTTTAAGCCAGCACCTGCTCAGCAAACAATAGGAGGTGCTCAACACCTTACAGAATTAGGGTTTGCAAGGGGGATAAAGATACACACAGAGGGCATGTCTACACAGCAGCGTTATTTTGAAATAACTGACGTTATTTCGAAATAACAAAATGCTCGTCTACACTGCAAGCCATTATTTCAACATAATGTCGAGCTGGAGGTCTTCTTACTCTGACTCCTGTAACCCTCATGTTTCGAGAAGTAAGGGAAGTGGAAGGAAGAGTGTTCTTTCTTTGACTTCCTGCTGTGTAGACAGCACCAAAAGCTGAATTAAGCTAGTTCAACTTAAGCGACACAATTGACGCAGCTGAGGTTGCATATCTTAATTCAACTTTTTCCCTGCTGTGTAGATGTGCCCTTACCAAGGGTGAGGGACAGGGAATAAAAAAACAGGACCCAGCCACATATAACAAAAAGTCAAATACTAAAAGAGGGAAAGTGATCCATTCCTTTGAATAAACACAATAAAACTACAGCCTAAACAGTCCTTCAAGGTAGTTTACTCCCCTCATTGTTTCATAATGAGATATATTTCAATCCCAATAAAAGCTGTTGTCTTCTTGTGTCCGTTGCAGCAAATCTTTTGGTGCAGTTGTAAAAATCTGTGGCTTTGGATGCTCTGAGCATCGCTTCTTTTCTGTGTGCGTGTGTGTGCGTGTGCATGTGCATGCGTGTGTGTGATCTTTCTGTTCTGAAACTCAGTGCAGCAGAAAGTGTCTTAAAAATTATTTGCTGGCCTACTCTTATGCCTGTTAAAGTGTACTAGCTGAACTATAAAAGTACTCAATGCACGACCGCTGCACCTATTAAAAAAAAAACCCATGGAAGCAATAAGTCTGCTGTGATAAAATAATTTGGAAACAAAAAGGCTTCTGTTCTATATTGATTTGAGGGTGGAGGAGCTTCACACTGGCAACTTTCCAAGTATGATTTAACACACCAGGCGGCATCCTGCAAACACTTAACACAAGCGACTTCACTCATAAGTGTTTGCAGCATCAGGCCCCAAATAGGAATAAAATGGTGCTGCATTCAGCTACTCCTTACCTTTTTTTCAGACGCTTGTCTTCTATGTTCTGACGTGTAATGTTCCATTTGCATCTAAGCTCTGTGTGTGTGTCTATACACATGTACAAGTCCAGTGTGTGTGTCTATACATATGTACAAGTCCTATATACATAGAAAGGTAAGACTTCATTTTCAAAGTATGGATTTTATTCTTACAATAAAATTTGCCACACATGCTCAGGGTGGCCAAGGTTAAAGCCACGAGACATATGAAGACTGTCTACACAGCTTTCAGTATTGCCAATCACAAGCATTCAAAAATTTAGACTCAATCCCCCTAAAAATGAAAAGATTGGGTTAAAAATTATGAAAATTTAAAATAAATGATACGCTCAGGAGATCTCTTTATCGGCCTGCTGGGATTTATTTGCCTTTAGGGTGCACTGAAATCATACTTTTGGGCTTTTCTCTGCAGCATGAGGGCTAAAAAAATTCAGCTTTCCTTAAAAAGAAATAAAAATAAAAACCGAGATTCCAAAGAAATTGCCTAGGGCATGAAGACAAACACCAAATAGCGTGAGAATTGGGACAATATCGCAACACATAGCTCTCCAGTGCAGCTTGTTGCCATCCTAACCCTATGTGTGCCACATGGAGACTACAGGCCTTATCATATCATGTGATCTGGACTGCGTATCACATGGTTGGGACACACATGTAGTTTCTGCAGGTTTCCCTCCATATTAAAAATAAAAGCAGTCCATGGGACATGGTGACAAATTCTGTTGGACACGTTTGACTTACAGGCTACACTTAGCTCAATTCTGTTCAAACTGCCTGTTAGGAATAATATTTGGACTTGGAAGACGACATCCTGTTACTGAATTAAGAATAATCAGCAGCTTTCCATGTTGATCAAGTTGGAGCAAGACACACTCTGGGATGTGGTGGGCTGCACCTCTGCTTTATGGAAACATGTTTTTGTTTACTTTTATTTAATAAATCTACATAAAATTAAGCAAAGGTGAGGTGGCTGCAACCTGCCCCACTTAATAGCAATTAAGTGGGGGTCTGAGGATCCTGGAGAGCTGACTATGTGAGCATAAAATAGAAAGTTTGGAGGCGCTGCATTACAGGATGTCTGATGGCAATAAAACAAGTCAAGAAATGCAGGCCTAATGCATCTAATTTTTTATAGGGGAAGTCAAAGTCCTTTAAAACTTCTGTTTATTTAAGGTAGTTGTTTTTTTCCTCTTTTTACCGTTGATGTCATTGCTAGTATAAGCCTTTTATGGTCATCACTTAATAGTTGTCTCTCTGTTTCAAAATCAACACACAGCAAAGAAAAAGAAGAAAGAAAGAAAAAAGCCCCTGCTTCCTCCTTGGGAAATGGTGCATGTTCATGGAGGAAGCTGTCTTCCTGTTTTCTCCATAATAGCAGCTTCACATGGTTTTAGCAAGTTCTATGGCTCTAAGCCTCCTTAGTATGATGAATGTTCCTCTAAACATCTGGCTGCTTTTTATTGCAGGGATAAAACACATTTATGTTCCAAAATCTATACATATTACTTGCCTAGCATATGATCTGCTGGGTCCCTAAAAGTAAAAATATACAATGAGATCAGGATTAATTCTGTGATTATACTGGAATGTGGCACAAACCCCACTTTAAAAAAAAATCATATATGTTTTCCTGGATACAAACTCGTGTCTGACATCCTGAAATAAAAAATAATTCCGACTCCAGACAGCTTTGCACATTCGAGTCAGATCCAGAAGATATGTCTATCAGTATTTTTTCCTAGCCTAAATATATATGAAAGACTACCATTTGGAAGGGAACAAATTATTTAGTTAGTTTAGAAGCCATCTTTCTTATTTATCCATGCGATAAAGCCCAGACCATAAAGTTCAGAGCACTGTACATTAGGAAAGAAAAGAGAGTTCCTTTATTATCTAATGGCAGTCTGGTTGCAACATCAAATCTCAGTGGGGAGGGCACTCAAGCAATAAACCTGGAAAAAAACATTATAAATCAACAGATCGTGTAAGCTTCCCATTCCAAATGCTGTTATTTTTAGCCATGCTGCATCCATGGGGGAAGCAACAGTGTTGCCGAGTGCTCCACCAAAAAGTTTTAATTTTTCCTTTCGGTGTTTCGCTTGCTGCTACCATCTGTAATGATATGTAATTGTATTGCACAGAACAACCCTAAAAATGCTCTATAGCCAATATTCTGAGAGATCTGGCAAAAGACTGGCTCACCCATTGCAAACAGCCAGACTGTTTAGGGACAGAGCCATTTTCCACACATGACCAGTGGAGCCAGCAGCAACTGCTAACACCGGGGAAAGATGTGGGGGTGGTTCCATGCTCCCGGAAGGGTTGGGGCTGAGGGCAGAAAGGGCAGGGTCGAGGAAAGTCAGCACGTAGCACTGCCCAGACTGCAGTGCTGCCCCTTCCCCCTCGCCCAGCCCTCAAAGCTGTTGGGAGCTGCACTCCGGTGCTCCTGTGGCAGTTCAAAGAGGCCCGGGGTCCAGCTGCCGCAGTAATAACAGCAATGGCCGAGAGCTCCAAGACCCTTTGAATGGCTGAGCAAATTTGCCCCCTTTGCCTCCCTACTCCCCTGTCAGCAGGTCGGCACATGACAAGAAACAAATGGAGATACAAGCACATAAAAAATGTTCTTTTCTTCATCTTGCAGCCCTTATATTTGTGCAGTTTCCACATAAGCAAAGAGTTATTATGCTTAAAAATGACAGGAATTAAAACTAAAACTGTAGCACCTTCTAGAACAGTGGTCCATAAACTCACGCTTCCTTCCCTTTGGTCTGCCCTTGCCCGCCCCTATTCCCCCACCAAGCTGGGCAGTGGCTCCAGGAGGGGGGATGCAGACAGGGGTAAGGGAATGAGCTGGGCCCACAGTAGGGGGCAGTGATAGGAGCAAGGCGAGGGACAGACCCGAAGCCAGGGGCTGGAGTGGAGCTAGGTGGCAATTAGGTGCCCCCCTAGAGGGAAAAAGGGGAACATTTGTGTGTCTGCAGCTGGGACCTGGGCCAGCTATGACAGGAGGGGAGAGATTGCCACCAATGTCCCCTCTAATCTTTTCCCTTCATGTGCAGATTTTTTCATCCATGTGCAGAATAAAGCTTTGTATGTGCACCAAGACATGTGAATGTGCACCACCAGTAGAAATCAAAAACTTACCTGTGGGCACTCTGCTAATCAGCTGGGTGACATCTACACCTCTGCTGAATGGCCACACAAGCACGCAGCTACACAGCTTACACAGAGCTGGCCCAGATCCCAGCTGCAGACACCCAAATGTTCCCCTTTTTCCCTTTAGGGGACACCCCCCAGTTTGGGGACCTTTGCTTTAAAAGAGCTATTGGGCTGAACTCTGCTGTCCTTATATTAAGCAGAACTCCCAGAGGAGTCAGTGGTGCTTTGTTCAGTTATGGCCCTGTTCAACCAAGCATATAAGTATGTTCTTACATTTAAGCATGTGTCTGAGTTCCAGTGAAGTCAATAGGAATTAAGTATATGCATAAGTGTTTTGCTGACTAGGTATGGATTGCTGATTCAGAAACTTAAGGGCTGCAGAACCTTACCCTCTATTTAAATGAAGAATAAGAACATAAAAGGATCAAATTCTACCCTGACTGTAAATTCACAATAAAGGCAAAATTTGGCCCAGATGAGCCAGAAGCAAAAGTGAAACTGCCTAGTTCACAGCATTGTTCCAGCTGAAAGAAACTCAAAAGGCAGAATAGAACACACAAAAAAACCCATGACAGTAAAAATGGCCAGATTCTTCTCCAATAATAGAAATCACACTGATACCAATCAGAGCAAATTTGGCTCCACAGCAGATTAGATTCTAAACCGTCCTAGAGACAGAGCATGGCCCAGTTGTAAGTCATTCCCTTTCCTCTCTCACTCCCACACGATTGTACCTCCAGTGCCCACGTGAGAATGGAAGCAGGTTCTGCAAAGCCGTTGCAGGGCAGGAAGCGGCAGAGATTAGGCAGAAGCACAGTTCCACCCCTTCCTCCTGTACAGATCAGTTATAGACTTGGAGCCATTTTCCCCTTATCAAAGCAGCTGAGTAACTGGTAGGCAGGTTATGACTCTCAGATCCTGACTTTAGATTGCTACCCCTATATTACACACAGAAAATTAACTCAAAGTCTAAGCCCAAGTAAAAAAAAACCTGTTACTGAAAACATGACTTTTTTCAATAATAATGTCCTGTAATATAGTAATATGGAGAGTTATTTACAAAAAGGAAACAATACACATCTCTCTTTACCCTAATAGCTAAGCATGAGCCATGTAAGTGTTTGATAAACATGACCATCTATGTACTTATTATACATTACACACCTGAATATGCAAGTCATCAACAATTTAGATATTAAAGCTACTTGCTCAGATACCCAAGGCACATCTAATTTAGCGTCTGCTACAGTTAAATATAAACTCTTTGTTTGAATACAATGTTACCCGATGCCTGAACAGCTCTGGATCCCAGGCAGTTAGCGCCAGGCTCCAATATGAAATAAGTGTGCTAGTAACACTACTTATAAAATTACTCTCGGGTGTGTCGTATTTCTAATATATTGTAATGTCACAGTGCTGCCGCTTTGAAATGCCTGACACTGGGCTCCACACATCATTTCAAAGCGGCAGCACCTCATGGAGCCCAGGGTTAGCTCAGAATGATTACTCAGAGTCCCCAGCTGACCCCAGGCTCCATGTGGCGCTGCCACTTTGAAATGCCGCAGGGAGCACAGGGCCAACAGGGAACTGCTTGAGTCCCCTGCTGGCTCCGTGCTCCCCACGGCGCTTTCGCCTTTGAAGTGTAGCTACGGCCCTGGGGCTATTGCTACACTTCAAAGGCAGAGGCACCCTTACTGACTAATCGAATAGTCGATGCAAATGGCATTGATTATTCAATTAGCCCATTAATTTAAATTTAATATCCCTATTGAGAGCCATGAAGATCACACAGATGCACTGAGCTGACTAAGGAAATATACTAGTTGGGGGTGTGTTCATTTTTTGAATGTACAATTTTAAGCCATCTGATCAGGAAGGGAAAAAAAGGGCATCCCCCATTTTCCAAATGCACTGCCACAGACACATGCATGCACTTTTTAAAATTTATTAGCAGTGAGTTTTTGGGCTGTGGGATTCCCAAGAGTCTTCCCCACAAACTAGAGAACTTCCTAAGACCATTCATTTCCTGCCTAACCTGGATCTGAAGTTTTCTTTTTTTTCCCCCCCGCTAATCCCCAAAGACTGGTATTACATTATCTTTGAATCCAACAGTGGCTTACACATTTCAAAACAATGATTACATGTGTAGTTCTGAGCAACTACTTAAGTATTAATGACTCAACTGGATTTTTATCAGCTAGGTCATGAACAGTTACAGCAAATCTAACATTTAGCTACAACCTGTTACATGTAAAAACATATTCACACCATTCACAATTTAAAATTAGCTAAAAAATAGAAGCCCTTACAACTTTGCATGTGAGACCTGTTATCGTAGAAGTGGCAGTGCCTCCTAATGGGCAGAGCACCAGAGGTAGAGGTTAGGAGTTCCTCGCTCTAACAGTGATTCATAGTGTGACCTTGGACAACTCACTTAACTTCCGTATGTCTCATTTTACAGATCAGTGAATTTGATACCTCACAGGAGCTATGCTTAACTCATTACTGTTTGTAAAGTACTGTGAGACCCCAACTATTTATGGAAGGAGAAAAAGTGATAGTGTATTATCTATCTGATAATTAAATACAATGAAAGTGAAAAAAGGAAACTGCGGGGCAGATCCTTAGCTTGTGTAAAATGCTGAGGAACTGCTCTTGTATATAGAGCATCTGTTATACAAACTGCATCTGAGTCCCTTTAGAGCAGGGTAGGGAACCTTTTTTAGGTCAGGGGCCACTAATCAAGAGATATATCAGCCGGGGGCCACAAAAAGAAAGTACACCCTCCCCCAGATGTGGTGTGATGTTCTTTATTTTTTTTTATTTAGAATGTTAGTGTGATGGCTGAGTTTGCTTTTCCTTACCCAGCTGTGGCCACCCTTTCCTCCCTAAAGGCACCCCATGAAGGGAAGGGGCTGGGGAGGAGGTTTCCCTCCCCTCCCCCTCCTGCAAGGGATTCCCCTCTTCCCCCAACACCTCCTTAACTGTTAAGGGGGCACTGCTGGCAGCATGTGGGCACTCTATGCAGGGAAGAGATGGGGGGGAGGGAGAAAAAGCTGGTCCCACTGTGGCTTCCCCCATGCAGGGAAGGGGACTCGGGGGCTTTCCTTCCCTCCCACTCCAGGGATGGATTTCCCCCTCCCCTTCCCTGTTCTTGCATGTCTCCTTAACAGTTCCAGCCTCTTCGCCTCTTCCCAGCTGCTTGGTGGGGGTGGGGGAGAGGAGGAAAACACCTAGCTCCTGTTTACTCAGGAGCTCCAGCAGGTGGAGCTTTCCCCTCTGGCCAGATCTCCTGCATGCAGGAGAGGAACTAGAAGCGTCCGCCCATGCTGCAGGGGAGGCTGGGGAAGTTTTTAAAGCAGCCTCTGGGACTCCTAGCAGCATTTCACAGCCACTGGACACCCCCCCCCCCAGGGCCAGATAAATTATTTGGAGGGCTGGGTGCGGCCCACGGGCTGGAGGTACCCCACCCCTGCTTTAGCAAGTCAAACAGTACTGAACACCAGACTGTATCTTGTGTAAATTATTTTTATAGTTGAATCTCTCTACTCCGGCTCTTTCTCCAGGTCTGGCAACATCTGTGGCCAGCATGATTTTAGTTAGCTAGATGTTCACTTCTCATGGGTGTGGCCAAGTTTCTCGCAGTTCCATAAAGTTTGTTTACACTGCCAGTCCCGGCTCTCAGTGTTCTGTGCGTTCGTTAGCTCTAATGTACCCCTAAATGTCTTCTAAGGGCCCAGCAAGCTGCAGAAGTGTTGGTAATGCTGCTAAACAATATTGGCTTCCTGTGGTCTGGCAAATTCTCTGGTTCGGCACTAGTCAGGTTTTGAGGGTGCCAGGCTTGAGAGGGTCAATCTGTACTTTTTTAAACAAGAGTTATGAGTAAACTAAGTGGAAAGTGCCAGATTCTCCATTGTTCACCAGTGGAAAAAGGAAAGCCAGGATGGCTCCGAATGCTGCCATTTGAATGTGATAGCATTTTACACCCCCTTTGCACGGATATTCATAACCAGAGAAGGCACAGTGAATTGCTCTCTATTGTTAAATGAAAGGGGTTGCATTGGCAAGACTTCTGCTAAACTTCACCCTTGCTGCTTCCCAATTCCTCCTTTCCTAGTTGAATGCTACATATTTATATGGTCTAACTAGCTAGACTATCAAATCTTCAGCTCAGGGACCTTGGATGAAATTCTGGCCTTCTTCCAGTCAACCTGAGTTTTGCCGCTGCTCTTAGTGGGTGTGCCTAAATTGCAGTATAAACCTAGGCTGCAGGACCTGTGCTTGTGGAGTCAGTGTTTCCAAGCCTACAAGTGAGCATCCTCACTGCATTATAAACCTGGGTTTACAGTTGCTGGACCTGGGTCTCACAGCCATGCTAGTACATCCATGTAGCACTACACAGACCTTCTGACTCAGGTCTGGCTTGAGCTGCATCCACACTGCAAAATGACGGGGCTTGAAGTCACCATAAGACTTGGACTCTGACCCATCCCTTGGGAGTCCTAGGACCTGCGTCCTGAGTGCTTAGCTGACCTGGGTCAGACTGTCTTGTGCCTGGATGAAGCTCAAGCCTGAATCAGAGCATGGGCTTGGTGCAGTTTAGTTATACCAACAGGACCAGGTTTTTACCCTTGGTCTCCATGCCTGTCTATAAAACTCCGAACATGCCATGAGAGCACCACTCAATACAGAACTGTTTCTAAACCAGCCAGGATGGAATATTTTCGGCAATGTCAGTGAGAAGGATTACATAATTGATAAGTCATTTTCTGACCTTGTTCTCTTGGCTGACCACGTTTTAAACAAAGAGGCAAAATCCCAGGCCTAATCATTTGTCACAGTAAGAAAACTGGGCTCTTTAAAAAACACACCAAAATATTACAGAGTTCAACAAATGAAAGTTCCAGAAAAGAAAATGGCAGAGGAGGTTAAGGAGGTAAAGTCTGGGTGGCAGTGTAAGTGGAGCACTCTGAAAAATAGCAGGGGGTTTTTCTCCATCATTTTACTAGTTAATCTTCCTAGGAACAGGATGATATTTATTTGTCCCAGGAGAGAGTAGAGTTGTCAGGAATCCAAAAGATACCAAAGGATAAAGTTTAAGGCTCTATCTACGCCATTAGATATCTAATGGAAGAGAGTGCCACAGTTCTTTGGAAATGCTTTATGCTTTTCTCCTCCTTGCAATTTAGTCTGAATTTCACAAAATTAAATGTGAGTTTAAACCAGGTGTGAGGAATAGGGTTGCCAGGTGTCCAGTTTTGAACCAGACAGTCTGGTAGTTGAGGTTTCTGTCTGGGAAACAAATTGAGAAAATAGTGGACATATAAATGTCCGGTATTTTCTAATTAAGTAAGTTTTATTATTATCATGAGTATCAGTATGTAGTTGCATACTGCCTGGCTGGTAGGCATGCTCATACTGCGTGAACGTGTCCACCAGCCAGGCAGTACGCAACTACACAGTAGAGGATGGGGCGGGGCCGGGGCGGGACGGAATCCCTGGGGCGGGACTCACCCATGCGCCCTGCCGGGACTGTGCGCGGGACGGGCAGCACCCCGGGATCTGTGTGCGCCCAGGCCAGCCCCCACCCCGCTTCCCCTCTGGCCAGCCCCGCTCCCCCTGACGCCCTCCCGGCCAGCCTTGCTTCCCACTGGCTGGTTCCCCCTCCCCCCCCGATCTCCCCTGGCCAGCCCCACTGCACCCGACTCCCTCCTGGCCAGCCCCGCTCCCCTCCCGGCCGGTCCCCCCCACCCCCGATCTGAGATCAAGTGTGTCCTGTATTTTTTTCAAACCATCTGGTAACACTAGTGAGGAACCTTTTTTGGGTCAGGGCCACTGACCCACACAAAAAAATCAGTTGGGGGCTGCACACAAGTGAGAAACAACAACAACAAAACCCTTACCCCACACCAGCGTGGGCTCTCCAATGCTGGAGAGAGCCCTGAACCCCAGGGGCCAGATCCAGGCAAGCCGGGAGCTGCATCTGGCCCCCAGGCCTTAGGTTCCCCACTCCTGCTTTAAACATACTCTGTGAGGAATATCCTTCTGCCCTGTGGAATGGCGTTCAGTCTGTAGGATGTGAAAAATTGTCAGGCTAATGCAACATGGCCCCAATAAAAATTATAACACCCTGTGAACCCTTTCCAAACACAAACACATAGAAAGATTAAGGCATCCTTCTTTCCATATCACTTTCTACTGATTGCATTCACATATAGTGATCATTGAACTCTAAGTGGCGAGGCAATGACAGACATACAGACATTAAAGGAGACCGAGATTTTCAGTCTACAGCTCTGGTTGTTGTGCTTTGCTTTTTCCAATTGTTGACAGGAGCACTAGGAAGAATGCACTGTTGATGAGCCACAGGCAGGGTGACCAGATGTCCCATTTTTAAATGGACAGTCCCGTATTTAAGCCCTCCTGAAGGTGTCCTGACTTCTTAAAAACGGGCTAATTGTCCTCTATTTTCTGACTCCACCTAGCAATACTACTGGGTCCTGCTGCTGACCAGATCCCTGCCCACTAGCCACCTACCCACCAGAGATGAGTGCAGGGGAGAGCCCAGTGGCCAACGATGGGAGTGAGCGTGCAAAGCTGGTGGTGGGGCAAAGCTGCAGTGTGCAGATCCAGCCTCTCCCCCTGCTGCCCATCAGTGCAGCCCCTGCTGCATGCTGCCTCTCAGTCAGCAGGGGACACCCCCCATCCCGTTTCCAACTGGCACTGACTGTGCCCTGCGAACAGCAGTGGCTGCTGAGTATGGGCAAGTGACACACACTAGCCAGTTAATTACCTGTCACTTCTGCTACCCACTCATCCCTCCTTTACGTGCTCCCCTTCTTGCTGTCCTCTCCCCGCCATATCTCTTCATGCTCCCTAGCCCCGCTGCTCCTCCATTTCTCCCCTGGATGGGTGCATCCCCGCCCACCACGGTGTAGAGAACCGGCCCCTGCTTGGAGCACTCAGCTCAGCCACACCCTGGCTGGCAGGCTCCTTCCCTCACTGCCTCCGGCTGGGCTGGTGCCCTGGGAAAGCTCAGGCCGCTGGCCAGGAAGAGCTGAGCCCTGCGTGTACCAAAGCCCTGCTGACATGGGGCAGCTTCTCCACCCCTCAGCTAAGCTCTGGTATGGCAGGAGAGTAAAGCAGTTTCCAGCTTCCTCAAGGTTCTATCCTTCAGGCTTCACTGCAGCCCCCTTAGGCAGGGGCTTAGCACCCTCTTTAGCACCACCGCCCTTCCCTGGCTCCTGGCCTCAGGGCTGCTTCATCCCCCGAGGCCAGTGTTTCCCAAATGGTGTTCCGCAGAACCCCAGGGTTCTGCAAAGTGAAACTAAGTGTTCAGCGAGAAAATTCCATGACAATAACATTTTATGATTTTAAAATAATAATTAATATTTAAGAATTTATGATTTTTATTGAAAACAATTTTCATTTGTGTTTGCCACAATAAGTGTCCCTGTGTAATGCCAGCTTAGCCAGAAAGTGGGGACGATGATGTCACTACTCAGCGCTGCGGGTGCAGTCAGAGGTGCGATCGCCTGTTCTATACCACCGTAAATCCCTGTACTCACTCTCAGGGAGCGTGGATCACATGGGTGACTAAAAACGAATATACTAGTACTGCGTTGGACAAAGTCCAAGCTTCAGCTGTCAAACCAGTTGCTTGTATGGGAGTGCGCAGGCAGTGCTCTCGCGAATACTTTACTTCGGTATAGTCGTGTGATTTCTTGTATTTAAAAATTTAACTGTGACAAATATAAATTGACTATGATAGATTAATCTACATCTCATGACCTTGTTTAGCATTTGTTTATTATTATCCTTACTTATTTGTGGTCTACTTTTTCAGCTCCATATACAAGACTGTTATTAGGGGTTCCGTGAATTCTTTCGAGTTTAAAAGGGTTCCGTGGCCAAATAAAATTGGGAAACACTGCCCTAGGCACTCTCCCCTGCTGAGCTACCTCACTGGCTGGGCTCACTGAAGCATATGTAGTTAGGTTCCCTGGGCCCTGGTGCACAATGCATCCTTAGGGCATAATCCTTTCCTGCCTGTGGTCCACTTTGAGAAACACTGCTATAAAGCAATTACAATCCCAAATAGAGCCAATTGTATCTCTTGCCCCCACACTGACTTCAGCTGACTCATCTTCTCTGCAAGTCCAGCCTATGTGGCTACAGATTCCCTCCCAGATGTCCTCTTGCTCTGCCTGGCTTATATGCACAACAAGTTAGAGAGAGAGTCCATCAACAGAACTAGGTGAGCAGGAGAAGAGGCGGCATGGATGCTCTCTTGCTCTCTGGAGTGGCGCAGGCAGGGCAGAAAAGGGTTGTCAAGTGAGAGTTTGTTGCTTGCCCATTGCTCTGTGACGTTTTGCTTCCTATAAGTAAACTGGATGTATTTAGGAAGTCCTTTTGCAAAGCCTGCGAGTTCCTTGCTTTAACTGTCCAGTCATCCTCAAAGAGTTAAACTATACACCAGAGAGCCCCTGAAGGCAGAATTCTGGGAAGAGTGAGTGTACGTTACGGAGGAGACGCTAAGGTTTCAGCACTGGTCTTGGGGACTCCATATCTGGGCCCCACACTCCAAGAAAGGGTACCAGATAGAGAGTCTGCACCACAGGAGTGTGCCTGCGATGCTGGAATTAGAAACTGCCCGGATGCTGTTCAGTTAGCTAGAAAGCACACAGAATCCAAAAATCCAATTCTGCACAGCAAAAGGGCACTTGGCCAGGGATGTAACACCACTCATCCGGGAAGGACTGAGCAGACATCTACATACCTAGAGCCAAAGTCCAGATGGCTTGCACAGAGATGTTCGTACTCTGGTGTGTGACCATGTAGTCCAAGTCACCTTTGTGATATGTGGGCACCAGAATGTGAAGACACTCTGTTTTATCATAATTACATCCTTTCACAATGTGATAATGCACTCATGTCAGATAGGCTATGTCTACACTACAAGGCTATTTCAAAATAACTTATTTCAAAAAAATAAACTCCCGGAATAACTAGGGTTGCCAGGGGTTCAGTTTTGAACCGGACAGTCCAGTATTTGAGCTTCTGTTCGGGAAACAAATTGAGAAAATATAAATGTCTGGTATTTTCTAAATAAGATGTAATGTAGATTGTGATGTAATGTCAAGTATGTCTGGTATTTTTGCTGAAACCACCTGGCAACCCTAGGAATAACTGTTTTGAAATAGCATGTCCACACTACAAGGAAGCCTTGAAATTAGTCCGAGGCAGGCTCCCTCAATGTGGACGCGCTACCTCAACTTATAGCCCCAGGAAGCACTGGGGAGTAACTATTTTGAATGACTCTGGGGAGTAGTTATTTTGAAATAACAGCAGCCAAGCGTCCATACTAACCCTATTTCAAAATAGCAATTTTGAAATAGGTGTTATTCCTCGTAGTATGAGGGGGTTATTATTTTGCGAGGGCAAGCCTGTTATTCCAAAATAATTTTGAAATAATGGGCTTGCTGTTTGGATGCTCACCTTGTTTCAAAATAAGGGGAGTTATTTTGAAATAACTCTGTAGTGTAGACATGCCTTTACGGTCTTGCCCCACTCAACAAATGTTAAAGTTTATATTAATATTATATCAACAGGTGAGCAAATGTATTCCCAAGATGTCATGGGTTTTGCAGAGCTCTGGAGAATGATTTTTCTACAGTCAGCAGCACTGCAAACCAAAAAAGGACTTTTCCAGTTTAAGTGCAAACCTGGAAGCTCAGATTCTGCCATAGGAAGAGTTGCCTGCCAATTCCCTGACAAGAATGTTCCTCCTGCAGTCAACTTACAATATTTTGATAACAAAGTAATACAATGAAATATGGAAATGTTCCGAACAGCTGATCCATCCACCTCCATTCCGCTCTGTCCCAGGAAGACTGAACATTCCCTTAGACATTTACATTTTGTGACGCTTCCCTTGAGTTTCAGAAACTTCTGTCCCAATGAGATGTAATGCAAAAGGAAACATTTCCCTGCTCCGGTGCCCAGTTAGACAGCAAGTTTGCACCAGCAGTCAAGCAGGTCAACTTTCCTGATGTTGGAGTGCAGGGAAGTGTTTCCTTTGCATTGTTTAGCGTAGGAGAGTATGGCAGGGCACCCACCGCTCCTGCTGCCTTAGTCAAGAGAGAGGTTCATCCCCATCTCGTTGGTGCATGCTGCCTGCCATGGACCATGTCCCTACACCATCACTCTTGCACATGCAGCACAGACTGCCACTAAAAGCAGACCACACTTCATCAGCACACTGTTGGGCACGTCATCCGCTCCCCACTCTCTCTACTGCTGCTTCCCAGGTATAGTGATGAATTAAGTATTATTTTCCCTTAGGTCTCTTCTCCCTCTGTACAGACTCAGGTCAGCCCAAACACACTGGTTGCAGCTAGCATAGTACATTTTACCTCTGGAAGCTATCAACAATGCAAACATTTTTTTTTAAATTGATTCCACATTTAGATAATAACTCTTTTGGTTTACATTTTCCACATCCTTTTTGCAATACTCAGTTATGTATTTAATCCGCTAGCACTGGCGTGAGGGTGTTCCATTGCTATACAGGTGGCAGAACTTTTATACCCAGTAAAGTCAAGGGTTAGCTAGCATAAAACACGTAACGGGCCAGTATAATCCCTAGTGCAACTCTATTAACTTTAATGGAGATTAAATGGACACAATGCTCTTGCTTCTGATTTTACATCACTTTTCTCACAACTGGCAGTCCACTGACTTCAGTGGAGTTAATCCTAACTTACACCATTTTAAAGGTGATCAGAATTAAGCCCATGATGTTGAAGGTTTCTGATTTTCATCCTTTACACCAACATGTATCAGGAATCTAAATCACATTCTCCTTTGGAAAACACATGTCTGTTCTTTCTTGTGATTTTATTCATACATTGCATTTCATGCCAATTAGGTCTCTGGCTATGTAGCTTTTCCTTAACTCCAGGGTGTGATATCAATGAATAGCAGAGAACAAGTGAAAAAAGAGAGGTGCATAAAAGATTCAGAAATGAGGACAATGGCTTGCCAATGTTTACATGCTTACGATTGAATACAGCAGAGACTGTCTGCCAGGAAGTTTTATTTGGATAACAAATTACACATCAGGATGTCTGAATGTTACAAGCATTATATCCTTACTTTATAGCTCTTGCACTAATGTATGGCATTTTCCTTTAAAGTGTTTTCTTGCAAGTTAAAACCTAGTCCTCCTAACAATCTGTGTAATTCAATGCTTCCTCTGAAAACCTTCCATAGGAAGATTAGAACAATCTTAGTGATTACAAACTATCTAGGGTCTACAGATGCCAGTAATCTATGGAAATTGTGAACTCCCAAGTTTTGATGTCCAAATCTGATTTAAAATACACCGTCAAGTCTCCAATTTTTAAAAAGTCCCCCCGCACCCACACACACTGAATTACTGTACACAATACTAACATTTACTTCAAATATAAACAGGCACATGCTGGGGAATTAACATGGTTTCGTTGTTCCTGACAATGCTCACATTTGGTTTGCTCTGCATGGAATAATCCACAGTAGTTCCAACAACTCCACCAGATAAAGACAGTCTGCTTTGGAATCTGTCTGCAACAGTGTCAGTGATGAAAGGCAGCTGTGGAAGGTTTCAGTTTATTCTGTTTAAAGGCCAACAGTGCACTCCCACACAAATGGGAATTTAAAACAGGGTCACAAATCAAAACTGAACTGTGCAATCTTCTTAGGTGAGCATTATTTGTACCATATGTTTTACAGGTTAATTTCACTTGAATATTGAATAAAACTAAAATTAAGGCCAGATTTTCGAAGGCAGAACCTATGATGTGTCCTCCAGATGTGCACACACAAACTATATTTGCAAATCCTGCATTTGTATATGTAAAGGGTTATTTGCGCCTGCAAACTTGGCACATGTGCATCTAATTGCTTGTCTGCACATGCAATTTGTGCATGTGGACTTTGTGTGTGAGGTGGGTGCATATTCAACTTTTGCTAGCAAATCTGAGGTGCCTGCTTTGAAAATTTGCCCCAAAAGGCATCACACTCACTACACAACAACTGGGAGATGTGAGTCCCAACTCAGGTTAGCTCTACTTAAGCTAGTGCATTGAGGCCAGGTCTACACTATAGATATATAGCCATATAACTACATGGCTCATGGGTGTGAAACATCCACACGCCTGAGTGATGCAGTTATACTAACCTAACTGCCCTCCACCTCACGTGTAGCCAGGTGTGTGAGCAGAGAGCATGCCCTATCAACACAGCTGTCACTTGTAGGGGAGGTGCATTAACTATGCTGATTGGAGAAACTCTATTGATGGTGTAGGAGCATCTTCATCTAAGTACTAGAGCGGTGCAGCTGCATCAGTGAAGCATTTTAAGGGTCGTCCGAAGAAAAGCAGTGTATCCGTGGAGGTGTAGGAGGTGGTTCAGGCTAGCCACCTGAGTACAACCTTGCCTGAGATCCTAGGTTATTATTCAGGTGGCTAATAACCTGCACTGCTGCAGCCAGCTGCTATCTACATATGCCTCTCCCTCCACCCATCCCACTGGGAATTACAACTTCCTGCTGCAGGGCTGTTTTCTAACCTTTCTATATTGGGAGTTATACATGCAGACCCTCACACATGGAGATGAAATGAAAACATATTCCCAGGTCTTTAGAATCAGCTTTCCACTGATATGCTTTCAACCTTCACCCACAACAGCACCCACTGATAAACTTTATCAGATTAAATGACTGAGTTTGTTCAAGTTGGAACAAGCGGACAGAGCTGAATGGATCTAAAACATGGCATGCCTCCAACAATGGGTTCATAGCAGTTATCCGAGGCAGAGGGCCTGACTGACGAGATGTATTAGCAAATGGCAAAAAACTGGGCCCATGTCAGTGAATGCTCCTCTCCCCAGATGGAGGATTCAGACTCAGTAGGTCTGAATCAGGGTTTAGGTTTTCAGCAATTGAAACATGACATTTTATTACCCCTAAACCTGGCTTTAATTTGACTTCATTTCTATAGAAAGCTCTTGCAGGACTATGCCACATTTTCAAGGAGAGGTCAAGCAAAGACTCCAAACCAGTGTTATCCATGAGTGGCTGGGCACAGTGTAGGCCAGTTTCTTGCCACAGAGAAGCCTCTCAAAGCTTCTACCCAAGTGTTTCTAGCCTCTCTTGGCTTTCAGGACGCTGTTTTAATTTGGTGCTCCCTTGTGTTTCGCCTCATTGCTTCCACCTCCATTTTGTCACTTAATCATATGGGCCTCTGTAGCCTCTCATTTTCTCATTGTAAATCTGGCATCTTTATTAAATCCAGATTTGTCTCTTGCAGGTGAAACGTGCACAGGTAAATCTCCTGATAGGCAGCCATCTCTGACTCAAGAGGACATTTAATCCTGCAGCTGTCAAATGGAAGGTGGTAAATCATCTTCAGCTGAGGTTCAGAAATCTTCTCCTGTATCGTTATATCAGCCATGCTGGCTGACACTGCCATAGTTACGAAAGCAAAACAATTTCCATTCTAATCCCCTGTTTTCACACCTTTCCTAACCTTTTGGGCTGAATTTTTCCATGCTTGGTCTCTAAAGATCTGATCCTGCTCCCAGATCAATCAATGGTAAAACACTGCACAGGATCAGACCATAAGGAAGATTATAATAAAAGAATAACAACCCTTGGTCAAAATCCTGCCAACCAGTTTGGAGTGAAGAAAGGATTAAAAAGCTGCTTAGTTCCAGTTTAAGCTAGTGATCCTTCCAGATGAGCTGCATGGGCAAACCACTGCATCATCACCAAGCTCCACTGAATTCACTGCAACACCACAGGTGAAGGAGTTTACAGAACAATTGTAACTGTAAAAGAGTTAGCGAGGGTCTACTGGCAACACCTGTGGAGCCTGCAAATTTCCCAAGCCAATTACTCTGTGTTTTTTCATTTTTTTTATTAAAAAAAAAAAAAAAGAGCCCACAGTGCTGCAGCTCTCCCACAGTCTTTGCATGGCATTTTTATACAGATATACACAGGACTGCATGCATTTCCTGTGAAGAATGCAATCCCTTTGGGGCAGGGATCTGTCTTCCTAGATATTAATTAAGCACCACCCAAAGGCAACCCATATATGAAAATAAACATGACTGAAAGTCAAGCATAGGTCCCCTGCCAGTTTAGCAGAAATTAAAAGGTATGTAGCAAACGATGGAGAGAGATACAGGAAGTAAAAGGATAACAAGTTTTGGGTGTGAAATTTCCTGGGCTTTTTAATAAGAAAAGTATAAAAAACCAGAATTTTCACTGATTAATTTGTACAACTGAAAGACACTCCAATAAAGCAACAGTATATTTTCATGAAAAGTGAAAGAATGTGAAGAAAGGTTCAGGTTTTCTTAAAAGAAAAAAAAATTGAAGTATAACCCATGTGAAAGCAGATAAAGTACTTTAAACAGAACATTCAATAAAGATAACACCTCAATGTAATAAAATGACTACTGAAAAGCTTAGGTTATCTTTTTAAATGTAAGGATTTTCCTCTTCAGCTTAGCAAAAGAAGCACTGCTGTTCATATGAGTAAATTGCATTGTGGTATCACAGTCTATCAACTACAATAGCTCTGCTTGTGGTCTGTGGGGCTGGCTTTCAGAACAAGTATGTTGAGGTGGGATAAATATTTATTCTTCTTACCATTTTATCTTTCGCAACAGAAAAGACTGTTGATATCAAACTGTGCTACTACAGCCTCTGAACAAGATAGAAACAGAACAAACATTTGTGCCAGACATACGGTCTATCCTCATTGACAGAAAACGTCATTAACAGTACTGACCGTTGCTCATGCTACCACATATATTTACCACATCATGGGGGGATCATTGTGCAGTGATGAATAAATGCAATTGTATTGTTTTCAGGGGAGTAATAAAAAGCATTTTCTAGAGCTGGCCAGGAAAACAAATTTGAGTTCTGGGAAAATTTTCAAGTTTTCAGATTTTTTTCCCCCTCCTGAATCAGGATGAAAAGCCAGAAACTCAAATATTTTGTGGGACTAAAAATCCTGCTATAATTCACTTTGAAAACACTGACACATGGTATTTCCAAAAGGAAATAAGCTCCCCAGGATTCCTGGCACCTGCTCACTGAAATTGACATGATTCTTGTCAGTTTCACACAGGCCAGCACTGAATAGCAGCTGAAGCTGATCAAACTCCTTCACATGGGGCCCAGTCTAACAGTGCTCAGCACTGTTACCTTTCATAGATTTCAGCTTCTATTGGTTTCCATGAGACTTGAGAGCACTCATCACCTTACAAGGCTGTACATGTAGGAGTATCCTTCCTTCTATTGCAGAACTGCAAGTCATAACGAACCATTCAGTACGACTCTTCTATTACGCACCTGAGATACTTCAGCGTAATAGTCATGATAAAACAAAAGCGGGACTTTTTATCTAAATTCTCAAGCTTCAGTAGCTTGGACAACATAGACCCTACAACCAAACCAACTTGGTTTTAGGTTAGGAAAATCAAACTTCAATCAATAAAGTTTTTCAAGAGAGAAACGAAAAATATCTCCATTTGCCCGCAAGAAAGCCAGGGTATAACCAAAATCCTTTATTGAAACCCTCTCCATCCAGCCCAGAGTTTGGACATTTGGTCTTGCTAAAATGAGGCCTGCAAAGGCAAAATCTGATGGATGAGTAGACTTTAGCCCCACAGCCCAACTCGAGTTAATATCAAGCAGAAGTATGGTGATCTCCATATGAACTTCAAATAGGTTTGAACAAGAGGTTCTTTATGCTAGACCATGCATGTGCTTTTTGATGTCAATGTGAGATAATTTCCCACTAATGTGTGGCTGCCGCCCCAGATCTGTCACCACTTTGGGAAAGGGGCTACGAGAAAAAAGTGAGGGAATAGACAACAGAGGAATATGCCAGCTAGGTCGACCTAGTGGGCCAAATTCTGCCCCCAGAGTGTGCATATCACTTCCATTAAGTGAAGCTTCCAGTGAAGTGAAGCTGTGTTGGTGAGAGTGACGATAATCCCCCAAAGGGAAAATGGGACACCACATGGGCCTAGCCCAAGCTTCCCTCCCCCATTGTCTGCATGGGTCTAGCCTAAACTGTTTACCTGAGCCCCCTTTCGTGTGTGAGACTGGCACTGGAGTTGCTGCTTACCAGAGTCTTGCCTCCCTCCATGTGGGGCTGGCATCTGTACCTCTGCACACCTGCATCGTTCCTCTGCACACCTCTTTTTCACAAAAGTGGACATTTGTTCTGTTTGCTCTTGCCAGCTGATGAAGGGGACTGTCCTGACGAAAACAGGTCATAAGGTCACCCTAGCATGGGCAGAATTTGTCTGATTTGGTTTAAAACATGAACCCAAGATTTTGACACTTACGGGATGTATAAAACTTCCTCAGAAACATTTCACATAAACGGCTGGGAGTATTGTACTATAACTGTGCATGACCATGCACTGCTCTAGACCAAGGCCCAAACCCTGCCATCATTATCTGCGCCTTATTCAGGAAGAAAATTCCACTGACTTTATGGGGAGTTGCCTTGAATAACAGCTGTAGGATTTGTCCCTCAATCTTCAATCCATGTGTTTTACACCTTTCTGAACACTAATGAACACACTGCGAATCTGTACACACACACTAATTTAAACCAGCATCCAAATGACTTTAGGACAGGATATAAAATGTTGAAATGTACTCTAGAGGAGGAGCAGTGACACTGCACTTCTTTCTGTTGCTTGACAAAAGTGGTTAAATGAAGCTAAAAGGAGCTTTTGAGGACTCAGTGTCAGCTGACATTCTAATGAGAATTCACAATCAGAAATAGCCAGCTTAGAGGCCAAACAATTAGCCAGACAATTAAAAGGGTATGTTGTATGAGGGTTTATGTGGAATGGATAATAAATCTGCAATATTTGTACCAATAAAGCATAACGATAAAGATGAAGTTCATTTCCCTCTTCAGCACCTAACTGAATGGTTTATTCCATTTTAGTCAAACAAAAAAGATACAGTTTTCCTAGCTCACCGAGAATATTTGGTAACTTCTGGTTATAGAATTAGGACCAGATCCTATTGATGATGCGTTGCTGTAGTTCCATTACTAGAACTATGCTCATGAGTGGTTGGTGAAGGCGGGGCTGGGGGAGGCAAGCCCCCAGCTCCACCCTTAGCCCTGCCCCTTCTACTGAGGCCCTGCCCCCCACAGGAGCCAAGTCGCCTTCCCACTCCCTCCACAATGAAGGTGGAGGGCGTATGTTCCCAGCCCCCCTGACCCCAGAGCACAGGAAGGGTGGACAGCACATTGTCCCCAGCCTCCCCAGCCTGGAGTACAGGGAGGGTGGGCACTCAGGGGCAACACTCCACCCCCAGAATGCTATGCAGAGCAAACCCCATGGAGAGCTTTGGCAGGCCTCTGCCTTCACCCGCTTACATACCAGCCACCCATGACTATATTGATAGAGTAGCAGAAGATCCAGTCCTATACAGCCCGGAAATAGAGTGGGGAATTTACTGAAATTGATCCTCAGATCCTCAGGCCAGCACTGTTGTACACCAAAGTGTTAAAGGAGTGGATATAAATTGGGATAGGGGACGGAATATTGTTTCTGGTTCTATGCAAAAATGTTAAGGTTGCTGTTGATTGGTCAAGATGATGCGGGAGAAAGGCCCCAGTTATATGTCCCCCAAGAGAGCTCCAGTGGGCCCCACACGTCTTTCCCCTTTTGCTTTAGAACAGGGCTACTCAACACGCGGCCCGTGGAACACATGCGGCCCGTGGTGCGGTTCGGGTTTACGCAGTGCTCAACACGCGGCCTGCAGGCGGGCGCCAAAACAAAACAGTAGTCAATATAATGGTCTTCTGTTGATATGCGTTTTAGTAGTTAAATTCCTGGACTGTCATTGCTCATTAAACATGCTGTCTGTCACATGGGTGGAAATCGGGTAAATATTACATTTTATTAATATCAGCAGAACTGACTTAAATGGGGCCTGTGTGTTGTGTACTCTTGCCTTAATCTTTGTATTCATGCCCGTTAGCATGAAAGAAGCTATTTCCATATATTTGCATATATATGTGCACATATATGCAACCACACTTAAGTTGCGGCTCGCAGCATGTGCTGTGAGTATCATTGTGGCCCCTGGGACTTCCGAAGTTGAGTGACCCTGCTTTAGAAGGTACAGGAAGCTGCCAGAAGTGTGTTGTCCTGTTCTGCATTAGGTTACTGGGTTCTGTGGTGTACCAGATGTCATGTGGTGTTGTTTAGCAGACGGTATCAACAAAGAGTGAAAACTGATTATTTTGGTTTGGTGTCTTTTGATTGCACAAGACTAGGAGCAAGGTTTTGTCCATGAGATAATTGAATTCCCAAGAAAACAAACCCTTTGGCAAACAAGCTGCTGCTAAGTTTTACACTGGTTTGTACACTGTTGTGTTTTGCAGCGATGATGTGGTTTTTATGTTGCAGAGGCTCACCACACTTACACAGAAGACATTCCAGACCTGGTCAGTTTCTCACACTGTCCCCAAAATGTCGGTGAACTGCCATGTGTCAACATCACATACTCAGTTCCAAATGTATTTACAGCACATTGTCACGGCGCGGCTGAGACTACAATTACCAAATTACAGCTGTGGCTGTGCTTAGCATTCCAAATAATGCCCAGATGTACAAACTGGTTTTCCTCTACCATGAAAACAGCTGAGAAGAAGGAGAAGTGCCTTGTATTAGGAGGATACAACAGTCCTCTCTAATCAGAAAATGCCATAACTAAAAGTCGCATTTCCGCTACAGTGAGTGTATGCATGTTGGAATGCCTGCCATCCACGCTACTAAAATATCAGAGCATAAAGATGATCACTCTTGTGTGTATTTAATCAATGCATTCGGTTGTGTAACTGAAGCTGTATCCATTGTTCTCTATTTTTAGCCATGAGGAAGGACTCTGAGGACCTGCTTGGAGGTACTTTCCTGCTTCTTGGACTCTGGCACCATGAACCCTGCCAATGATCCAGATTGAGGGGCCTCTCACCTTCCTGACTGGCATGCTGATCCAGATGTGAGGTATCCCTGTAAGCCTTAGATCAGTGTTTCTTAAACTATGTTCTGCGGCACATCGGTGTGCTGTGAGGCAGTTGGAGGTGTGCCTCGAAGAACAACAGAATTAAAAATGGCCGCCCTGAAAGGGGCAGGCGACTTTTTTTGTTTTTGCTCAATAACTTTCCTAATTTTCCCCCGACCCTTTTTTCCTTTTTTTTTTTTTGCTCAACAAAAAACTCTTGGTGTTCCTCATAAAAAAAAATTATTGTTTGGTGTTCCTTGGTCTTAAAAAGTTTAAGAAACACTGCCTTAGATTTTTGCCCACTTCCTTCCTTCCTTAGGCTGTCTTTTTGTGTTAGTCCAGCCTCTCTGTATTCACTCTTTTCCAGAGAAGCACATTTCAGATTCAGCACAATGAGTGGTAGTGCAGAACACATTGAGAGCTGCTGCATACCAGGGATCAGACTATGCCTTCCAGGATGCTCACTTAGGTAGAGGAGAGGGAGGATAGACACCAGCTGTGTGGTGGTGCCTGGGAGGCATAATTCCATCTTACCTGTCGGGGGTAGGGGCACTGGAAAAGGTGTTTGACAGTCCTTTGCAAAAGGGGTCCATATCAGATCTCTGTCACTTTCCTTTTCCCTGTCTCACATACACAACTGCATGGCATAGCAGCCTTTCCTGTTCCGTGTCTCTTTGTAGAGGCAGAGGTAACTCAGAATGGCATATCTCAGGCCTGCACAACATGCGGCCTGCAGGGGCTCACTGTGCGGCCCGTGCCGACTACGGGCGGCATGGCCCCATCCGATCTGCCGGCTGGGCAGAGGAGCGGAGCACCACCGCGGACGGGGAAGTGCGGCGATTCTTACTGCTGGGCTGCCTGCATGCAGCTCCGGTGAGAGGAGGTGGGGCGCGAGCCAGAGGGCGGGATGCCGGCAGACGCCAGGATGCTGGCGTGATGTGGCGTTGTGACGTCACGGCCGGCAACCGCCGGATTCAAAAAGGCTTTGGCAGCCCTGCAAACTGGAAGGCAGAAGCCAGGTAGGGGAGGGGAAGGGGCTTGTGCTGAGGGGAGGGGGGGTAGGTCAGGAGAATGGGGAAGGCACCAAGGGGCAGGGTGCAGGAGACACAAATGCTATGGGGCCAAGTGGAGACATGCGTGGTTTTTTTTTGCTCGACAAAAATTTTTATCCCGTGTGTTCGGTATTTTTTGGGAGAGCATCCTTACTTGCGGCCCGCAGCAGTTTTCTTTGGAGTAATATGGCCCTCGCCGCTTTCCGAGTTGTGCAGGCCTGGCATATCTGAACTGGCATGGCAGGATGGCTGTGTTGGATAGTGTGCAGTCAAACGCCTTTTTCACAGTGGTGCAAGGAGTTTTTACAGTCTTTGCATTTCATTTTCATTCACATGCAGAACTGGCAGAAATGTTACCTTGGATCAAATTCAGGAAGGCTCATGATAATACTATCACTTTCTGCACACCGAGAGCGGCAAAGCAAAAAGTGGAAGTTACTCACAATGCTACCAGGGATCAAGGCAGGCAAGGCTGCTATTGCTGCTATTGCTAGAATTTCTAACTGCAAACTGGCTTGATTTAAATTGTGCATTCTCCCTCACTACAGAAGCTGCGATACAGTGATGGGGCATGGATGGACAGTCTGCAATACAGGTAATTCTTTTTCAAAAATGCATGGTCATGTGCTGATTCTCAGCAAAGATTTAAGAGTGAGTAGTGTTAGTGTGTCTCTTGTTCTTAAGACTTCATTACCATTGCAAAGCATTCAAGGGCCTGTTCACTAGGGCACTCTAAGTATCATTAAAAACATACCACTACATGATATTCAGTGCTTTGTTTAATGGCGTTTGTTCGCTGATTTTGCCGATGTCGCCGGGCCTCCCTGTTGGTACAAATCAGATTAAATTGTATATCCTTGTAATCAACATTGAAATGAGAATCGATAAAAGCGTGTCACAAAATTCCATTAATATTCAGACCAGGCATAAACCCCTGACTGGACAGGAGGACGCTTGGGAACAACTCTGAGCTAAGAATGTCCTGTCCCTGCAGAGCCCAGCTTGGTTCAGAGGTAGGATTTAAAAGGGAGCCACACAGCTCAGGTAGGGGCTGACAGGCCATGGAAAAGGACATTCTCTGGGAGCTCCAGGGAAGGATGTGAGCCAGGGAATGTGGGAGACACGGCACCCAGAGACTGGAATCAAGACTGGAAGCCCAGAAGGCAGCGCTCTCCAGGGACGGATGGTGGCCAGCTGGGATGCAGAGGGAGGTAGAAAGAAGCACAGGTTAGCTCACTTTCGGCCCCAATGGTTCAGTGAAATGCAAAGGCCTAGGTTCCCATACTCCACCCACGGACTGTACCCATTAAGTGGAGAGGCCGCTTGTGAACTGCACCCAAAAGGTGGCATTGCTGTCCAGGGCTACCCATCAGCACAGCTACTTGAAAGCTGCACCCACTAGGCAAGGTTCTTGTTGGAAACGAATCATTGGGGGTAACTGCCACCTTGGGCTCTAATGGCTAGGTGGGAGATGCTGCCTTCCACCCACAGATGCAATTATTGCAAAGCCTGAATTACAAGTGTGCCATGAACGTCAGAGGAGCTGTAAATATAGTGCAGAATCAATGGACAATGTTTTCTGCACTGGTATTGGCACACAAACTATACAGAACTCCCACTGAATTCTATGGAGTCAGTATTTCCCCCATATGGCTAAGATTGCCCATTAATCTGGGATCCCTTCCAACACAAGAACTAGGGGCCACCAAATTAAATTAATAGGCAGAAGATTAAACAAACAAAAGAAAGTATTTTTTATTCATGCAACACACAGTCAACCTGTGGAATTCCTTGCTAGAGGATGCTGTGGAGGTCAAGATTATAACAGGGTTCAAAAAAAGAACTAGATAAATTCATGGAGGATTGCTCCATCAATGGTTATTTCCCAGGATGGGCAGGGATAGTGTCCCTAGCCTAGTTTTTTTCAGAAACTGGGAATGAGCGACAGGACAGGGATCACTTGAGGGTATGCTGTTCTGTTCATGCCCTCTGGGGTACCTGGCACTGACCACTGTTGGAAGACAGGATACTGGGCTGGATGGACCTTTGGTCCAACCCAGTATGGCCATTTTTATGTTCTTATGATCCACACCATAATGAGGCCTTTCCAGTACTGTATTTATGTTCTCCATTGTATGTCTCAGGCCTCTGAGCCCATCTGTTACACTTCAGGGTGCATTTTCCTTGTGGTGCATGGAGACTTAGCTCCTTAATGTACTGTTAATAAAATATGGCAACTCAGTCCCTGCACATCAGACTGATAATGTCCCCTTTACTGGAAAAAGGTTTGCCCACAGCACATTCAGCAGCAGAGCCGTCTATCTGCTTTTGGAATTTCAATGACTTTCAAGTTGTAATTACCAAATCTCAATATTTACCGAAAAACGACCTCTCGATTGAGCAGCTAGCAGCACAATCCCGAAAGTGCGAAATGCCAATGTGCTGTAAATAAGAGAGCTGTTCACTAACATTCAAGAGCAGTTAAACCCTAAAGAGAAACTGACATTTAATGATGACAGTGTTTACCAAAAAACAGCTGCTCACTAGGCAAAATTCTGTGGAAATGCGGTGGGAGTAGAAAAAGGCACAAGGGAACCTCTTCCTTGCCCCTACCAGAGACAGAAACAATTGGCATCTAGTACTCCCTGGAACTGTAGGCTTGATTACTGACCCTAGAGGCATGCTACAGCCCCAAAGAGCAGAGCCATCTGATTACATGGATCCATTGGCCTGGAGCCTCCACTCTCCAGTGTGCCAATAAGACAGCATGGCAGATGGGGCAGCATGGAGGAGCCTGTGTGCCAGGGAGCAGAACAGCAAAAGGAGTAGCAGAAAACCTCCAAGAGTTTCAGCAGCAGACTCAGCAACAAGAGAGAGAGAGACCGTCCTGGCTCTCCTGGCATGCAGAACATCAATGGATCCTCCAGCAATTTATTATAGACCAGGCGTAGCTGCAGCAATGAACGGTTCATGGCGAAGTTGGTGGGGCCCCCAGCAGAACTGTTCCCCAAGTGATGAATATGGGTCCATGCCAAACAGGCCTGACACCAATACTTTTTTGTTCTTATTCCAGAGGGAGGCTTCAGGAGCAGGCTGGGAGAAGAGAGTTTGGCCTTCTGATTAGCTCCCTCCCTCTCAGGAGAAACACAAGCTGCGTATGTGGCAGAAAGTGGTATACAAGCAGCTGACTCTCCTACAGTGAAAGCAGCTATTCTAGAACGAACAAAAGTATCTGCTAAACACTACTGGCAGATGTTATGCTTGGCCAGAAGGTCAGAGGGGCTATGGCCTAGGGCCTTTGTTCAAAATTTATCTGATTGGGGCCACTAGGGGATGTTTACACAGCACGCTTATTTCAAAATAAGCTCTTTTAAAATATTTTTCTGAAATAGCTTATTTCGAAATAGCACATCTACACTACAGGAAAGCCTCAAAATTAGTCCGAGGCAGGCTTCCCTAATGTGGACGCACTACCTCGATTTTGAGCCCCAGGAGGCACTGGGGAGTAATTACTTTGAATGGTCCTGGGGAGGAGCTATTTTGAAATAGCAGCAGTAGAGCATCCATACTACTGCTATTCTGAAATAGCTTTTTCGAAATAGGTGTTATTCCTCATGGAATGAGGTTTACAGAAGCTGGAATAAGCCGTCCGTTATTTCGAAATTATTTTGAAATAACAATTGCTGTGTAGACACTTACATTGTTATTTCAAAATAACTGTGCTGTGTAGATACATACTAGAAGGCTGAGTCTGGATGACTGAGGAGTTGGGATTATTATTATTACTATTATTCGACAGAGTCTCCTTGTAGTCACTAGGGTTTGGCTGCAGCAACACCAATCCACTATGTGAGAAGCTGCCATAAAATTTCCTGAGGAGTTTGTGGAGGCAGAGACCCTAATGAATCAGCCCATTCATTTAGAGGATGCAACCCAAGGAGGAAAGGCAGGGAGTCATCAATGCAAAGGATACCAGTACAGAAGAGGATGGACAAGAAGGAGACCACACCCATCACTGTCCAATGCTGAATTATCAATGTGAGGGATCAGGCCAGAAAGGGTACGGCCAGGGTGGGCAAGGTATTGGTCAGGAATAGGTCAGGAAGCCATAGGAAGGCTAGACAAAGAAGGAATGGGGCATGCTAGCTAGAAGAGATGCCAAGAACCCAAGGCGTGGGAGAACACCAAGGTAGAGGGGACTGAAAAGGGACAAAAACAGAACAGGATTTTGTGGAGAAAGAAGGCTTAAAGGGATGTAAGCAGGACCAGAAGGCCCCTGATTAAGAACAATTGGGTTCAAACACTGGAAGTAACTCAGGTGAGGAAAGAGGAAGGGAAACCTTACAAATAGAGGAGAAGTTTGATGAGACACAGGGTTGCCTCTGGTGTGAGGACAGGAAGGCAGAGACAGATGTGACCCATCTGAATACACCTTTTGCAGGTGGAAAACAGAGACGGCTTCCATAGTGATAACAGAGAGCCAGTTGAGAGAAACCTTGTCCCATGAGTGGGGACAGTAGCTCCCAGAGCAAGGGTTGAGACAAGGGAGAGGATAGAAAAGCAAGGTGTGTGTGTGGGAGGAGGGGGAGGAATGGGGTGTATGTGAATGACAGAATGTAAGTAGCTGGTTGACAATACAGGGTCAGATTGACCCAGCTACATTGGTCGGGGTGTGAAAAATCCACATCCCTGAGAGATGTAGTTAAGCCAACTTGACCCTGGTATTGATAATGCCAGGTCAACCTAGCTACCACCTCTCAGGGAGCTGGATTCCCTACAGCAACAGGAGAACCCCTCAACGTGGTATAGGGAGTGGTTACACTGCAGAGCTGCAGTACTACTGTAGCATGTCAAATGGAGACAAGCCCTAACCTCTTGGCTCTTTGCAAGTGTCCCTCCATGGGGCAACCTGAGGAGATAATTGGCTAAGCAGCAGGTGATGAACCAATTAACATGGTGATTCAGCTTGTCATGAGGATAGTGAACGGAGAGAAGAGAAGGCCAGAAGGAAGGAGCGGAGAAGCCCAGGAGCTCAGAGCTCTCCCCCTCCGCCCCGGTCCCATCCTGTGGCTTGCTTTGTGCCTGGGGAGATGAGGCCTTGAGGACTTACTGTGGGGGACGAGGACTTGACGAGCACATTGTAAATAAAGCAGGCGGTGGTGAACCAATGCAGCGGTGTGTGAGAACTGTTTGCGGTGAGGAATTCAGGGTGAGGGAACCCCGCCCTGTGACACCAAGCCCCAGGTTCTTTGCATCTGGCAGGCACTCTGAGGAACGTACGCTGCTTCTTTCAAAATCACCTGTAAGTCGTGCTAAGCAGCCTGCTCCCCATGGAGAGCTTTGGCAGGCCTCTGCCTCACCTCGTCACGAGCACTCTGAAGCAGAGCAAGAATACCATTTGTCCCCTGGCAGCTGTGCCTTTTGCAGGAGCTGGCCTCTCGTATTAGGTCTTTAGACGTGCCATACAATATGAGGTGTAAGCCCCCTTTATATGGGAGGCTCCTGATTCTCACAGAGAGCTGATATGTTCTCTAGTATCAAGAATAATGCCACATATCGAACTAACTGCTGCTCATGAGAGGATCTTAATAGTGCTTTAGAGAAGTGTCAATTTACTAAGCCCACACATGTCTCTGTGATGCAGGGTTTATTTGGATACCCTTAAGGATGGCTAAATGGAAGTGAAGAAAGATTCCTCAGTTCACACAGTGGCAGGCTGGCAGAGTCCTTACTCTCAAAGCCTGATCCTGGAAAGCACTGAATGTCTCTAGGGGATGCTAAGCACCCTCAATCCAATTGTAAATTGCGGGGCCCTCTGCTCTTGGAAAGACCAGGGCAGCAGAAATCTGTCCTACCCATTAGAATCCAGTGGCCAAAAAGAAACAGGAGGCTGTTGAAAGCTCGTGCATGGCTGTTATTTTCCACAAATGTCATTGGGCAAGTACCTCTGCTGCCGTGCTGCAGAGCCTCTCGGTGCCAGTGCCTTTTGACCACAGAGTCAGTTAAACTCGCCCCAGGAGGTGCAGGCCATTGTAATGCCCCTCTGGGGGTACAGATTTGGTACAGATACTTTCTCATCACCGCACTCTCTTCTGCTGGTGTTCAGGTGTGGCCAGAGGAAAGGGGATGGAGTTGGATTGCCTGCCCTGATTCCCTGTGGTTGTTTCCATGTATCAGTCTGCTTTGTCTCATGCTTGGGGACCAGCCCTGCACTCAGTAACCCTAGGACTACGAGAGTGAACTTTATGTCACCCCGACTCTTCAGTGAGCCAGATCCAAAGACCTGACCCATTGTGTAGAAAAAGCAAACAGCGGCTGTTCAGTGTAATAACTGTTCCTTTGCAACTGTTATATTCCACAGTCTTAACTATTTGGCTAGCAAAATCCACTTTTCATAATACTTTTATGGACAGCCCATGTTCTCCATATCCTGACACATTCTGTAACTATTTACTTAACTAAACTGTGAAAAAGCAAAGCTTCAATTCCCCAGAGACTCTTTCGTCGGCTTGTTTATCGCTATGTTGCAATGGTTCTGCTGTTGTGAAATCCTCAAGCTGAAAATTTGAAAGGAAATTTCTAGTGACAAAGATTTCCTTGAGGCGATAAACAAACAGAAGTCATCAAGGAGAAAGGAATAGAGGCAGAAAACACCCTAATTACCAGACACATGCAAAAACTGCTTTTCAGCAGAATTGTGCTAAAAAAAAATCCTTGTGCCAGTTTGGTGTTATGTCTTTCACTGACTTTAATGGCAGCTGAACTCAGAGAATCATGTTGCACCTTTAAACAACATATTTTCATGTGCCAAGCTCAGAAAGTGCTAAGTCCTTTCTATACCTGTTTAAACAAACTCCCAAAACATTGCTTGAGGAAGTTTGCAGGTGTTTGCTCACAGACAATCTGATTAAATTTAAAAAAATCATGAGCTCAAACACCAGCTGACAATACTAATAATTTTTTTACCCGTAGCACCGAGAACTTGTATGTTCTGGCTTCATGTTAAAAAAAATGAGATAGACCATACTATTATATTTTTTATGTAGCCTAGAGTTGAATGAATTACTGGCAGGAAGCACAGCTCATGAAGTCAATCAAAAATCCTTTCATTTGTCACAGCCACTTCCTGTCCGTTTTTTAAACATCTGCTTCTCCTGTTCACAACAGAAGAAGGCTTTGTTAAAATAATAATCATTCACCGATACTCCCCTTGAATGCAGCGTACAGTTTCTCAATGCAACATGCTTCCCCCCCTTCAAGTTTATTGTATATATCTGTAATAGCTTCCTCGTATCCTTCTCTTTCTTTCCGCTTCTAAATTCTGGAAAATCTCAGACTGACAAAAGAAGGCATTTTTGAAACTGCTAACACGCTCACAAGCTTAAATGGCCCCTCGCCTTTCGGCCAATCAGGAACAAGTGTTTGGGCTGTTTCGCTGACAGCCTTGCCAAGAATCACTTGCACGCCTTAAATGGCAGCCGCTTCCTGTTGGAGGACGCCCACACTAGCCAAACATAAATCCAGCATAGAAGGCCACAGAGGGAAACAGGAGGTATTGCTCAAAGTTGAGCTCCTCAGGACTGTGAAACGGCAGCTGGACCGAGTGAGCAGAAGTGCCGCCAGTCCTTTGTCATCAGCCCTCCAGTGAGGCAGTGCAGCTGAGCCCAAATCAGAAGGCCCAGATGTTAAGTCTGCGAGAAAAGCTGAACACGTCCTTTTATATAGATATTCCATTTACAGTAACCGATAATGTAATTAAGCCTCTTTTGCTCATCTTTCGATTTCCTGGCCTACACTCTTTATTTATCTATGCAAGCGACGGCCCTCAGCAGTCTGAAAATGCCCCCATCCCCATCCTTAAATGTTGTGTGCTCCATTTTCTAGCAAAGGTGGAATCAACACTTTTTTATCTACTCATTTTTGCACTTTCAGGTGGCTCCATATTTCCTCCCAGGAATCCAACAAAATTACATCATTCCCATGAAATGTCTAAATACATATTTTGCGCTAAATCTTTTTAAAAGAATTGGTTCTTAATGATAACAACAACAAAAAACGACAATTCCAAGCTCTTTTATAGCACTTTTCATCAGGTAATCTTAAAGCACTTAACTAAAGATATCAGTATCATTACCCCCATATACAGATGGAGAAACTGAGGCACAGCACTGTGAAGTGACTTGCACCTAAAGGATCCCTAATTACTTTTCCAGCTTTTTGCCCCACTATACAAAATACATAGTGGAATTACTTCATCCACCATCAAACTGTAGTCAGAGTGTAACTATGGCTAAATAATACTGTGATGGGTTCTACAGACAATCTCGAGAGAGAGAGAGCTATAATACTAGGAACGTTTAGAGTTGGAAAAGAAGGCAGCCATGCTAGGGAGAAGCAGCTCTAGATAGTTAGGGTTACAGTTTCATTTGCAATGTACTCTGGATGTCTGACCTCTTTTTAAAATGCTCACGAAAAGGCAGGAAAGAGTAAGGTCAAGCAGAATTGCATGCCAAAAGTTGACACGAAGTAGAAATTCTTAATGCTTTTGTGTCACATCATGTCTTAAAAGGTGTGAGGTGAGGTCTACGGGACACTTCCCGCAAGTATCGAAAAGCTAACATGACAGTAGATGCTGGCTTTTCAGTGAAATTGCTCTTTTTAAGAGTAGCTCACTTTCGTCAGAAGAACCTCACTTTGGGCCTCATGCAGCACTACTTTACTCCTGTTTTTGGCTAGTGTAACTTCAACAGTGAAAGAAATGGAGTTACACTGATGTAAAACCAGAGTAACTCGGTGGTGAATCAGGCCCTTTAAGTTTTTGCTGTTCTCCAATAATGCATTTCTCTACACAACTAAGTCTAGCTTAATCAAACTTGTGTGACTGGCAGGGCCGGTCCTAACCAATTGGCGGCCCCGGGCCAAGCAAAAAAAAAAAAAAACCGCTGGGGAAAATTTGTCAACCACACACACACACACACACACACAAAAAGTCAGGAAGTTTGGGAGGTTGGGCCGAAATGCGGTCGCGGCCCCCTGCCATTAAGACTGGATCTGTCGGCGTCCCCTTCAAAATGGCGGCCCAGGGCAACCACCCGGCTCACCCGCCCCTAAGTCCGGCTCTGGTGACTGGGCATTCAGCTGAAATAGCAGACTTTTCATACTTTGCATGTACCCATATCGAGATACATGTACAATCTTAGAGCAACATGCAGTAGTTGCAGTTACTGAGCTCTCCTTACTGTATCACAGAAAGCTTTTGCACTGCATCTGTTGTTGCTGGTATGCAGACGCTTAGACTTAGGGCCCAACTCTGCTCCCCGTTACATAAATGGAAATTTGTCATTGGCTTCAGAGAGCGAAAGATTGGACAGTAAGGCCCTGATTTTGTACAGACTTAGCATGTGTTTAACTTTACACACACGTGCAGACTCAGAGAAAATTGTGACAAATTCAAGGCCCTGAGGGTAACAGCATCCTTTGCCCCTCAAATTTCCTTAGACAGCCTTTGTAAAATCTGTGCAACCCACAAATAGAAAATATTCCTAAACCCTCCAGGGAATCTCCAACTGCACTCTAGTCTACTGCCCAAAGTAGATTTAAGAGAAGGCCAGTGGAGAATTCTCTAAGGGTGCATCTACACAGCAGCGTTATTTCAGAATAACGGCTGTTATTCTGAAATAACAATGCAAGCATCTACACAGTAAATCCATTATTTCGAAATGAATTCAAAATCACAGACAGCTTATTCCGACTTCTGTAAACCTCATTCCACAAGGAATACAGCCTATTCCAAAATTGCTATTTCGGAGTAGCAGTAGTGTGGATGCTCCACTGCTGCTATTTCAAAATAGCTCTTCCCCAGGGCCATTCAGAGTAATTACTCCCCAGTGCCTCCTGGGGCTCTAAACTGAGGTAGCATGTCCTCATTAGGGGAGTCTGCCTCGGACTAATTTTGAGGCTTCTCTGTAGTGTAGACGTGCTATTTCTAAATAAGCTATTTCAGAGTATTTCTTCTGGAATAGCTTATTTTGAAATAAGCGTGCAGTGTAGACATGCCCAGGGAATTCAGCCAGCACCAGATACCACCCTAACCCATCACATAAGGGGAACTCTAGAGCCCCCCATTGGCAGGCAGGAGGGGCGTGTTAGAGCAGACCCTGAGGGACCCAAGGACAGTGCCATTAGTTGGAGCTTCTCTTTTGCAACTCTAACGTGCACCAAGGAAAGAGAACTTTAGATCAAGGAGTTGCAAGCTAAAGGAATAAGGGCCACAGGCAAGAACCTGGCCTTTACTCCTTTTTATAATTTATAATATATTTTCAAGAGCTCCTTTGAGAGCCAGCTCTGAATGCTTCCTCAGCTAAGAACAGAAGAGGGAGGAAAAACTGAAGGGGGGTGCGGGGACCTTCTTCTTAATCCTACTAAAACCCACCAGGCAAAACCCAGTAGTTTGGTGCAGTCATTTCTCAAAATTCAGATCCAGGACAACTCTCAGGTTTTCAAGCCCCACTAATGAGGCTTGGGGGCAGGGGGAGGTGTCACCTTCTTCCATTCCTATAATAAAGTCCCCTACTTTCAGATTCCCAAAATCTACAGACATTGTGGCCCACTTCTTATCTTCCTGTTACCCTAGCCCCTGAACAACAACTGCCTTTCCTTCAGTCTAAGTTTCACTTCTGTATCTTTCCAAGGAGGGGTGGAGATTAGGCTTTTTAATTTCTTTTGTGCCTCACTGAAGCCAAAGGGCATATGCTTCCCTCCCTCTCCATGGCGTACATCCAGTGAAGTTAGTGCAAAAGGAGAGGAGAACCAGGCCTCAAGTAAGAGGAGACTGTGGTTAGGAAATCAGGGGTGGTGCTCTGGGTGAATGCTGTAAGAGGCCTTTGAAGTGCTGAGGCCCTGTGTAGCTGCCTAGGCCTAAAGCAAACACTGCACAGGACGGCCACTTTGCTAACAACCATGAAAGCAGCTCTGGAAAGGTCCCGCTTGTCTGGACAGCAGAACAGTTTCCTGAAATATTTACAAATTCAAAAATGAGGAACTTGTCAGGGACCCGTCTCTCAGCCCAGCAGTGCTCCCAGCCCCCGTACGCTGTCCAAACTTAATTCACCACAGAACAAGGCCATGATTCACACACAGTTGCTTCTCTTTTCATGTTGAACATGATCAAAAGGATAATTACACTGGGTGGAATTCTGCAAGGACAAAAATTGCGTGCAATCCTCCTAACATAAAGAGCTGGCTGTGCGGCTGGGAACCCTCCCATTCGTTCTGCAGACAGACAGCCTTAGCTTACAGCCTGCCTTCACTGAGACCTTCCACTGTAGTCCACCCAAGTGAACTGCTCAGTCCGCCTCTTCAATGATACTGGGGTTCAGACTGCAAAGCCGAGGGAGGGAGTCCACATTTTTTCTGAAGTCAAGCTGTTTGTTAATGAGAGAGGCAGTAACGCCCACCTGATGCACTGTGAGCAGGAAAATGGGCTCTGGAGTTTCTTATGAGGATTTCAGGGTTAAAGAGTGGGAGGAGGCTCGCACAACAGAACATTTCCTTAATATTCTTTCCTGGTCTGCCTCATCTCCTCAGATACACAATCAAAAAGTCTTTTTTCCCTCACAGATCTTCACTCTGGGTCAAATCCAGTTCCCACCTCTTCAGCTGTGGAACCCCCCTCCACGGAGTAGGCGATTACTTTGCTGTTACCATGCAAGGGACAGCTTTATGGGCAGTGACCTAGGGTTGCCAGGTGTCCGGTATTCACCCGGACAGTCCGGTATTTTCGGCTCCTGTCCAGTAAAAAAAATTCAGAGAATACCGGACACCTAAAATGTCCGGTATTTAGTGAATTTTTCCCCGGCCAGGAGGAGAAAATGCCGGGCACCTGGCAACCCTACAAACACTCAGCGCCCGGCCTCCCCCTCTGGCTCCCAGCCCCCTGACCCCAACCCCCATGCTTACCTGGTTCCCCAAGGCTGCTGGCACAAAATGGCTGCTGGCCAAAAGACCTAGGGGAAGCAATGCTTTCCCCTGGGTCTTAGTCCTGAACCTCTACACAAGCTCTTAAAGGGGACATGCTGTATTTTAATTTTTTTTTTTTGGCTTACTTGGAGTCCTTTTTTTTTGCTCAACAACTTTGGTCTCCCCCCCCCCCTTTTTCCCCTTCAACAGAATTTTTTCCCCCTTCAACAGAATTTTTTCCTGGTTTTTGGGGGGGGGGTGTTTGGTATTTTTGTTTCAACCATCTGGCAACCCTAATGGGGACAGCATACTAGGAAGAGGAGATGGGGACTGGACTAGATTACTTCTCAAGGTCCCTTCCAGTCCTACATCATTATACATGTACATCAGAACAGGCTGTGCACATTCTCCTCTCACCCACATTGTGGGACTATTAGAAGTGCAAAGGAGGTCAGTTCAAGTCTTCAAGTAACCTCAGTGGAGCAGCATAGATAGGGCAAGGATGACTCATGCAAGCTGCCCTGTGCATGTCTTCCCCAGGTTCCATAGGCTGAGGTCTTGACCCTATAACCAGAGATTCACTATAAATAGAATGGCTGTCTGCACATGGCAATATGGGATTTATCTATAAAGGGCATTTCACTAGATCTGCATTCCTGTTGTACATTAATTCTTTCTCCTCCCTTTCAGCTGCTTTTTCCTTAAACTTAACCCTGAGTAAGAATTGTACCACTTGGATGACTATTGACTGAATCTGGTTGGTGGTCTACACTGTATGATCTCTTGTTAATTTTTCATATCCCGCTCTACAGGTAGCCCGAGATTATCTGGCTTGTTTTTGTTAATAGGAGACAGATGGGAACTGGATGTCAAGTTGCTATTCTGAAATGTAGGAGCTTTGTAGCCATTTATAAAATGCATGGTATTAAAGATAATTTAAAATGAAATTAGTTTCTGGCATTTAACAATCAGGGAAACTAAATATAAATGTGTGCTCAATAAGGGGACTAGAGGGGGATAATTAAGTGGTCTGAGCTGGAACAGCTAGGTTCCTAAACAGCACAAGCTACAGTAATTAGATTTGGTGCAAAGGGCCAGATTCTTGTTGACACCAGCACTGCTCTGGAACTGTAAAGAAGATTTAGGGTACATCTACATTGCAGCGCTATTTCGGGATACTGGGGAGACTGGGGTGCAAGAGGCGATGCAGGATCTGGGAAGGGGTATGGGTGCAGGAGAGGATTCTGACCTGAAGGAGGGGAGTAGGAGGAGGTGCAGGTTCTGGGAGGGTATTGTGACCTGGGGCAGGAGTGTAGGAGAGGGTTCAGGGATCTGGTTTGTGACCTGTGGCAGGGGTGTCGGAAAGGGTGCAGGAGATTGAGGTATGGGGCTTTGAAGGGGGTAGAGGTGCAAAGGGTTGGGGGGAGGAAGGGACTGGGGTGCCAGAGGCAGGTTACGTCTAGACTGCAGGTTTTTTTCGGAAAAAGATACTCAAATTGCGAACCACAATTTGGGTATCTTTTTCCACTTTTTTTTTTTTGGAAGAGGCTTTTCCGAAATTTGGCCCATCTACAGGGGGCCAAATTTTTGAAAAACCTCCTCTTTCGGAGCATCCCATATTCCTCTCACCGAGAGGAATACAGGAATGCCAAAAGAACGCTCCCGCTTTTTCAGAAACTGTTCCAAGAAAGCGGATGCATTCCCTAGACACTGCAGAGTTAGAGGTATCCCAGAAAAACTCTGCAGTCTAGACATAGCTGCAGGCTCTGGCCAGGGGGCACTTACCTGGGTGGCTTATCTATATTTGAGTTCCTCAGCCAGGCTCCTTGCCTTCCATGCCCCCACACACAGTTCAAAGCAACCTAGGGCAATGGTTGTCTTGTATATCACATACTCTGTCTAGTTTACAGAAAGGGGGAGCTATTTACATAGTGCACAAGGGCCGCAAAATTAATTAATGTGGGCCTGGATATCAGTTAATATTTGCTACATCTGTCTTCTTGTATGGGCTAGTGCAGAAATGTTACAGCCTTCTGAATTGCAGTATTCTCTGGCAATAAACCGTCAAGAATACACGCATGACTATGAAGTACATTTCTGGACTCTTCTGAAGGAATAAGAGTTTGTTTTGGAATGTTTGCAGTCTCAGAGCTGAATTTCTACACTCCTCACCCCCCCCCCCCATTTTGAAAAACAAAAGCCAATGGCTGCCCAGAGCCTTTGAAGTATCTCCATCCATAACTATGGATAACACAAGTGCCTCCATCCATGTTATCACATGTATTAGTATATAGGTAAAAGATAGGCTTGGCTTTCAATAATGAGCACTGGAACATACAGCTTTAGCGGGGCTAGGAACAGCTCTGATGGAGGAGGGGAGAATAAAATAAAAGTGCCGGATCTTGAGGCCACCCTAGCAACCTTGTGGTTAGTGTTTTGCACCACTGTACAGGAAACCAGGACTTGACTCTCACTGTCCAGGCCAGAAGACGCTGTGCACACAACCACTGCTGAAGCGGAAATTAAAGCCATGTAGGTTTAGCTCAGACATTCTCAAATTCTGGGTTAGTTTGGGTTTGTCTGCTTTGGCAAAGAAGCAGGGGCTCATTTGACCTCTTTGGGAGTCCAAAGACTCTTAGCTTTTGCTTTTACTTCTGTTTTACTTTTTTGGGGGGGGTCTATCTCTTGATCTAGATGGATAGCCTCAAACCTCCAGTGGCTCCACTTCAGGTTAGATGTGATACTGCTTGCTCATCAGTTTTACACCGGTGATGCACCATGATTTCGTGTCAGGTTACTCCTCATTCTCACCCGCATAAGTGAAAGGAGATTCAGGCTTGCTGTGTTCTGAGTTCAAACAGGGTGTTTTGGGTTGAGTCATATGGTCCTTTCAAACAGGACAACCAGACCTGATAAGTAGCACTACAGACATCACTCTGCCAGCTGTATGCTATTTGATCACCACCAATATTTTTGCGCTTTTAAAATGTGAAATGGCTGCTGAATAGCTGATGACTGTAGTTTTTGCATGCGTATATTAGCTATTTGTCCTCACAAATGCCACCAGGATCTGCAGCAAGACTGTAGAACACCTGCCATCGGCCTAAAGATCACATTTTCTCTGAGCCCAGCTCAGTGCGAGAGCAGCTCATCACAATCTACTGTTGCAATAAACTAGGACTAGAAATATGCCCTACAAGAGTGGCAGCAGAGCTAACTTCCCAGAGCGGTCCTCTGTCTGGGATTTCAGTGTGCACCCATAACTCAATGACTCCCTACTGTGACTCAGTATCTGCCAACTCCATCCTTCCCCCACTTGCAATTTCTGGAGACTTGCCTCTTATAACTAATTGTGATCCATTTTCAATTCCTATGTAACCTTGCAGTCTGGAGTGGGACCTTGTAGGGTTGGGGCTGTACTGACTCATTGAGTAAAAGTGCAGTCAGAGGAGAAAAACACTGTCTAGCTAGCTGAAACCTCTAGAGGCATTGGGCTGTCTGAAATTCCTGGAGCTGCCACAGTGTGACCATGGGAGAGTTACACAACTTCCCCATTCTTCAGTTCCCAGGCAATAAAATTAGGGTAACAACACTTCCCTACCTCCATGGAAGTGGACAGCCACACTGGGCCACTGGGCAAGGTGGCTGGGGAGAGCAGCTCTGTGCTCCCAGAAGGGGTGGGGCCGCAGGTGGAAGGGGTGGGGCTCAGCTGGCCCTCAGCCCAGGGCTGGCCCTCAGTGCTGCCTGGACAGTGGTGGCTCCCAGCTTCAGCAGCCATTTAAAGGGTTTGGGGCTCTGGGCACTGCTGCCATGGGAATTGCCCTGCCTCCCTGAAAAGCTGGTTCACTACTGCTTGCAAAGCATCTTGGTGATCCTGGAGGGAAGGTATGACAAAACTGAGAACTGTTGTTTTTATTACTTCCTACAGGGCCCCACGTAATGGCCATAACTGCTACAAAATATTAGGAAACAGCACTGAAATCATATTAGACAATTTCAATGGCAGAAATCTCTACTGCTCACTAAATAACAGGACCCTGACTGCTTTTAGAGGACAAGCAGTTTTACCTCGTGTTAATTCTATGAGAAGGAAACAAGGGCAAAACAATGTTACTTTGACATGAGGGAGTAAACGCACAAAGACTGTGAGTCCAGGCTGTCACTGAGGCCTAAGAGGCTGCTTCTGACTCTTGCTGAAGCACAGCTGAGGGAAAATGCATGAGCAAGGTAAAAGCAGCATACGGAATTTCTCCATGTGTTCAAGGCAGATGTATATCAAAGGTGTTGGTTAGGCAAGCAGGTAAGGGTAAAATGCACCAATTACTATCAAGCGTTATCTATATTTGAGTTTGTCTTGACTAGGAGAATTGAGAGTTGAGGAGGAGTTTAGCTAAGATACACTTCTTCTAAGTGAATATGTGATGACACGGACCCGTCTGGAACACTGGGCATGTATTCGCCTTGCTAGCACATGCTGGCATCCATGCTGTTGTATCTTCATTGCTAGTCTTTGCTGTGCTAGCTAGATCAAGAGTGCAGATATGCCTGCTCAAGCTGCAATCATCTTCCACTGCAGTGCAGACGTAGCCTGAGATGTTTGGGTCACAGCACAACCACTTGATTGGATAAAATTGAGATAAAAGAATGACCCTGTAGCTGCACTATGGGAAAGGATACTTTTAGGTTGGGTTTAACTAGCAGGTTAGCTAAGCCTGACAGAGTATGTAATAAAAAAGGAAGTTTCATCTGCCGTTAGTGAACTGAATTGACTGTTTTTGGTCTCCATATCCTTCAAGATAGAAGTAGTAAATTTTATCCTCTCGCACTTAGCTTTTATGCATAGCTTGGAAAAGAAAAACAAACATTCCCGCCTTTTCAATTCCCAATCAGCTTTTTAACTTTGAATCAACTAGTCATGGAATCCAAGTGCAGGTTGAAACCCTCTAGTCCAGCACTCTCTGGTCCAGAAACGTCCATGGTCTGGCATGATTTTAGTTATCTGGATGTCCACTTATGGGTGTGGCCAACTTTCCCTGTAGTCCCATAAAGTGTGCTTACCACCACCAGTCTTGGCTCTCAGTGTTCCGTGTTGTTATTTAGCTCTAATTTACCCCTAAATGTTTCTTAAGAGTCCAGTAAGCAGTGAAAGTGTTGGTAGTTCTGCTAGACAATATTGACCTCTCATGGACTGGGTAAATTCTCTGGTTTGGCACCAGTTAGGTCCCAAGGGTGCTGGACTAAAGTGGTTCAACTGAAATGGAGAAAATATTCTTTCTGCACTTGCAGATGAGGCTCTTGTCAAAAGCTGGTTTAGCATTTCATCAAACTCTGGTGCCAGAGTCCTTAGACAACAACTTCTACCAGTTCAATGCCTTTCTTTAAAACTTCTGCAGCAAATGTGTACTGCTTAATAATATTTTTATTTAACATAACTGATTATAATAGATTATAGTAAATTCATGCCATCTAAATTGTACTAATTTCAAATTTGATTTTAAATGGGGTTATTTTTTATAAACAATCATATACTTAATTTACATTTAAAATAATCAATTTTTTTGTCCACCCTGATCACGACCCCCTTGGGAAAATCCCCCATTGGCTACTGAAAATTACTGATATTAGCAAGTTGCAATTTTGGTCTGAAATCTGCAACACAATCTGAAGGCGACTAATCTGTCAATTGGTGTGTATCCCCAAAAACGTATTCCTGCAAACAGATTATATACCTGGGTTGAAAGGAAAGATATGACAGCATGCTGTACCCAGTTCTGATTTCATTTGCATTGTTGTAAATCAGGAATAACTACATGAAACTAATGGAGTCACACCTGTGTAAAACCAGCAATGGGAAAGTTCAAACTATAACTCATAGGCTCCGTCTAAAAATCCAAGAACAGACATAAAGATTTTATTAATGCTTTCTGAGATTTATGATACAATTCCAGGCTGTGTAGGGGTATTTTTCCCTCACCTTGTCTAACTGCTCACAAATAATAATAAATTGGAAACACCTAAAACCAAAGTATCCAATATCTAGGCTCCTTGATATTGTGGCTACTTATACCCCTATGTTTCCCTTTAGAGTTTTTCTCCCTGAGACATGTAATGTGTAATGCCAACGTATGTGAACAAAGTTAATTTATCATGGTGGCAATGATACAGCTATGGTAGAAAGCAGCAATTACATTTAAAAATATATTCAAAAGAAAAGGCTTGATCTACCAGAGCATTACTCCAGTTTGAAATCAGTGGAATTAAACTGATGTAAATGAGGTTACACAGCCTATAACTGGAGTAACACAATGGTAAATTAGGACCACAGCATGGATAGAATGGACATTGGTTTTATCAATTTTATCAGTATTAGGATTTAGGTTTTATGAGGTGTGGTATAAGTTAAATGGATCAACTTTTTCTAGATTTTTGTGCAGAAAGCTAACAAAACACTAAAAAGTTCATGGGCCCAATTCTGCTCTCAGTTCCACTCATGTAAATCCAGGTGTAGCTAAGAACAATGGAATCACTCCAGACTTCCGCCATTGCAGTTGACAGCTGAATTTGGCCCTATCTTTCAGTTTGCTAGAAACTGGTACAAGAAAATGAGACAGTTTCAGGAAAACAGAAATGTAAATTGCTGGTGGAAGGCAAAAAACCCGAAGCAACCGCTTGCATTTGGTCTATCTCAAGAGTAAAAAGCTTCAGGGCTCCCACGCAAACAAGAGCTCCCTTTTCAATCATATTAGCTACAAACTGAATTAAAAAAAAAAAAAAAGACAACCGAACAACCTCAGCAGCAGCACAAAACATCCTTTGTTGCCGGACGTGAGAAAAACACACTAGCTTCTAAAAAAAGCCATAGGAAGGAAGTGGAAGAACCTCAGAGGCGAGTAGGAGTGTGAAAGGAATGCTGCTGCATTTATTCCCCCCCCCCTTTCCCGTGCATGCAAGATTGATGTGCATAGCCAAAGAGAACCATTTAGGGTTCCAAAGGTTGGATTATTTTACTTGAATCCCAGTAACATGTCTAGAATCCCCCACTGAAATACGTAAGATGCTAAAAAAACTGCTACACTGGTGAATCCAGAGGAACTCTGAGTTAGATTCTATACAGCCCCAAAGCTGAGGCTGCCAAAATGAACTGAAGAAAACAGAAGAGTCATTTGAAAACAATGTCATGAAAAGGAAATCAATTTGGTATGCATTTCTGAGATTAATGACTAGCACAAAGCAGAAAAAAAAACCCATGGACTGGAACTCTGGAATTGCCTTTATAACTGTGGTTTTTGCAGAGATTCATGGACAAAGGAATACAATACTTTCTACCTGTACCTACATGCTGTCTATATTGCAACTTCAAAACATCTAATTGCCTCAGCACTGACCCTTCAGTCCAATAGCCTAAAATAATTAACTACCTGCTGCAGCACAATTACAACTGCAAACTCTGGCTTCAAAGGACACTTATTTGCTGAGCAGTGTTTCAAAGGCAGCATTTGCTTGAACGTGAACAAACACTGAATCGGTTTAACAGACATTTGAATTCTTCCCCAAAGAGCATGGAAGAGTTATAAGAAAATTCAGACTTTTACTGAACTCAAGAGATGTTAGACATTGTACTTAATTGGGATTTCTTTTGTTTAACAAGATGTCAGTGTTTTTCAAACACTAAATGGTTAAATCTCACAACCTGGGAAGTATTAGGAATTCCATTGTGCAGATGGGCGATTTGAAACATGAAAGGGCTTACTTTCCTTTCACTGGCATAGCTCCTGTGAATTCAGTGAAGTTAACCCTGGTGTACACAGTTGTAAGAGAAGAAGACGGCACCCAAATAATAGAGACAAATATTTATATTTTGTATTTTTTTCATTCATATCTTGATCACTGATGAGGTGATAAAGTCTATCTGCTCCTGTTCCACTTGAAGTCATGATTTTCCACTGCTGGCATCATCCCAAGTTGCAGTAAAAATTATGTCATCACAAGGAGGCATGAGTGGCTTTCGGAGGAGGTAGGGTGAGAAGAGATCAGCAGCAGAAGCAAAGGATGGCAAAAGAAACAAAATCCCCTAGGCAGACACACCAGAACAACAAGTTGCGTACACTGCATGGCCTGCTACACACCCAGTTGGTGCCTACTACATTGTCAGGGCTATTTTTAGTCATGTAGTATCCTGCTATTTCCCCCCTGCCAGAGCCTCTTACTGCCATGTGTGGCTACACATGTTGTTGTGTGAACGCAGCTCAATTTTCACTGCTGTGTGCAGTTATGTGTACCCAACACACTTCTGCAAGCATAGATGGGGCCTAGGTGACTTGACCCAGGTCACACAGGGATGCATGGCAGGGCAGAGAATTGAGGACACATTTCCTGCATTCCAAGTTACTGTCCCAACCACTGGCCTCACCTTCCTCCCTGCTCAATGATGGGCGCATGGTGTGCCTGATTCTGACAGAGCCAGATTTTACTGACTGTCAGGGCATGTCACAAGGACTTACGCAGGTTTTTCCTGAGGGGATGACTTGAGTGGCTGGGTCTTGCTTTTTTTTTTTTTTTTTTTGGCAGCTTCTGATTTTTTTTATTGTGAGCTGACATTGGGTTCAATATATACCGAGGGTGATGGCTGTTATTTAACTGCACAGATAGATAGATAGTTTATGTGGTTTCATTTTTTGTTTACTTGGGCAAAGACTACACTGGCTCTCCTTTGGTGTTCCTTCTCCCACTCCCACTCCCACCCTGGGAAATAGAGAGACAGCTGGGGCAGAGGCAGCTGGGAAAAAGCTCGGGCAGCCTTGCTTCCGTGGAGCTACAGTGGGCCCTTATTATTGCTGTGACTCAGCCCTTGTGTAATTGCCGCCAGGCAGATTTGAACCTGGGACCTCAGTATAGGAGCGTCTACCCTTTGAGCTAAAAGCCAACTAGCGCTCAGCGCAAGCTGTAGAGGTCGCTAGTTCTTATCTCTTGCTGTGGTCTAAGTGCCACTGCATGGGACAGTGAACCACACTAAGGGTACGTCTAGACTACAGGCTTTTGTCGACAGAGGCTTTGTCGACAAAAGCATCTAGACTACATCCAGTTCTGTCAACAAAGCAAGCTGCTTTGTCGACATGAGAGTGTAGACGCAAAGGATAGTGTAGATGCAATAACGCCTTCTGTCGACAGAACTCTGTCGACAAAAGGCGTTATTCCTCGTAAAATGAGGTTTACCGCCGTCGACAAAACTGCCAAATTCTGTCGACGTTATGTCGACAGAACTCAGTGGTAGTGTAGACGCAGGTATAGTTTTGTCGACAAAAGTCCACTTTTGTTGACAAAACCCTGTAGTCTAGACACACCCTAGGTGTGTGGGTTACACTTGCTCTCCTGTTTGTATATTATAGCTCTTCTTCTTCCAATCCTTTGTCTAGTTTGGCTGCAACACTTCAGGTTGCGGTGGCCTGTCTCTTGACATGTGTCTAGCAGCACTAGTGCAATACAAATACTAATAATAGAAGGTTCTGTGCCTGCTGGAAGACAACACTGCATGGTTTCTGTGCCCAAGAATTCTCCCAGTAGATATTTCCGTGGCACAGGGGATCTGGGAGCCCATGGGCTTCCCTTCATGTAGCTTGTGTATTGCTCTAGGTTGATCAGACACCAAAAACAGTACACTACATCCTAGTGTGAATGTAGTTATGATGGTTAAACTGCTTATATCCTTTGTTGATACATCAATTCTGTCAACATGTCAGGACATCTGAATGTCACATGTGCCATGCTGCTTGGGTCGTAGTTAAGGTTTGCATTGTAGTGCCAGTTTGTTGGAGTTGGGGGTATGTATCTGTTGGTGATGGAAGCGAAAGTTAACAGAGCATCAGAATTTGTTGATTAGTATTATGAGCAAGGTGGAACGGAATGCACTAGTCTTTCCCCTAACATTTTATTTCCTTGCTTTTCAGATTTGGGGAGGACGGGTATGTCCTACTGCAATTAAACCTAGTTTTTATCTGCTGATTATTATATACATTCAGTTCTTTATCCTACTAACAAGGATGCCAACTAGTGTTGCCTCACAGAAACCACCACCACAATTAACACTTGCTCATTAAGACCTGAACGATACCCACCGGTTCATTTCAGAGAGGCCATCAAACAATAGGTAAATGAGTCCAGTTCTGGTCAGTGATCTGAAGCAGTGAGTTAGAGAAGAAAATGGCTATAACCCATTACCCAGCTTCTGAGCCAGCCAGTCCTTTGTTTGTTTTCTCTACAGCAATCTCTTGAGTGGTTGCAGAAATGTAAACCGAAAGCGCTCCTGACAGATTTAAAACAATTAGGAATATCTTAAAGTCAGTCAAGCAACGCTTTTGTTATGATAATAAAGAATGTTCTTTACTGGTGTATTTTCAAAGAAGAAAATTAAAAAGAAATACATCACGAAGGAGCTGACAGTGCTCAAAACCCACATCCTGTTGTTATCCATTGGCCTAGTACTGGATAGTACTGGTGGCTGTGAGGTGAACTTTCCCATTAGGCCCCTTCCAAGCCCTTAATCCTGACCCACAGGGACCTTCTTTCTTTCTCTTAAAGGGAGAGAGAAATCAATCTCTCTGCTGACTCAGCTGTGGGCCTCTTATGTCGAAGAATATTAACCCTGAAAAAAAAAGGCACAGAGTGAACTTTTTGTTTTTTCTTTAAATGAAGTGGATCAGTGATATTTATGGCCTAAGTTCCTGTCCCTGGGGCCCATTTGTTGCAATCAAATTTTTTTCCTAAGGCATTAAAGACTGGGATTCTAGAACAGGAACACCTTGTTTGGTCTTCATTTCTTCCACCCTACTTAGAACCAATAATGTCCAACACCAGATTAAAGTCACACATGCTACTGCTCCTAGCTCTTGTAAATCACTTCTTGCAAGACTGCTTTACTCAAGAACCCTAGCCCCCTTTTTTTTCTCAGGCTTCTTAATGGCTACCCACGTGTCTTTAATTTCCTCAGACAAGCCCAGTTCCTTTCAAGATGTTCCCCTGACTCGTTCCTATTACTGTCAGATGTTGGGCGTGCGCACACACTCTCTTGCTTTTTTTCTGCTAAGTGCTTTTGGGAATAAATTTAGATATATTTTTTATAAGACAGCCTTTCCTCCCCTATTCTACTGTGAAGCTTTGTTCAAAGTGACGCTGTGAGAACTGATCCTACCATACTTCACCCGAATTTTCAAATCTTTGCAGTCTTTTAAAATGCTAATAGTGCCTCATTTAGATGCAGGAGTAAAAAGTTCACCAGAAATCTCCCCATCTGGAAACATTTACAGGTTCATGGTATCTCTGCCTTTTGCTGTGTTTCTACAAAGTCTCATTTACAAGCAAACCAGACTTTCTCCTCAGATAGTCAGGAAACCGTTGGCAAAATTACTTTTAAATCAGAGCCTCCCTGAGGATCAGAGCTTGAAATACAAACAGGGATTTCCCATATTCCATCGTTACAAAAACTGATTCCACAGTGGCTCCTTGAGATTCACTTTTAAAATGATACAGCATTTCAGGCTATTTGGCCATATTCAGTGCTCAGTGATATCAGTGTAAAACCAGAATAACTGCTTGGGGAGCTGCCAAGTCTGATTCTGATATCAGTGACACCAGAGTTGGCCCATGTAACTCAAGGAGAATCAGTGGATTTCAGTTTTCTGGATTCACAGAGCTGTAAGGGATATCAGACTTTGCCCAGTCTCTCTCTTCTGTTGCACTTTGTGCAAATGCTGATATTCTGGCAGAGCCGTGACAGCCATATTTGCTAATATAAAGCAGAGGGGCCCAGGAGGTAAGACTGCTGGGACTGGATCCCAGTTCTGCCCTGTCACCATTTGACTCAGATCAATGTTTTCAAAATTTGGAGGAGGGGGGAAGCCTGATTCAACATTTTGCTGCTCTCCTCCCCTCCAAATTTTGCTGCTCCTATCAGGTAGGCTACTGTGGGCTTACTTCTGGGAAGTACCCCTGGTACAGGCAGGTTGGTTCCCCATACCATGTACATAGCCAGCTTCACTGTTTCTGCACAGCCTTTGCAGTAACCCTGGAAGCAGAGAGCATTCCAATGCAAGCCAACCCTAAGTGGTCAAAAATCATAAGCATGGCTACTGACCTCCCCACCCTCTCCCATGATATTGGCTTAAAAATCTTGATCTGTTTATAACAAGAAGAACAACAAATGCAGGGTTCTTATATCCATTTTCTGGGTTGATCTCTTAAGGGTTCATGTTTTCAAGCTTTTCTCCACAACCATGAGGACTAGGAATGTGTCTTTATATTTTGTACGCTGCCTAGTACAGTCGATTGCAGGTCCATGACTAGCGCTAGAGGTACTATGGCAGTACAAATTAGCAAATAACCAGGGGCGGCCCGTGAGCATAGGCAGACTCAATGCATAGATAGCCTGGGCGCCCGATGATGACGTCATGGCCATTGACGGCCGTGCAGGCGGGGGCGCTGATCGCGCCTTCCGCCTGGGGCGCCAGCTGCCGCAGCCGGCCTCAGGCCGCTCCTGGCAATAACCACAAGACTCTGGGAACAGGTCCTGCCCTTACTTTGCCACTTCCCTGAGGCTCTGTCCTTGCTCTGTCCTTGCTCCGTCTGCTCTCACTCCACTTTGACCCGAGGCTCTGCCCTCACTCCATTACTTCCTGGCCCCATTCCATCCCCTTCCCCTACTACTTGCTTCTCTCTGTTTTCCCTCCCCTGAATGCCTGGGATCTCTGGAGCTTAGTGCATGAGCCTCTATAGCCTGAGCTAAAAGTCAGCTGGCTCTCAGCTCACTCAGGCTACATCTAGACTACAGGCTTTTTGCACGAGAAGCTTTTTTTTGGAAGAGATCTTCTGCAAAAACTTCTTGTGAAAGAGAGCGTCCACACTGCAAAAGTGCATCGAAAAAGTGATCTGCTTTTTCGAAAGAGCATGTCCACACTCATTGGACATTCTCTCGCATGTAAGCAGTGATTGCTATGGACAGAATGGCCATCAGGGCACCTGTGCTTTTTCCTCTTCCCTCTTCTTCCAAAAAAACGTCCTCTTCCCCGTCCACACACGCCTTTTTGCGAAAGAGCTCTTTCACAAAAAGGCTTCTTCCTTGTAGAATGAGGAATAATACTTCCTCAAAAAGCCCTCTGTTCTTTTGATTTACTGTTGAAAGAACGCGCTTGCAGTGTGGACGTAACTCAGGTTTTGTCAGAAAAACGACTGTTTTTCCGACAAAACTCTGTAGTCTAGATATAGCCTCATTCATTCATTCTCTCTCTCATCTAAGTGCCACTATATGGGACAGTACACCACATCCAAAAGGTGTGTGGGTTACATACAGAGTACACATTCGGAGGGGGAGAGCTTTAGCACAGTGCATAATTTCAGTGTAAAAATCCTTCTGCCAAAAAATCATAATCTCCTGGCTCACCAATTTGTACAGGCCCAGGAGAGGAACGTGCTTAAAAAGAGAAAAAGCCTTTTACTCCTACCACTTGCAAGGAGCTCTTACATTTATGAACTTGATTTTCATCCATGCAAAACTTTGTCAAAGTAAGCCATCAGTTCTTACCTGTCAGTGCCATCGGTGATAATCTAACCTTGCAAAACACTTTTTTCCCACTAGAGATAAAAGACTTTCAAAATATGATACTGCTATATATCAGGACTCCAGTTAAACGATCACTTGGACAACACATTCGTGAGAAGCTTATTTCTGCTTGCTTGGCATTTACATGAAGAAGACAGCCAGGAAAATAATGAAGTGGGGCTATAGAGGAAGTATGCTCCACTGAGTAAGGCATCAGTGCACAGTCTGAGAGATCTGGGTCCATATCCCAACTCTGCAACATATTTCTCATATGACGTTGGGCCTCAGTTCCTCATCTCAGGGATGTTATGAGGATACAAGCTTTAATGACTGTGAGGTGCTCGGATACTGCGGGAATGGAATGGAGGGACACATAAGTGCCATAGGGTATGTCTACATGACAGAAAGACTCCACTGATAAGACTATATACACTGACTTGGGCTCCAGCTGGAGGGCTCTAAGGGTGCTTCTAGACTGCAGGGCTTCACTCAAAATAAGCTATGCAAATTGAGCTACGTCCATTGCATATCTTATTTAGAAATAGCTTATTTTGAAATAGGGAGCGTCTACACAGCACTGATTTCGAAACAGAGCACTCTTCCTCCGACTTCCCTTACTCCTCGTACAATGAGGGTTACAGGAGTCGGAATAAGAAGTCCTCCAGCTTGACAGTATTTCGACACTGCTGTGTAAACGTGGACTAAGTTATTTTGGAATAGCGCTAGTTATTTCGAAATAGTGTTGCAGTATAGACATACCCTAACATTGCAGTGTAGACATATGGGCTAGAGATTGAGCTCCAGCCTAATCCCATATGTTTGCTCTGTAGTTTTATGGCCCCGCACCAATAACCACGAGCCTGAGACAGGTGTTTTACTGCAGTGAGAACATGCCCTTGGATGTGTTTGTTATTGACTGGTCCAAATGACATTAAAACCCATGAGAATCGGTTTTACCAAAACTTGAGGAATTTCCGTTTCTAATATTTAAGATTGTTTTTCACTAAATTGAGCAGGTATATTGGCCTAGAGCTCCCTTCCAGTCTGTTTCTCTTTCTGTATTGCAGTGGCAGCCAGAGATCCCAGTCAGGACAGGCCGCTGGCAGGGCTTCGATTCAGAACATGCTGTCCAGAGCAGAGTGACGGTAAATACTTTCAAACCTGCAAGACAGAAGCCCCACACCCCAGTGCCTCCCATGGGGCTAACACCTTATGCCCCAAACCCTACGGAGCAGAAGTCCTGAGTCCTGATGCTCTGGAAGTACTATAAGAATTTAAGCCCTGGCCACTGTTGTGCTAGGCACTGTACACATGCACAACAAGGCATGATTCCTATTACCACTCTCTTCCAAATGTCCTGAGAATAACTGGTGGGACCCAACCAGCACTTTCTATTTCCCTGCATTAACTATTAGGATCATCATCAGCATCTGTTTAGCAGCAAAAGTGTGTTAACTCCCCTATTTGTTTATTACAGCCTTTGCATTAACTAATCCGTATACCCTTATGGGTATGACTGGTCTCGCAGCTTTATTATGGGGGAAAACCGAGGCACAGAGTTGAAGTGACTTCCTCAAGGCCATGCCGTGAGTCGGTGGAAGGATTCCAGACCTGGAAATACTTTGAGTGCTATGATCACTCCTCCGGGGCACAGTGCCTGTAACCGCTCTAAAACAAGGAAGGGGTCCTGCAATATTCTAGCTTACAAAGCTATAAATACAGCTTAAAGTTCTGGTGAGACGCTAATAACCCACAAGAGTGAAATCTGAGCCATTTATGTGTGTGTATAACCAGGACCCTGAGAGGTGTTTATAACATTGATTGCAGATTTCCTGTATTTTATATTATATTTTGGAGCCAGTGTGGACAGCAGCATGTTACAAAAGAGAATATATTCCTCATAGGTGCTCCGCTTTCCTGGTTCTCTCTCATCTTCCAAGCTCCAGCTCTTCTGTTTTGCCTCCTGCTGTTTGTTTTCTCCCCAGCCTGGATCTTTCACAATCTCTTGGTTCTTCTGCTTCTGGCTTCCTGATGGCCTTGGACAAAGGGACCAGCCAGCCAGCAAATCTGACCAGCTGGGAATCCTTCTGGTAAGCCTAGTGTCCTCACCTGCTGCAGAGCCAGCAAAGTGGCCTGAAAGTGGGGGGCATGGGTAGGGCAAAAGACTGTGGAGGCGTGACAGAGTGCAACTAAGTTCCATCTATTCCTGACTACCAGAATAGCCCCATGTGTGCTCTAATGTGCCTAAGGGGCAAAATAACTCCTAGCCAGCCCCAGCGCAAGCAGAAAGCCTTGCCATCTTTTCCTCCCTTAGATCCTGCACTGTACACAGGCTGGAGGTTGCCTAAGAACTGTGGCTCTTTTCCCCAGATCTCTCCTACCTCTTGTCCCTCCTTCAAACTCCTTTTCCTCACTATTCTTGTCCCTCTGCCCTGCTAAGGAGAAAAGTTATTTCGGAAACAAGGGAAAGGTCATCGGAGCCAACATGACTTCCCCCTTTTTTTCTGGTTTATCTTAATCCCAACTTCCTGCTTTTCCACCATACTCATCAACTCTCTCTTCCACATACAAATCTAGGTTTTTACTTGTACTCCCGCATCCTCTCTGCTTCAATAACCTTTCCTGGTACTTTACTCTGTATGTTTATTACCCTTTATCACTCCTCTCTTATTTTATGCTACCAAGACTTGCTCCTTGGGCCAACCACAGCAGGCACTGGCCTCAGCTTTTCCCATGTCACTCTCCCTGGACATGGGATGGTCAATTCTGTCAGTTGCTTGGGAGCTTTTTTGTCTTTTTCTCCTGAAAGCAAGCAGAGCGGAGGATATTTGGCCTAGAAAACTGGAGGAAAACGAAATATCAAGAGACGCTGCTGAGTAAGTATGTTGGGAGCTGTACAGTCTCAATTAACTAATAGTTTCTTTTCCATGGTTCACTCTGCTAACTTTAAAATGCTTTAATGAAGCCTAATTCTAAATAGAATATAAGTTCCTTGGAGCTTTTTGTTCTTCTTGTGCAGCATCTACCAGCAGCTTCCACAAGACAAATAAAAAAGCATATTTGAGTACAGAGCTTTTCCAACAAGCCCACTGAGTCGATTTTCATACACACAGGACTACTGCTAGGACTGCTGGGCCCAGCGCTGTTGGCAGAAGTGGGATATGGGGGCCATATTCTGGCTGATTCTGTGGCTGCTGACAATATTCCAGCATCCACTGGAGGCACTGTATCCAAATCGTCCTTACTCTTACAGGCATAGAGCATCCATCCACTGCTAGGGGGTATGCTGTACTTCCTTCCCCTGCCCAGAGAACTACTTGTTCTACAAGTCACAATTAAGCCATGAAAATCACATGCTAACTCCAACTTGCACTGCTGCCCACTTAGGCCTAATCCTGAAAAATGCCCTCTAGTTTTGGGGGCCTGCATTTTTGAGTCTCCTTCCTGTGCTGAGCGCAGAACACCTCCCGCTGATATCAATGGGGGCTATGATTGCTCAGCACTTCTGAACATCAGGATGCTGAGCATTCATATCATGATGTAAGGGTCCCTTGCTTCCCAAGCAGCCTTCACCCCTTGGCTGCCACTGGGCAGCTTACCCAGAACTACTGGAAGTCAGGAGCTAACAGGCACTGCCTATGAGGATCCTGATTGGGGATGATACCCAGCCCCACTGATTGGCCCAACCATACTATTTCAAAGACTGGTTGCTGCACGGCACCTAACTCTTTCTTAGTTCCTGAGTCAGGCTCTTGCCATTAGGCTTGACCATCTGTGCTCCAACCATTAGGTCAGACTGCCCATGTCCCTTGACACTCGGGAACTGTAGCACCCACGGTAGTGGACAGTGTAGAACAATTAGCCCTTCAAACCTGAAGTAACGGCAACCTGTGAATGAGGCCTATAACTAGTCCTGGACAAGTCACTTGCGATTACTGCCATGAGAAAGATTTGATCCCAGAGGGCACAAATACACTATACTCTTATTCTAAGAACTGATTAAAGAGGAGGAAACTGCACACAGAGTTTCCTACCACAGGGGCTCAATTCAAAACCTCACCATGGATCTGTCTCATATCTTGTTCCAGTCATAAATTCACTCTGTTCTGGAATGACAGTAGGTTTTTATCAGGAAGTAATTGTGTATTTCAAATGTCTGGCACATGTCCTAAGCGCCCTAGTTTATAACACTGAAGTTTTAAAATAAGCCATAAAATGTACTAAAATGCCGTGCTCCCAACCTCAAGCTTTTAAAAATCGTAAGCTAGGCCCCCTGAAACCACGAATGGCTTCAAAATTCATGAGATTGGCTTAAAATAATAGTAAAAAGAATCCATCACTTCTGGTTTCCAGTGGTGCTGGAACAATTTGTGTAGTAGGGGTGCTGAAAGACACTGAACCAAACTGTAAATCCTATATGTGATGGGAACCACTTCACGCCACGGGTACTGAAACACCCCCCTGCACCCATATTTCAAGAACTCCTGCTGGTTTCTGAGCCTGTGAGTGCATTTGCTTTGTGTTTTCAAATTTTTTTTCCTGTACCTATGGGAACCAGAAATGTACATTCAAAATAAAGCTGAGATTCTTACCTAACCACATGCTTTCAGAGGCTGAGGCTTTACAAAGCACACCAAAGAATGCAAGGAGTTGGTCATGATGCAAATTCACTTTAGTTTTTACACAAAAGGTAGTCAACTACTACGTGTGAAATCTGCCACTGCTGTAACTTTATTGACTTCAAGGGTGATCTCAGGGGACAATTATATCCTACGTTGCTTAAGCATGATGCACTATATATAATAGACAGGGTTAGACCAGGCAGAGTGGATCTGCTCATTCCAATGTATTCTTTAGCTGCAGATGAGATGGGCTCCATTGGGTCTGACACTGCTCCTGTTGAAATCAGTCGTGAGCCGACCCTCCATACCCGCTAGCATGGACTTCACTAGGAGCAGGACCCAAGGAAGGCTAAAGAAAGAGGATAATTTCAAGAATGAATTTGGAGTTGTTTTATGCTGTTTTAACAAGCCCCTTGAGCAGCACTTGGATTGAACAGCTGGTCTGGAGCTGGATAGCTGCCTACGGAAATGGGGGAGGAATCTCTCCTCCCGCCTGTGGAGTGGCTGTGGTGTAACTCTATGGCATCATGCTAAGCCCCACAAGCAGGAGACTGCAGTGGGAGATTCCCTGGCCCCTCCTCAACCTGCTCATGACTACCTACCACATGCCAGACAGGGGGTCACCGCTCATGGAGCAGAGCCCCATGCATTGCCCCACAGAATCCAGCCCCTGCTAAGCAGTGGTGCTGCTTTCAAGGGTGCTAATGCAATGGCAGGGGCAGGATGTGCCCTAAAATCCATGCTGGAAAACATCCCTGGAAAGCCTCTTCTACACGCTGAGCGATGCTTTCCTGGGAAGCACCCAGGGAATGTGTAGAGTGTGGGATGCACTGGATCAACAAGGTATGGAAATATTTACTTCATCCGGGGGACAGTGCCAGAGGATTTGACTATCCTGGGAGGACTGGCCTTACTCTGCAAAGCTTTATTTCTGTAATAGATAAGACGAGAGTCAAAAATGCCTCTGAACGACTGTTAGACACAAACTGCCCCTCCCACTTGTTTAAATAACATGACGGTTGTGGTACAAGCTGACAAAAGAAAGGAAATTTGTAGATAGAGCCGCATAATTCAGCCAAGTCAAACATGTCCCTGGCAACCTCCAGCGCAAGGAGGTCACTTCCATAATTTGGTTCCCACAAAGAAAAAAAATACACCGAGATGCCCAATGGAGAGATATGTGGGAGTGTGTCTGAGTGTAATCAGCTAAAGAGAGAGCAGCTTTCCGATTGGCGTGTCCGATACAAGGGGGCACATCTCAGCGTGGTCTTCATCCCACAGCCTGTTCCATTAAGTGCTTACTGTTAAAAGGATTCATGCTGGTCCAGGGCTTTGGAGACATAACATGCTCTATAAGCGTAGCACTGACAGGTTGAACCAAACCGGGGATCTCGGGAGCTTCTTCCAGGAGCCTCTACCGCTTGAGCTAAAAGCCAGCTGGCCCTCAGCTAAGGTTGTAGATCAAACTCATTTTTTCTCTCTCTCTGTAAGTGGTCTAAGTGCCACTTCTTGGGATAGTGAACCACACCCAGTAGTTGTGTGGGTTACATAAACACTCTGGGTTTACTTCAGTCTGTGAAATCAGTCCTCTTGAGCACTCTGACTGGGATTTTCACAGGCAACTGACTCCCAATAGATGCCACTGGTATTTGGGTGCCTGACCCCCTTCAGTGCCTTTGAAAATCTCAGCCAAAGGGCTCAAGTCTAGTTGTAAGCTCCCACATAGGGTACGGAGCAGTGTGGAGTTGCACCACCCCAGCCAGGGCGTCACAAACAGTGCTCTTCAGGCAGGAATAAAGGCAGCTCTATGGACCGCACAGACGAGTGGCAACACAGCCCCACCTCTCTCCACCCTGCGAGGAGTCTAGTGCTGGCAGTGATGCTAGACTCTCCCATGACTTGAGTTCCCCTGCGTTCAAAGGGAATGATGGGGCCCAGCCCCTAGACAGGGGAACAAGGGAGGAGAAAACTCTCCCCACTCCATGACTTACCAGCTCATGCCCAGAGATAGCCAGATTCTTCTCTCCCACCTATTCAAATCAGGAACAACTCCACAGAAGTCAACAGAGTCTAAACCCAAATGTAAGCAAGAGCAGATTCAGGCCACCGCAGAGTACGTCACCGGTATTATTTATGCAATCCAGGATAACCCACCAGTGACAATGCAGACACAGAATATCGAAGCTGCTGAGATTTTTGCTAAAGCTATTTGAGCCCATCAGCATTTCCATGATATATGCCCCTGTTTGCACGGGCTTATAAATCAGATACAAAAATTCGCTCTGCAATTTGCTGTGCAGCCTTTTCCTCTCCATATGCTTTAGCAACTGAAAAACAGCTACACTAAGATGATTATTGTACAGCACATTAGTCCATATTATGAACTATTGCTGCTTTCAATTTCCAAACAAACGAAAACATTTTTAGATTTTGAAAAACAAGCACCAGAACATTTTTTTCCAGCAAAGAACACACCACAATGGTTTTGTCAAAGGCAGTCAGCTTAAGAGTACCAGGTCTTTGAATGGCTCCTCTCCTTCACCAACCAACTGGTCTGATCATTTGTACCTAAAATTCCTCCAAGTCAGCAGTCACATGATACACAGAGCCTGGAACCTCCTGGTAAAAGAGTTCATTAAGACCTGGATACAAATAGGGTGACCAAGAACATTTCCTGTATATCCAGAAAAGGATCTGATCTCACTAACAATGTTATTCATGTACTAGAGTCTGCCTTTTTTCTCTTGTAACTTCTATTTTTATACCATACCAAGCTCCACAGTAGCATGGATGGGAAGTGTGGCTAGCCTGTAGTACACCCAAAGTCCTTTGGATGCGGCAGGTTTATTTGTGTACCCTCCGCACCAGCCAACAGAACAGGTGGAGTTAAGGTTCTGAAAATGCTTCCTGGGAGCCTTCCTTTCTGCAGGCTGGGGCAGAGGACCATGATTCATTCATCTGCTAAAAATACTCCTGTCCCAGAAAATGACCACGCTTAAAGAAGGCAGAATGCCCAACTTTGCCCTTGAAGGTATAAAGCTCCTGCCTCTCCTTCTGTATTAGTATTTGTATTGCAGCATCACCTTGGAACTTCAGTCATGTGGTAGGTGTCGTACCAACAGGACACAAACATGGTCCATGCCCCAATAGTTTGCCATCTAAGTATAAGACAAGAGTCGACAGGCACAAGATGGCAGGGGAGCACAAGGATGCAGTGAGACAGTACCGATGAGCATGACAGGGAGTGGACTGAGCGTTTCACCTAACTGGCATCAAGTGTTGTGGCGGCCCCATCACCGTGGTTTGAAGGAAGATAATAAGGTAGCTTTGTGCATGTCTGTGGGGAGCGTCTCCCTATCGTGAGGGGTAGCACGAAATAATGCACAAAGGTGTTTGCTGGACAGTTTAACCCATGGGAGATGAAGCTGGCATCATGAGATGACGAGAGACAGGAGGAGGTTTCTGAATAGTGTAGGAGAGCTAGTCTGTGAAGGGCTTTGAAGACCAGTAACTTATGTGTGATATGATGAAGACAGTGGAAGGACCACAGAATGTATGAGACGGCCAAAGAGACCAGCTAGGAAAATTATCTTTACAACACTGTTTTTAATCGATATAATTTTTTTTGTCTATCTTCATGTTTGGAGCTATCAGGAGTTCGAATAATTGCACCTAATTCTCTGTGAATGTCTGTTTTCAGTGAGAATTGAGGTTTGGCCAAAGATTTTTCACTAGCAGGTTTTCTGAATTCTTAGCCGTCCTATCTATGGCCTGGGAATGCAAAACCCTTACTCAGGTGAATAGTGCAATTGGGATCACTTGCATAAGTAAATTCCCATCAGTGAGATTTACTTAGGGTTGTATAACTGAGCCCTGTTCCGTGAACAAACACTAAAAAATGAATGCAATGGGCCAAATGCTTTCAAAGGGCAGAATTTAACCAATAATGTAGAGGCAGCATATGTTATTCATTATTCGGCTACACAGTAAACACACTGGGTTCTTAAAGAGTTATCCTGAATTTAAGACCTGCAAAGAGTGGACTTTCTAGCTAGATATTTTTTTAATTTGGTCTAATTAACTGAAAATAGTCCACTTAATGCAAGACGTGATAATGCTTTTATTGTTTTTTTATTATCTGCAATAGATTAGCTGGAGAGAATTTACACTCGATGCCCTAATCAGACCGAGCCATAATTTTCTTTTCATGTATCCATAAAGAATGATAAATACGTGAACAAAATCATCTTCTCTCTCATTTCTTGTTTTGATACAACCCTAAAGAACCCCCTTGCACAACTCCCTTCTGTTTGTTCTCCTTTAAAGGATAATTTCTAATAGACAATTCAACCAACTGCAGTGTTTTTTCCATATACGATGCCAGGGAATAAGAAGCAAACAAGATCCTTTCTTATCATTTAATCATTTCTATTCAAGGCAGAAAATGACCTATCAGTAATGACAAACAAAAGGCAGTATAATCCTTCAGCTTTAACTTTGGATCACTTATGTAATACGCAAAGAAACATTTGATAAAATAGTTGTCAATTGTCAGGTGACTGTGAAAGATGAGAGGTAGGGACAGAACATCTCATCAAAGAAAACTAACCATAATTTCACTTGAAAATACATCTCACACTAGTGATTAAAATCTGTCAACAGAGACAAAAGACTCATCTTCATTAAGGACCAGGGCCCTGATTCAGCAAGCCATTATGATTCAGCAAAGCATGTAAGCATGTGCTTAATGTTAAGTGTATGCTGAAGTGTTCTGATGAACAGAAAGGGATGTAAGCAAGCACTTGGGTGTTTTGCTTAAAAAAGGTTTCAAAACTGCTGTCCTGTCCAGTTGTTCTTGCAAAATCCCCGTTTACAACAGAGGCAGTTATTGTCTTCCTTGTGTAAGAGAGGGGAGACAAAAATCAGGTGCAGTAAAAACACAGGGGCTACGTCTACACTGCAGGCTACTTGCGCAAGAAGCCTTTTGCGCAAAAATTTTGTGCGCAAGAGCACATCCACACCTCAAAGCACATCGCAAAAGTGAGGTGCTTTTGTGCAAGAGAGCGTCCACACTGCACGGACGCTCTTGCACAAGAAAGCTCTGATGGCCATTCACAGAATGGCCATCAGAGCACCTGTGCTTTTTCCCATAGGGATTTCTTGTGCAAGAAACCCCTCTGGAGCATCTACACTTGCCTTCTTGCGCAATAGCTGTAGCGCTAAAAGCAGTTATACCTCAGAAAAAGAGGTTTACCTAAGGTGGAAAAAGCCCCCTGTTCTGCAGTTTAACTGCCCATTTAATTGCACAAGAGGTCATTTGAGGTGCGGACGCTCCGGGTTTTTGCGCAAAAACCTTGTAGTGTAGACTTAGCCAGGGTGTGGAGCATTTGGGCTTTGGCAAGCATGCTCTTTAGGTTATAAACTGAAGAACGCAGCTGGTGCTGTAGTAAGTCATTGCAAAGAGTGGGCCTAAATGCAAGCAGAGATCAAGCAATTGTAGAGAAGCTTGCTAGCTACACAACAGGTATCTGTGCCTGCAAAGCAAATACCTGCCCATGCATAATTGCCCTCTTAGGTATCAAAAGCAGACAGGAATACAACGGTATACAAGAGTTAAACCAGCAAATGATCAGCCATCAGATACAAAGGGTAAAACATCACTATGAGCCCTAACTCACGTTAACTATATCAAGAAAACAGTGCGGTGTCAGGTGATCCAACAAAAATAAAAGCTATCACTAGCTATCACGATGGGGCAAAAGGGGCACAGGCGCTTGGTGCTGGTGAAAGAGAAGAGAGACTATGACAAAATAATGATTATAGGGCAATCATCCCATCAACAAAGGGAGAAAAGCAGTAGCGTTATGTACTTTAGCAATAACATCTGGGGGAATTCACTCCAGTTAATAGCCACAGTCAGAAATGTATAAGGGCTGAGGGCAGTTAACAGGCCATTTGGGAATATTAATCTGATGGGAGATACTCTGGAGAATGTAACTTTGATTAATAGGCACTGCCTGGTGTGATATATGGACAGAGGGCTTTAAAGCGAAAACAGACGGCTCAGAGCAGCACACCGAGGGGAGGAGTATGGCCTGGAGGATACAGCACTCAATGGGAGCAAGGAGGCCTGGGTTCTGTTACTAACCCTGGGGTTGGAGTGCCCCAGGGCCTTGCAGCCACAGGGGTGGCAGTGGGGTAAATAAGAGGAGAATCGCACCCGAGGTGTGCAGCCAAGGTCTGGCTGTCGGCTCTGTCTAATTATGGTGTGCCGAGAGCACTCGCTGCCTCACAGGATGAGGCCCTCAGGCATGGCTGCCCCAATGTGGAGCACCAAACACAATCCAAACATGCACTAAGATTCTCTTCCTCGCCATGCCCAGACCCAGGCACGTTTGCTCGGAGGGCGTGTGTTTTAGCTTGATGGTTCACATAGACTTACAGATCCAGTTTACACCCAGTGCTGCTGAGGGGAGAGGGCAGGAAGGTGACACGGAGCCCACCACCATTGCATCGGCTGAGGTCAGGCCGAAGGGGCACGCACTTCACCCCCTGCCTTTGCCAGACTCCCTATGTGGAAGAAGAGCATCTGGCGAGGAGCCATCTAAGCCCTTCCACGACAACCCCTCTGTCGCTGGGGAGCCCCAGCTTTCCAGGTGCTCTGTGCTAAGCACCCAGGGCCTGAACGGAGGACACGGCATTCCAAACTAGTGCAAACTAGTGCAATCAGGGATCAAACCACACTGGCCTCAGCACATTGGCCATACTGCCTCTTTTGTGTCTTTCTGCTTACTGTGTATTGGAACTTTTGCCATAAAAATGTAGGTTAAAAAAACAAAGAACAATATAAGAGAGGAATGGAGGGGGAATATATTGGGTCAAACTCACTTGCACTTATTTTTCCCTAGATTGTAATGAATTGACTCCTGAGACGAGTCTGGCCAATTACATTTAATTAGGGGGGCAAATTGGCCCTCACACAATCCCATTACAGTCAAGTAAGCAAGGGCAGAATTTGGGTCCTAGACCTGATCAGCTGTCCTTTGATTGCTGGTAATTTTGAAGCATGGCTTGTTAGGAACGGCAAATGGCACCTATAGTCTCCAACTTTCTGGGGACTCTTGCGTGCACTGCAGACATAACAGTTGCACCAGGCAATATCTGCATCACAGCAAGCAGCCCCATCTGCCAGCTGTAGACATGGTGCCTTGGGCTTGATTCTGCACCCGTTGAAGGCAACATCAAAACCCCCTATTGCCTGAGCAGGCTGCCACTACTGCTGAATTGCTGGGCCCCAGGGCAACTCCCCATTTGCCCCACCTTCATTGGCGGGCCTGCCCTTGAGAGATGTAGCTACATGAGCTGGCCCCTGGTGTAGGCAGTGCTAGGTCAATGGAATAATTCTTCTGTCAACCTAGCTTCCGTCTCTTGGAGAGACAGCGACAGAAGAACGCTTCTTGTCAATACAGGCAATTTCTACTCCGAAACACCGATGCAGTACAGCGGCAGTGCTGCAGCTGTGCCACTGAAGCATGTTAAGTGCAGACGTACCCTCAGGTCTGGTCTACATTACAGATCTATATTGGAGTAACTACATGAACTCCACACCCCTCCACGATGCAGTCATACTGACCTAACCTCCCGTGTAGATAGCGCTACGTTGGCAGCACAGCTTCTCCTCCCGACACAGCTACTGCCTATCAAGGAGGAGGATTAATTTAGCTGATGGGAGAGCTTTCTCCCATCACTTACAGTGTCTTCATTAAAGTGCTACAGCAGTGCAGCTACAGAGGTGCAACCATGCCAATGCAGCATGTTCAATGTAAACTTGTCCTCAGTTCCCACTTAGAGTTCAGGACCTCAGCATCATCCAGGAGGTGCCCAGAAACTCAGAGGATTAGACTCACACTTTTCAAATAGGCTGCACAACATGCCAAATAGTCTGCCATCCTAATTTATACCACCCAATGGAAATAATCTCTCCAGCATAGTTAATAAGCATCCGGACACCATTACACTTTACCTTTTAGGGTCAGGGAGCCATCTGGGATTCAGTGCCTTTCATTCTCAGTGGCAGCAGGGAAAATATGTTCTGCGCATTCCCACAGCAAGATCTGTCTGAAGGGTCCATTTTTTAATTCCTTTACAAACTTTTAAAGTCAGTAATACAGGTGTTTTAAATAAGAATGGATCACGCACAGAGCTGAATTTAAGGCCAGTTGTAATCCCAGTTAGATTATTGTCAATCCCCAAATATTCAAAACCTCATGAGTCAGACCTGCCCTCCCTGAAACAAAAGGGCGGGAATGTCAAAAAGTAATACATTCCAATTTTGGTTTCTGAGCCCTTAGGATGCACTCGAGTCCTGTTTTTAAGTTTTTCTCCGCAACCAGAGGGACTAGGAACTTACCTTGGCTTCTCAGTGAAGGCTGAGATCCTCACATTATCCACTGTATCCAGGAGCTGGGGCTCTGAAATACACTAATTAGGCTATGTCTACACTACAGAGTTTTTTCTGAAAAACAGCAGTTTTTCTGAAAAAACGTTGCTTACGTCCACATTACAATCGCATTCTTTCGAGAAAAAAAATCAAAAGAACAGAGAGGGTTTTCTGACATTGGTAAACCTCTTTCTTCGAGGAAGAAGCCTTTTTCCAAAAGGCATGTGTGGATGGGGAAAAGGGAGTTCTTTCAAAAGAAGAGGAAAGAGGAAAAAGCACAGGCGTCCTGGTGGCCACTCTGCCCATAGTAATCACAGCTTAAATGTGAGACAGCGTTCATTCGGTGTGGATGCTATCTTTCAAAAAAGCAGATTGCTTTTTTGATGCGCTTTGGCAGTGTGGATGCTCTCTTTTGGAAGAAGTTTTTTCCGAAGATCTCTTCCAGAAAAGTTTCTTCTGAAAGAAGCCTGTAGTCTAGACATAGCCTCAGTGTGAGACTTAGAGTAGACTCATGAGCGTTGGAAGCTCTGAAATACTTTTCTCCTACCGTTAAAATGTTGGCAAGGAAGCAGAGAGTCCTGAAATGAATGACAGAATCTAAAACTCTCCTGTGCATAAAGAGCCTCTTTTCCTGATTCTCTTTGTGTACAAACCTGACAGTCTGATATCAACTCCTTCTTGTGTTGCCAACAGCACTAGCTGTTTCAGGCATGGACAAAACAAGACACCATGTGCACCCAAGAACTGCCTGAAGACCACTTCTTGGAAAGTGCTCATTGACCTCATCTCCCACTGAGACCAGTGGGAGAGAAGGGCACCCGGCACCCAACAGGATCAATCTAAGCCACTAGGAAGCTAATCTGCCATGTGATCCTACTTCAGAGCACGTAGTGGGATGGCTTGCTGATTGCACACTGGGTCTGAAGAAGCACTTGTGAGGGCAGCCAAGGAGCATTAAAGTCCTGCCACTTGCCTTGCAGGGTGGCTACTCATTTACCTGGAAAGTTCTGAAATGCAGCCTCTGTAGTTTCAGCAGAAGAACTTCAAGGAGGGTTTTTTTTTCTCTTTTGTTTTTCTCCTACTATCCCTTAATGTGCCCAACTGTCTCCTCCGCTTCTGGAAGCATAGGGAACCCGGAGCAGGCAGATGTGAGTTGTGGGGCAAACAGGAGTGGAAGCTTGCTGTGCAGCGTTCTGTTTCTGGCATAGGCTTTAGTGGTTACATCAAGCAGGGCCTGAGAGACATGGCCCCTTTTATGCCATCCCCCTGACTTTAACCTCATAGGCCTTCCCTGACCAGAAAAATGCTCCCACGGTAATCACCATTATACGCTGGCTCCCTGACACCTTGAGGGAGATTCTGAGGAACAGGCAAAAGAGGGCAGCATAGTAGAACTATACTGTTGGAAGGGTTAGACCAGGGGTGAGCAAGAGGCTGCCAGCAGGCTGGATCCAGCCCACCAAGCCACTAGATCTGGCCTGCAGCCACTTTGCCAGAACACACAGGTAGAAAGCAGCTCACACTTTAAATAGCCAGCTGCTCTCTGCTCTGCATGGCTGGGGAGGGAGGAGGGAGTCTTCGCACGCTGCCTGCCCAACAAAATCTCTCAACTCCCATTGGCCAGTTTCCAGCCAATAGGAGTTGAGAAATTTTGCTGGGGGGTGGGGCAGTGTGGGAAGCCTTCTCCCTCCCTCCCCTGCCATGCCTGGAACAGAGCCAGGTGGAGCAGCCAGCAGCCTGCAGCAAACAGTCTGCCTCAGGTTTCTACAGGGCTGCTGGCTGGGAGCTGCCTAGATAAGTGCCTCCCAGCCAGAGCTACTCCATCTCTCCCCCCAGCTACCTACCCTGGGCCACCATCCAAACCCTCTGTACCCCTTTTACCCCTTCTCCCAGGTCACAACTCCTTCCCAGGTCCTGCACCCCATCCTGCACTCCTCCCCCAGGCCAAAATCCTCTCCTGCACCCATACCTGCTCCCTGACCCTGCACCCCATTCCCCTGCCCCAGATCACCACCCAAACCCTCTTCACCCCCTTCACCCAGGTCACAACTCCTTCTCAGACCTTGCACCCCCTCCTAAAGCCCCTCCCTCAGACCAGAATCCTCTCCTGCACCCATACCCCCCTCCTGGACCCTGCACCCCAAGCCCCTGCCCCAGATCACAGCCCCCTCCTTCACCCAAACTCCCTCTCAGACCACTCACCACCTCCTGCACCCCAGTTTCCTATCCCAAGCTCCTTTCTGAACCCAACCTCTGTCCCAGACCGCACCCTCCCCCCCCCCCCCCCGCTCCATAGACATGAGGCCCTCAAACATTTGCCAAAATCTTGGAGTGGCTCCCCATTAAAAATTATTTCCCACCCCTGGATTAGACAGTGCTGGGAATCAGTCTGGGGGCACATGGCTGCTATGTGGACAGCACCAGCCTCTGAGGATTTAAGGGACCATTCTCCCTGTACCAGAGGGAAGGAAAAACGCTGAGGAAATTTCATCTGAGACTCGCATTATTTCTTTCCCACACTGAGGAGACCAATTTGCTGAAAATGTATCCAGTTATAAGTGAAAACCCACTGCCCATGGCTGTCACCTTCTAAACCGGGGCCAGTGCAGGTTATTAGCTTTATGGAAGAGGGAGTGTGACCTTTATTTCTCTGAAAGACAGCACATAGTGCTGTGCTGTTTACGAAATAGACAACCCAAACACCAAAATAGCCGCATGAGCACCGCTTGTTAGTCACAATATGTGCATTATACTCCTTGCTCTCCAAAGCACACTTCAGTCACATGCTTTGAACCCTCCATCTATTCTGATGGCATAAACTAAGACATAGCACTCCTAAAATGCAAAATCCCCAGGAAGGGAACAATTTGCAAAAGAGCAAAGCAACTTGAACCTGCTCTTCATCGGAGCTGCTAGAGCCCAGTGCTGCCCTGAACATGAGGGAAAGGGGGAGAACCAACATGTCAGGTTCTTTTTATTTGCCTTCTGGATTTTGTGCTTTCAAGATTCATGCTTTCAACTGTTCTTCACAATGACAAGGGATAAAAACGTATTGAAAAATGAGATTCTCTCAAAAAACATGACTCCAGGAGCTACGGATTTAAGAAAAACACCAACTATCATGAGACTAATCATAAAATTGCAGAAAGAGGGCACCACTGAGGAAGTAAACTCCACAAGCTATTCCAAAAGTTTTAAAAGTCATAAACACAAATTGCATGTTCATTTTTAGCACACCTGAACTCACAATAAGAGCCACAGTCTAACATACACCTGCAAACAATCCATCTCAGAAACAAAACTGCCAATGCAGGTGCGCATAAGAAAACAGCACTGTGAACGAAATTTAATTTAACAAAGTCACATGTCCTTTCTTGAAAACTTGAGAACAGCAGTAAAAACTGACATCTCCAGTCAGCATTTAAGAAGAGTTGACTAGAGCCAGCTAGAGTTTGACTGCAGCTGCATGACAAATATGTATAATTTTGCTCTTATTAAAAAGGCAGGGACATTTTGAAGCCCCTTCCTTCCTGCCCTGGGTATTTTGTTGTGTGACAATAGCTCTCTGTTGAAATGAGTAAGCGGAGTTGGTGTTGGTAGTTTTGGTTGCTTTGTGAAAGTTACTCACTCCATTCCTAACCTGTCCTAATGATCACACCTGCATGCACAGGGCACAGCCTGAGAATCTGGGGGAGGGTTAATGAGATGATTCTTAGAGAGGCACAGCAACTTAACTGACTCATGTAAGCTGAAAAGTGTACCTCAGGTCTTTCTAGTACCAAGTTCATGCTTGAAAAGAAGCAAATTCCCAATGCTTTGGGCTGTGCACAGTTGCCAGCACGACACATGGTTTTGCAAGGGAGTGTTATCCAAGCAGGTCCAACATTGGGATGCGCTAGGTTTGCAGCCATTGGTGATATTGGTATGAATTCTGGTGGATTTTTAGCACATAAATAGGGGCTTTTCCATTGTACCTCACTAATCGTCCCAATGAACTTAAGTATTACTGCTCCCATTTTACGATGTAAAAAGGTTTGACTAAGCCCATACTGAGAGACAATCTCCAAGTCAGGATTAGAATGAAGGAGTCCATTGAGTTCAGTCCTTGATTAGCCCACTAGACCCCCATGCTTCTTGTCTGGCTGAGCAGCATCATAAGGTATTAAAGGAATTAGGCAACAAACTTATTACATGACTGACAATTACTCCTTTAACATTAAGGTAAACCAAACCAAAGACAAAGATTAAAGAAAAGCAGCTCTAATACCAATTTCTAAATAAGACTTAAAGAGTGATCCTGATAATTACAATCTTTTAATTCCAGTCACTCTCCAAAGTAACATAATGGAGCGAATATTAAGAAAAAAGAATTGCTAAGCAGCCCGAGGGTAACTGGAATAAAAGGCAGCATGGGTTTTAAAACCTGATTACCTTTTTGTTTGTTGGTTAAAATTACAAAATTATTAGTGGACAAAATGAGAAATGAAATCAAATGTGCTTGGATAGAGACACTGTCATTTGAACCAAAAACTGGCCAAAGGCTAATAGTCATGGGTGCGGGGGTGGGGCCTCATGCAGTAATTTAAGTATCAACGTTAAGAGAGAGAAACATCAAACAGCGGGGACAGATGCTAAGTGACCTCATGACATGGGCAGAAACGATAGCAGCCTGAGTTATAACGTGGAAAATGCATGCTGCTACATATGGGGATTTATCTCCTGACACGCATTCATTAATTGAGATGGGAAACATTCAAAGGGCTAATGCGGACAGAGACCTAGGGGTGACAGCAAGCCACAAACTAAATAATGAGTTTGCAATATGACCTGGTTCTGGGACACAGCCTCCCAAGGCGCCTTGTCCTGGATCTGGTGGCTGGCTGTATCAATGCCATGTGATTGCATGTAGAATATGTTGGCCTGAGCTAGGCTCTTTTGGTCCAGAGAGATGCTGACAAATGGAAGAGACTTTTGAAAAGAGCAAGGAAAACACTCTGACGACTCAACCCTTGGTCCCGGCTCTGGCTGCCCTGCGGGAGAATACGAACACAGGCCTCCTCAGGTGCTTCAAGGCCAGCGTAGCCAGCTCTACACTGCCGTCCCTGTAGGGAGCAAGCTGGGCTAGCACACCTAGAGCTCCCCCAGATCCTCAGCCCCGCAGACTGCAGGCAGCAGCACTCAGAGCAGCCCCGAGGTGGCTTTAAATGGTGCTGGGGACTGTTTCCATCCCTGGCTGGCCCAGGACTAGGGGAGTGGAAAAGTGGCTGAGATCCACCTTCCCTCCACCCCCTCCCAACTTCCTCTTGGCATCACATAGGCCTCAGCCCAGGGGCAGGAGGGATTGATTTATGAGGAAAACGCTGCATAGTTTGGCTCCGAAACAAGTGTGTGGGGGGGAGGGGGAGGGAGAGGACCTGCATGATAACAAGCTGCAAATACTGAAGGGCAGAAAGCAAGCAGGAAAGCAATGTATTTTCCAGTGTTTCTCAGCACTCCCCGGCTCCCTAGCTGGGTGCGTCACTGAGGTGCTCCAATGGGTGCCCAGCTCTTTTGCAAATCCAGCCCCAATTTTGAGTGCTAGGCCCTTTTAAAAATCTGGCCCTGCTGCTGGGGGGGCGGGGAGGGGAAAGGGGTGATCAGGGCTAGGCTGCCTATCTGGAAGCATGCACTGCGGGTGAGATGTATTAGGCTATGAGCCAGGGGCCCAGGGGAGGTTCCAGAGGCTGGGAATTTTAAGCTAGACTGAACAAAGCATAAGCAAAGGCCCTGTGGGGCTCAGTTCTTCCAGGGGAGGCCGAGGGGCCGGATGAACTAACAGGTCTTTTCCTCCTCAGCCTAATTCTGTGATTTGCTGGGTGGGATCCCCTGCCAGCACAGCGAGTGTTACAGAAAAGGAGCACTGGAGCCCAAATCAATAATCCCCCAAGAACTCCCACCCAATCAAAACAACTGTGAAGGTGGAAGAATTCTAGGAGCAGATGTAGCCTGCCCCCTAGTCCCATCTGTTCACATCAGAAAACCACCACGCAATCTGGCACAGATAGCAATCTCTGCTTAAGACAGACCCTCGACTGGAATAGCTGGATTGTTGCAGGTCAGGATTGAGACATGCTAGCAGAACTGTGTGGGAAGCTTACATAGCATCTGCCAGTACAACGGCTGGCTAAAGTCAGAGCGATCACGCCCTAAATAGCTAGCAAAGTCTTGGGAAAATAAAGAACCGGTGTCAGAGAAGTTTCCCCCTGCCAAGTCTCCCGGCTGAAGGAGGAGCATTAGGCACATCTCTCCCCCTCCCCAACAAGCCCTACTTTTCTCCTGACACCTCCTTCTCCTTCACTCCGCAGCTGCTCCAGCGAAATGACACATCTATCAAATGGAATTGACCAGCGTTGGGAATAGGAGGCAAAAGATAAATTTCTTGTTTGGTCACAGACTTCTTATGTTAGCCTGGGCAAGCTACTGTGGGCTTCAGTTCCCATCTGTTAAATAGGGCTGGTGGCATTTTCCAACTCCCCAGGGGCATGGTGAGGACAAATACATTTCCAATTGTGAGGTGCTCAGATACTGTGGTGATGGGGGCTATATATCTAGGCAGGTATCCAGCCTCTATCAGTAGAGCTTGCCTGTCTCCCTATAAATGGGGGCAGTCTAGGAATATCAACCCCTCACCATGCCTTTCCTTTCCTGTACAAACTCAAGGTGGAGTATTCATTACTAAAAATCTACCGGCAATCTTTGGGGGCATCAGTGGAAATACAAAGATGATCACGTGCCCTTCCCCCTCCCCCCAGTAAAATAACAATTCATCTTATTTCTTCGATTACAAACTATTACTGGGTGCTCCTTGTGCTTTTCTATTAGTTGCTGACGTGAAAACCTACTAGTGGGCTTTTGTGTTGAAACGTCTTTCTTAATGGCTTTGCGTGTGTTGGTGTTTGCGGAGTGCTTACTACCCTCTGGGAAGGATAAACATCAGGGATTATTTTAGGCCTGTGTGACCTTGCTGAACAGTAACATGACTCCTCCATGCAGCACTGAGCACAGACTTGGCAGACTCCAGCTGTAAGGAAGTCTTCTATTGTGCAGACTTGCTTAGCCTGTGAAGCGAAGAGTGCAGCTTACATGCACCAAGCTGTTACAAGGCTTTAAAGAAAGTAACTGACTCATTTTTAGAAAATCAGACAGGATCATAGAAGGAAGTAATAACTGGCCTTAGAGGGATATTGCTGCAATTTTACAATGTGCTGGAGCCACACTTACGATGAACAAGAAGGAAGGGAGTCAATGACTCCTTTCATGGTGGAAAACAAGACACTGAGTGCAGCTTGAACTGGCAGTCGAATTATGACAGATTTTTTTTTCTAAATTGTCACAAAACAATCCAGCTAAATCTGAGGCGATGTTCTCTTTTAAACTAACAAAGCCACATTTCACGTTCCTGCCTGTGGATCTCGAGCAGCCAACAGCAGATTCTGTTCTCCCAACAAAATGATTTGTTGTAATAGAGACGGGGATAAGTCACAACAGCTGTAAATCTGAATTCTGCTTCTCTAGGCAGGCCTTCTGCACCTGCACATGAACTTTCTGCTCAATGGCTGAAACAAACAACCCCTGCAATAAATTGATTTATTAGCTGTAACATGTTGGAACTACTGCAGGGCCCTTGAAACATGCGTGGACTTACGAACTACTGAAGATCCATTCCAGTTGTAATCTATGCACTGTAATACAATTATTTTCATGCTGTTTCCACATAGCTTGTTGTTCTTTTAAATCTCTTCTTTGATTTAAAAAAACAGCAACAACAAATACTCATTTGAGCAAAGCCCTGATTCAGCACAGCACCTTAGTCAGGGAGCATGTGCTTGGCTGTAAGCACATTTTTAGATCCCAATGGAGCCAACGAAACTTAAATGCTTTCCTAAACTGGGAGTGGCATTAAGACCCTGTAAGGCAATAGGGGTCTGATTGCTTGTCTATAAGCCCTGGAAATAGAGGTGTGGGGGGTACTGCTGCACTCCCAGGTTTTGAGTGTCCCGGTCCATAGCTCCTGATGCTGGGGTTCCGGCTGTTCGACCCGCCACTGTCCTGAGGCTCCATTGCCAGCCTTAGGCCTCACTTGGCCCTATACCCCATGCCCCACTTGGCCCCAGGGTCCCAGCCAGTTGCCAGCTCCCTGCCTGAGGACTTTGCCACCAGGCCCTGTATGTGGGGTCTAGCTCAACTGCTGGGCCTGAAGTCCTGGCCACCAGCCCACATGTGGGGTCTCAGCTGCTGGCCCCAGCTCTAGAGAGCAGGGAGGGGGGTGGTTAGTGGCAAGGGGGGGGTGCAGCTCAGCACCCCCAGGCCATAAGCTGTTTCAGGGCCACTGCACTTGTCCATTGAATTTAATGGGAACATGGGCCTTTGCCTTGACTTCAGTGAGTGCTGCCTCAGACACATAGAGCTAAACAGTTAGGGCTTACTTGGGGTATAATGCAAGGGGCACCAGAGGACATAGAAGACTCCACAAGGTCCCCTTTAGTTTCCTTGGGTTCCTCCTCTGAGGAGAGGGGTTAGATGCCTTTGAAGCAGTGGGCGGGATATGGCCTCCAAGCTCTGCCGCTCCTCCAGATCTGTGGGAGAAGAGAACCGGCAGCACTGCTACTGAGGCACAGGCTGTCACTAGGTAATCTGCCTGGGCTCAAGGAAACCAACCGCCCTCTTTGGGGAGTGAAGAAACAAAGCAGGATTTCACGGAGCTTACAGCTCCGAAGGGCAGCGGTTTGGTGGCCCACAAGGCTCAATAAGGAGTATGCTAAAGAACCTACAGTCCTGCTGCTTGATCCATACACAGCCCAGTCTATCAGCATGGGCAACGTCAACTCTAGCAAAAAGGGTCCAGGCCAGGTTGGGTGTGATAACTAACCTCTACTGAACCGTGAATGCATGGGTTTTTCTGAACCCATTAAAAGGTTCAGAAAATGGCAACAAAAATGACTAGGGGTTTGGAACGAGCAGTACATGAAAAGAGAGTAAAAAGACTGGGACTTTTCATCTTAGAAAAGAGGAGACTAAGGGGGGTTATGATAGAGATCTATAAAATCATGACTGGTGTGGAGAAAGTGAATAAGTAAAAGTTATTTACTTGTTCCAATAATATAAGAAGTAGGGGGTCACCAAATTAAATTGATAGGTAGCAGGTTTACAACAAACAAAAGGGTATTTTTCTTCACGCAGCACACACACAACCTGTGGAACTCCTTGCCAGAGGATGTTGTGAAGACCAGAATTTCAACAGGGTTCAAAAAAGAACTAGATAAACTCATGGAGGTTAGGTCCATCAATACTTATTAGCCAAAAGGGGCAGGAATGGTGTCCCTAGCCTCTGTTTGCCAGGGGCTGGAAATGGATGACAGGAGAAGGATCACTTGATGATTATCTCTTTTTTTTTTTTGTTCACTTCCTCTGGAGCATCTGGCATTGGCCACCATCGGAAGACAGGATACTGGGCTAGATGGACCTTTGGTCTGATCCAGGATGGCCGTTCTTATGTCCTTTCTCCTAGCATGGCCCATATTACAATAACTTCTACCTCCACCTGACAGGCAAAAGTATATTGTGGGGGAGCTATTATGCACCCTGATCTACTCCCTCAAAGCCAAAGGCCTCACAGTCAGTCCAGACTAGGGAAAAAGATGGTGGTTAGGTTGAAGTTAGTGCATTCCCCCAGTTCAACCCCAGCCTGTTGTTCTAGTGTAAACAAGCCCAATGTGAGTTTCCACAGAGCCAGGAGAGGAGGGAGCATACAGTGCAGACTATAACACAGGTCTGCTGGATTTCATTCACAGATGCTTGTAGAAGAATTTGTAAGCACATGATACCAGTATTCAGGGCTGGGAAGCCATATAAACCATTGCAGTTAGCCATGGTGATGTATATTTCCTTGGCTGGATGCGATCCACTAGTTGCTCTGCATATGCTAAAACCGTTTTCCATGGGGAAGAAAAACAAAACAGGAGCTGCGGAAGCTGACATCCCAATTTTCTCTGACAGCACCGTGTGTGTCACTATAGACAGCTAGGGTATGTCTAGACTACATGGCTCTGTCGACAGAGCCATGTAAACTAGCTTACTCGACATAGTCAATGAAGCGGGGATTTAAATAATCCCCGCTTCATTAAAATAAAAATGGCCACCGCGCTGTGCTGACAATCAGCTGATCCGGCACAGCGCGGCAGTCTAGACGTGGATCAGTTGACAAAGGAAGCCTTTGTTGACCACTCCCTTATGCCTCGTGAAACGAGGTTTACAGGAGCGGTCGACAAAGGCTTCCCTTGTCGACTGATCCGTGTCTAGACTCCCACGCTGTGCCGGATCAGCTGATTGTTGGCACAGTGTGGCAGCCATTTTTATTTTAATGAAGCAGTGATTATTGAAATCCCTGCTTCATTGACTATGTCGGGTAAGCTAGTTTACATGGCTCTGTCGACAGAGCCATGTAGGCTAGACATACCTCTGTTGTTTCTGTCTGTACCAGCTCTTCCTGCAGAGAGCCCTTGGCAGATCAGGGCAATGGAAGGACACTGAAGAATGGAAAGGTTCTAGGGAAGGAAATGTGAAGTCTACAAAGAATGAGATGGGCAAGCACTGCCTAGGAAAACATGTATTGACGATACCCGGGTTGATCTGGGAATTAGTGCCTTTGATTTAAAACCTATGTATTGGATGGTTTTACTCTGTACTCAGTAGGAACATTATCTTTGGAAGCTGTGGTGGAGTTGTGCCCCCTATTGCCAGAGATCAATTTGACCTACCAGCTAGTAAAAACACCCTCTTCCTTTCAAGGAACATTACTCACGTTAATCCCAGATATATCTGGTGTCTATTGCTGAACGTTATCAGGCCAAATTTTCTGCTGGTGCAAACGAGAGCACCCCCACTGAAGACAGTGGAGTGTCACCAATCCATCTACATGAGAAATAATGATTCAGGAAACTAAGGTTACCGAAAGGGTGATTTACCCTAAAAGCATGAAAAACAAGGCAGTTTCAGTTTCCTGCATGAACACATGTCTTCTGACCCGCATTTTTGCTCTTTGTCACAGACTGCATCCCAGACTTGGCAGTCTGAGAGGTATAATTACAAATACTGATGTTCTCATTCAGTTTGAGTGTCCCTGAATGGGCAGCAACTCCAACGCTGGCTGGAGGACTTGAATTTGTGCTCCAAAATGTCAACCTTCCAAACCAGCCAATATTATAAGAAAAGGGGAAACAAAAAATACACAAGAACAGTTACAACAGCCCTTCAACTTGAAAGCAAAACTCATGTGGCAGATCCTCAGCTATAAATTGCCATAGTTCCACTGAAGTCACTAGAGCTATAGTAATATCAGCAGAGGATCTGGGACTTTGCTCTCTCTCTCTCTCTCTCTCTCTCTCACACTCACTCGACAGACACACTTCAACAACTATACTTCCGCTCTACTCTGTGCTGATTAGGCCCCAATTGGAGTATTGTGTCCAGTTCTGGGTGCCACATTTCAAGAAAGATGTGGAGAAATTGGAGAAGACCCAGAGAAGAGCAACAAAAATGATTAAAGGTCTAGAAAACATGAGCTATGAGGGAAGGCTGAAAAAACTGGGCTTGTTTAGTTTAGAAAAGAGAAGACTGAGAGGGGACATGATAGCAGTTTTCAAGTATCTAAAGGTGTTACAAGGAGGAGGGAGAAAAATTGTTCTCCTTGGCCTCTGATGATAGGACAAGAAGCAATGGGCTTAAATTGCAGCAATGGAGGTTTAGGTTGGACATTAGAAAAAACTTCCTAACAGTCAGGGTGGTTAAACACTGGAATAAGTTGCCTAGGGAGGTTGTGGAATCTCATCACTGGAAATATTTAAGAGCAGGCTGGACAGACATCTATCACGGAAGATCTAGACAGTGCTTGGTCCTGCTGTAAGGGCAGGGGGCTGGACTCTATGACCTCTCAAGGTCTCTTCCAGTTCTATGATTCTATTATTCTACTTGTCTGGAAAACTCAGACATGGAAATATTTGGAAACTTTATTTTTTATAGCAAAACCAAATACACCCTGCTAAGTGCAGCAACGTACACAGTCTTAGGACCTTGTCCAGTTCCCAGTAAAGTCAGCAGAAGGTTGTGTCATTGTCTTCAATGTCTGCAGCACCTAGACCCAAACTTCTCAGTGAAAACCATGGGTCAGAAAATCACCGTGGCTCCACCAAAGCCAGTGGTCCTCACGGGTTCACTTACATCATGACAGAAGGGTGTGCAGGATTCACCCTATGAGTGAAATCCCAGCTTGGCTGAAGTCAATGGGAGTTTTGCTGTTGACTTCAATAGAGCCAGATTTTCATCCTTTATTCTTGTACTAAATTCGAAACCAAAGTTTCCTTCAACAGTTTATGGTTCCTTCGAAACCAATGGTTTCCTTCAACAGCTTATGTAACCCTTATGTGGTGATGAAAAAGCATTTATAGCAGAATAAGGATGATTAACTTTCTACTCTCTGAGTAAGGGACTAGTCACAGAGTGTAAAGTTAAGCATGAACATAAGCCTTGCAAGGTCAGTGCATTCACTTGCCTTGCACTAGCTACACAGCTTATTTACTTGTTGCATTTCATTCAGCTGAAATGCAGTCGAGTCTCTTCCTACTTTTGTTTCTGGAATAGTTCAAAGGCCTTAATGGGCTTGGGCTCAGCAGAACTGGAAGAGTTCCTTGCTGTACAGACACAGGCAATTGAGCTGTTCTGCGGGCTTCCAGGGGTGCTCACTTGAGATCTCATTGCTTTCCCAGCTCAGAACCCAGTGCTTAGGAGGAAGGAGAACCATTTTGCGACAGAAGATGACAGAAATTTTTGTTTGCAGCTCCCATATTTATTGAAACACAGCCTTAGTAAAGTGCACTCCCTTGCTCCCTCATTAAAGCAATCCTCCTTCTTTGAATGGCTACACGGGGATGTAGTTCTGCAAGGCTTGCTCACTCACACAGTTGTAATAAGTCAGAGCAGCTTGGCTCACTGCCCAACAAAACACAAACTCCCCTGAAGTCTCCAGCTTTCCCATGGCAACATCACAGTCATCAACACAGCAAACAATTGTGCCCGTCCATTCTGCTTCTCCCCTTGTAGCACAGAGAAGGATATCATTGCACCCAGCTCCTGGACCCATACTAATTATCATCCATGAAGGAGAGCGCGTCTGAGATCAAGTTACCCTCTGCTCCCAGCTTTCAATGAGATCAAAGGAAGGAATAGGCATAGAAACACTGAACACTTTTCCGTGTATTTTTTCTTAAAAAGACAAGACCAGTGCTGTATGCCCAGTGTGGAACTGCTGAAACAACTGTAACCACAACTGTTCATTGGGGGGAGGAGGGAGAGATTTACATGTGTCATTAGAACCCTGCTATGGCATCTGAAAGGCCTGAATCTTCTCTCAATTACCCACCTGTGGCTCCACTGGGCCAGATTCTGACATCATGGATTCACTCCAGACTTTGACAGTACAATTGATATCTGAGTCTGAGCCACTGAATTCAGTCCTGCTACTCCTGATGTAGAGAGGTGTGAGAGATTAAGCAGAACCAGAGAGCCTGGCTTGCCACTGCCTTGCACCTGATGTGGTCATTTACATCTGTGCAAAGTGAGGTTAAAACACCACTGGTAGCACGTTACATCCAGTTTGCACAGACTTTGCACAAATGACTACACCAGCTGCAAGGTCACAACAAATAAGGCCTATAGGGCCCCAAATCTTGTTTCCACTATAGCTCCTTTACATGGTTCAGTTCCCTTTACACTCTGGCCATGGTTCAATTCCCTTTTCACCCACATAGCTATTGCCACTCATTGGGGGTAGTGTAATTATGCTGAGGGGAGAGCTCTCCCCTGTTGGCTTAGAGCGGCTACACGAGAGATCTTACAGTGTCACAGCTGCAGCAGTACAGCTATGTCACTGCCTGTAAGCTTCTGAGCATAGACATGACCTTGCTGTTGGCTGTCATTACTTTTAGAGCTCTATGCAGGAATTGTGAAACTGACACGAAAGGCAGTCAGTCTTCCTGTTGTGAATCCCGTGCCTGCCTCATAGCTCGGTGTCACCCTGGGGCAGGTGCAGGCCTCCAGCTGGAACCTGGCTGCCATCCAGGCTCCCAGCTCCCTACTGGGAGCCCTGCCGCTGCCCAGGCTCTTGGCTCCCTGCTCCAAGCAGGGCTACTACCCAGGTGTCCACTTGTAAGCTCAGCTGCTGCCTGGCTCGAAGCAGGGAACTGGCAGCCCAGGTAGCAGCCCAGCTCAGAGCAGGGATCCAGGAGTTAGGTGGCCTGGTAGCAGCCTGACCTGAACCAGAGAGCTGGGATCCTTCTTCAGTCTGTGCATGTGCTTCTGTGGAGGAAGTTTCCACCAACAGAAGGAGAGTAGCATGGACATGGAAGAACACTGTAATAACTGAGGTGGCTGTATGTCGACTTAAGTCTCTAGCACAGACATGCCCTCACTGCAAGGCCTCTTTACACAATGAGAGCAGTAGCAGGGGGCTTAGGCCTGACCCACTTGAGCAGTGTTACACCATTTCAGCCGTGTGCTTAGAGAGTGATTTTTTGCAGATGTGGCCATGCAGTGTAAATCCTTGACTGCATGCAGTTATACCAGGATGAGCACTTTTGCACCAATAGTGCGGTCTCAGAGGGGTTTGCTAGTTTCACCATCCTGGCACAGTTAAAGCAACGCAACTTTCTAGAACAGACAAGCCTGTAGTGTAAATAAGAATCAACTCCATTGGTTTTTTTCTAAACCACTATAATCAAGTAAATTTTTTCATAAGAAAGTATCTTTGAGCCTTCAGTCCTGCACCAAGACCACTTTGCATCTCTCTGGCCATGTAAAGGGGCCCTGAAGTAGGAAATTACATTGATACCCACATTAAGAGTGCATTACACCCCTAAAGCTGTGTAAAACCCCCTTATTGTCCATGATAATCAGGACAACTAGACTGAAGTATCTCAGGACCCAAATAAATTTTTTGTGGGGGATAAATTTGGTAAAATTCCATTGGGCCCTTTTGAGTCATTTCCCTGTGCAAGACGGAATATTTCATGTTTCTTTGTATTTGAAAAATGGCTTCATGGTTAGACATTCAAACTGCAAATAACAACACTCAGACTCCAATTCTTATTTACACTAAAATCCCTTAACACTGTTCTGACTCCATAGGAGGCCTTGGAGTGGGTGTAAATGACACATAACAGAGCAGTGTTAAAGGGGCCTTAATGAGACTCATGTCTGGTTTCCTTAAACAATGGGCCTAATTCTCATTCCCATTAAGGCTTCTTGACACCATTCCAGCAGTGTAACTGGGCCTGAAAGTGGATGTAAATTTGTTTAATACCCACATCAAACCTCCATATTGTAGGCACAATATCTGCTAGGTTAAGGCTGACAAAAGGAGCTCAGAATAAATACATTATACACATATGAAAACAGTGTTCTATGAATTAGCTAAATTACAGTGACACCCACTTCAAGAAAAACTTTAAAAAAACAAACAGACTAGTAGCACCTTACAGACTAACAAAACATGTAGATGGTATCATGAGCTTTTGTGGGCACGGCCCACTTTTTCAGATGAATGGAGTGTTAGAAATCCAGATCCAAGAATAAATGGGGGGGGGGGACAGAAGGAGAAAAGGAGAAAAAAAAGGAGGGGAGGAGGAAAAAAGAGAGACAGTGATTAGATAAGCTTCAGAGGGGTAGCCGAGTTAGTCTGTAACAGGAAAGACTTAAAAAACAACAAATAGTCTAGTAGCACCTTAAAGACTAAATAGACTAAACAGACTAACTCGGCTACCCCTCTGAACCCACTTCAAGGTACATTTTTTAAAAACTGTGTTATTTCAATATGACAATCCCACATTCCAATCACATCCCCACCTGCTTCATTCTCTAGTACTACCACCAAACCATTCATGCACATTAGAGGACTAACTTGACACAATTCCTTCAGTATGTTAAAAAATCCCAAAGAAGCAAATGGTGTTCAAAATCAAAGCCTGAGATGCAACCCCTCTCATTAGTTCCAACAGAAGTATAGTCTGGGCAGCAACCATGCAAGCTTCCACATTGCCCTACCAAGGTACTTCAGTACCAACTTGGAGGAACATAAGAACGGCAATACTGGGTCAAACCAAAGGTCCATCTAGCCCAGTATCCTGTCTTCTATAGTGGCCAGTGCCACATCCCCCAGAGGAATGAACAGAACAGGGAATCATCAAGTGATCCTTCCCCTACCTCCCATTCCCAGCTTCTGATAAAGGCTAAGAACACCATTCCTACCCATCTTGGCGAATAAGCATTGATGGACCTATCCTCCATAAATTTATCTAGTTCTTTTTTGATCCCTGTTAAAGTCCTGGTCTTCACAACATCCTCTGGCAAGGAGTTCCACAGATTGTGCGTTGTATGAAGAATATTTCCTTTTGTTTGTTTTAAACCTGCTACCTATTAATTTAATTTGGTGACCCCTAGTTCTCATGTTATGAGATCAAGTAAATAACTTTTCCTTATTCACTTTCTCCACACCACTCATGATTTTATATACCTCTATCATATCCCCCCCTTAGGGTATGTCTATACTATGGGATAAGGTCGAATTAAAATATGCAACTTCAGCTATGTTCATTGCATAGCTGAAGTAGAAGTATCTTAACACAACTTTTGGCGCTGTCCACACTTCAGGAAGTTGAAGGAACAGTCTCCCTTCGACTTCCCTTACTCCTCGTGGAAGCAGGACTACCAGCATTGATTGGAGTGCCCCTCTCAGTTCAAATTAGTGTGTCTTTACTAGACCTGCTAATTCTAATTCTAGAAGAACGACAGCAGCAGCTTTGATCTTCTCTGTGATGTAGATATATCCTTAGTCTCCTCTTTTCAAAGCTGAAAAGTCCTAGTCTTTTTAATCTCTCTTCATATGGGACCCGTTCCAAACCCCTCATCATTTTTGTTGCTCTTTTCTGAACCTTTTTCAATGCCAATATATCTTTTTTGAGATGAAGCAACCACATCAGCACGCAGTATTCAAAATGTGGGCATACCAGGGATTTATATAGCAGCAATAAGGTATTTTCCATCTTATTGTCTATCCCTTTTTGAATGATTCCTAACATTCTGTTTGCTTTTTTGACTGCTGCTGCACATGAGTGGATGTTTTCAGAGAACTATCAGAGTGGAAGACAGAATTCTCTTGACCCCTTTATTAATTGTCAAAGGAATCAAGTCACCCATATGGGCCAAAATCTGTCAATCTTACTACAAATGGAGTCTATTGGTGCATGTGTATTATGTAGTTTCTTCTGTGCCTCAGCCCCACAAAATATGACTCTTACCACTCTTACTCTAAGGCCCTGTCAATACTTATGCAGAGATCGATCTTCTGGGTTTCGATTTAGTGAGTCTAATCAGGACCTGCTAAATTGAATGCTGATGGCGCCCCCATTGACCCCAGTACTCCATGGGGTCATGAGGAGTAAGGGAAGTTGTTGGGTTGACTTCAGCTATGCTATTTCTAGTAGCTGTAGTTGCATATCTTAAATCAAATTTCTCCCACAGTGTAGACCTGGCTTAAAAGATGGCTCGTTAGCTCAAGCAGTAGAGGTTTGTGATTTGATCCCTGTTGCTTGCCAAAGTAAAGTTAATATGAGTAAGAGTGGCAGAGCTGGGGGAGGATTAGTGTGTGTATATGTTTATGTATGTAAACACACACACACACACACACACACACACACACACACACACACACACACTACACTTTACCTCTGAACAATAATAATAGCACAGACTGATTCCTCCAAGAAAATTCTTTCCTTATATACAGCCAGTTTTAGGATTCAAAACAAAATTTCATTTAGATACATTTGGGGGCTGATCGGTTCCCCATTTAGCTCAATGATGAAATTCCCACCGACTCTAGTGGAAGGACTGGGTCTCCAACATGATCAGTGAACTGTGTTTTGAGTTACCTTGTCAGGGATAACACTGGCCAACCTGGACATCATAAGGATGTAATTCCACCGAGGGATTCCAGTGTCATCATAGCCATGAGAGAGCAAAGATCAAATGGCTTATTAAGTGGAGATGGAATTTCAGCCTTCTTTCTCTATGCACTGGTAGAATGTGATTCTCCTCTCACGCTGCTGTAAATCAAAAGTCATTTGGGGTTACACAGGTGTAAATCTAGGGAGAGGCTAATCAGGCTCTGTAAGCACTCTCTCCTGGGTACCAGGGAAACAGGGACCATGCACTGCTTACCCAGAAACAGCCCAGCTGGAGCTGCTCAGTATTTCAGTCACCCTTGCACACCCAGCACCGGGAGACTGGTTATGCCTGGCCTCTCCACAGCTGTGCTGGGGGGAGAGCACCTCACCATTCTTCCAGCATTTCTACACTGGAAGAGAAATAATTTAACCCAGGATAGGGAAATGAATGAGGAGTCCTTAATCCCACTTTCCGAGCTTACAGTGCAATTTTTCCCATTCCAGAACTAAAATCGAAGCTTCCATTTTCAAAGATGCCCTGGGGAAGTGAATGCTCAGTTCCCATTAACTGAAGATCTCAGCCCCATTTTTCACTTTTGTTTCTTTCTGTCTTCTGCCCCTCTCACTTTCTGGGTGCACTATTTACTATTAGATTATAATATTTAGGTAAACCAAGGAGTGGAGTCCAAATAAAACCTAAATGCTCAAGTTTAGTTCCATGTCTCTTTCCTCAGGGTGGAATTTTAAATGTTTATTAAATAAACAGAAGCTGCAAAATGCTCAAAGTATAAAATGCTTAGGTTTTGTCTACACTAGCACTTTTCTTTGCAAAACTTTGGTCAGTCGAGAGTGTGAGAAAATTCCTCTGACTGACATAAGTTTCACTGACAAATGAAACAGTATGACACAATGACTGCTGCTTGTTGGGGGTGGTTTAATTATGCTGGCCATGCAGGAGAGCTCTCTTCTGCTGGCATAGAGCGGGAGACCTTATGGGTACAGCTATACCCACTGTAAGGTCCTCAGTGTGTACACAGCCTCAGTGAGAGAGACTTTGCCTGCTTGCTGTAAAATGGAAAGGCAGAGGACTCTCTTCTGCAACAACATTCCTGCCACTACCTAATAGAAACGTGATTCTAGCTTCCTGTAGTCACGTTTATTGCTAATCATGAGATGACTACTCCCAGTTTAAAAAGGCCAAAATAGGTGCTCTGATAGTTTTTGTACACTTCAGGCATATTTGGGGCATTTCTTATTATTTTAATAATTATATAAACTTCTGCTTAAGGGATAACATCAAGTCCCTTTGAGTCAATATTTATGCTTTGTAAAAGGAATCAATGGGAAGGTTTTCATGTTTTAAAAACCATTAACCTAAATTAAAACAGATTTGAGGGTGTGCTTTTTTAGAAGATATCAGGGTTATTTTACCCACAGGTGCAGAAAATAAGAACCTGACACTGACTAGAAATAAAAGTGAAACTGACTATAGCCCATTTCCATTGCCCAAAGTGAGTGAAATCCAGACTATGTGGAAACAGTAGAAGGGGGTGGGGGTGGGGAGGGAGAAATCTCATTAACATTGTTTCAATTTCAATAATCAGATTTATTATTAGTATCAAGGCGAAAACACTTATTTTTTATTTTGATCTGTTCAGTGTGATTTTTTTTTCTAAATGGCAGGAATATTATGAAGTCATTTGAAACTAACAATAGGCACATCAGCCACATGAAGTCTTGGTCTCTTCTTTTAAATGAGAACAAGTGCAAGTCCATGATCCCCGCAACCAATCTGTGCAGGCAATCCCTTATCACTGAGTCTGGTGGAAATCAATGGGACTCCAGAAGGATTTGCCAACTCATAGTATAAGACTCTTAACTTTTCCTTGTCATTTAAATTATGGACATCAGGTCTCATTTTCTGTATCTCTATGCTGCTGTTTCTACCAAGACACTAATATCATAGGCTGTGTCTACACTGGCACGATCTCACGCAAAAGTGGCCACTCTTGCACAAAAACTTGCTGCCTGTCTACACTGGCTGCGTGTTCTTGCGCAAGTAAACTGACTTTCTAATGTATAAAATCAGGGCTTCTTGTGTGAGAACTCTGACGCTCCCGCTCAGGAATAAGCCCTTTGCACCAGAGCTCTTCCAGAAGAGGCCAGTGTAGACAGGCAACATGAATTTCTTCCGCAAGAAAGCCCTGTGGTTAAAATGGCCATCAGAGCTTTCTTGCTCAAGACAGCATCTACACTGGCATGGATGCTCTTGCGCAAAAGCACATATCAGTGTAGACGCTCTCTTCTGGAAGAGTTTTTGCAGAAGAACTCTTCCGCAAAAGAGTTTTTGCGTGAGAACGCGCCAATGTAGACGTAACCATAGGGTATGTCTACACAGCAAAGTTATTTCAAAATAACAGCCGTTATTTCAAAATAACTTTACTAGAGTCTACACAGCCAAACCGCTATTTCGAAATTAATTCGAAATAGAGGAGCACTTATTTAGAATTTGGTAAACGTCATTCCACGAGGAGGAACGCCAAATTCAAAATAGCTATTTTGAAATAAGTGCTGTGTAGACACTTATATTGAAATAGGGGGCCTCCAGCCTTCCTAGGGTGCCCTGGTGGCCACTCCAGCCTCAACCAAGAGCACTCCTCTCCCTCCCCCCTCCCCGGAGCCGTTAAAGGGGTTGACTCTGGCCTCAGTGCCTATGCTAGCTCCAAGCCTGCCAGCTCAGAGCCAGCAGTCACTGCCCCTGACCCAGTGGCCCCAAAACATGAGCCAGCAAGGCACTGGCAGCCAGCCCTCCACTGCTCCCCAGGAGCAGTCTGCCAGCTCCCAGGAGCCTGACAGGGCCCAGAGAAGGCGGGTGCCTTCCTGGTCCAGGGTGGAGATCATGGACCTTATTCAGGTTTGGGGGGATGCCCACAACGTCCATGATCTCCGCACTAGACAGAGGAACGCAGCCATCTATGGCAGGATAGCTGCCAGCCTGCCACCAAAGGCCACATGTGAACCCAGGAGCAGGTTTGCATGAAAATCAAGTTGGTCCGGCAAGACCCCCAACCCCGAGCCCTGAGCTTCCCCTCGCCCTTTTTCCCCTTGCTTCCCCCTTCCAGCTCCCTCCTCCCAGGTTTCCCCCTCCCCTCTCCCACCCTCTCTTTTCCCCTCTCCCATCTCCTTTCCTCACTCTCACCAGAGTTTCATTCCCCGCCCCCCAGTTTTGTTAAATAAAGAGAGTTTGTGTTCACGAAAATACATGTATTTTATTTGACATCAGGAAGGGGGTTAGAGAGTGGTAAGTGGAAGGACATGAGGGAGGAATGGGGCACAAGCCCCCAGTGGGACAGACCAGGGAGACTCTTAGTGCTCCTCAGGGTGGAAGCTCTCCCGCAGGGCCTCCTGGATACTGACAGCCTCGATAGACCTCCCGGATGGCAGCCAGCAGAAAGTGCAGCCAGGCTCGCAGCAACACATCCATGAGAAGCACCAGAGTGCCCAGGGGCAGCTCTGGCTCCATGTTGCAGAGTGCTGTGGTGTCCCAAGTGAGGGCAACCAGAGAACGCAGAGACAAAATGCTTTGCTGTCCCTCATCGAGGTAGGCAAGCAAGCAGGGAAAGCTGAGAACCGGCTGTCTGGGGGGGTCCCTTTAAGCTCAGGCCTCAGATAGTCTCAGGCAGCAGCCACACAAAGTAACTCCTGACCTGATGCCCTGCCGGACCTGATTCCGGCCAGCCTTAAATGCAATAGCAAAACGCTATTTCGAAATTAATTTTGTGTGTAGACGCGTTATTTCAAAATAACTTATTTCGAATTAACTATTTTGAAATAAGATATTTCGAAATAATGCTGTAGTGTAGACATACCCATACCTATTATTCCTGGATAACAGGACAATAAAAGCATTAGAAATGCTGATACTTCAGATTAGATAAAATAGATTACAGAGTGGAATTTCTTCACCAGTTTTGAATGGAAGCCTAACATATATCTTACATAGCACCAGTATAATCTCTTTAATTTTGTATTCAAGATCACTGCTAATATAACCTTGTACCTAGATTGCCTATTATATCACTGCTATGCACTGGGCTAGATGGTATCAATGCTTTTTCTGACACTAACCCTACACGTTATTTTTTTGATCAGAATGCTGCTCCATTTGGAACATGTTCTCCATCATGACTTCTTGTTCCCTGTGTAATTTTGTCCTTCTTCCTAAAAAAATGAGGTGTGCAGGATTCTTTTGAAAAAGGGTTTTTTTTTAAAAGAACTGCGTCTAAACTGTTTTCTTTTTTGACAAAACCTCTTCCAATAACGCAATCGGAATAAGATATGCAAATTAGCTCCGAATTTGCATATCTTCTTTCCGCAAAGAAAGCAGTCTAGACGTAGCCTATGAGAAAAGCATTTAAGCATGTGCTTTAAGCATTTTCCTGGACATGTACATACTTCAGTATTATGTGGTTAAATTCCAAACATATGAACCCCACACTCTGAATGTATTATTAATATAAATTTTTTTGCCCTGAATTTTTCATAACAATGTAAAAACCACTCTTGAACTAGTCTCACAGAAACATTTAGCAAAGGGGAAGTGATGCACATATTGTCATTAAATGATCAGTTGAAAGAAACAGTAAAGAGAGAGAGAGAGGGAGAGAGAGGGAAAAGAAGAAGAAGAAGAAATAGGAGGAAAAAAGGGAAATGTTAAATGGCCAGGGTGAGACGGGGGAGACATAGTTATAGAAGAAAGATTAGGGGAGATGAGGAGAACATGTGGGAACCATGTGTTCAACATGTCTGTGTTAGTCTATCCCTAGCACAGAAGAAAAACATAACAAGGCAGTGTCAGGAGCATGAAAAGAGGAAAAGCAGGCGGAGACCCTAGGTGAAAGGAAAGTTAGTGTGCAAAAGGAAGGACAGCTAAGTGATGGGGAGGAGGAGTGTGGGGGCAGAGGAGCAGTCAACCATCAGGGATAAGAGTGAGGGTGTATTTTGTGTGGGACTTTTAATTTGTGCCAGAAGAACTATACTTCGGCCGTATGCCTGGAGATCCAGGTGCATATAGTACATCCTGGGAGTAATGTATCTTATAGCAACATTATGGAATATTTCTGTAAATAGGCATATAGATACATGGGTTATCCAAATAAATATTTATGACATATGAGCCAAACAAAATAAATACACATCCAATATAGAGGGTTTTCAGATGGGCTGTTATTGACTTTACATGCCGTCACAGCATTAATGAAGTAACTAGAATTTATCAGGTATAGTAAATATGCCTACTGAAGATTTTATATGTGTGTGTATATATAGAAAATGTTTAAAGTACATGCTGTTTACTCAACAGACTGGATTGACTTCCTCTGAGCTATTCTGATCTATCCTGCAAATATGTGTGTTAAAAATCTTTATGAAAAGTAGTTACTTTGCATGTACAAAATACACTTTCCAAAGCTAAGTTCCTCCACTTGTTGGTTTCTAACTACCAAACATGACGATCATGTCACAGAGTAATTGGATGCCAAATTTTATTTTGCAACTCAAACCTGTTTTTCAACTATGCTGGTGGGAAAAATGTGTCTTAATCTTTTAGTGCAAATTTCTGTTCTGAATAACTCACATCCGTGCCTCTGCACTTAAGTCCAATGGTGATGTAGTACGACTTAGCACAGAGTCTGTTTTGTAAATACATCCTTACAAAAGTGAAATGGTTCTTTTAATGTCAACTTGCACAAAGAAAAAGAAAAAAAAAGTCTTCCCAGCTGCTAGCCATCAAATGTCAATTCAGCCTCCAGCAAATGTTCACAACTGTGTTCCAGCTCCTGAGAAAGGAAGCTTTTGGGGAAACATTGACACAGCCTGGACTACAGCAGCCCAAGTAGAACTGCTATAATTACCAGGATTAAATTAAGTATTCTATTTGGAATTAAGGGCCAAACACCCATGACCCCCTTTCTCCTCTAAAGCTGGCCAAAAGGTATAATAGAAACTTATTATGTAAATATTCAAAGTCAGGCGGGAGAAACTAAAGAAAAAACTCAACCTTTGAAAATGGATCACCAGGTCTGTTGCTGGAATCTACTAGAGGTAAACAATCAGAAGGAAAAATGAAGGCATGGGTATGAGGTATATCAATTGGAAAGTGATTTAAAAGAGAAAAAGTATGTGATTTTGTTGAGAAAATAAGTCAAACAGCAATAAAGACTATTTGTATTTATTATTAATTCTTCTTCTTATTATTATTATTAAAAGAGGCCCCTCTCAGGATTGGGGCCGGCTGTGCTAGATATTGAACAAACTCAAATGCTTATGTACATTTTCATTTACATAAGATTAGTCCTATTGACATCAATGTGACTACCCACCCAGGTATATGAAGTTAAGCGCATGCATATGTATTTGCATGATCAGGGCCCCAGAGATTGACTGCCATTGTCTAGAAGATCATGCAGTCCAAATAAATCTATCTTACAATGCCACAGAATCAAATCCTTTCACAAGATGGAAATCAATCAATCAATCAACCATCTCTGAGTACACACTAACGTAATCAACAGAGATATAGGGCTTGACCCTACTTCAAAATTAATGGGAAGTTTTCCCATTGATTTGAATGGGATCTGGATCAAACCCACAGTCCTGAGGAAATCTCTCTACAGGTAGGACCTCCTTGGTCCTGCACCCTTGGGATGTGACTGGTCCCGGATGAGGGATTTTGCTGGACCAGGAGAAGTCATTTCTGGACCCCACGTTGCTGGCCCTCCTTCCCGGCCCTCTGGCCTCCTGCCCGGCTTCTCACCTCCTGCTGGCCCCGCTGAACTGCCAACCTTGCTGGGCAGTCATTGCTTCCCTGACTCTGGGACCTGCTGGGCAGCCGTGTGCCATGGCTCCCTGCCTCCCCAAGCTACCATAGCTCCCAGCCCCGCTGGGCAGCCACGCGCATGTCTCCCAACCCCTCTGGGCAAACCTGCTGCCATGCATTGACAGTGGGCTCGCTGCGGGCAGCCCACTGCCCTGCCGGCCCCACAGGGATCCTTGCCACAGGCCCTCCACTGGAACTTTCTGGTCCTTCCAACATCTGTGCCAGACCATGGATGTTGCCAGACCAGAGAATCCCAGTTAAGAGAGTTTCAACCTGTATACGTAGTTTTTTACCTTGAGCCTCAAATATCTGCCAGTCCCTATGCAGGTGTGTACTCTCTCCCCTTTCCTTGCAAGCAAACAAGACAGAGCTTAGGGATCTTGGTCTTACTAAAATATTTATTTCACTGAAACACCTTCTGCAACTATTATAAAGGATAGGTTACAAACCACTGTTAATAACTCCGCAATTTCACATTTGAGTTCTTTCAGAACCCTTGGGTGAATGCCGTCTGGTCCCGGAGACTTGTTACTATTCAGCTTACCAATTAATTCCATAACCTCCTCTAATGTCACTTCAATCTGAGTGAGTTCCTCAGATTTGTCACCTAAAAAGGCTGGCTCAGATTTAGGAAACTCTGTAACATCCTCAGCCGTGAAGACTGAAGCAAAGAAATAATTTAATCGCTCCGCAATGGCACTGTCTTCCTTGATCGCTCCTTTTATATCTTTATCATCCAAGGGCCCCACTGCTTTTTTAGCGGGCTTCCTGCTTCTAATGTATTTAAAAAACAGTTGAAAGAAACAGTAAAGAGAGAGAGAGAGAGGGAGAGAGAGGGAAAAGAAGAAGAAGAAGAAATAGGAGGAAAAAAGGGAAATGTTAAATGGCCAGGGTGAGACGGGGGAGACATAGTTATAGAAGAAAGATTAGGGGAGATGAGGAGAACATGTGGGAACCATGTGTTCAACATGTCTGTGTTAGTCTATCCCTAGCACAGAAGAAAAACATAACAAGGCAGTGTCAGGAGCATGAAAAGAGGAAAAGCAGGCGGAGACCCTAGGTGAAAGGAAAGTTAGTGTGCAAAAGGAAGGACAGCTAAGTGATGGGGAGGAGGAGTGTGGGGGGCAGAGGAGCAGTCAACCATCAGGGATAAGAGTGAGGGTGTATTTTGTGTGGGACTTTTAATTTGTGCCAGAAGAACTATACTTCGGCCGTATGCCTGGAGATCCAGGTGCATATAGTACATCCTGGGAGTAATGTATCTTATAGCAACATTATGGAATATTTCTGTAAATAGGCATATAGATACATGGGTTATCCAAATAAATATTTATGACATATGAGCCAAACAAAATAAATACACATCCAATATAGAGGGTTTTCAGATGGGCTGTTATTGACTTTACATGCCGTCACAGCATTAATGAAGTAACTAGAATTTATCAGGTATAGTAAATATGCCTACTGAAGATTTTATATGTGTGTGTATATATAGAAAATGTTTAAAGTACATGCTGTTTACTCAACAGACTGGATTGACTTCCTCTGAGCTATTCTGATCTATCCTGCAAATATGTGTGTTAAAAATCTTTATGAAAAGTAGTTACTTTGCATGTACAAAATACACTTTCCAAAGCTAAGTTCCTCCACTTGTTGGTTTCTAACTACCAAACATGACTGGATCATGTCACAGAGTAATTGGATGCCAAATTTTATTTTGCAACTCAAACCTGTTTTTCAACTATGCTGGTGGGAAAAATGTGTCTTAATCTTTTAGTGCAAATTTCTGTTCTGAATAACTCACATCCGTGCCTCTGCACTTAAGTCCAATGGTGATGTAGTACGACTTAGCACAGAGTCTGTTTTGTAAATACATCCTTACAAAAGTGAAATGGTTCTTTTAATGTCAACTTGCACAAAGAAAAAGAAAAAAAAAGTCTTCCCAGCTGCTAGCCATCAAATGTCAATTCAGCCTCCAGCAAATGTTCACAACTGTGTTCCAGCTCCTGAGAAAGGAAGCTTTTGGGGAAACATTGACACAGCCTGGACTACAGCAGCCCAAGTAGAACTGCTATAATTACCAGGATTAAATTAAGTATTCTATTTGGAATTAAGGGCCAAACACCCATGACCCCCTTTCTCCTCTAAAGCTGGCCAAAAGGTATAATAGAAACTTATTATGTAAATATTCAAAGTCAGGCGGGAGAAACTAAAGAAAAAACTCAACCTTTGAAAATGGATCACCAGGTCTGTTGCTGGAATCTACTAGAGGTGAACAATCAGAAGGAAAAATGAAGGCATGGGTATGAGGTATATCAATTGGAAAGTGATTTAAAAGAGAAAAAGTATGTGATTTTGTTGAGAAAATAAGTCAAACAGCAATAAAGACTATTTGTATTTATTATTAATTCTTCTTATTATTATTATTATTATTAAAAGAGGCCCCTCTCAGGATTGGGGCCGGCTGTGCTAGATATTGAACAAACTCAAATGCTTATGTACATTTTCATTTACATAAGATTAGTCCTATTGACATCAATGTGACTACCCACCCAGGTATATGAAGTTAAGCGCATGCATATGTATTTGCATGATCAGGGCCCCAGAGATTGACTGCCATTGTCTAGAAGATCATGCAGTCCAAATAAATCTATCTTACAATGCCACAGAATCAAATCCTTTCACAAGATGGAAATCAATCAATCAATCAACCATCTCTGAGTACACACTAACGTAATCAACAGAGATATAGGGCTTGACCCTACTTCAAAATTAATGGGAAGTTTTCCCATTGATTTGAATGGGATCTGGATCAAACCCACAGTCCTGAGGAAATCTCTCTACAGGTAGGACCTCCTTGGTCCTGCACCCTTGGGATGTGACTGGTCCCGGATGAGGGATTTTGCTGGACCAGGAGAAGTCATTTCTGGACCCCACGTTGCTGGCCCTCCTTCCCGGCCCTCTGGCCTCCTGCCCGGCTTCTCACCTCCTGCTGGCCCCGCTGAACTGCCAACCTTGCTGGGCAGTCATTGCTTCCCTGACTCTGGGACCTGCTGGGCAGCCGTGTGCCATGGCTCCCTGCCTCCCCAAGCTACCATAGCTCCCAGCCCCGCTGGGCAGCCACGCGCATGTCTCCCAACCCCTCTGGGCAAACCTGCTGCCATGCATTGACAGTGGGCTCGCTGCGGGCAGCCCACTGCCCTGCCGGCCCCACAGGGATCCTTGCCACAGGCCCTCCACTGGAACTTTCTGGTCCTTCCAACATCTGTGCCAGACCATGGATGTTGCCAGACCAGAGAATCCCAGTTAAGAGAGTTTCAACCTGTATACGTAGTTTTTTACCTTGAGCCTCAAATATCTGCCAGTCCCTATGCAGGTGTGTACTCTCTCCCCTTTCCTTGCAAGCAAACAAGACAGAGCTTAGGGATCTTGGTCTTACTAAAATATTTATTTCACTGAAACACCTTCTGCAACTATTATAAAGTAGTAATAAGAGTTAGGGTCCAAATTCTAAAACGGTGACAGATTATTAAAGGTGCTATGTACCCAACAACTCCCACAGAAGTATTGTAATGGGAGCTGCTGATTGCCAAGCACATTTAAAATCTGGGGTCAAAATCCTATAAGCTCAGATGCTCGGACACTACAGTGGGCAGTGAACAGTATAAGAACCTAAATAGAATAGAATAGAATAGAAAAGCAAGTGCCTAAAATTAGCTTTCTAATGCCATAGTGAGGCTCCTAAATATGTTGTCTGATTTTCAGAGGCGATAAGCCTACAGTGAACAATCTTTATGGCACTTTTGCTAAATTCCATTGCAGTGGCATGTCTGAAATCCGGTGGACCAGCTCCACAAAAAACAACTGCTGCTGTCAACAAGGTCTTTTCCTCCGAGGCTAATTATTCTAATAAGAAAGCAGGAAAATAATTGGAAACGCCCCAGTTTGGGGTTCAGCTCAGTGATGTAGTGTGAAGCTCTGGATTCTCAAAGGCATTCTCCCCACTTGATCTAACATGCATCCCTAATCACCTATGCAAGGGATGGGGGAGCTGAGCTGGAATTAACCCCTTATTCACTTATACTAGGTATTGCTTCCACACCCCGTCTAACAAAATTTTTCTTCCCACCCCATATTTACCTCCTCTTTTGTGTTGTTGTACTAAGTAAAACATGACTGGGAGCATGGCGGCAAGCGTGGCCCTGCTGATATGCAGCATGGTCTGGTTTGCTCTGAAAGGTTTTCATTCAGAGCTCATTGCAGTGAACGGAAAGACTCCTTTTGGGTTCATTGGGGGCTGGATCAGGCCCCGAGGGTACACTGCACAATGCCGTGCAGCAATCGGACTTGACATGCACCCTTCCACAGCTGGCCCAAAACAGGCCTGACTCAAAGAGATTTTCCAATGGAGGGCTATTGCTGTTGAATAATTTACATTCAGGAGGCCTGCAGACATTACCAGTATGTGCTTAACATGGTGACAGTTATTCAACAGACAGGGCACACTGCGTTCCCTAAACCCACTTCTTTACACTGCTGTTACCATGACTAAAGAAAGTGATTCTCTCGCTGTTCACTAGAGACTCTTGATAAGTCATTACCACTCAGCCAGAGTTTTGCCTCCAGTCACATTTCTGAAGAAAGAAGCCATGGTTGCAATTAACTTTCAGTTCGAGACAATCCAACTCTAGGGCTTCTTCTGAAGGAGACTGCATCACACAGCGAAGAATGAAAAGAAATTCACATCACAAGTGTCTCCTTATTGCTGATTTACTTTCTGCATGTTTTATTAGTATACTGGGTAAACTCCATGAAAAATAACCGTTGCAACATGATTCCAAGCAATAAATAATTTACACCAAAAGCATCCATGCTAAATACTCAACAGTCATGAGTAACTCCAGAGTAGCAAAACAGTATGCAAACACTGGAAGGAAAAAAACAACACTGGAAAAAAGTTCAGTTTGAAAACACCAATAGATTATAAACAGTGTATTTTTTTTTAATTTTGCACAATACCTTGCCAGGTACAAGGAGGAACAATCAGTTTCACACGGACAGAATGGGAAGCGACTGTCTAGGAAGGAGTACGGCAGAAAGTGATCTAGGGGTCACAGAGGACCACAAGTTAAATATGAGTCAACAGCGTGACACTGCTGCACAAAAGCAAACATGATTCTGGGATATATTAAAAGGAGTGTTGTGAGCAAGAGATGAGAAGTCATTCTTCCACTCTATTCTGCGCTGATTAAGCCTCAATGGGAGTATTGTGTCCAGTTCTGGGCACCACATTTCAAGAAGGATGTGGAGAAATTGGAGAAGGTCCAGAGAAGAGCAACAAAAATGATTAAAGGTCTAGAAAATATGAACTATGAAGGACCTATTGACATCAATGTGACTACCCACCCAGGTATATGAAGTTAAGCGCATGCATATGTATTTGCATGATCAGGGCCCCAGAGATTGACTGCCATTGTCTAGAAGATCATGCAGTCCAAATAAATCTATCTTACAATGCCACAGAATCAAATCCTTTCACAAGATGGAAATCAATCAATCAATCAACCATCTCTGAGTACACACTAACGTAATCAACAGAGATATAGGGCTTGACCCTACTTCAAAATTAATGGGAAGTTTTCCCATTGATTTGAATGGGATCTGGATCAAACCCACAGTCCTGAGGAAATCTCTCTACAGGTAGGACCTCCTTGGTCCTGCACCCTTGGGATGTGACTGGTCCCGGATGAGGGATTTTGCTGGACCAGGAGAAGTCATTTCTGGACCCCACGTTGCTGGCCCTCCTTCCCGGCCCTCTGGCCTCCTGCCCGGCTTCTCACCTCCTGCTGGCCCCGCTGAACTGCCAACCTTGCTGGGCAGTCATTGCTTCCCTGACTCTGGGACCTGCTGGGCAGCCGTGTGCCATGGCTCCCTGCCTCCCCAAGCTACCATAGCTCCCAGCCCCGCTGGGCAGCCACGCGCATGTCTCCCAACCCCTCTGGGCAAACCTGCTGCCATGCATTGACAGTGGGCTCGCTGCGGGCAGCCCACTGCCCTGCCGGCCCTACAGGGATCCTTGCCACAGGCCCTCCACTGGAACTTTCTGGTCCTTCCAACATCTGTGCCAGACCATGGATGTTGCCAGACCAGAGAATCCCAGTTAAGAGAGTTTCAACCTGTATACGTAGTTTTTTACCTTGAGCCTCAAATATCTGCCAGTCCCTATGCAGGTGTGTACTCTCTCCCCTTTCCTTGCAAGCAAACAAGACAGAGCTTAGGGATCTTGGTCTTACTAAAATATTTATTTCACTGAAACACCTTCTGCAACTATTATAAAGTAGTAATAAGAGTTAGGGTCCAAATTCTAAAACGGTGACAGATTATTAAAGGTGCTATGTACCCAACAACTCCCACAGAAGTATTGTAATGGGAGCTGCTGATTGCCAAGCACATTTAAAATCTGGGGTCAAAATCCTATAAGCTCAGATGCTCGGACACTACAGTGGGCAGTGAACAGTATAAGAACCTAAATAGAATAGAATAGAATAGAAAAGCAAGTGCCTAAAATTAGCTTTCTAATGCCATAGTGAGGCTCCTAAATATGTTGTCTGATTTTCAGAGGCGATAAGCCTACAGTGAACAATCTTTATGGCACTTTTGCTAAATTCCATTGCAGTGGCATGTCTGAAATCCGGTGGACCAGCTCCACAAAAAACAACTGCTGCTGTCAACAAGGTCTTTTCCTCCGAGGCTAATTATTCTAATAAGAAAGCAGGAAAATAATTGGAAACGCCCCAGTTTGGGGTTCAGCTCAGTGATGTAGTGTGAAGCTCTGGATTCTCAAAGGCATTCTCCCCACTTGATCTAACATGCATCTCCTAATCACCTATGCAAGGGATGGGGGAGCTGAGCTGGAATTAACCCCTTATTCACTTATACTAGGTATTGCTTCCACACCCCGTCTAACAAAATTTTTCTTCCCACCCCATATTTACCTCCTCTTTTGTGTTGTTGTACTAAGTAAAACATGACTGGGAGCATGGCGGCAAGCGTGGCCCTGCTGATATGCAGCATGGTCTGGTTTGCTCTGAAAGGTTTTCATTCAGAGCTCATTGCAGTGAACGGAAAGACTCCTTTTGGGTTCATTGGGGGCTGGATCAGGCCCCGAGGGTACACTGCACAATGCCGTGCAGCAATCGGACTTGACATGCACCCTTCCACAGCTGGCCCAAAACAGGCCTGACTCAAAGAGATTTTCCAATGGAGGGCTATTGCTGTTGAATAATTTACATTCAGGAGGCCTGCAGACATTACCAGTATGTGCTTAACATGGTGACAGTTATTCAACAGACAGGGCACACTGCGTTCCCTAAACCCACTTCTTTACACTGCTGTTACCATGACTAAAGAAAGTGATTCTCTCGCTGTTCACTAGAGACTCTTGATAAGTCATTACCACTCAGCCAGAGTTTTGCCTCCAGTCACATTTCTGAAGAAAGAAGCCATGGTTGCAATTAACTTTCAGTTCGAGACAATCCAACTCTAGGGCTTCTTCTGAAGGAGACTGCATCACACAGCGAAGAATGAAAAGAAATTCACATCACAAGTGTCTCCTTATTGCTGATTTACTTTCTGCATGTTTTATTAGTATACTGGGTAAACTCCATGAAAAATAACCGTTGCAACATGATTCCAAGCAATAAATAATTTACACCAAAAGCATCCATGCTAAATACTCAACAGTCATGAGTAACTCCAGAGTAGCAAAACAGTATGCAAACACTGGAAGGAAAAAAACAACACTGGAAAAAAGTTCAGTTTGAAAACACCAATAGATTATAAACAGTGTATTTTTTTTTAATTTTGCACAATACCTTGCCAGGTACAAGGAGGAACAATCAGTTTCACACGGACAGAATGGGAAGCGACTGTCTAGGAAGGAGTACGGCAGAAAGTGATCTAGGGGTCACAGAGGACCACAAGTTAAATATGAGTCAACAGCGTGACACTGCTGCACAAAAGCAAACATGATTCTGGGATATATTAAAAGGAGTGTTGTGAGCAAGAGATGAGAAGTCATTCTTCCACTCTATTCTGCGCTGATTAAGCCTCAATGGGAGTATTGTGTCCAGTTCTGGGCACCACATTTCAAGAAGGATGTGGAGAAATTGGAGAAGGTCCAGAGAAGAGCAACAAAAATGATTAAAGGTCTAGAAAATATGAACTATGAAGGAAGACTGAAAGAACTGGGTTTGTTTAGTTTGGAAAAAAGAAGACTGAGAGGAGACATGATAGCAATTTTCAAGTACCGAAAAGGGTGTTAGAAGGAGGAGGCAGAAAAATTGTTCTTCTTGGCCTCTGATGATAGGACAAGAAGCAATGGGTTTCAATTGCAGCAAAGGAGGTTTAGGTTGGACATTAGGAAAAACTTCCTGTCAGAGTGGTTAAACACTGGACTAAATTGCTTAGGGAGGTTGTGGAATCTCCATCATTGGAGATATTTAAGAGCAGGTTAGACAGACATTTATCAGGGATGATTTCGATCAGGGGTGGGCAAAACATTTTAAAAGGGGGCCACTTCACAAATTTCTGAAGTGGTCCTGGGCCGCCCCGGAAGGTGTAGGGCCTCTGATGGAAAGGGCTGGGCCAGGAAACTTCTCTGCTCCCCTGCCCACAGACTCTGATTGGCCTGGGGGGGCCGGGGGGCAGAGAGCATGTGAAGTCTGTAGGGATCAACTGGCACAATGTATTTTTTCTGAATCTGCTGCTCACATGGACGCCTCCTTCACTGCTCAGAGCTCATCTGGGCAGCAGCAGCTGAGCACTATGACCTAATTCGAGCCCTTTGGAAAGCAATGTGCTGCCAACAATCACACCAGCTCCATCCGTCTGCTGTTGACAAAGCTACTACAGGTACTCTCTGAGGAGTGGGACCCAACATTTGGAAACTGGGGAGAAGCAGAAGATCCAAGACCTCATTCCCTTCTCCTTCTTCACAGGGGCCTCATGGCTGGGGGGGTGGATGGAGACTCCTGGCTTCTATGGAAATGTAATGTGCTCTACTGAAATTACTCTTAAAAATCTACAGTATTGAACAAAGGCCTGTTTAACCATCCTATAAGTCTATGGCACTTAACTGGTGGGGATCCCACCTTCATATCTGTCTTTGGCTAGTTAGTTTAGTCCTCTAGCAAATTTTTCAATTCACTAGTACAACTGCAGACCATGAACAAATCTTCCTTTGCATTTAGGGAAGCAGTTTTCTTTCAGGGGTGGGTGTGAGGGGCAGGGAGAAAAATCTTCACATCATTAACAAATAATAATACCAAGTTAAGTCAAGGTTTTGGAGAAGCAGCTCATGTGACTCACAGAAGCACAGTCACCCTTTTGAGAGTTCAGACTTCCCCACAGAGAAATTTACATTTTCGCTGAGTCACACTTCTCAGCACAGAGGAAATAGAAGCATTACCACTTTCCTCTGCTTGGGTAGGAGCACACACCAGGGGTCTGAAAAGGACTACATGCCATGTGTAAACCATGCTGTGAAATTCGGGATCAGGGCCAATGAAAGCTCCCTATCCAAGTCTGTTGGCTTGGATGATTTGTCAGGACAAGTCACACTGGAAGTCTGTTTTGCTGCTTGATAGCTACAGAAGCCCCATAGGTGCAAACGGCAAGTTAAATTACTGAGAAATGGAGGGGAATTCCCTGGAAAATTATCCAATGGTGTCAAGTCTTCAAAGGAAGCAGGTGCTTTGGCTATAAAACCAGAACTGAACAAACCTGGCCCAGTGTCTCAACAAGCAGATACTTAACAAGTGTAACTTATTCAGCATTTAATTAAAAATATACTTTATATGGCTCCCGAGGGTTCCTTTAGATTTTGGTTCAGAGAATGGTTACAGAGCCAAAATAGATTAAGACAAAAAGGCGCCCAGATCAATCTAACCTATGGTTCCCTCCCGGCCAAAGAGCTCTGAACAGTGACTCAAAGCCTTTCTACTTACACAGTGATGAGAGCAGATGCAGAGACATAACCTTCCCTTACCAGCACACAGCTGCGGCACACTGCAGAAACATACACAACAAACAATCCTCACCCCCTAAGGTAGAACCTTCAATCCAAACTTTGTGGTGCGAAGATGCCCCTCCTGCTTGGATTAGTGGTTCTTGTTTTCATCCCCTCGTGCGCAGGACTGCACCACCACTCTCTTGTACACTTGTGAGCAATGGCCCTTCACGCAGCTCCAGGAACAGTGAACCACAGCCACTGGGAGCTGCAGCGCTCCATGCTTGTGGATGCTCAGGTAAACAGACCATTTGGCATTACGCCAGCCGCTAACCCTCATGAATTGCACGTGGGCTGGAGGTTCCCCGCTCCTGATTTAAAGTGTAAATCTACCCTGAAAAGTGACTTTCAAACTGGCATTGGCATGGTGAGGGCTCAGTGGCTCTTAGTGATTTCCAGGACAACCACCTGTAATAAAAGTTCTGCAAGCCAATTCAGCGCTCCACGGCACCTGTGCAATCCTATTGCCTTCAGACTAGGCCCTCGGCGGCTCTGTGCGACCCCATTGCCATCCCCAGGTTTGAACAGGTGTGACTGAGTGGAGCTTAGTGAACTAGAAGGGACAGAATCCAGCTCCCTCTGTTAGCTACATTCCCTCTCCAGAGCTGTAAACCAGACAAAGTTTTTCTCTTTTTCTTTATTTTCACTTACGTGAGCAGGTGAGCACACACACAGGGAGAATGCATGCGCAGCAAAATCCCATTTTCACCTAATTGCTTTCCAAAGGGCAGCAAAGAGCAATAAAGAAGCCCACTGGCAGCTTTCTCCCAGTGGAGAGAGTGAGTGACCGAAGGAAAGAATCACCTGTCTCAGGGGACAGTCACATCACTCAGTGCTCTTGTGGCAAGGAGCTACCATCGTGATGGTCATTGTGTAAGATCCTGAAGAGAATAGTAATGTCTGTGAGAGGAAATTCCTACAAGGCCCAGTGCATGGTACTCAATCTCTGCTGGAAAAACAAAAAGATGAATCAGCCCTGCTTGGATTAGAACCTGAAGTTCCAGAGTCTCTAGGTATTACAAATCTACTGTTCAGACCACTGGAAAATGCCCTCTGGCACATAATTGGAACAGATATGTAATTAAAACCAGAACAGTCCGGCTGTTACAGTTTGCGCTGGGAAGAGTCAGTTCTTTAAAAGATAGCTGCACGCAGACAGTGTAGTAAGGTCCCCCAACACTCTCCTAGAGAGGAAATTTGTCACTTAGTCAGATACAGTCATAGGGGTTCAGACAACAAGTCTGGTCTTTATCCTCCAGTCGGAAAAAATGCTTTATTAAGGATTTTTTTTCTGTTGTAAACTGTGAACTGGAAATTGATTCATATCAAATAAAAAACTCAACACAGTTGTACAGATTCTTTAAACTGTTTTATACTTTCAAGGTAACAGTGTTTCAAACTTTATGGGGTGTCATATTTAGTTTTGTGTACCATCCACCAGATGCCCCTAAAACATGGCAGCCTTTTGATAAAGTGATTGACAGTATTCGGCCATACCCAATCTTTCACTGAAGTCTGCATATGTCTACACTGCAACATAAGCCCAGGTATAGAACTTGAATTAGCAGAAGTTTGTTAACCTAGAGCTTGAATGTCTACACTCATTTGTAACCCCAGGTTAGGAATTGTTGAACCCTGGGTTCCAACCTGGGGCTTCAGCGCCTATACTGCATTATGTGGCTTGCCTCCATAGTCAAGATTTCTTAGCACCCTTCCAAAACGTGGCCACTCTAGCCCTTTGTTTGTGGTGTAGTGTGGGAAAACTTGACTGTCCATCAAACTTGACTCTCCAAAGGACAAAGAAAGTCAGTCTGTGGGATTGTGGGATAATTTTGGTTGACTCCCAGAGCATAAATCCAGTGGGACACTGGGATTGTATATACACTGCAAAGTACCTGGGCTTGAATCCCGGGTCCCAGTTTAACTCAAGTTGGGGCCCTAGTTCCAATCCCTGGCAATCCAATACAAATGACAGCATTTGTATGTAGGCAGAAGGGGGATTAGGCTTGAGTCCGAATTTGAACCATGGGTTTACACTGCAGTGTAGACCAACCTTTGTTGCATATATGAAAACCTGACCTTAATTACTTGCAGTTCATTCATCTTTATTCAGCTCCTGCTCCCACTGAAGTCAAGGAGAGTTTTGCCACTGACTTCGACAGAACCAGGATTTGGCTCCCAATGTGTTTGTAACAACAGCTAATGGGACCTGTACAACAAATTTCTCCTGGTGAATTCTGTGTCACTGCACACATGCAGAATTCATGTCCCCTGCAGATTGTATTTTCTCCTTAGAATATAGATTCGGCTGCAGGGGCAGTGCAGTTACCGCTTTCATTCATCAGGGCTGCTGTGGAACTAGAAGAGATGACAGCCAACTAGACAGGCTGTGTTCACCACAGTGGGGCCAGGTGAGGAGCACGAGATGGACAGAGCAGGGCACACAGGGTTGCTGGGGCAATTACAGCCTGGGATTCAGAAGACCAAGTGGAGGGAACAGACTGGGGCATGGGCTCAGGAGCTAGTGGGATGACAGCATTGGGACAGGGGCTACCTGGAAGGTATGCTGTAGGGCCAGATGGAGACATCGGTGAGGAGTACGTAGCCACATGAGGACAAAGGGGTAGGGGATCCAGGGCCACATGCGGATAGGGGGTGGCAGGCCCCTGTGGGGGAGAGGGGTTGAATAGACATATTGGGAAAGGTAAGGACACATGGTAAGGGATGCAGGGACACAGGGGACAGGGACAAATGTGATTGAATGGGAGCAACTAGAGGTCACCCAGGAGTACATGAGGGAGGCTCCCCAGCTCCCTAACAATCCTTCCCTCCTCCAAAAAATCCTTTGTTCCATACTTCTCCCACCGTCAGCCAACAATCCTTCAGGTTCACTCCCAGGTGCCTTCCTGCTCCCTCAGCTCCTCCAGTATCCCTGACTCCCCAATGGCTTTGCACTGTGTCTGAAGAGTGCGAGAAATACATTTCTATATTGTTGTTCACAGGAATTACTCCACATTCTGTATTAATATGCCTAGTAAGGATTCCAGCTGCCAAAAAGACATTTCCTGAATCTTTTGTTGTTGTTGTTGCCTGTGTTGTTACAGACACACTTGCTGACAGGCATTTTGAAATACATTCCCAAAATAATTGAAATGGGCATGATTATACTGTCTTACTTTGATAATAAAATATGTAAAATTTTGCAGAATTTTAAAACGTGTGAAAAAAAATTGGCCAAAATCCCCCAGGCATAACAAATGCAATTCCCCAGCATTCCTCAACAGATAAACCACAGGCTAGATCCTGGCTGGTGTGCAGGCAGAAGTTCTGTTCCACAGACCACAGTGAGTTAGGCCTGGCTCAAGCCTTGTCTACACTGAGGATAAGTACAGAGGGCTACACTAGTGTAAGTGCATCCTGGCAAAACCCCAGGGATTTGCATCAGTGCAGTTTCATGGTTTATATGGGTGCAATGTGCCTGCACTACAGGGGTTGCATCAATGCAAAAAAGCTCAGATAGGTTTCTTGGCTAGAGCTCCTATGGGAGATCATAGGAATGCACCCCAGAGAGTAGCTCTGATGCCCTGGGAAAAGGTGAGGAGGGTGTTCACTAGCATCATCCATCACGTTCTGCTGTGTGGGGAAGCAGGGTCAGAGGGCCAGGATCTCACTCTTTACACAGTGAGCATCCACTGGATATCTAATGTAAGGTTACCAGGTGTCCGGTTTTGAACCAGGTAGTCCAGTATTTGAGCTTTCTGTTCGGGAAACAAATTGAGAAAATAGAAATGAGAAAATATAAATGTCCGGTATTTTCTAAATGAGATGTAATGTAGATTGTGATGTAATGTCAAGTCTGTCTGGTATTTTTGTTGAAACCTCTGGCAACCCTAATCTAATGTGAAGCAGAGCTTGTTCTCCGACGTCTTGCTATGGCTGGAACCCATGGAGGGCCCACTTAGGCCATGTTTACACTTACGGGCTTAGAGCAGCACAGCTCTCCCATGTCCATAAGAAAGCCAGCTCAGTGAGTGGCGGTAGCTATGCCGGAAGGAGAGCATCTCCCACTGACACAGCGCTGAGCACATGACTGCTTATGCCAGCAAAAATGATGTGGCTCGCTGGGTATTTTTTTCACATCCCTGAGCGACAAAAGTTTTGCCTAACTAAGTGCTAGTGTAGACATGGCTTTATTCTCTGGCTCTTCATTTTGCCCTGTATTTTGAGAGCACCATAATTGAATAGAGCAATTCAGTATACTAGAACCCCAGTGTTATGAACACCAGAGTTAGGAACTGACCAACCACACACCTCATTTGGAACTGGAAATGTGCAATCAGGTAGCAGCAGAGAGCAAAGAAAAAAAAAAAAGCAAATGCAGTAGAGTAGCGTGTTAAACTATGAAAAAAAATAAAGGGAGAGCAGCATTTCCCCTTCTGCATAGCGAAGATTCAAAACTGTATTAAGTCAATGTTCAGCTGTAAAGTTTTGAAAGAACAACCAGAGCATTTTGTTCAGCTACGAATATTTCTAACTTACAAGTTAAGTTTATAGCTGAACATTGACTTAATACAGCTTTGAATCTTTGCTATGCAGAAGGGGAAATGCTGCTCTCCCTTTATTTTTTTTCATAGTTTAACACGCTACTCTACTGCATTTGCTTTTTTTTCCCTTTGCTCTCTGCTGCTACCTGATTGCACATTTCCAGTTCCAAATGAGGTGTGTGGTTGGTCAGTTCGTAACTCAGGTGTTCATAACTCTGAGATTCTACTGTACTTGGCATGTGATATTTGACCATTTGAAATTTACAATCCCATATGCAGAGGGCAGGGGTGGAAGGGTCATGGATTGAATACCTGAGATATTATGTCAAAGAGCAACTGGTAAGGAGAACACGTACTTCTCTTAAGCATAACAGTGATTTAGAAATGGTGTTCCTTAATTATCGAGTCCTCCCAAAGAAGCAAATGAATAAAAAAGAATGTCTGTGCAGAGTGTCAGAAACAAAGTAGGAGAATTAGTAATGTACAGTGACACCACTGAACCAATGCTGCTTCATGAGCCAGCACTTCTAAGAGCAGGGGTGGGCAAAAGGGCCTCCGCGGGCCAGATCTGGCCCACCAAGAGGGTGGATCCATCCCTCAGAGGCCCTGCTGCTCCCCCACCCCCAGGCCAATTAGGACCTGGGGGCGGGAGGAGAGCGCAAAGTTTCCTCTGCCCTGCCAGGAGCACGCAGCGCTTGGAAGCACCAGGAGCTCCTGACAGGGCTGGAGGAGGCTTTGCGCACTCTCCCATCCCCAGGCCAGTCAGGGCCTGGGGGCAGGGGAGAATGTGAAGTTTTCTCCACTCTGTCCCTGTCCTGCGAGCAGTGCGCGGCGCTTAAAAGCGCCACGTGCTCCTGGCAGAGTGAGAGGAGGCTTCGCGCGCTCCCCCGCCCCCAGGCCTCACCCCTTCTGCTCAAGGCCCTACCTCTTCCAGAGTGGCCTGGGGCCACTTCAGAAATTTTTGAAGTGACCCCCGGCAAAAAAATATTGCCCACCCCTGTCTTAGAGTCATCCACTGCATTGGTAGGATCTAAATCCCCTTGGCTTGCAGGTACACAAAAACTAGTGGGATCATTTCAAATCCCTCTCTTCTCAGAGGTACACAAGTTTAGCTCCATCCTGTAAGTAATTTTGAGCTGTTCGGGGAGCATAAGAAATGGAAGTTAAGTACAGTGTCTTCCAGCAAAAAACATGCTGACAACATTTGATACTGTTCCACAAGCAAAGATAAAGCCTTCTCCACTGAAAAGAAAAAAATCAAAGTATTTTCTTGAGACCTGTTTGGTTTGTATGTGTAGCACTGTCAAACTGCTTCCTGCAGTTATTTCATAATAATCGTCATCACAAGTGAAAAAGCATACTGGCCTTCTCACTGAAATTAGAGAGCAAAGCTTTTCGGAAGGGACATGATTTAGCAAAAGTCTTTTATCATATTAAAGATAAATGCAAAGCATTTAATTAACACTCACTGAAAAAATAAGATAATGGCTTACTTGACTGTGATGGGAAATGCAGAGCTGTAATCTGAATGCCAGATCAGGTCTGAGTGTCTAAACTGCCTTTGGACACGATGTTATCCCATTCATGCTTACATCATCACCCTCAGTATGATGCCAAATAATATGGCCCCAAATGTAGATCCACAGATTGCAGTGCATGCCAGTATAACATGAGAGAAACAGCAATGCCAATCCCATTTTAAATAAAGTATTAAAAAAGGCGAGTGTGTGCACACTCACTAGTCTATTTTCAGTCATTCAAATAACAGCCATCAATGTCATTCTTTTTTCTCACTGATAAATGATACCATCTGCATGTTTTGTTAGTTTTTAAAATGCCACCAGACTATTTGTTGTTTTTTAAGTTATTCTTTTTTCTGGCGTTGTGGTGCAGAGGAAACGCAGCATAGAACAGCTTTAAGGCAGACAGAAAGAGTACTAGATGAGACTTCCCTCTTTTGTACCTAAAACACCTACACTTTCCAACTTAAAAATATCAACATGTCTTTTCATCATGTCAGGGCATTATTTGTAAAATGCATGAAACTTTGCCCCATAAAACATGTCCTGTAATAGCAGCAAATCAGGGGTTTCTGGGTCAAGTTCACAGTGTAAACACCACATCTTAGAAGCAGTTGTTTAGCTACACAATATTATATAAGGTTAAGAATTCATTGTATTTAAGTGTTTGCTGATCTTCAGAACTTAAAGCTAACCTAAACACACATACACACATGCATATTTTTTTTCACAATCTGTACATGGTATAAATATTGGCAGGGTGTAAGAGCAACAGCAACAAACTATTGCCCAGAGTTAGAATTGTTTTGTGATTGTCTGAAACCTGGGACAATATGGTAAAATGCACCAGGGACCATTTACCCACTAGGAATATTTGTAATGCTGCTTTTGTCCTCTCAGTAAATATTCATTTTGATCTTTTAGATTTTGTTTTAATCAGTGTCTGATTATGTGTTTTTAGAGCTGGCTTGAGCTGGAAGGTAGAGACATTGACAAAACAATGGTGCTAAGAGCAGATATATAATGGAACCAGGGGTATCTTCTGCCTGTGGAATTCTGACCAGTAATGCTTGTTAGGAGGGCAAAGTCACATGCTACATTGGATCAAATGCATACCTATAAACTGGTATAAAAATCAAAAAGATTAAGCAGTCAATCTAGATCCTGCATATGGCTCCAATCCTGCAAAGACACACAAACATGCTAAATTTGGCCTAGGTCAGAGCTATTGTGTAAAATTACAAATGTGTGCAAGTGTTTTCAGGGTTGAAGTGTACAGACCTGATACCGCAGCAACAAAGTTAATGGATGTTTTGCCATTGACTTCAGTGAATGCGGGATCAAGACCTATAGGTGCCCACATGTAAAAAGGTAAGAATTTCCAGACTGGAACAAAACAACGATCCATTTAGTATGACATCCTGTTTCTATGAACTGCTTCAGAAGAAAGTTAAAATATGCCTATATACCCACATAGATAGAACTGCATATAGATAGTGATATCTTACCTTGTATTTTAAAACAAGTGTTTTAGAAACAGTTGTATAACTTGTCATGCCAACAAAGCCCCATTCAACTGCACTGAAATGGAGACACATATGTATGTATGGGAAAAATATGCTGGCTTGTTTCCATACAGGTATATCTTGTATCTAGACATACACATCAGCTTTGGAAGATCCTACTTGCCCATTTACCTTAGGCCAGTTCCCGCCCCCCCATAATCATAAAACTAAATTGTGAGTTTTGGGTCTGGGAGGTATATGGGTGAGGTATATGTCTAATACACACAGTATGCTGGGGACATCAGAAACATATAATTGTGGTTAGAAATAAAGTTCCTTTGCAGGAAAGAAGAAGTTGTGATGGGCATGCTGGAGGCTTTCCCTGCCTTTGCTGCTGATAGACATGTCATTTTGTACATATGCTAATAAACATATGGGCAGCAGGTTCCCACACATCTCACAAGTGGCTGCACACCCTGCACCAGAGCATCTGTTGCATAGGCACCCTGCCCTGGGGGCATTCAGGGCTCATGCCCTGTGTATTCACACACTCCATAGTAGCAGCACCAGTGCTGCTACCCATGCACCTGTGCCAATGGCCCAGAGAATCCATGGATTCTACTCAGTAAGCTCCCAATGCTCATGCCCACACCAGTGGCACTAAGTACACTACTGGTGGCACCCCATATGTGCCCAATACCCTATACCAGAGATATCTATTCCCAGTGCCCCATATCAGTGGAACTTAGTCTCTGACATCCAACACCAGAGACACCCAGTACCCAATGCCCCATACCAGTGTCACCCAGTTCCCAACATCCAACACCAGAGACACCCAGTACCCAACGCCTCATACGGGTGGAACCTAGTACCCAACATCCAACACCACAGACACCCAGTACCCAACGCCTCATACCGGTGGAACCTAGTACCCAACATCCAACACCAGAGACACCCAGTACCCAATGCCCCATACCAGTGTCACCCAGTACCCAACGCCTCATACCGGTGGAACCTAGTACCCAACATCCAACACCAGAGACACCCAGTACCCAATGCCCCATACCAGTGTCACCCAGTACCCAACGCCTCATACCGGTGGAACCTAGTACCCAACATCCAACACCAGAGACACCCAGTACCCAATGCCCCATACCAGTGTCACCCAGTTTCCAACACCAGAGACACCCAGTACCCAACGCCTCATACCGGTGGAACCTAGTACACCAGAGGCACCCAGTTCCCAACATCCAACACCAGAGACACCCCGTGCCCCATACTGGTGGCACCCAACACCAGACACTCAGCACCCACACCATGCACCTCATATCCAACATCTGACACCAATGGCACCTGGTACTTACACACTCTGCATCTGTGGCACGCCCTGCCCACACCCCACACGCCGACCAGGCTAGTGGCACCGGGTGCTCATGTCAGGGCCAACAGCTGGCGGCGCTGTGAGCTGGAAGGAAGTAGGGTCTGACTCACCGCAATGAGGGCCGAGTTCCTCTGCCCCCCTTCGGCCGCTGAGCCCGGCTGCTGCTGCTGGTCCCCGTTGATCCCACTGCTGCCCCCAGCAGCCCCGTTGCTGAGCAGCTGCGGGTGATAGTCCGGCGGCGCGGCGGGGGGAGCCGGCCCGGCGCTGCCCGCCCCCTTGCTGTGCTTGCCGCTCTTCCTGCCCGCCTGGCCGTGCTGCACCAGGTTGAGCAGCTGCAGGGTGCTCTCCCGCTCCCGGTCCGAGATCTCCGCCCGGCCCCGCTCGTAGCGTCCCTCGCAGCTCTGGTGGTGCTGGCGGCAGACGGCGATGCGGGCTCGCAGCCGCTCCACGATGGCGCTGTGCACCCGGGGGGCTACCGAGCCACCTCCCAAGAGACCGGCCCCGAGATCCGGAGCCTGGGGGGGAGCCGTGTCCCCCATCCTGCCGGCCACGCTGCTGCTCGCTGCTCCGCCTGGCTCGCGCCTGCGAGGCTGCCCGTGACAACGCCGAGCTGTGTTCTCACTGCCACATGGATGGGGACGGGGACGGGGAGGGGGGGACGGGCTGGCTGTGGGGAGAAGGGATCCCGAGCTTAGGCGGTCCCCAAACCTCGGTCAGTCCCCCACCCCCACGCAGTCGGGCTTGACAGCTCGGAGGGAGTTTGCCAGACCAGGGGGTCGGGGCGGGATGGGGCTGACCCGCGAGGTATTTGCCAACATAGAATTAAATGTGAGGGGCGGTTTGCGTCCCAGCCTCTAGATGACCATCCGAAGGAGGGAGACTGAAACCATTAGAACAAGGGAGAAGGTGACGGGCTCCTGGATGCGCACAGAAAAAAAAAAATAAAAAATAAAAAAATCCCTGGGGAGGGGAGAGAATTTTGGGGAATAATAATAAACCAAATCAAGCCACCACCCCACCGCCTTCAAAATTCGCCCTCCGGACAAGGGACTCTCCCTCCCAAATGAGTGAAACTGGGCAGCTTTTAGTTACTTATTTAATTCGGGGGAGGAAAGATTCTTTCAGGGGAAATTTCTCCAGAGGAAGAAACTGCAGTGATGGGTCGCAGGACCTCAAAGACTTTCCCTTGTTTTGTTTTTCAGTTTGGTTGAGAGGGTTTTATATATATATGTGTGTGTGCAAATAAAGGGGAGGGAGGAGGAGGTTCAGATGAGTTAAGTCTTTGTGTTTTCTCGTCTCTTTCTCGCTCTCCGGTCTTCTCGTTTTATTGCTGTCTCCAACTGTCTGCTGCTAATATTGTAGCTCCTCTAAAAATAAAAGAGATGGATCCCCAGTTGGTAACAATGTCAGTAATTGGACTTCCAGACCATGCTTTGCTTTCAATTAATCCAGCCACTGTGTCAAATCCGTATTAAGTGTTTATCTCCTCCCTCCGACCCCCCAAGCAATAAAAGCAAGCTAAGAACGTAGGCAAACATCACTTTTAGCATATTTTCCCTTTTGCTCCACTTTTCTCTCCCCGATATTTCAGTTTCAAATACAGTATCAAGAAAACACGAGAAAACACACCCACCCACCCCCTCATCAGAGCAATTACAAATGATAGTGAAACTTACAAACTTCCAGCATTTTGCACTCAGAGTAATCCACTGATTTTCCTTTGTGTTTTTGCATGTTCCATCCCCCAAACAGTGGGTCTAGGTGTTTGTGGTGCAATTATCAGCGATGACTCTGTTGGATTCCCCCACTTGATGAGTGAAAAGTGCCTCCTACTATCCCTTTCTCTTTCGGGTCTGTTGTTAGCTGGTTTGCTGATACTGGCTCACTGCACGGGGGTTACGGATACACACAGGCTTTCATTGTGCTCTAGTAAGGCAGAGCGGCGGCGAAGGCGTCTTGGGGCGCCCTAGTGGAAGGCCAGTGCCACCGCAGGAAGGAATAATAGATAACTGGGAAGGCAAAAGAGAAACACGAAGCCTCCAAGCGGCAAAGGAGGTGAATGAGAAAAGAGAAGCAAATTATGAACTATGGTCCAAGTGATTTATTTGCATGCATGGCAAATAAAGCCAAGGCAATCCCTTTTGCCATCCCCAGGTCTATTACATGCTGCCTCTTCTCTGGCTCTGAATATTCAGCGGGAATGAATTCCCCTCTTTCTGTATAGTTATCTTTGTATTGCATAATCATCCTCTAACTAGATTAGGGCACACTGCTTCCCCTCTTGCCCCAGCATCAAGCCCTTTGTGGAGTTACTACCAGCTTCACAGATAAAGCACAGCTATGAACTCTTAGCAGCTAGATCTCTCTGTAGTATAAGTGGAAAAAACAAAAGGAGTCATTCTTGTGCAATGCAATGTGTATACATCTGAGCAGACCAAGGGTATCTGTCCGCAGTGTTAGGACTCAGGAACTTTGGGTTCAGTTCTCAGCTCTGTCAGTGACTGTCACAGATTTCCTGCCTGTGCTTGGGAAACTCATGTAACCCCAGGTCTCTACACCTCTAACTCCCAAGGTCAGTTGCCTAAATACCTTAGATGATCTGGGCTCTAATCTCCATAGGCGCTTCCACACTGCACCCTTAGCTTGAAATAAGCTACGCAATTTGAGCTACGCAGATTGTTTAGCTTATTTCAAAATTTGGCGCTGTCTACACAGTGCCAAATTTCAGAAGAGAGAGCTATTCTGAAACATCCCTTAATCCTCCTGGAATGAGGTTTACAGGGACATTGGAATAGTGCGTCTGTTATTTTGAAAGCTAATTTGAAATAACGGGGGCACTGTCAAGATGTGGAAAATGCTATTTTGGGATACTGGAAGTATCCTGAAATAGCATCGCTGTCTAGATGCACTCTGTGTTTCAATACCCATCTGAGAATTGAACATGCTTCTTTGGCCTGCCTTCACCAGTTAGACTATAACATCTTTGGGGCTGGGGCTGCTTCTCATGACTGTGATTGTATAGCACAATGAAGCCCCATTCTTATTTGGTACTACCAGGATACCAAAAGTAACAATATGACTGTGTTATAGTGACACACTAGAAATGTTTGATTGAAGGTGAAAAGGCAAACTCATTTCCGAGCCTTCATTTTCAGTCACTTTCCACAAAAATTCTTTTTACTTAAATTTAGAAATAAAGGAAAAGGTTTTTAAAAATAATCTAAAGCATAGGTGCTGCCTAAATATGCATGATAACCCAACCATGCATGTTTCATCATGATCCTGGACACGAGATCAGTCAAGAAACTACATTTCAATAATCACTCATAGGAGGTTCTCAGTGTTTACTGTGCCTGAGTGAAAACTGCAGGACTGGTCCCTCAGCACAGTCAACTTGCGGGGCCAAACCTTATTGCCCTGTTCTTTTTTATTCAATGTAACCTAGTTCTTTGATTTTGAGGCATGCCGTGTCTTGTGTCCCAGGTATTTGAAGGATCTAAATTAAGTATGACAATGGTGGATAGAGGGTTTTTGTTTAGCCCTGAACGGCTGAATGAATGTAGAAGAACATATTGGTATTTATCTGATACATTTAAGAGAAAATAACACACATAGGCCTAGAGCAACCATTTGGAAAAACCTATATTGCTTAAGAGTTGCATTGACTGCAGGGAGATTGAAGAACATGCTTAAAATTAACCATCTGCTAAAGAGTTTTACTGAATTGGGGCCTTGAATTCTGAGCCATTTCAATAATTAGTTTTTCAACTATGCTTCTTGTCTCTAATTAAAATGACTGCAGTTTGTAAACCTTTTGGCTCCCATCTAGTTTTCCCATCTAAATATACTGCTTGAACATATTCTGTAGTCTTTCTGATGGATCATTGAATCTAACAGACTCAAGGGCTGCTATGCTATGTTCATCCTATGTCCATTTTCTCTTGTGTATAACTACAATGCCCTTGTTTATTATGGCTATGTCTAGACTGCAGGCTTCTTTTGGAAGAACCTTTTCCCAGAAGAGATCTTCTGCAAAAGCTTCTTCCAAAAGAGAGCATTAAAAGCACATTGAAAAAGTGATCTGCTTTTTTGAAAGATCGCTTCCATTCAGTGTGGACGCTATCTCGCATTTAAGCTGTGATTACTATGGAGGAGGGAGTGGCCACCAGGGCATCTGTGCGTTTTCCTCTTTCCTCTTCTTTCGAAAGAACCCCCTCTTCCCCGTCCATACATGCCTTTTTCCAAAAAAGGCTTCTTCCTCGTAGAAAGAGGATTATCAACACTGGAAAACCCCCTCTGTTCTTTCAATTTACTTTTGGAAGAACGTGATTGCAGTGTGGACGTAACACAGGTTTTGTTGGAAAAACAGCTGTTTTTTCGACAAAACTCTGTAGTGTAGACATACCCTATGTGCTGCTATGTAGACATTGCAAAATGGACCTCCCAAGTACAAAACTCATGTTTGAACTATTAAGAACTAACAAAAACCCAGGAGAATCCTTAAGAGTTTGCCTGTGTATGTGTTATTTCACAATCCTTAAATTTTCAATTTTAGCTTACATTAACTTTTTGCCCAGAGAGCTACTGAATACACATAAAACATCCAGGTTATTGGAAATGAACACTAAGGTATGGAGTCCTACTTAGAACTGGAGAGTAAAAAGAAAGCACGATCATTCTAACATTTTGCTACATCATATGTTTTCTTAAGCTTTTTGGCAGTGACATCTGAACTCAAAACATTTCACATTAAAAAAAAAATGTAACCAATAAAATGAAAACCTGCTAATTCTAACTGAGAGGGCATGCCTGACAGTGCTGGTAGTTCTTCTGGTCCTCACGAGGAGTAACAGAAGTTGACAGGAGCATGTCGACAGCATCGAAATGTGATTTAAGATACTTCAACTCCAGCTACATAATTAACATAGCTGGAGCTGCGTATCTTAAGTCAACTTTCCCCTTTAGTATAGACCAGGCCTCATGGAGCAACTCTCCCTCTTCCCCCAAATAATTTGCACCATAAAAATAATACAGAACTGATTTAAAGAAAACTCTTATAGGATGCCTGTGACAGCCTCATCTGGTGACTCTTTCCATAACAATTAAGTACAGGCACAATTTGCTTTTTTAAATAACCAGGAAAATAAATGTTGAAAATTTAACACCACAAAATTTAGGTCACATTTAAATGCAAAAATGTTAAGAAATGAAAAATTAAGCTTTTCTTATGAACTCTCCCACACTGCACCCACTACATAGTCAGACTATTCAACATTCAGAATCGTGTGTGTGTGTGTATATATATGTATATATATTCTCCATATATGCAAATATGACTTTACAGAACATACTTTCTTGATTTCTATTCACTTATACCCCTTACATTACATTAACATAGTTTTTACTAAATTTAGTAGTGATCAGTTTAAATAATATTAAATCAGAAATCCAGAATTTTGAAGGAATAATTTAAGTAGTAGCACAAGTTCCTCTGCATTCTGCAAAAAGGAACAGGTAATAATAGGACATGAGTCTAGATGGGAAAGGCTGGAAAGCTGCATACATCTCACCTACTTTATACAAATATGTCTGGGGCTCTTTGTGAAGTCTAGCTGGCCATAAGAGGTAGAGCTCAGAAGAGCTGTTGATTCTGTGTGGCACTGTTAGTCCCCATGTAACTCTTCAGAGCAAGTACATGTTGGGTTCTGAAAAACCTCTTTGGCCACACTTCCCACCTATTTCTTCCTTTCCAGATACCACACAATTACCAGAGAAAATCCATCCTCAGCCTTAATTGCATTGTCCTAGCTTTGACAAGGCAATCCTACTCTTAAGTCCTATGAATTTAAGGCCAGGTTTTTTGGAAATTGGGAAAAGCCCTCACAGTCCCCACTACTGCTTAAACAGTGTTCTGTTTACATACATGTAACAAGGAATGGCTACAGACACTGCAGCTATTGATCTTTTTACTAATGCCTTGCCCTGCTTTTAATTTTGCTTATATAGGGTGGAAGGACTAAATCCCGAATTGACACACAAAGGCTGGAATGTGCAAGTCAGTAAATGGGGATGTATCTAAGATGGTGATACTTACATGAGTCAGAAAAAAGTGTGATTACACTCAGATGTCTCTCTCAATTTTGTTCCCTGATCTGTCCTCTTGCATGATGTTTTTGTAGTAGATTTTCAGCCTTTCCATGCTATGTGATGGGTTTGTTGCCAGTGATAATCAATTTCTTCACATACTTCTCAAGTGAGGTGATTTTTTTCTATTGTGGACTAAACCTATTTATTAACTAACCCTTTTTGTTTTGGGTGGGAAAAATATTAAGTATGTCAAAAAATAGTCCAAAGTAATCTCTAGATGTATAATATGGTTTCTAGACAACACAAGAGGAGGCACATACCTAAAAGAGGACTTTCTACTTACTCTGCATTAAATACTGTTTATTATTAATTCTTTTCCTTGCATTCATGAGAAAGAAGTGGTGAGAAAAAGGTGCAAAGCACATTCATTTTTATTAAAATACATCCCCTCTTTTGTCAGTGTAGCTGACAAGTAGATATCTTCCATTACATGAAGTACAAAGTTATATCAGTTTCAAAACCACTTTCCACATTAGTTGTTTTTTGAGCTCAAGCTTTCTGGACATGAACACTGTAAACTTAAGCATAGTAAATGTTAGATACAGAAAACCTCTTGAATGCTAAACACAACATGAAGCGGAAAAATCAATGTCCTCACCTACTTTTGCAAAGGAGTTTAAATATAGACTTCTTGTTTCTGAACTTTATTTCTCTGCAAAGATGAAGATGATTAGAAACATCAAAGAAAAAGTTGCAAGGAAAGATGAGTACTATGCAACAATATTTCAAGTGGTATTGTTTAATAATTTCACCTTCAAGTGTTAACTATGAATACATGGAGCACAATCACAACTGGTGCAAGGTGGTATATAGATGTTGTTAATTCTTCTGGTGCACTGTTCAAGAGGCTTGGTCTTTCTAAAAAAAAGTGATGTGATCAGGGGCAAATGCAATAGGATTTTCCCTAAGAGCCTGATCCAAAAATCCCTTGACTCTCACAGGCTTTGCACTAAGCCCCAAATAGCAATTAAAAAAAGGGGATGGTAGTGGAGGAAGCATGTTAACACTGCAGGAAGCAGAGTTAACCTGTACCTTTACCAAATATGCTGTGTGATCACTTATAGGAGCCAATATGGAAAAGTTAGCCATCTGGGTGTCTACCACAGGTAATCTGGAGAGTGATTAAAATGTGTGTAGCAAATACATCAATACATTATTCAGACAATATGTAGTTCAAGGTGTGAAGACATAATGGGAAGCATATAACTGAAATAGGTGGATACTGTCTTATTACGGATACTTCTGTGCGTAGATCATGTACTTAATATGGATTCGTTTTACAGTGTTGATTTAAAAAATAATTTTAACCACAGACTATCCTTGCAACATGCTCAGCCATAAACCAACCCTCCCAGGGTGACAAGCATGCATGATTACAGGGGTGCAATAATACTATATAATACTGAATACATAGCACTGTTAAGTCATCATACCTATGAAGAGAACCTATTAAAGAGAATGTTTATTTTTGGGGTATTTCTGTTCCTGCATGGGGCATAAACAAATGTCCTTTACTTTCCCAGGAAGTAAATATAGTTGGAAGCAGTTCACAACTTCCACAACTAAAGCAAAAGAGCAGCATTTACCGTTCTCCTTGTGACCAGTCTCTATGCTAGCTCACTTCCACTGCTTGCTTTCTTTTATGTGCAGCAAGTGGGCCAAGGGGTTAATGTGCACCACACTTCTTACCTTTTCCTACATCTCTGAAGAATCAGAAGAGGGAAGGTTGGGTTAGGGCTTTACAGGCCTCAGAAAGGTACTACACCCAGCACACATCCTGGTAGCCATAACACAAACAAGGTTTTGCACCCCTTCCCACCTGAGAGAGCCAGGCAATTACTGTTATTATCCACTTTTCTTTCAGCTCATGGTAGCAGCTACTGTGCATTCTTTATTACACATAGACATCTTTCATATTAGCTGCTCTGTCTGTATGCAAACTGCAGTATTCTAGGTCTTCAGGGATAAGAAGTGAAGGTGGTTTTGATACTGAATTAAGAATGAATGTATCTGTTTATGTTTCATCCTCACTATAACTAAGCTATTTACTGCTCACATTTCAAGTTCACAGAGATGTGATGGGATGCAAGTTATATGTTCTACTGAAGCATCTTCCAACCATTGCTTAAAATTCCCAGCACAAAAATGTAATAGGGCTCACCATCTCTCTCACACTTTGCCATCTAGCTTGGCATCAATATGCAGAAATTTGTCTTTCATAAACACACAGGTACTTGGACACTAGCCTTTTTAATCACAAAGGGAAGTTCAAGTGACCTATCTGTAACAGAAGGTAGTTTACTTTGTAAAACATCTTTAAATCACTATCTTGAAATTTAAAAATAAGTGGAGTAAAAAGATGCAGCCTTTGCTTTTCATATGTATGGCAATTTACAGGCACAGCTAGAGACTTAAATACAATATAGGGTAAGAAAACATCCTGAAAAGCATTTGGAGATGTGCGTGTGTACAGGTGGATACCATAGCTAATTAGCGATTTTTACAAAGCTTCAAAAAGATGCAGGAACACTAATCCATTTTCTCTTCTTGGAAGTAATCTGCATCATTTATATATTCTTCCAGATGATCATATCTCTGCATACAAAAAACAAACCACGTGTCAATTCATTAAAGAGAGCAACTGAATGAAGCAAATACATTTCTTGTTGTGCCAAACTTATTTCACAAATAAAGCTAGCAAGCACGGATTCAGAAGGAGAGAGAACCAAAGCCTATTTGGTAAACTTGCCTCGACTTAGGTAATTTGTCTTATAGGTGTTTCATGAATCCTGATACAGAAACACTAGAGGCTTAGCCATGAAATACATAAGAACATAAGAATGGCCGTACTGGGTCAGACCAAAGGTCCATCTAGCCCAGTATCCTGTCTGCTGACAGTGGCCAGCACCAGGTGCCCCAGAGAGGGTGGACCGAAGACAACGATCAAGCGATTTGTCTCCTGCCATCCCTCTCCAGCCTCTGACAAACAGAGGCCAAGGACACCATTTTATCCCCTGGCTAATAGCCTTTTATGGACCTAACCTCCATGAAATTATCTAGCTTCTCTTTAAACTATTATAGTCCTAGCCTTCACAGCCTCCTCTGGCAAGGAGTTCCACAGGCTGACTACACGCTGTGTGAAGAAGAACTTTCTTTTATTAGTTTTAAACCTGCTACCCATTAATTTCATTTGGTGTCCTCTAGTTCTTCTAGTTAGGGAACTAATAAATAACTTCTCTTTATCGGCCCTCTCCACACCACTCATGATTTTATATACCTCTATCATATCCCCCCTCAGTCTCCTCTTTTCTAAACTGAAAAGTCCCAGTCGCTTTAACCTCTCCTCATATGGGACCCGTTCCAAACCCCTAATCATTTTAGTTGCCCTTTTCTGAACCCTTTCCAAGGCCAAAATATCTTTTTTGAGGTGAGGAGACCACATCTGTACACAATATTCAAGATGTGGGTGTACCATAGTTTTATACAGGGGCAGTAAGATATTCTGTGTCTTATTTTCTATCCCTTTCTTAATAATTCCTAGCATCCTATTTGCCTTTTTGACCGCCGCTGCACACTGTGTGGAAGTTTTCAGAGAACTGTCCACGATAACGCCAAGATCTCTTTCCTGATTTGTCGTAGCCAAATTAGCCCCCATCATGCTGTACGTATAGTTGGGATTATTTTTCCCGATGTGCATTACTTTACACTTATCCACATTAAATTTCATTTGCCATTTTGTTGCCCAATCACTCAGTTTGGTGAGATCTTCTTGGAGTCCCTCACAGTCTGCTTCTGTCTTGACTATCCTAAACAGTTTGGTATCATCTGCAAACTTTACCACCTCACTGCTTACCCCTTTCTCCAGATCATTTATGAATAAGTTGAACAGGATTGGTCCTAGGACCGACCCTTGGGGGACACCACTAGTTACCCCTCTCCATTCTGAAAATTTACCATTTATTCCTACCCTTTGTTTCCTGTCTTTTAACCAGTTCTCAATCCAAGAAAGGACATTCCCTCTTATCCCATGGCCATGTAATTTACACAAGAGCCTTTGGTGAGGGACCTTGTCAAAGGCTTTCTGAAAATCTAAGTATACTATATCTACTGGATCCCCCTTGTCCACATGTCTGTTAACCCCTTCAAAGAACTCTAATAGATTAATAAGACAGGATTTCCCTTTACAGAAACCATGTTGACTTTTGTCCAACAAATTATGTTCTTCTACATGCTTCACAATTTTATTCTTTACTATTGTTTCAACTAATTTGCCCGGTACTGAAGTTAGACTTACCGGTCTGTAATTGCCCGGATTGCCTCTGGAGCCCTTTTTAAATATTGGTGTCACGTTAGCTACCTTCCAGTCATTAGGTACAGAAGCCGATTTAAGGGATAGGTTACAAACCACAGATAATAGTTCAGCAATTTCCCATTTGAGTTCTTTTAGAACCCTTGGATGAATGCCATCCGGTCCCGGAGATTTGTTAACATTAAGTTTTTCTATTTGTTCCAAAACCTCCTCTAATGACACTTCAATCCGGGACAGTTCCTCAGATTCATCACCCACAAAGGACGGTGCAGATTTGGGAATCTCCCCAACGTCCTCAGCCGTGAAGACTGAAGCAAGGAAATCATTTAGTTTCTCCGCAATGGCTTTATCGTCCTTGATTGCGCCTTTTATAGTTCGATCGTCTAGGGGACCCACAGGTTTTTTAGCAGGCTTCCTGCTTCTAATGTACTTAAAAAACATTTTGTTATTTCTTTTTAGTTTTTGGCTAGCTGTTCCTCAAAATCTTTTTTTGCTTTTCTTATTACATTTTTATACTTGATTTGACAGTGTTTATGTTCCTTTCTATTTATCTCACTAGGATTGGACTTCCACTTCTTAAAGGATGCCTTTTTGTCCCTCACTGCTTCTTTTACATGGTGGTTAAGCCACGGTGACACTTTTTTAGGTCTCTTGCTATGTTTTTTAATTTGGGGTATACATTTAAGTTGGGCCTCTATTATGGTGTCTTTAAAAAGTTTCCATGCAGCTTGCAGGGATTTGGCTCTAGTCACTGTGCCTTTTAATTTCTGTTTAACTAGCCTCCTCATTTTTGTGTAATTCTCCTTTTTGAAATTAAATGCAAGGGTGCTGGACTGCTGAGGTGTTCTACCCACCACAGCAATGTTGAATGTTATTATATTATGGTCACTATTCCCAAGCGGTCCTGTAACGGTTATTTCCTGGACCGGATCCTGCACTCCACTCAGGACTCAATCGAGAATTGCCTCTCCCCTTGTGGGTTCCTGCACCAGCTGCTCCAAGAAGCAGTCATTTAGGCCACTGAGAAATTTTATCTCCGCTTCTCTTCCTGAGGTGACATGTACCCAGTCAATATGGGGATAATTAAAATCCCCTATTATTATAGAGTTCTTTATTTTGGTAGCCTCTCTAATCTCCCTCAGCATTTCAATGTCAGTATCACTGTCCTGGTCAGGTGGTCGGTAATATATCCCTACTGCTAATTTCTTATTATTGGAGCATGTAATTACTATCCATAGCGATTCTATTGAGCATGCTGATTCACTTAATATTTTTATTTCATTTGATTCTACATTATCTTTCACATACAGTGCCACTCCACCACCCACACGGCCTGCTCTATCCTTTCGATATATTTTATATCCCGGTATGATCCATCTCATTATCTAGGTATACTTACATCATTTATCCACCTTTTTTGTTTTAACAGAGTTCCCAGTACCTTAACACACAGTACATGGACGGACTATTGCAGCAGCACATACAAGTGTAAGAAATTAATATGTATTATATTGTTACTAATATTTACATTAGGCATTTTGTTATGACATTAATATGGGGCCATTTTGCCAAAAATATTTATGCTTTAAAAACTTATAAATAAGGGCCCTACTATTTCCATTGGAAGTTATCCATTTACACAAACAAAAATGGGTCAATTCCAAGAGAAACGTGGCCTGAAAGTCACGTATTTAAATGGAGGAGAATAAATGTGAAAGAAGCTGAATTTGCTTGGAAGTCTGAATTTGAAATCCAGTGGAGGAAGGTCTATCAGACAAGTACATAAGCTTCAAGTATTTTAAATGACCCAAGCAAAGCCCTCCTTTGTCTCAGATTTAGATATTTTTCAGTTTAAGGATTTCCCTTTGTTGGGTCAAGTCACTGGGCCTCTCTCAAGAGTTACACTCACATATTGTCACTTCATTTACACTTATGCAACACTGCTGCCTTCATATTAATGCTTTGAATTACATCTATGCAAACTCAGAATCTTTAACTGTAACTGGAATCAGATAAACTACTTTGCTGTGGAACAGAATCCAGCTCCCCCATCTTAAATGTCCCAGCAATGCTAAAATGAATAAAAATCAGTTAAGGTACTTGCTTATTTTTGTGACTAAAATAGACTGATTACTTACAAGGAGCAGCTTTGTTCTGTAAATAGGTACTATTTTTTAGTCATTTTTCAGAGCAGAACTGCACTTTATAGGAAGTCATTATAGGTCCTGCATGGCTGATGTCTGTCTATCTACCATCTCAAATCAACTACAGTACACCACAAATGCACACCTTCTTACAACTTACTGCTTAATTTAAACATAGACATTTTATTTACCACTGCTGTCATGTTCTTCGATACAAAGGAATTTTACCCAACGACAGATTCCATCATACCTCCTGAATCCAGCCATTCTCTTCCAATTGACTGAAAAGCCTGTCAACTGTGTCTTTGACTGGCTCATCTCGAATACCATCTACCTCTGTAACAGAGCAGCAGCGCTGATACAACTTGTATTTAAAATGTTTCAGATTGTGATAAACCCTTGTACGACTTGCACACACGCTGCCAACCTTCAAAACCTATAAAAAAAAAAAAAGGTGAACGAATTTGGTTATCTAAGAAAAATAACTTGCAGCAATGATCACTGGCAATAAAAGTCATGGCTGTCAGTTTAGTATTTTGAAATAATAAATTAATTAACCAGCTTTTGATGTTATGATTTACTCTATTTTATATGCATTGTAGCTCTCACACTCTTTGTACCCGAACACTTCAGGATCAATGACTGGTGATTCAGTGCAACTGCAGTTCCATCTGCCCCTGTTCCTCAAGAACTACTCTGTGCAGCTGCACAGAAAAAGTGAAATGCTGTTAGTGGATCTACCTGAACAACTACGTTACAAAAATCCTCTGCAATGCTTACATTGATGTTTGGACGAAAACAGATTTAGTCCTTTAGGTTTATATTAGGGGACTGTGCCCCCTCTCTCTGGGGGCAGGCAGCCCTGGCTCTCTCGCTCCAGCCACTGGGGAGGGCCAGGTCAAGGCCACAGCAGCCCTGGCTCTCCCCAACCATCAGGGATGGGGCGGGAGAAAGAGGAAGGCCGTGTGGCTGAGGGTGGAGGGGCAACGGGACAGAGTGATGCAATGATGTCACTGTCATCCTGCAGGAAAAATGTTTTTATATAGAGATGTATGTGTATTTATGTATTTAATCATGCATTTATTCATGCATGTATTTGCTTATTTGTACACTTGTCTATGCATCTATTTATTCGTTCACGTATGTATGCATGCATGCATTTATTCATTCACTTTGCTGTGGGAACAATGTTTGTCTCCTTGAGCATCCCAAGAGGCAGGGAGGCAGTGCACGGGGACCCGGTCTGAAAGAAGAGTTCGCTTTCTAACTTGCTCCCCGCCAACCTGCACACGGTGCAGGCTCCCCTTGCCTCACCTGTGGGGAAAGAGGAGAGAAAGGGGGGAAACCTCCCTCCCAAAACGGCCGGCTGGCAGTCTCCTCCTTTCCAAATCTACTCCTCTTTCTGGATGGGAATGGAGAGAGAGGAACAAAAAACCAAAACCAAAACAAAACCTTTTCTGGTGATTTCCCAAGCTGATGGCAGCTGCCCTCACCCTCACCCGCTGCTCAGTAACCAGGAAAGCTCTTAGGGAACATGCAACACCAAACAAACAAACACATACACCCGCATGCACACGAGTCCAAAACGCAGCCGCGGTATTTTATTTGGGCTGGAACTGACAAATCGACATGTGTTTCCCCCTTCCCATCCTGCCCTATGTGGCTTTCTGCACCTCAGCCTCAGTGCCTGGGAACCAGGGCTTTCCCCTTCTCCTCTGCCCTACGTGGCAAAACCCTCAGCCGTGGGCGAAACCCCTTCTGCCTGCAGCCCAGACTGTCCTGCTACCCCCGAGCAGACCGCCTAGAGCTCTGCCAGCCCCTCCTTGGCCAAGCCCCAAAAGAGTGCAGAGTCCAGCTTCAGCCCTCCTCTATGGACTCCAAGGGAGGGACACTGATTTGCATGAGTGGGAGTGTAGGGAGTGTAACTGGAATGTGCTACTGCCCCATCTTGCCTGACGTGGGACCAGCCAGCTTCCTAGGGAGAAGCAGGGGCACCAAGGATCCTGCCTGGCAAATTCCCAGCCACTTCCTGTAGCGACTGTCCTTCCCCCGCCACCAGAACCTCTTGGCAGCGCAGCTCCAGAGATCCGCAGCCTGCGACTTTCCCCCAGGGAGGGGCTAATGCCAGTCGCTCCAGCAGTCTCCCCCTCGAAGCCCTGCAGCAGGGGGAGGAGTCTCTCCATTAGTCAGCATGCTGCTAACAGCAAGAGCAAGCTGTGTGTTCTCCTTGATGCCCCTTATCAGCCCCGGGAACACGTGGTTCCAGCCAACCTGAGCCAGGCCAGCCCTTTTTAGGCACACCAAGAAGAGAGGGAGGAGGCTGAGGGGTGGTGAGTGATGTAATGACATCACTCTGTCATCCCACAGGAAAAGTTTTTTTTATAAATACACAGAGAGATTTACTATCTGCTGGAGTCATAAAATCTATCCATTTCAGCATTCATGGAATTAGAGTGTATGAAATAAAGTCTGGACTTAAGAATAAAAGCTCAAAAGCCTAAAAAGCAGAAACTGTCTCAGGGTCACACTAAGGATGCACAACCATTTTGGACATTCAGGAAATAAAAAAAAAAATCTCCAGATACACCAAATCCCCACACGTGCATGCAATCTTTTTTCTTCTTGCTAAAGCCTACAGAAGAAATTGCCAAATACTGATTTTAATTATAATCACAAAACATCCAGTGTGTGTATGGTAGTTAAGTCACCAGCACTGTGGGAACTTGAACTCTTGTATTCCACACCCATCACTATTTTTCACCTGTGAAGCTTCTGAGATTTATATAGATGGCCCCATATATTTATCAGTATGTGTTTCATAGTGATATTTACAGGTATGCAAATGATAAGTATACATACATATACACAAACAGTTATGCAAGTTTTAGTTGTAGTAATATATATATAGATAGATAGAGATAGAGAAAGAGCGAGAGCGAGTGAGCGTGCACATGTTTCTCCAAGAACTCCTCCTACATTGTGAGATCTAGGACCACCAAATTTGGTATGCAGCTTCCTCTTACCCTAACTTAAACCAAGGTCAGGGTTTGGTTGTGCCTGGAAAATGGGAAGTGTTGGGAATGGGACTGTTTCCTACAGTATGGAAAAGGCAGGGGCAAAGAGAGAAGGAATGCGAAAGGAAAGGGCAGAGAAAGGAGGGATGAAATCCTGAGAGTGACCACTAGGGGCAGCTGCAGCACCAAACGAGTGGCCAATAGGGCTGCGGCTCTGCTTTCTTGCCTGCCAGCACACTGGTAAGGAGCCTCCCCCTGTGGCAAACCTGAAGTCTGCCCTCTCCCCCGCCCCATGGAGAACCTGCAGGCTGTGTGTGTGTGTGTGGGGGGGGGGATGCTGATGGAGGTAGCCCCTGAATTTTTTCTTCTCTGCCCCCCAACTGCCTGCAGGCCATGGGGGGTGGGGGGAGGCGGGGGGAAGAGCACAGCAGGCAGGGCAGCCCCTGGAGCCTCGCCCCCCTCAACAGCTTGTAAGCTGGGGGGGGATCCCCAGAGCCTGACATCCACTCAGACAGCCTGCAAGCTGTGGGGAGAAAGGGGGGTGCTGGAGGCCAGATAGCCTGCGGGAGAGTTGCTGCAGGAGGGTGCAGCCCCTGGAGCCTTGCCCCTCCCTAGAGAGCCTGCAGTCTATGGGGGAGGGCAACTGGCAGGGAGAGTTGCTGCAGGAGGGTGCAGCCCCTGGAGCCTTGCCCCTCCCTAGAGAGCCTGCAGGCTATGGGGGAGGGCAACTGGCAGGGGAGTGCCCCCTGGGAGGAATTGCCACTGGAGCAGAACCAATCTTGCCACCACAAGTGGTCCCGGTAAGCTCCCCTGCACACCTCCTAGGCCCGTCTTGAGCCCCCTGCTTGAGTCCTGCACTTTCCACCTGCCTTGACTTCAGCACCTCTTCCCCATACCCTCTTATGCTTGTTGATGTAGAATGCACAGAGTGACTTGACCAGAGTAGAACAAGGAGAAAAGGCACATTACAACTGTAGTGTTTACTCTTAGTATCAGCAGTGTATTAGTAAGTTGTCAAGATGAAGACATCCAGATAATAGGATACATGGCAGCAAATACCTATAATCCTAAATTACACGTGACTTCTTGGTCTAACCAAGGAGGGTAGGAAAAAAAAAAAAAAAAAAGGCGAGGCACAAAACCCAAAAGGCATCACTGGAGACACAAATAAAAATCGCAACCAAACCCACTGCCTATAAGTACAAGGTGTCCCCCGCTAAAAAGTAGCTTCGGTATACATCTGTTCCCCGCTAAAGTCGTTGACGCTTGTAAGAACTGATGCATTATAAGTCCTCCCATTCCCTGCTCTTAAATCACATAAGAAACCCAACACACACCACACAAACAATTTGTACAAACGGAAGTCAGCCGTGAGAAAAAAATTCCTCTCTTTAAATTGTTTTGCTATAAGTCCAAGTTTTTTGGAATGTATCTTGGACTTATAGCGAGGATGGCCTGTATGAAGAGAACAATTCCAAAGATCAGAGAAAAGAAAACTGTACTTGTTACACCTAATACTGGCTTCATCATGGACCACCGTGGGAGAAAAGGAGGTAATGCGGGAAGCTTTCAATGAGTCACAGCTGTTAACAGTAGCAAATGGGATAAATCTAGTACCATGTAACATTACACGTTTGATTTGTTTGTTGGCCTCCAAACTAGACCATACTTCCTCCTTATTCCCCCACAGGATGCATTCTGTAGGTCAGGTTACACTATGATGATTAAAAGTTAAAGACGAAAAAAAAATGCAGGAACTGAAGTCAATAGCAGGTGATTACTAAAGATCCAATGATAGGTAAACTGCTCCAGAGAAGAACAAAGGAACTGCATATATTGATTCTGGCTCAAAATTCTGTCAAAAACCTCAGCAGACAGAGTTTGAGTACAAAGGATCAGCCTGAACTAGCAGAGTATTCCTCAGACTGACATGACAGTAACCCAAGGGCGAAACCCTGCTGGATGGGTTTGAAGAACTGGAAACTTACCCATCTTCCTCATGCAGACCCTAGTAAAACCTTGTAAGTTTAATATGCATATAGCTTAGTGTTTTATGATCTATTAATTCTGTAATGCTTTTGTCCTAAAAATAAGTGTTCTGTGTCTGTGATAGCTAGCTGATCATTGAGAGCATGAACTTCAAGTGTTGGATTCATCTCAAACCTGCTGGAAAAAATCACAGGGAAAAGAACCGTTACTTACCTGTAACTGTTGTTCTTCGAGATGTGTTCCTCATGTCCATTCGAATTAGGTGTGCGCACCGCGTCTTCCGGAGTGTTTTCCCTAGTGGTACCCGTAGCGCCGGCAGGGCGCTCCCTGGAGTGGCACTGCCATGGCGGGGCATAAGTACCCCTTCCGGCGCTGCCCCACCTCAGTTCCTTCTTGCCAGACGCTCTGACGAAGGGGAGGTGGAGGGGGGGGGGGGGGGGGAGTCCAATGGACATGAGCAACACATCTCAAAGAACAGTTACAGGTAAGTAACAGTTCTTTTCTTCTTCGAGTGGTTGCTCATGTCCATTCAAATTAGGTGACTTCCAAGCCAACCCCACTTCAAGGAGGAGGGGTCGGAGAACTCAGAAAGAGAAGTCCACGAAAGTTGAACAATCCAAACCTATTTATTCAATGAACCGAACATAGAAAAACTGTAGAAAAAGTGCAACGTGGTACAGATAAACATACATATTTACAATACAGAGCTGAGGACCGCAGAGCCCACCCCGCGTCCTCCCTAGACTGCTGTGTCAGCGCGTAGTGCGCGGTAAAGGTATGGAGAGACGACCACGTGGCCGCCTTGCAGATTTCAGTGATTGGAACCTGTGCCCCAAAAGCTACAGAGGACGTCTGCGCCCTGGTGGAATGTGCTGTAACCCGGGGTGGGACCTTCCCGGCTAAGGCACAACACTCCCTGATATGCCCTGCGACCCAATTGGACAACCTCTGGGTTGATATGGGAAGCCCTTTCATTCTGTCAGCGACAGCAATAAACAATTGTGTGGATTTACGAAAGGGCTTGGTCCTATCAATATAGAAAGCTAGCGCATGTCTAGCATCCAGGGAATGGAGCACCTGCTCCTTAGGGGAGGCATGGGGCTTTGGAAAGAAAACAGGGAGGTAAATTTCTTGGGACAAATAGAACGGTGACACCACCTTGGGGAGAAAGGCCAGGTGAGGGCAGAGCCTCACATTATTGTCAAAAAACACTAGGTAGGGCGGGTTCACAGTTAACGCCCTCAGCTCGGAGACCCTGCGAGCCGAGGTAATGGCCACAATGAACGCAACCTTCATAGAAAGGTGCTTCAAAGAACACGTGGCCAGTGGCTCAAAGGGGGGGGCGACACGAGTCTCGACAAGACAAGGTTAAGATCCCAAGAGGGGGTCTAACCGAGGGATACAACTTATCCAAACCCTTAAGGAACCTTTTGACCACAGGGTCAGAAAACAGAGAAACTCCTGCCGAACCAACATGGAAGGCGGAGAGAGATGCTACATGAACTCTGATAGAGGAGGTGGAGAGGCCACTGGACATAAGTTCAAAGAGGTAGTCCAGAATGGACGGGACAGGTGCACAGGACGGGTGCATTCCCGTTCTGGACGCCCAAGACGAGAACTGCCGCCACTTGGCTGCGTACGACCGCCTGGTAGACGGTTTCCTACTGCTTAGGAGCACCATCTGTACCTCCTGGGAACATTCCCTTTCCGGTTGGGTCAGCCACGGATAAACCAGGCTGTTAGGTGGAGAGAGCTGAGATTTGGGTGAACCATGGTCCCCCCGTCCCAAGGTTGGGTCAGGAGATCCCGAACTGGTGGAAGTGTAATAGGATCCTTGGTGAGCATGTCCACCAGGATAGGGAACCAGAATTGCCTGGGCCACCTTGGGGCTATCAGGATGACCGTGGACCTGAAGGTCTTGACCCTGGTCAGAAACGGGGGAAAAGCATAGAGGATGCCTGCCGGCCACGGCACTGTCATGGCATCCCCCTGGAGTGTTCCCCGAGCCCCAACAGGGAGCAATAACTCTGGCACTTGGTATTGCGTGCCGAGGCAAACAGGTCTACTAGGGGACAACCCCGCCTGTGGAAGACCTGATGAAGGGCCGAATCCTTGAGGGACCACTCGTGGGCTCCGAAGGACCTGCTCAGAGCATCGGCCAGCAAGTTTTTGCACCCTGGCAGGTACTCTGCCTGCAAAACTATGTCGTGCTCTACACACGAGGCACAGAGCCTCGCGGCAGAGGGGAGGCGACCGGGCTCCCCCCTGCCTGTTGAGGTAAAACACAGCCGCCGTGTTGTCCAGGCGCACCAGGACAGAGCTTCAACAGGAAGGTCTCGCAGGCTCTCCTGACAGCCCTGAGCTCCTGGACATTTATGTGCAGAGCCTGCTCTGCTGGGGACCACAATCCCTGGGTCCTGTGACACCCCAGGTGTGCTCCCCAACCCAGGTTGGAAGCATCTGTGACCAGCGTAAGCGAGGGGGGAGGTACAGTGAACGGAACCCTGCTGCACACCACTGTCTCCTGGGTCCACCATTGTAAGGAGGCTATCACCTCCGGCGGCACTGTGAGAACCATGTCCCAGAGACCCCTGGTTTGGTTGAATGCCCTTGCCAACCAGGCCTGCAGAGGCCTGAGCCTCATTCGAGCATGTCGTACCACATACGTACACGCCGCCATGTGTCCCAGCAGCCTGGAGCAGACCCGGGCTGTCGTGATGGGGAACTGGGTTAACTCAGAGACCAGCTCCACTATGGATAGAAACCTGCCCTGGGAAGGAGTGCTCTTGCCACCCTGGCGTCCAGGAGAGCTCCTGCAAATTCGAGGTGTTGAGAGGGAGTCAACGATGACTTTTCTTCGTTTAGCATGAGTCCCAGCCTCAGGAAGAGAGCCCGTGTGAGGGAAACATGGGCCTCTACTTGTTCGTAGGAGCGGCCACGGATCAACCAGTCATCTAGGTACGGAAAAAACGTGTACCCCTTTTTTGCAGAGGAACGCCGCTACGACTGCCATGCATTTTGTAAAGACCCTGGGTGCTGCTGAAAGGCCAAATGGGAGCACTGTAAATTGGAAGTGGCATCGGGAAACAATAAAATGGAGAAACCTCCTGTGGCTGGGTCTTATTGCCACATGGAAGTAAGCGTCCTTTAGATTGAGGGTTGCGTACCAGTCTCCTAACTGCAAAACCGGGATAACAGAAGCTAGGGTTACCATTCTGAACCTGGACTTCACGACCGTCTTGTTGAGGTCCTTGAGATCTAAGATGGGACGAACCCCGCCCTTGGGTTTCGGGACAACGAAATAACGGGAATAAAACCCCTTGCCCTGTAGATGTGGGGGGACCCTCTCCACAGCTCCCTTTTCGAGAAGCGCCAGCACCTCTTGGCGGAGTGTGCCTTCGTGAGAGGTGTCCCTGACAAGCAACGGGGTGGGCGGGTTGGAAGGGGGCGAGCCCAGGAAAGGGATGGTGTAGCCACACCTGACTATCTTTAGGACCCAGGCGTCGATCGTGATTCCTGCCCAGGCGTGGGCATACCGGGACAACCTGGCCCCAAACGGGGGGCCAGGGTGGGAGGCTGGTGCGCGACCCTCTAGCGTCCCGTCAAAACAGGTGCTTGGATTGCTGGGAGGGACCTTGACCAGCCCCACGAGGGGTATCCCCTCTCTGGCGGCGTCGACAACCCTTTTGGAGGACGGGCCCGCAGCCGCCCCCGCACCCCCACTGGGAGCACAAGGACGGCGTCTCCAGTAATCCCCATGGGGGACCTGGGACTGAGTTCTGCCCTGCTGTCTGTAGGGCAGTTGACGACGCTGGGGGAGCCGGTGTATGAATCCCCAAGGACTGTAGGGTAGACCTCGTGTCCTTGAGCGTATGGAGCCTGGAGTCCGTGTGCTCCGAAAACAAGGCTTTCCCATCAAAGGGCAAGTCCTGGATTGTGGTTTGGATGTCCGGAGGTATTCCAGACACCTGCAGCCAGGCACCGCGGCGCATAACCACACCTGACGCCATGCTGCGGGCTGCAGAGTCGACAGCGTCCAGGGAAGCCTGGAGGGCCGTGCGGGCAATGATTCTGCCCTCAGAGGTCATGGCCGCAAACTCCTGATGGGCCTCGGCAGGCAGCTTGTCCTTGAACTTATCCACGGCCTGCCAGGTATTAAAAGCATAGCGGCTCAGCATCGCTTGCTGATTGGCAATGCGGAGTTGCACCCCACCAGCGGCATACACCTTATGGCCCATCAGGTCAAGGTGCTTGGGCTCCCTAGCTTTCGGGGACGGCCCCGGCTGGGGAAGCCTCTCTTTTTGGGCCGCAGCCTGGATGACCAAGGACCCAGGAACGGGCTGGGAGTACAGGTGTTTGTGTCCCGACTGGGGGACGTAATAGTGCCTCTCGACTCCCAAGGTAGCCGAGGTCTGCCACAGGGCATTGGTAATCTTGGCCACGGTTTTATTAAGTGGAAAGCCAAGTGGGTGGGCGCATCGTCCGAGAGGATGTCGATCGTGGGGTCCGTGTCCTCCACTATTGGCTCCACTGGGACACCCAGATTGGAGGCCAGACGCCTAAGCAGCTCCTGATGTGCACAGGCATCCATAGTAGGCAATGCCGGTGCGGGATCCGCCAAAGCTTTGTCCGGTGATGACGATGACTCCTGGACCGGTGCCGGGCCCAGCGCAGGAACTGGTTGAGGCGCCGGCTGGGCAGGCGGCACCGCTTGCAGAAGCGGCTCCGGTACCGAGGCCTGCAGCACAGCAGCGGCGTCAGCAGCAACCGACCTCTGGGGGGAGAGAGGGGGTTTTGACAGCGACGCCAACAGTTGCGCTCGTTGCCCTGAGGCATCGGACACCACAGAAGGGGGCACAGGCCCCTGCCACTGGTGGTAAGCCCATGGTGTCCAAAATGGCCATTGCGGCTGAGGCGGCCAAGTCTGTTGCACCCGCGCACGCCGGTGCCGGGAACGAGATCTATGCGTCAAGGAAGCTGCCGAGGACCCCAACCTGAACAATGCCGCATCAGAATCGGACGAGTAATCAGACTCAGGCCAGGGAGGCGCAGATGACGAACGTACTGCCACCGACGGGGGAGCAAACCTGGCCATGGACTCGGGTTTGCCCGCGTGCACTCGATGTGGACGTGCCGGTACCGGGAAAAATTGTGCCGGTGCCTGTTGCGATACTGGGAGAACAGGTCCCGGTGCCGTGAGAGGAGCCGCCGACTAAGGCACCGGGAAAACCGGTCCCGGTGCCTGGAGTGAAGTCGGTGCCGGGAGAACATATTCCGATGGCCGGGGTGGAGCCGGTTGCGGCACCAGGAGAACCAGTACCGGTGCCAGTTGCAGTGCCGACACGGGGCATATCTGTGGTGCCGTAGTCGATATCGGTACCGGTTGCAATACAAACCCCGAAGAGGCCGACGTCACCGGCGATGGCGGTACCGGCGTGGCCTACAGGGTTGATGCCGGTGCCTGTGACGGTGCCGAAGCATGCATCGGTGCTGAAGAAGCTGATGCTGAAGGGCCCGACGATGGTGTCGAAGACATCGTCGCGAGGCCAGGGTGACAGGGCACAGGCACCGCCAAGACAGGGTCTGGAAGGGGTCCCAGCACCGCGGGAGGTCGAGCCCAGTCGAGCGCCACGTGGGGTCTGGCGGCCTGCATCGATGCTGGCACCAATACGCCAGCAAACGGTACTGGTCCCACCGGGGACGGTCCCGCTGCATAAGTGGCCGGTGCCGTTCGGTCATGCCGGTGCGGAGGCGAAGCCGGTGCCAGCACGGCTTCCGGCGTAGGTGATCTCGACCCTTCCGCCTCAACCGACAACGGAGGGGAGGTAGTGAGGCTAATAAGGTCATGGTCCGCCTCAAAGGTGTCTGGTGTGGAGGGGCGGTGCGAGGGTAGCTGCCCTGGACTAGATGGACGTCCCGCTCGCTTACGCCGCACCGTGGTGGATGAGGACATGAGCATGGGAGACTCGGTACCATGGTGTAGGCTCGATTTGGACTTCTGGCTCGGAGACCTACCACGAGACGTTCTTGACCTTTTTGGTGCTGGAGAGTGAGACCGGTGCTGGGCCCTTGACGCCGAGGGCCGGTCCCAAGATGGGGCATCTCGTGTGGATGCCAGTGCACTGCGCACCACAGAGTGCCCAGCCGGTGCCGGCTGTAAAGCCGCCTCCATGAGGAGAAGTTTTAGGCGAGAGTCTCTCTCCCTCTTAGTGCGAGGCTTAAAAGACTTGCAGATCTTACAAGCGTCCGTAAGATGGCTCTCACCCAGACACTTCAGACAACTGTCGTGAGGGTCTCCTCTGGGCATGAACTTTGCGCAGACAGCGCATGCCTTAAAGCCTTGCGGCCCTGGCATTCCTCACCCCCGAAGGGGGAGAAGGAAAGAACAAAGAAACACTAACTACCTAACTGAACTATTCAGGACTATTTACAATACTAATAGAAACGGGAACCATTAACTGATCTAAGAGAGACACACGCTCCAACGACCGTCATGGGCGGTAAGAAGGAACTGAGGTGGGGCAGCGCCGGCAGGGGTACTTATGCCCCACCATGGCGGCGCCACTCCAGGGGGTGCCCTGCCGGCGCTACGGGTAACACTAGGGAAAATGCTCCGGAAGACACGGTGCACGCGGTGCACACACCTAATTCGAATAGACATGAGCAACCACTCGAAGAAGAACTATAGAATGACTGAAAGCCTAACCAACTTAAGGGTGATAGCTGAAGTCTCAAGACAAAGAGGCACCTTTGAGCAGATGACAAAGGTGGGGGTGGAAAGTGCACTTAATCATGGAACCATGACACTTTTTACTGACTTTTTTCTAGTTTTAAAAGGAAATGGAGATTACATCCTTGTCCTGGATAATTCATTACCTCCTTGAGTTTAGGTGTGGCACATCTTTCCTATATGGCCAATGGACTGGTTTTGATATCTGCCCTGGGAGATCCATGAGCTTCCCTACAGCAGGAATACAAGATTTATGGCTGGACTTGAACATACTTTACATTGAATTTGTTCTCACAGGCCATTAGGTTTTATTGCTGTTCTGAAAGATGAAGCGAAAGAGGAAAACTAGATTAAGGCTCTTGCTCCCATCATCCTGGAATAGAATATCCAAAATTTGTTAATTATCAGAAACACTACAAGGCTCATCTATTTTCTCAATAAGTTGCAGGTTATGGTTTAATTGATTATTTCATTAAAATTTTGTGGGTTGGAGTAAATCTTGATAGATTAACAGACTGAATGGCATTAATTTCTTTATTTTTAAATATCTATGCAAATGTCTAGAACTTAAGGACATGTGACTTCAAATACAAATTTTAGAAGAAAATAAAGTTTGCAATTTACAAATGACACTAAAATATAATTGAATTTTTTTCCAAGAAACAATAAAAGATATAGATTAATAAAAGTCAAGAAGTTCCCTATAAAAATAAGGTTCAGATAACCTGAGAAATCAGTAGGTCTGCTTTATAAAAGAAATACTGATATTCTGTAAAACAGTATTTTTGGATTAGACTTCATAAAGTATAGATTAACCTGAGATCACGGGTGAAATTTCTAAATTTTTTCTTTATGGTGGAAAATACACATATATTCACCAGTTGTTGGTCAATTACTTGCTACCATCTACCCAGACATTTCTTTCAAGATTTTAGGCTTCAGTAAGGTAAAGACTGATGGTGAATAATGATGTGGATATGTGAATTCAGGGCAACTAACTCCCCAGCCCCCAAAACCCCCCCACACCACCCTTGGGGAATGATGGGATCATCTCTCAGTGTTTTGCCATCTAAAACGTACAGAGCAAAAATTACCTGTTTGTCATGCGACATGAAGTCATCTGTTTCCAAAGTTCTATTGTTGTACAGCTTTCCTGACAGCAATATGTCAAACTTACAATATCGGTGCAGTTCACAGGCTTGACAGCATTTACTTAACGGAGTCTTCATTACTATGTGGACTTCAGGGTAACAATTCACTCGCTCCTACAAAGATATATGACATAAAAGTCTTCAACTGGACATCACTAAACAAATGCAAAAACTCTTGATCACATGAGGTGCTGAGCTCTCTCAACTCTAATGTCTTTGGGGCACTAACCAACCCCATTCGTATTTCCATTGATTTCAGTTAATCTCAGGGGTGGGGAAACTCAGGCCTGTGGGACACATGTGGTTCATCAGGGTTAGCCACTAGTGGCCTGTGAGGTACTCTGTCTGCCTGAGTATCCGCAAGCATGGCCACCTGCAGCTCCCAATGGCTGTGGTTTGCAGTTTACAGCCAATGAGAGCTGTGAGAAGTGATGTGGGCTGGATTACCGCTTCCCACAGTCCCCATTGGCCTGAAATGGAAAACTGCAGCCACAGGGAGCTGTGGGGCTCCATATCTTCAGACGCTCAGGTAAACAAACCATCTGGTGGCTAGCTGCGAGCTAATCTGATGAACCGCATATAGTCCACAGCCAGGGGTTCTCCACCTCTGCTTCATCTGAGCCTGTTGTAATTATTCTCATCATTCACATGCATGAGACTGAATTATTTCATACTAATTTAATATTTTAAATTGTAGGAACTACATTATGAATGCCTTGGAAGAAATACAATTTTTGCATTGGTCTGTGTCTTTAAAAGAAATATCCAAAAATTCATTATGACTGTAACTAACTACCAAAAGATGCTTTTTGACGAGCACGTAGGGGGCATCCACTGAAATCAGAGGAACATGGGTTTATACATCTTTCAGGGCAGAATCTAACTAGAAATACATGAAAATAGCCATGACGTATTTACACACTACTCCTCAATATTCAGATATGTTTATCAGCTAGTTTGTGCAACTAGCTACTGGACATACAAGCAAAAATCATACGTTATTAAAGTATGCAGAAATGCCAGCATACCAAGGGGCAAGATCATGTCCCAAAATATGGAAAGACAACTAATTATGAAGATGTCACAGAAGGGTAGCCATATTAATCTGTAACTTTAAAAATGAGTAGCCCTGAGGCACCTTAGAGACTAACAAAAATATATAGTATGATGAGCTTTCGTGGGTAAGACCCACTTCATCAGAGGAGTTGGAATCACCTCGGGAAGTGAGGAAACTGATTAACAGAGCCAGACGAGTACCCAGAAGTCAACTACTTCAAGACAGGCCTAACAGGAAAAATAACAGAACGCCATTGGTTATCACTCACAACCCCCATCTTAAATCCGTCCAGCTCATCATTGACAATCTCCAACCTATCCAGGAAAACAATCCCTCACTCTCATAGGCCTTGTGGGGACAGGTCAATCCTCCCCTACAGACAACCCCACAACTTAAAACAAATCCTTTCTAGCAAACACATCTCAGATACATACATTCACTCTACCTACTCACGTAACAAACCTTGTTACCAACTTTGTCCACATATCTATACAAGTGACACCATCATAGGACCTAAGGATGTTAAGAGGTGGGTAATCATGTAGTCGATACAATTTGTATCCACTACAGGATTAGTTGATAAGGGAAAGTGCTCAGAAAGAGCTATCCCTGTTGTGGCTCTGTAGTTTAAAGGTAGCAAGAGTTGGGAGTGTGGGCAGCCTGGCTCCTATTATATTTAAAGTGCAGAGCCGCAGCAGGGGTAGCTCCTGGACTTGGAGTGAGCTGGGACTCAGTCCTGGCTCGCACCTGGTCCAGCAGCCCCTGTCCACAGGGGGTCACAGCAGGGAGCTGGGACCCCCCATGGACAAAGGCTGCTGCTGGAGTAGAGTTGGCCACGGACAGGGGCTGCTGCCAAAGCAGCTGCAGGGAAGGCGTGAGCCCTTTAAATAGAAGCAATTGAAAGGATCTGCAGCTCCTGCCCCCCGCTAACGCATTGCTGGGAGCCTCAGAGGAGGGCTGAGCCATTTCAACTCCTGTTATTTAAAGGCCCCATCCCTCCCTCCCGAGGCCAGCGACCACTTAGAAAATGTTTTAAGTGGCCCCCACCTTAAAAAATTATTGCCCTCCCCTTCTCTAATTTGATATATGCCATCAAGTGCCAGCAATGCCCCTCTGCCATGTATATTGGCCAAACCAGACATCTCTGTGACAAAAGATAAATGGATACAAATCAGATATCAGAAATAGTCACAAACACAAACCTGTAGGTGAACATTTTAACCTTCCTGGTCACTCAATCATGGATTAAAAAAGTAGACATTCTTCTACAAAGGAATTTCAGCACCCAATTACAGAGAGAGAGACTGCAGAACTGGAATGCATCTACAAATCTGACACTGTTACCCTGGGCTTGAATAAAGACATTAGCTTGTTAATGCACTACAAAGTCAATTTTCCCTGCCTTTGACATCCACATTATCACATCAAAACCTATAATGGGACACATCCAACCCACTTAATTAGCTTCATTAATATGGATCCTACAATTGAAGGTACCTCCTTCAGTTATTTCCACTCCAACTCATCGGATGAAATTGGTCTTTTCCACCCACGCTCATGATACTATATATTTTTGTTAGTTTCTAAGGGTATGTCTACATTACAGAGGAAATTTGAAGCTGCCAGTGTCGATCTTCCAGGGTTTGAATTAGTGGGTCTAGTTAAGACAGCTAATTCAAACTGAGGTGGCACTCTGGTCAATGCTGGAAGTCCTGCTTTCACAAGGAGTAAGGGAAGTCAAAGGGAGAGTGTTCTTCCTTCAACTTCCTGCAGTGTAGACACCACCAAAAGCTGAGTTAAAGTATTTTGACTTCAGCTATGCAATTAACATAGCTGAAGTTGCATATCTTAATTTGACTTTGTCCTGCAGTGTAGACGTACCATCAGGTGCGACAGGACTGCTCATAATAACAGCCATACTGGGTCACACCAAAGGTCCATCTAGTCCAGTATGCTGTCTTCCAACAGTGGCCAATGGCAGATGCCTTAGAGGGAGTTAACAGAATAGGGAATCATCACATGAGCCCTCTCCTGTCATCCATTTCCAGCCCCTGACAAACAGAGGCTAGGGACACTATTCTTACCCATCCTGGCTAATAACTATTCATGTATCTAACCTCTATAAATGTATCTAGCTCTTTTTTGAACCCTGTTAAATTCCTGGCCTTCACAACATCCTCTGGCAAGGAGTTCCACAAGTTGACTGTGCACTGCATGAAGAAAAACTTCCTGTTTGTTTTAAAACCTGCTACCTATTAATTTCATTTGGTGACCCCCTACTTCTTACATTATAGGAACGAGTAAACAATTTTTCCTTATTCATTTTTTCCACACCAGTCATGATTTTATAGACTGCTATCATATCGTACCTTAGTCTCCTCTTTTGTAACTGAAAAGTCTCATTCTCTAATCTCTCTTCATATGGGACCCATTCCAAACCCCTAATCATTTTTGTTGCCCTTTTCTGATCCTTTTCCAATGCCAATATATCCTTTTTGAGATGGGGCGACCACATACTGTACACAGTATTCAAGAAGTGGGCATACCATGGTTTTATACAGATGCAATAGAATCATAGAACACTAGATCTGGAAGGGACCTCGATAGGTCATCGAGTCCAGTCCCCTGCCCTCATGGCAGGACCCAGTAACATCTAGACCATCCCTGATAGATGTCTATCTAACCCGCTCTTAAATATCTCCAGGGGTGGAGATTCCACAACCTCCCTAGGCAACTTATTCCAGTGTTTAACCACCTTGACTGTCAGGAAGTTTTTCCTAATGTCCAACCTAAACCTCCTTTGCTGCAGTTTAAGCCCATTGCTTCTTGTCCTATCCTCAGAGGATAAGGAGAACAATTTTTCTCCTTCTTCCTCGTGACACCCTTTTAGATACCTGAAAACTGCTAGCATGTCCCCTCTCAGTCTTCTCCTTTTCAAACTAAACAAGCCCAATTCTTTCAGTCTTCCTTCATAGGTCATGTTCTCTAGACCTTTAATCATTCTTGTGGCTCTTCTCTGGACCTTCTCCAATTTCTCCACATCTTTCTTGAAAGATGAACTGTTCAAGTTTGACACAATCAGCTCAGGATTAAACAAAGACTGTGAATGGCTAGCTAACTACAAAAGCAGCTTCTCCTCTCTTGGTATTCACACCTCCAGATCAGCTACTAGAAGTGGGCCTCATCCTCCCTGATTGTATCCACCTCATCATCTCTAGCCTGATTCTGCCCTGCATATTTATACCTGCCTCTGGAAGTTTCCACTACATGCATCTGACCAAGTGGGTCTTTGCCCACGAAAGCTTATACTCCAACACTTCGGTTAGTCTATAAGGTGCCACAGGACTCCTTGCCGCTTTTGCAGATTCAGACTAACATGGCTACCCCTCTGATCCTTCCTAGACAGTTGCTTCCCATTCTGTATGTGAGAGACTGATTGTTCCTTCCTAAGTGCAGCACTTTGCATTTGTCCTTATAAAACTTCATCCTATTAATAAGATAAAAAATAAGACAGAGACTATCCCTTTTTAATGATTCCTAAAATTGTTTGCTTTTTTGACTGCCATTGCACATTGAGTGGATGTTTTCAGAGAACTATCCATAATAACTCCAACACCTCTCTTTGAGTAGTTATAGCTAAATTAGCACCCATCATATTGTATGTATGGTTGGGATCATTTTTTCCCCCCAAATGTGCATTACTTTACATTTATCAACATGAAGTTTCATTTGCCATTTTGTTGCCCAATCACTTAGTTTGGTGAGATCTTTTTGAAGCTCTGCTTTGGTCTTATCTATCTTGAGCAGTTTAGTACCATCTGCAAATTTTACCACTTCACAGTTTACACCTTTCTCGAGTACCCTCTGCTCCTTGTTTCCCACCCCCCGTTTCCTCCCCCCACTTCTCCCCTATTTATTTTGGGTCTGCACATCCTAAACTCAAAACTCCAGTCATCTGAAGAAGTGGGCTGTGCCCACGAAAGCTCATGATACCATCTACATGTTTTGTTAATCTATAAAGTGCTACCAGACCATTTGTTGTTTTTTAAGTTTATCATTTATAAATAGTTCTTATAAATACTCGCTCTTTTTAGTTGTCAGGATGTGTATTTTCAGTTTGGGTAGATAGATATATTTCCACACCTGGAGCCACTTCATTGGCCAAGACAGAATCTAGCTACCTTATATCGTTCTTTCCAGCGACTTCTAGAGATTAAGTTTTCAAGACGAGGTTGAATAAAGCGATCATCCAAATAATGGAGTGAGGTTAGCATTTCTTTTGCATATCTCTTTTGCCTTGTTCCATCTGTTCAAAGAAAGAGTTACTATAAAACATTCGCTGAACATCATATTGTACATGTTTCATCTAGCCATAATATCTTCAGGGACATGAGTCTACACTAGGGATGTGAATGACAGTCGACTATCCATTAAGCAAATGCTTACTGGATAGTTGACACACTAGTCAACTCGTCGCTTACCCCCCACTTGCTGACTCTATAAGAAAGAGGCTGCGAGGGAAGAGAAGGGGGTGCTTCAAACCGGCAGCGCCACGTGGAGCCCGGGGCCAGTGGGGGACTCCCCAGCTGACCGCAGGCTCCATGCGGCGCTGCCGCTTTGAAATGCCACAAGGAACAGGGGCCAGTGGGGGACTGTCAGGAGTATGTGCCGCACCCTCGCCGCGCAGGAGACTTCGTGCACTCCCCGCAGCTAAATGGGGGCAGGGGAAGCGCGCGCAAAGTCACCTCCTGTCCTGCCAGGAGTGCACAGCGCCTTGCAGGGCAGGGGAACAGCAGGAGGAAACTTTGCGCGCTTCCTTGCCCTTAGGCCCTGATTGGCCTGGGAGTGGGGGAAGCAGCAGGGTCTCTGCAGGATGGATCACCTCGCTTGGTGGACAGGATCTGGCCCGCGAAGGCCTTTTTGCCCATTCCTGCTGTAAGGCATGATTTCTAACCCTTTAATCATTCTTGTAGCTTTTCTCTTCAATCTATCAATATACTTCTTAAATTATCAGTGCCACAATTGGACACTATATTCCAGCACCAGTTGCGCCAGTGCCTAATAAACAGATACATAACTTCTCTACTCCTAACTCAAGAGTCTATTGTTTATGCATCTAAGAATTGCATTAGCCCTTTTGGCCACAGCACTGCACAGGGACCTCCTGTTCATCTGGTTACCCACCACAATCTCCAAGTCTTTCTCAGAGTCATTACTTTCCAGAATAGACTCCTCCATCCTGTAAGCACAGTCTTTATTCCTAGATATATAATTTCATTTAACCATATTAAAGTGCATATTGTTTGCTGGCACCTAGGTTTACCAGGCAATCCAGATTGCTGTGTATCAGTGATCTCTCCTGTATTATTTACCAGTTCTCCAATTTTTGTCATCTGCAAACCTGATCAGTGATTATGTGTTTTCTTCCAGGTCATCGATAAAAATCTTAAATAGCACAAGTCCAAGAACCAATCCCTACTGGACTCCACTAGAAACATGCTTACTTAATGATGGTTCTCTGTTTATTGCATTTTGAAACCTATCAGTAAGCTGGTTTTTAATCAATTTAATGCATACCACATCAATTTTATATCATTCTAGCTTTTTAGTTAAAATGTTATGCAGTCAGGCATCAAGCTAAACACCTCACAGAAGTCTATTACAACCCGTATTACTTTGACCAACCAAACTTGTAATCTTATAAAAAAAGATGTCAAGTTAGTTGGATAGGATCCATTTTCCATAAATCCATATTGATTGGCACTAATTATATTTAATATAATTATTAACTGAGCCTTGTATCAACTGCAAAGGACAAATTCCTGATACAGAGAGGAACTCACCCAGATTTCAGAAAAACTTTCCAAACCTTTAAGAATTAAGCCCTACAGCACTCTTTTTAGGGTTTGTCCACACAGTGACTTTGTAGGGTGCACTAGCCTGTTGCATACTTTCACAGTCTGGTTCCACTAGGATGCATAAAACTAATCAAATCTCATAAGGACCTAATTCAATTTGTGTCTAAGTTTTCCTTAGGTGCCCATGTTTCCTCCTTTGAGCATGCACGCTGCTGCCTCCCTCTAAGGTTCTGGACACCTATCTACCAAGCCCAGGGCAATTCATAAATAGGAAAAAACAGGCACTGGTCCACTTGAGTCATGTGCAGGGCCCTCAAAGTTAAGCATTGCTTTGCTGAGTGTGATGGCATCTCAGGGCAGGTTTACACTTAAAACACTGCATTGACGCAGCTGCACCAATGCAGATGTACCACTGAAACATAATGAAGAAGCTTTAAGACAACAGGAGAGAGCTATCCTGTCGGTTTAGTTAATCCACCTCTGAGAGGCAGTAGCTAGGTTAGAAGACACTCTCCTGCCAAGAGCACTCTCTACACTAGCACTTGGGCCAGTACAACTACATCTCCTGGGAGCATGGATTATTTATGTCCTGAGTGATTTAGTTATACCCAAGTAATTCTGTAGCGTGGACTGGGGTTCAATCCCTTTGTGGAGCCAACCCTAAGTCTCCACATATCAAAACCCTTTATTCTCTTCACTTCACAGAGGGAGTAAACTGAAGCAGAGAAAGGTTAAGTGATTTGCCTAAGGTCACACAAGCAAGTCAGTAGCAAAATTAGGACCAGCACCCAAGAATTCTAATCCTCAGACCCACACTAAATACCAAACATGACTTCCATACGCATGAATACCATAAGAATTACCCTATAGGCATTACATTTTCTGACATGTAGTGTTACTTACCATACAATGAACTCAAAAAAGTGTCATCAATTGTGTTGATGAGGAAAGCTTTTACAACTCTTTGGAAGTGGACATAATGGTCACAACGAGAGACTGTAAAAAAATGCAACCAGATAAGGGAATTAAGAGCGTAACAAAGCCTCAAGGAATAAATTCACTATTTATATACAGACCGTACAAGTTTATTGCCAAATTTGATAAAGAGCTACCTAGTCTCGAATACCATGAATATAATTTTAAAAGTAACTTTCAATGCAACTTCAGAAGTCCTCTGTTTCCATACATCTTCCATTTAAACAGTACCTCTCATCCTGAACAATACCAAAGACCTTTACCATACAAGACATATATGTACACAATCACAGGATTCCACCTTGGAGACCGGGCTATAATAAAAAATTATTTTGTACAGCACATGGCCATATCAAAGAATAGTTAATGACACAAAGCAAAGAATATTGTATCCAAGAGAAACTGAAGGGAGAACTTTAGGTAGCTAACCAAGAATAGTAATTACAGCAGAATTTGGCCAGAAAATTTGGGTTAACATGGCTGGTTTTGAAGTTTTAGTAACCACAAGAAGCAAGGACCTTAGTTTCATAATGCAATGGGAATGTGATACCCCAGTACCATGGGCTGAATAATTTACCTCTCACCTAATTGAAAAATAGATGTACAGCACCTTACTCCAAAAAAACCCCCCACAGTAATATAAAAGAATAAAAGCTTAATTTTCTACGTTCAGGCTATCATGTATTTTCATACTACAGGTTGGACCTCCTTGGTCTGGCACCCTCGGTTCTGGATGAGGGATTTTGCTGGACCAGGGAAGCTCATTTCTGGGCCCATCACAACACCGTCCCTCCCCAGCCATGGCCTCGCTGCCAGCTTCCCACTGCCCCCAGCCCCTCTGAACACAGGGATCCTAGCCCCACTGTGGCAGCCCCACCGCCGGCACACACAGCCCCATTGCCAGGCTCCATCCCTGTAGGGCAGCCCCCTGCTGGGGTCCAGTTGTGCCACCAGGCAACAAGCCCCACTTGGGCTTCATCCTTGCTGGGCATCCCTGCTGCCTCCAGGCCTTACCAGGCAGTTCTGCTGGGCAGCAGCAGGGCTGCTGGGCTTTCTGCTGAGCCACTGTGCGGCCCCACTTCCGGGTCCCTGGCCCTGTCGCCAGGCAGCCCTGCAGTCTGGTTGCTAACCCCACAGGGCAGCTGCCCCACCTCCCAGTCCAACCGGGCAGCTGAGTCACTTGGTGGTAGTGAGGCTGCCAGGCTCCTGGTTGTGCTGCCAGGTGGCCCCGCTGCCTCCCGGTCTCACGGAGCAGTTTCGCTGCTTGGCTCCAGCCCCGCTGTCTCCCACTGCTCCCTCACAGTGGTAGCACCAGGTGGCAGCTCTACTAATAGGCTCCAGATTCGCTGCCACAGGTCAGCCTCACTATTGGGCTCTAGCCCTGCTACTGGGCTCCCAGCCATCAGCCCTCCACTGGAGCTCTCTGGTCCTGGGACATCTGTGGATGTTGCCAGACTAGAGTCCCAATTAAGAGAGGTTCAACCTGTATTTTGAGCTAATATGGACAAGTTCTAATAAAAGCAAAATCATAGGTGTACAAACAAAGAATTCATATCAACTTGTTGCTTATTTTAACCTTACAGCGTGGAATGTAATACTTCAGTAGCTGGAATTCTGATGTAGCCAGTTCATTCCGCTGTGGTTGATTTTCATCCTCAACAAGTTCTGCACTTTCTTCCTCATCCTCAACTATAAAGTCTTTCATACTATCATCATCATTGTCATCATCGCTGCTTTCTGTTGGTGTGAGGGGTAAATGATAGGACGATTCTTCTATTATTTCCACATCATCATGAGAATCCTAAGTAAATTAAAAATGATCTTAAAATAAACTATCATTTGAATACTTACGACATTTAACATTTGCCTTACATAGTAAAATATGAACTTGTGTGCACACAAACACATACGCTTGGTCTTTGAATACTGCATGTTCAATTAACAAGAAAAGAGATGCCAAAAGATTAACATTCCGAACAAGAGGAAGTTTATTTCACCTGTAATTTATACTGATTTCTATTCCTGCATTTGTTGTAATCTTCTTAGCTTTAGAAATCTAAGCTACCTCAATAGCTAACATGTTCCTCCACTATGGAGGTTTGGCAGTCTCCTCCAAAATCTCTGTCATGTCCTTGTCTTTTAAAATTCCTTTTATTTAAAAGAAAAAAATATGGTGAGAAAAAGGGAACATATCCTTTACTATTTGGAGAAGATGGACAGATGAGTTCTAATTCTATATAATCAGGTCTTCTGGACAACTCTGGGAATAAATAAAAGGAACTCTTCAGTCCGTGGCAATTTAAAAAAAAAGCAAGCTAAAAGCACCAGAAACAAAGTACATGTTGCAACTATGCAGTAGTGTAGCAAAAATGTATATTTTAGTATTGATTATAAGACCAGGTATGATATATAATGATTTGATGTATAACAACTTGCTTATAAGTTCTGTCTGCTTCTATTTCTCTCTCTCTCTGTTTCTCATGATTAGATAATGTTACTATAAGGCCTTGCTCCCTGTTAGCACTACAAATTAAGTTGTACCCCTGGTATGCATCACAAACTAAGTTGTGTCTTTTAGTAATTATTGATTTTGTCTGAAATTGAACCAGAGAGACAGAGAGAGAGAGAGAGAGAGAGAGAGAGAGAGACAACACAGATGCCCGGGTGATCAAGAAGAAGTGGAAACTTTGAAGATAACAAGGCAACATGCATTGTGGCTTGAGGCTGAATTGAATTGACAACCTTGGATACAGGCAGAGACCCCACCAAGACTGAGAGACAATGATGGAAAGCCTGACAATCCTCATCAAAAGATAACTTTGGAAAACAGATTAACATCTCCTAAGGGTGGATGGTTGCAGCATGACACTGTAATATCCAATGGGTTCAGTCCTGCAAGTGAAGCCTCAGAGGAGTCTCAGAGGAACCTCAGCTCCTCACTCAGTCAGCCTTGCCTCACATGGACTGGTAACTATGCACCAGCTGCAGGACTTGTGTGTGTCTGTATGTGTGGAAGCTTCAGGGGGTAGCCAAGTTAGTCTATACAGGATAAACATAAAAAACAACAAATGGTCTGGTAGCCCTGGTATGTGTGGGTTTGTTTTTATAAAGCATATGCTAACTGCTTCTCTACTGTATTCTCAATAAACACAGTGTATTGCCTTTTCCCCTGAAAAAGATCCCGTGTGCTTTTTATAAGCATAACATTATGTCTGCTGAAGTGTAGGGGATGAAACTCTTTTGAACTTTTGCAGAGCTCCCAATATTTCTTGGGAGTAAAACTGTGTGAGGTGCATGTATGAAAAAAGTATTCAGTAATTGAATTTCAGAAGTGAAAACACACCTCACAATATTTACTGTTACTGGATGTCCGAGTAGATCTTTGTCTTGCGAGTTCTTTCAGGTTCATTAGCCTCTTCTGTTTCCCATTAGTCAAGTCTTCTGCAGTAGGGGTTTTAGTGTGTTCCTGTTCTTGGGAACTCTCATCTTCATCCATTATGCAATAACGTTTAGCAAATACTTTTCTAACAAGGATGTCACTGTCATCACTCCTGTCACTGTCATACATTACAGAGGTGCTTGACCTCTTTCGCTTCCCTGGTGTTATGTATTCATCCTCCACATCCTCTGTGATTGTGTCATCATGGTCTTTCTCTTCATGATCTGAAAGATTCTCTCTCTTAACTACAGTTTCTTGTTTCTCAGCCACTTCATCTTCTGATGTAGTTGAGAGTTGTTCATCTTCTGAAGCAGATGTGGGGTCTTCATCACTATCAAGCAATATGGTTTCTCTTTTAGTCCGCCTCCAATCAACCCGAGATTTGAATGCTGGTTCTTCTATTCTTGTGTTCCTCCTTGTTTCATATCTTCTGTTAACTGGTTTTGTTTCCATTGAAAAGGCACTACAATAATGAAAACATATAATGATATTTACAAAAAACAAAACTAAACAGAGTAGCTATGATGCCAAAATTTTCAAAAGGAAGGAAGGAAAAGCATGCCTTATTAACCCTAAAAATCTATGATTAATGATTTATTGCTTAGATCTTAGACATAAGGGCTAAGTGAGCACAGCAATCATTTCACAGTAAAACATTGTTATCAAGAATTACACACACACACACCCCCACCCACCCACCCCCCTTCTCAAATACCAGGCATTAGAAACTGAGGAAAGACAAAGCCACAAATAAAACTAAGAAAAAAAAATCTCATTTTATGAAGGTTTTTAAATGCACAGATTAATCAACCTTAATTCAGCCCCTTACTGATGTCCAGAAGACAAGCATGTGTAAAAAGAATGGAACAGGAAAATATTTCACATAAAACGTATCCATCCACAACAGAAAGTCTCCTCTCAGAAACCACAAAAACAAAACAAAAAACAAACACACACACACACCCTACAATGCTTCACTCTCTCAGGGTGGTGGTGCAAATACAGGCTCTGTATGACCATTAATTCAAACAACCCTGTGATGCAGTGGTCACCAGCTAGGAAATCAGGATCCACTGGTAGATCTTGGAGCCTTTGATAGGTAATCCTGACAGGTTTGGCCAGGAAAACGCTGGCACTTCATCTGCCCCTCTCAGCACTGCTGTGCTGCTCCTGCCCTCTGCCTTGGAGCTGCGCCCCCCCCCCCCCAGCCCCGGGAGCATCCTGCTTGTTGTGCAGGACACAGGAAGAAGAGGAGAGGGGAGGGTTCTGATATCAGGGTGCCCCTCTGCCCATCCTGTGCCCCATCTCCATGGAGCAGGGATGGAGAAAGTTTGCTGGCTGCTTTTGAGTGTGGTGCACGGCCGTGACAGGGGTGAGCCTGCCTTAACCCCACTGCTCCACCACCCAGAAGGCACCTGTGGAAAGCAATGCCCAGCTGGAGCTCACATTCCAAACCCCAGCTCCAGGCCTGACCCCCTCCTGCACCCCAAGCCCTGCCTTAGCCCTGAACTCCCCCCCCCCAAACTCCCTTCCAGAGCCTGCATCCTGAACCCCCTCAACTCCTTGCCCCAGGATCAGCTCGGAGCCCCTCCCACACTCCAGATCCTTTACCCAAGACCAGAGCCCGCACTCCAACCCTCTGCCCCCAGCCAGATAAAAGTGAGGGAGGATGGGGAAAGGAGGAGGACGGAGTGAGCAGGGGTGGGGCCAGGGAGAAGGGGCAGGAAGGAGGTGGGGCAAGGGTGTTTGGGTCTGAGGTAGAGCCTGGCTTGCACTGCTATTCAAAACGGTTGGAGTCTACGGCTGTGACGGCCTTTCTGCCTTACACCCGGCACAATGGCCCTTGGTGGCGGAGTGTCCTTCGTTTATTTTAAGCCCACGACGCCTCACACCCCTGCCGTGGGGTGGGCCGGGGCCAGGGCTCGCCAGGCGTGAGGAGCCTAGGCCAGGGCAGCAGGCAGCCGGGCAGGGTGCTCCATCGAGCCTGCAAGGACGTTTGCAACGAGCTGCAGCGGGACAGGCGGCTGAGGAGCGGAGCCCGCCCTCCGGGCAGCAGAGCGCCCTGCTGCCTTTCCCGCCCCGCGGCCGAGCGGCGACACCCCCGCGCGCTCAGACCTTCCCCAGCCACCTCCGTCCGTCCCTGGGCCACGGGCTCCCGCCGGGACCGTCCCGACCGGCAGCCCCCAGCGCAGCGCAGCGCCACCCGCACCCCCGCCGTGACTAGACCAGTCCCGGCCAGGCGCGAAGGCAGCGGAAGGGCGGCGCATCGCCACAGCCAGCGCCAGCGCACCTGACAGCCCAGCCCCCCTCCCCCGCGCTGGCGGCACGGTTGCCAGCGGTCCCCGCGGCCAGGCCCGGCCCTCCCCCGCCTCCCACGGAGGGGAAACGGCCACACAGCGCCCCCTCCCCCCCTTAACGCACACTCACAAACCCGGGCCGCGCGGCCCCCGAGAGTCCTCGCGCCCAGCGCAACGCCCCCACAGCTCCCGCCTTCTGCTGCCTCGCAGGCTGTGATTGGCGCATCTTGTCTGTCACTCGCTCCCAGGCTGTGTTGACGGAAATGCTGGGAGGTGGCTGGGGCGGGGTCGGCGGCCTGGCGTGCTGCCTGCCTGGGGGCGGTTGGCGGTTGGCAGCGTCATGTTACTTCTGGGGTGGGAACCGTCTCACTGGTAGGCAGAAAATTCCCAGGTTGTTGGTCTGGAAGGTGCTCCTGAGGGGAGCCTCTCCTGGCTGTGACCCTCGCTGGGCTGGGCAAGAAGCTCGGGGTCAGGCTGCTGGAGCCAACCTTGCCCCATGGGGACAGGCCTTCAGCACGGCTTTGAGTGGCCAAGGCAGTGTAAAAAGGCCGAAGTGTGAGCAGGCCTGACTTGGAAGGGACATCCTAAAGCAGCGGACAGAGCAGAGTCTTCAGTTGCCCCCTGTGCACATCAGCCCATATACCATGAGACTCACAAGCAGAACAGATCTCGCTTGATGGAAGGATAGAGTACTGGTATGGTGACCATATTTTCTGAACCAGAATTAGAGACATGTTAGCCACACCCTCTGATCCCATTAGCCACAACCCCCCCATCGTCCTCCCCACCACAAGAAGTCACATCTCTGGAGGTAGTACGCCCGGGGTTTAGATGGACTCATGACCAGAAATAAAGGGTGTTTTGTGACCCCCACTAAGAACTCCTCCCACCGTCCTCCTAGCAATAGGGATGAGTTTGGCCCCCACATAGGGTTGCCAGGTGTCCAGTTTTGAACCGGACAGTCCAGTATTTGAGCTTTCTGTTTGGGAAACAAATGGAGAAAATATAAATGTCTGGTATTTTCTAAATGAGATGTAATGTAGATTGTGATGTAATGTCAAGTGTGTCCGGTATTTTTGTTGAAACCATCTGGCAACCCTACTCCCACAGGACCACCCCCACCATGCAACTATCCTGCAATTGCATTAACCCAATTTGCATTGCATTAACTCGGGGGGGGGGGAAGTGTTCCCTCTAAGATTTTCCTCCCATGAGCAGAGTGAATTTTGTCTTGTGCACCAGTATTGAGTTCATGTGCGCCTGTTCAGTTGTGTGCCACTGTGTCACCCAAGTTGTTAATAAATATAATATAAACCTCTCCCTTTTCCCTCTGCTGCCATGTCTCCTACCCTCCCCTTGCCCCATCTGCTCCCCTGGTGCCTTCTGCTTCCTCCACTCACCTTCCTCTGCTGTCCTGGCTTCTGCCCTTCTTACTCCCCTCCACCCTTTGGGGACTTCCCCCTTTCCTGTACCAGCCCTTCTCTTCCCCCTGTGCCCACTCCTCCTCTAGCCCCACTCTGATCATCTGTAGCTACCCCTTCCCACCCCTTCTTCTGACACCTCCCTCTATCCACCTGCCCTGCCTCTCTCCTCTGTCGCCCATCCCTCCTCTCCACGTGTCTGCCCTTCTGTTTCACCCCCAAAATCTCCTGGCATGTGCACCTTCCCTTACCCCTGCACCTTCCTGGTGTCTCCCCCTTCCCTCACTACCCCTGCCCTCCTTGCCTCTTTCTCCCTGGTGCCCACCCCCTCATCATCCTTTGCCCCAGTTCTCCTCATGCCCCTCTGTGACCTCACACATGGCTTGCTCCATCCCCTGCCTTCCTCATGCCCAGCCCTTCTTTCAGCCCTTCTTCTCCCAGCACCCACTCCTCCCCTCTCCTCTTCCTCCCTCTTGCCCCCATTGCCTCTCCCCTCTCCCAGCATCACCCTGTTCCCTCCCTTCTCCCACCCCCACTGACACCTTCCCTCCCATCCCCCCTCCTGCCCTTTTCCTCATTGTCTCCTCCTGGCCCCCTGGCATTAGTTTCTCCTCCAGCCTGCCCCTTGGTGCCTGCCCCTTTCTTCTCCTGCCCTGCCTCCCTCTCCTCTCAGCACAAGCCCCTTTCTTTCCTCACCCACATCCCTCTTAATTCTCCCCCTGCCCTTTACCTCACCTTCTGCCTTCGACATGGAAAGCAGTTTGCGGGGCTGGAGCTGGGGCTGCAACACTATTTTTATTAGCATGGTCTGGCCCCAGCTGCTCCCGGGGCGGGACTGTGGGCTGTGACTGGAGCAGAGGCGGTCCGTGGTGCTATTTTTAGTACTGCGGTCCTGGTCCCCGTGGACTGCCTGGCTCCAGCTGGAGTCAAGCAGCAGCTGCATGAGGCCTGTTCCAGTGAGGCTGCCGTGGCTGGAAAATGCCTTACATGGCTGCCTCGGCTCCAGCTGACGCAGGGCAGCCCACTGGGACCTGGACTGCAGTACTAAAAATAGCATCGCGGGCAGCCTCTGCTGCCGTCTTGGCCCCTGCCGAGCCCAAGTGTGCCCCACAGCCTCCCAGCCAGGCGTCGCGTGGCCCGAAGAAGGACGAGGTGGTGCCACCAGACCAGGACCCTGCATGGCAGAGGCGGTCCTGCAGGGGGCGTAAGGGGAGGGGGATAGGGAGGGGCTGCACGCCACCAGAAGCTGGCTCAGTTGCCTTATATGCCCTGCTGGGGAGGAGGCTGCTGCACCGTGCGAGGAGCAATGGCACCGTGCCATTTCTTGCTTCTTCCTGCAAGCCGGTGTCCCCCTCAAATAGTGAAATGTCCGGTGGGACTTTCCGGGACATTTCACTACTTGATGGGGCACTGGGACTATCCTGGAAAAATCGGGACGTATGGTCAGCATAATTAGTGGGAAAGCTTTTGCCTGCATCAGAGACCACTGGAGGCTGCTTCTTATGACAGTTGTTCCTAAATAGCATAATCTAGCCCCCGAAGGGTCTTTTCCCAAGTCTGGCTGTACCACAAACTTCCTCTGTGGACTTTGACATATCATTTAGAAAGTGTAGGCTTGATTCTCAATTGCCCTGTACTGACTACAGTAATTTACACTAGTGCTAGGTTGGTGTAAAGGCTACTAGTATGTTTTCAGAATGTTTTGTATCCACTTTTTATTGCCAGGAAGAGCAATGGAGTTGTGTGGCTCAGTTACCCACACCAAGGGAATACTTTTCTCAATTGATTGAGGATTTTGTTTTGTTTTTAAAGAGTGAGGATTTTGTTTTGTTTTTAAAGAGTAACTTGGGCCATTTTGGAAGCAGATGACAGGTATTTTCTATTGTCATGTCTTCAATCCCAGTTGGCTTTATGACAGAATTGAATTTATTTTTCAGATAGAAAAGATTTGACTATTGCTGCCCTTGCCACTGTAAAAATCTACTTCAGTTCCACGTTTTATAGTGCATTGCAGTTAGTGGATAATTGAGAGAGATTAAAAATATTTTAAAATAGAGGTATTTTTTGTATCATGCAATAGGGTCTATTAATATTTTCAGAACAAGTCAATGATACTTAGCTCTGTAACTCTGAAACCACCAGTCTTTCCCTTGTGCTGTTTTTTAATATTTAATTTTGTGTCGCAAGGTGCATCAAAATCAGCCTTGTAAAAGGATCACAGCCCAACTCCTCATAAGGAGTCAAAGCTTTTGAGGATCTGCACTCATTTCCTATCTCAGCTATTCATAAATTCACAGTGATAAGGCTAGAATATATCTTTAGGTCACCTAGTCTGATCTCCTGTTTATTACAAGACATTACATTTCACCAAGTTATGCCAGTACTGAGCCCAATAATTTGTGTTTGACTAAAGCATATCTTTCAAGAAGGCATCCAGTCTTGATCAGAAAACACGAAAGAGATGGAAAAATCCGTCACGTGCCTTAATAGTTTGTTCTAATTGATATTAGGGATGTAAAATAGCGTTTAAAATGTTAACCAGTTAAATATATAGTTTAACTGGTTAACTGTCTGCCAAAGCATGGTGGGCCTGGCTGGGCAGGAGCACCTCCCTCTCATGGGCAGGGGACTACTATGCTGGCTGGGCTGGGCACTGGTTAGTCGGTTATTGATAAGCATCATACTGTTAACTGGTTTCCCATTTACATCCCTAATTGTTACCATTCTCAGCTATGGTATCTTATGTTCAGAAGTGCTGAGCATCCATAGTGCTGATTGATGTCAGTGCTCAGTACCACAAAAAAGTCACTTCTGAAGTGCCTGATTATTTTCCTATTTAGCTAATGGTAAAAACCCCTCATTGATTTCTGTTAGGAGCAGGATGGGTCCCAAAATACTGGGAACAGAACTATTAATAACTCTGTTTAGTTTTACAATACATTAACTGAAATTAATTTATGCATTTCTAAGTAGATTTAATCACATGAAGCGTTTGAAGGGGGAGTAGCAAGCTGTGTTTGAGTTTCAGGTCTTTAAAAAGCTGTCCTGATTTGAGATGTAATAGAGATGCAGCCGTGTTAGTCTGATCTTTCTGAAACAAAAGAAAGGACTGTGCAGCACTTTAAAGACTAACAAGATGGTTTATAAGGTGATGAGCTTTCGTGGGCGAGACCCACTTCCTCAGATCAAATTCTGGAAAAGAATTGGCATGACCATATATACCAAAGGAATACAATGAAAAAAAGCGAACACATTATAAAACTGACAAATCAGATTTAGAACAGAAGGGGGTGAGGGGGAGGGCTAGTATCTATGAGATAATGATACTAGGGGTGATAATTGGGGAAGCTATCTTTGTAATGGGATGGTCTTTTTTCTATTGTTTTTGTCTCCGTCCAGCTTACATATAATTTAAATTTTCTTCCACCTTTGTACAGACCAAAATATTGTTCTTTGCTTCAGAGCAAACCCGACAATTCTAGTTTTCCAAACCATATCATTTGGGGTTGGAAAACAAGTTTTTACAAAGGAAGCTAGCTGAAGCCCAGATGGTTGAGTTTCTATAGCCACTTTATGATATTGGACATCTGGTGGTGATATCCATGTGATAAATTGCATTTTTCATGCACTTTTGACCACTTAAGCTGTACTGTGCTGAGTATTTTATCCTCCTTGGGACTTATTCTAAACAGTTGTAACCTCCCACACATTTTTTTTTGGGGGGGGAAGAGATAATAACATATTCTGTAAATAAACTGTGTAGAAATTGACCCGAGTGCAAAGTGGTTAGGAAGTGTGCAGGGCTTCCAGGCTGCACCTCAAGACTGACAACCCATCACACTGACAACCCTTCTCCAAAGAGGGAGAAATCTTACATTTCAGGAGTACTATAGTCTGTGCTTGCTCAGTGTTATTAGAAACAAAAACACTTAGGGTACGTCTACACTACAGCGTTATTTCGAAATATCTAATTTCGAAATAGTTATTTCGAAATAGCTTATTTCGAAATAACGCGTCTACACACAAAATGCATTTCGAAATAGCTTTTTGCTACTTTGAAATAGCGTGTCCACACTGAGTGGACGCTGAATCGCATTTAAGGCTGGCCGGAACCAGGTCCGGCAGGGCATCAGGTCAGGAGTTACTTTGGGTGGCTGCTGCCTGAGGCTATCTGAGGCCTGAGCTTAAAGGGACCCCCCCCCCCCCGGACAGCCAGTTCTCAGGTTTCCCTGCTTGCTTGTATACCTCAATGAGGGACATCAAAGCATTTTGTCTCTGCGTGCTCTGGTTGCCCTTACTTGGGACACCACAGCACTCTGCAACATGGAGCCAGAGCTGCCCCTGGGCACTTTGGTGCTTCTCTTGGACATGTTGCTGTGAGCCTTGCTGCACTTTCTGCAGGCTGCCATCCGGGAGGTCCATCGGGGGGCTGTCAGTATCCAGGAGGCCCTGCGGGAGAGCTTCCATCCTGAGGAGCACTAAGAGCCTCCCTGGTGTGCTCCACTGGGGGCTTGTGCCTCATTCCTCCCTCACATCCTTCCACTTACCCCTCCCTAACCCCCCTTCCTGATGTCAAATAAAATACACGTATTTTCATGAACACAAACTCTCTTTATTTAACAAAACACGGGGGGGGGGAGGATGAAACTCTGGTGAGAATGGGGAAAGGAGGCAGGAGAGGGTGGAGAGGGGAGGGGGAGACCTGGGAGGAGGGAGCTGGAAGGGGGAAGCAAGGGGAAGAAGTGGGAGGGGAAGCTCAGGGTTGGGGGTCTCGCCAGACCAACTTGATTGTCATGCGAACCTGCTCCTGGGTTCACATGTGGCCTTTGGTGGCCAGGCTGGCAGCTATCCTGCCATAGACGGCTGCGTTCCTCCGTCCAGTGCGGAGATCATGGACGTTGGGGGCATCCCCCCCAAACCTGAATAAGGTCCATGATTTCCATCCTAGACCAGGAAGGCGCCTGCCTTCTCCGGGCCCTGTCAGGCTCCTGGGAGCTGGCAGACTGCTCCTGGGGAGCGGTGGAGGGCTGGCTGCCAGTGGCTTGCTGGCTCATGTTTTGGGGCCACTGAGTCAGGGGCAGTGAATGCTGGCTCTGGGCTGGCAGGCTTGGAGCTGGCACAGGCACTGTGGCCAGACTCAACCCCTTTAAGGGCTCCAGGGAGGGGGAGAGGGAGAGGAGTGTTCTTGGTTGAGGCTAGAGTGGCCACCAGGGCACCCTGGGATGGCTGGAGCCCCCCTATTTCAAAATAAGTGTCTACACAGCACTTATTTCAAAATAGCAATTTCGAAATTGGCGTTATTCCTCGTGGAATAATGTTTACCAATTTTGAAATAAGCCCTCCGCTACTTCAATTTAATTTCAAAATAACGGAATGGCTGTGTAGACGCTAGGATAGTTATTTCGAAATAACAGCTGTTATTTTGAAATAACTTTGCTGTGTAGACATACCCAAATAGAAAGAGACAGCTGATAACATCCCCATCTAGTGGCAAGAAATATGAAACAATGCAAAATGTTTAGTACACTTTAAGTAATAAAGGAATTAGAACACTGTATAGGACTAGCTAAGAAAAAAATCTTAAAATAGTGATTTTATTCTTTACAAATATTTATACTTATTTCTGATAGCTTCATTAATACGCAGAAGAACATTGACTCATCTCAGAAAATGGAATACACTACACTACAACAGCCAGCACAAGGATGGGTTAGAGGCTTTTAATGAGACTTATGAGGTTTGTAATCCTTATTGTTGCTTTCTGTGAAGGAATGAATTTCACATAGAGTCACTCTTAAACCAAATGGCTTTATGGAGTTAATATTTAGCTTCTCCAAAGACTCTGTCCTCCTGGGATTCTGGAATCCTATTTCATGGGTAAGAATTCTCTTTGTGTGCTTTTCAGATCAGTCATTCTTACTAGAAAAGTTGTGAGTCATGTCTATGGGAATTCTTATTAATGTAACTTAGTGGTCATGATTGCTGATAACTCCCCATTTTTATGGGGGGCAATTAAAATCTTTTAATCTTCAAACCCTAAATATATAGAGCTTGATTATACAAGAGAACCAGCTCTGATATAGGTAAGGTTGAGGACCACTATGTTTAAATCACAGTTTGTCGGCATTGATTTTGCTGAAGTTACACTCATAAACCTGCAGCAATACAATGGCGAATCAGGCTCAGAAGGTGTGAAATATACTCTGACACATTGAAAAAAAAAAAGAAAGAAAAAAAAGAAAAGAAAAGTGTTTCCTTTCCAGGCTAGATTTGACATTTAACATAAATCCCATATGTCCATATCAGCAAGGAATCCATTTCCAGCAAGGGAATGGTTCTGTTTAGAATAGTGTCAAGCTTTGGACAGCACACCTCACACCATGCTAAGTTTGATGTGGTAAGTTTTGAACTAGATGAACCTAATACCTAGCACATGAAGATCCCCAAAGACTATATAAGGATGCATCAGAGTCACAGAAAAAAATACATGGAGTCTCACTCATTTTAGGATTTCACTTGCATTTTGACATTCATTAGACAGCTGACATTTTCACCCTTCTGCCCCTAGCTTTAAATGTTTCATGTCCTCATTGCATCCCTCCAGAAAAGGCCTGGAATATCAGACAAATCTTACTGTGTACCCTGAAGTTCAAACTTGAGCTCTGATAAGCCAATGTGGAAGCAAGTTACTTAGTTGGGAGCCCAACACTGAAACTCCTGTCTCCAAGTTCCTCATAAAACAAAGGACAATAATGTGAGGGCCTCTGAGGATCACAGCCACATACCACACAAAGAGAAGTAGCTTGGAGACAGCCTATCAAACTTCAAATTAATTATGTTCAGGTTAAAGCCAATGCCTAGACCATGCTCAGAAATGAAATGGAAGCTAGCACAGAACATGGAGAAATGGAATGTGCTCTGAGAAATGCTGCACAAAAATGGTCAGCCATACTCTATATACATTTTTCCCAGAGGCCCAAATAACATTGTGAAGAATGAAATATTAGAGAGGCTATCAAAATAAAAAACTCAATAATAGTGAGGGATTTCAACTGTAGGGGTAAACTGAGGCAGTCCATGGTATTTTGCCAAGAACCCCTATCCAATCCCAAATTTGAGACAGGCCTAGGAACACACAGCACAAGCAGTTAACATGACCCTGGTTGCCTTGGCAACCACATTCCAAGAGGGCCTCATTCCGAAAAGATGCTGGCTGGCACAAAAACAAACTTTGTTAAGGTTAACGAGTGTGATCTGTGCTCACTATCTTCCTTTAATCCTAGATAATAAACCTGGAACCCACGGACTATGCCAACGCGAGGCAGTATCACCCTGCAGTAGACGCATCATAATTTCAACAGACAAAGTTGCCATTAACATGTCTGTTTTGTTTATGTTGGCGTATTTAGCTTGTTAGGAATAACTATCTGTATTATTGATAAGATGTTTAAATGGCTATGGGCGGAGATGCTGTGTAACCTTCGTAGTTTATTGGCTTATGTGCTCATTTCGTCTCGCTGCCAGACCCTATCAAATTGCTTCTCCTCCGTCCATCTGCTGCGTATATAATCTATTGTAATGTTTTGATTAACCAGTGTTCACCAGGTTAACCCCTGCGGGACTCTCCACCAGCTGTGTGCAATAAATCCTCTACTTGATTTCACCTGCATACAGAGTGTCTAGAATTATTCCCTACACAACTATCCCTATATTGACTGGGTACATGTCACCTCAGGATGGGAAGCAATGATAAAATTTCTTGGTACCTTAAAGTACTTCTTCTTGGAGCAGCTGGTTCTGGAACCCACAAGGGGAGAGGCAATTCTTGATTTAGTCCTAACTGGAGCACACGATCTGGTCCAAGAGGTAAATATAACCGGATCGCTTAGAACTAGTGACCATAATGTAATACAATTTAACATCCCTGGGGTGGGAAAACTACCTCAGCAGCACAACACTGTGGCATTTAACTTCAGAAAGGGGAACTACACAAGAACGAGGAGGTTAGTTAAACAGAAATTAAAAGGCCAGGTATTGAGTGGTCAGCCAATAACAATGCAGGTAGGAATTTCAAATGGGCAGAGAGGGGTTTCTTTCTCTGTTCTTTGTTTGAGAGGCAGAGCAGTGTCTTCCAAGTACTGAGGGAGAAGGGAGACACCTCTCTCTCCAAGAATGGACTTCTTACAAGGTGTAAGTAGGGAAAAGTTTAGCTAGTCCATCAGAATTTGTTGTTTTTCTTGTTTGGGGATTTGGAAATAATGTCTGAGCTGTTAATGATGTTTTTTTCTATTTTAACTAAGGCTTTTAGCCCAGGGACTTTCCCTGAGAATCTATATCAATTGGTGGCTCTTTCCATCTGGCCACTTTACTATGCTTGCAACTGTAGTTTTGTTGACCACCCCGGTAAACTTCATTCCACGAGGCATAACGGGGCAGTCCACAAGGGCTTCCCTTGTCGACTGCGGAGTGTCCAGACTACCGCCCTGTGCCGCCAAACAGCTGATTGGCACAGCGCGGCAGCCATTTTGATGTAAATGAAGCGGCAATTATTTAAATCGCCGCTTCATTTCCCTATGTCTAGAAACCTTATCTACATGGCTCTGTCGACGGAGCCATGTAGTCTAGACATACCCCCAGTATGGCCGTTCTTATGTTGTTTGTGTGAAGATGACAGTTAAGACCACCCTCGGAGGCGTGGACCAGATTTTATCTCAGATTTCTTAGATTAGTAATATGGCATCCAAGTTCAATTCCCAGACTTTTTAATTTCTGTTATCTAAGCAAATGGTGTATTTTTCCATTCTAAACTTGAAGTACATAGTTCATTAATTACTAACATAAGCCTCACAACAGGCTTGTTAATTGTTGCAGCCTATATGGGAGGATATTTTCCGGGCATTCAGAATTTTTTTTGTTTTCATTAGACATAGGCATTTGCCAGTAGCTTGATTCCAAGTCAAACAATGACTATACTTTTGATCAGTTAAATTCCTGTATTGTCTGTTTTCACTGGAAGTTTTCCCATTATTGACTGTAAACACAAACACAGAATAAAACACCAACATGTTGTTTAGAACTATGATCAAGTTACAGAAGTTGAAAATACTTAATTTCAGGAATCATCAGAAGTTTATAGAAGAAACTTAGAAAACTTTCAATTGAAAACTATGTAATCCAATTTCTACTTAAGTCAGATGCCACAAAAATAAGTGGCAAATTAAAAAGAAAGTTTTAAATGCAACTATATGTGTTACAACTAATTTAAACACACCTGCCACTGTTCCTTGCACAAAATTCTGTTACTTGCACATTCTAGGGACACCCAACTTTACCAGGTTCCTTGAGCTCAAAATGTAACCCTCTTAATTTAGGCGCCCGCCCTTACCCAATTCCTGGGGCTCAAGGCATGCTCTTTGTGGATTTGCAGGACCTTTTACCAGTGGAAGAGCCTTACAGAGTAATATCCTTATGCTCTATTGTTGTATCATGCAAGCAAGATACTAACAAACTTCAACAGGACTTTATTTACCACAAGTGAAACCTCTTTACAAAGCTGCTGCACCCCTCTGTAGCTCTCATTCAGCCCTAGCTAATCTTCTCCCCGCTCCTTCCTGTTTCTTGTTTCCTGTGCTTCCAGACTCCCAACAGCCAGTGCTCCCAGTTCTAATAATTACAAGCAGCATCTAAAAAACCACATTCCCTTCTCTCTTAAGAAGCTCTCAATTATAACATAAACATTGTTGTTCTAACCACAGCAACAAATATGGAACAAGCCACAATACTGTTGGCAGACATATTACACTGAAAACACGGTAAATACTACATAACATAGTCTCTGGTTCAGACAGGTGGTCGTCTGGGTCTGACAGACCGTCTCTCAAACCCCAGTTCTAGTGCAATGTCTTGTTGTGTTGGTACTATGGTGAAGTCATCCAACGCAGACTGGGTGTTGGCAACATCTCCTCTTGGTGCATAGGAAGGTGCAAGATAAGAAGTATTCCATACCTGCCCATCAGAAAGTCGATAGGTGTAAGGTTCCTTCTTCTCAATGATTTTAAGAGGAGATGTGAATTTATGGTCCCCTTTGTGTAAAATTTCAGGTTTTTTTGCTCTAACGAAGGAACCACACTCAAACTTTGGTTCCTTAGCACCCTGCCGTTTGTCTGTGAAAGCCTTATACTTTTCTTGGTTCTGTTCAACTGTTTTTCTCACATCATCCTTGTTTGGTGTATCAGGTCTTGCCTTTAACAATCCAGCAATGTTCAATTTAATATACATCTGTTTTCCATGCAGTAACTCTGCGGGTGATCTTTGTGTTTTGGCATGTCGTGTAGCCCTATATGCTTGCACGAAATCAGTAGTGAAGGTTATCCACGATCGCCCTTCCAGTTTAGCCGTTTGCAAACTCTCTTTCAAGCTTCTTTTAAGCCTTTTGATTTCCCCATTGACTTGAGGGTAATACAGGGATGATCTTCTATGTAAAATGTTCCTCTCTGTGAGAAAAGTTTCAAATTCCAGGGAAGTAAATTGACTGCCATTATCTGAAACCAGTTCTTTGGGGTTACCTTCCCTGCTAAAAACTGTAGAGAGGAACTTAATTACTGTAGCAGAAGAGCTTTGAGATGTAAATGCTACTTCAGGCCATTTACTGAAATAGTCTATTAAAGTGATGGCATAATGACAGTCAATTGGAGCAGTATCAAAGGGTCCTATGATGTCAATCACAACTTTTTCCCAGAATCAGGAAGAGGAACAGGCTGTAATGGTGGGGTACATATCACTGCTGTCTTATCATGCATTTGGCAAGTGACACAGGATTTTATGATTGTTTCAGTTTGGGAATCCATCCCTGGCCACCAATACAGATCCCGTAGTCGTTGTTTGGTTCTGAAAATTCCTTGATGAGTATCGTGTGCCAGGTGTATGAGTTTTGACTGTAATTCTTCTGGCACAAGTAGCCGGTGTGTACCTCGTAGCACACAGCCATCAAGCAAAGAAAGTTCATCTCAAACTCTAAAATAAGGCAGCAAAACTGGGTCAAGGTTTTTAGGGTTACTGGGCCATCTCTTTGTCAGAAATTCCCATAGCTTTTGTTGAATTGGACATGCTGAACAAGCAGCTTGGAATTGCTCTCTTGTAACTGCAGTAAGAGTGCTTGTAATAAGCGCAACTACTTCATCCTCCAGTGGACCATCTGGTGAAGACAAAGGCAGGGGAGAAAGGCAATCAGCTATCACATTTTGGTTTCCAGGTTTATATTCCAGTTCATAACTGAAAGAGAGTAGTCTTGCAGACCATCTAGCAATACGATTTCCTGCGCTTCCCAGTCCTTTTGTGGTTAGCAATGTTGTCAAAGGGCTGTGGTCTGTGCGCAACTTGAATGTGCGGCCCCACAGGTAAGTTCTCCATTTTTCAGTAGCCCAGACACAAGCAAGTGCTTCTTTTTCAACTGTAGAATATTTTCTCTCAGCATCACTCAGTGTCCTTGAAGCAAATGCAACAGTCCTCTCTGTGTTGTCCTCATGAAGTCCATAATCAGAAGCATCAGTAGTCACAATTGTGGGCAATGAAGAACTGAATAATGCAAGTACTGGACTATATATAAACAAGTCTTTCACAGTTTCCAAACTAGCTTGTGCATCTGTTGTCCACACCAAGGTTGAACTTCTCCTTAGTAATTCTTGTAACAGTTCAATGACAGAAGCATAATTAGGAATGAATTTTGCATACCAAGAGGTAAGACCCAAGAAGGAACGTAAGGTTTGCAAATCTGTTGGAGGAGGAGCATTTGAAATTGCTAGGATATGATCTGGATCAGGTTTTAGTCCAGCCGGTGAAATTGTATGCCCCAGAAAGGAGAGATCTGTTTGTCTAAATTTGCACTTAGGCAAATTGAGCTTGAGGCCTGCTGTGCTGATACAGTTTAGTACAGACTGCAGGTTATTGTCATGCTCTTCAGAAGTATTTCCAAACACAATAATATCATCCAGATAGTGCTGAACTCCATGTTGATTCTTCAGAATCAATAACATCATTTTTTGAAAGGCACTTGGGGCAGATGCAAGACCGTATGGAGCACGTTTAAAAGGAAATAGTCCCTCGTGTAATAAATGCTGTGAGGTCTCTGCTATGTACATGCAACATAACCTGGTGGTATGCGCTCTACAAATCAAGAGTAGAAAACATTTTTGCTCCACAGAGTTCTGCAAATATTTCTTCTATGTCAGGCAGTGGGTGGTTGTCAATTACAATAGCGTTATTTGGCTCCCTTAAGTCCACACAAAGACGAATGCCTCCATCCTTCTTCTGTGTCACAACTATAGGTGAAACCCATTCCGATGAGTCAATCTCTTCAATAATGTCCTTTTATACAAGTTTAAGTTCCTCTGAAACAGCTTCCCTGACTGAAAATGGTAAGCGCTGTAACTTCTGTCATACAGGTGTAACCCTTCTGCCGGGTAGGCCTGGCAGCAACCAGGGCCGGGTTCAATATCTAGGGGTCCATTTCACACAGAACCGGCTCGAGCCTCCACCCAGTAACCTGGGAAATTCACACACCCCTGGGTGCCTCTGAGAGGCAATGCTTCCCCACTCGCAAGCACAGAGTTTGAGTGTAGGAAAGAAACATTTAATGAAACAGAGAGAGAAGTCATACGGCATTAACTTGGGAAAATACCACAAACAGAGTTCATAGCCCAAACATGAGCTAAGCCCCCACCCCCCCAGCCAAGAATCACCCAAAGTCCGATACCCCAAAAGTCTCTGTCCTTGGTCAGTGCCGCCCAGAGTCCAAAAGTTCACCCGCAGGGTTTTACCTCCCAACCTGGGTAGAAATGGGGGCTGGGGGATAGATGGGGGCACCTTACGTGGTCCGAGGCTGACGGCCCCACCTCTCCGTAGGGTTCTGCTGCAGTCTTTAACGCAAGCCACTCTGCCATGCTCCACCAGCTGTCTCGTTCCACTCCACCGGCTGCTCCGCTGGTCGCCTGCTGCCGCTCCTACCAGCCACGCCGCACCGCTGGTCACCTGCCGACGCTCCTACCAGCCACACCGTGCCGCTGGTCGCCTGATGCCACTCCTCACCTGCCACCACTTCTCGCCTGCTGCCGTGTCACACCATGCCGCTGGTCGCTGCTCCTCGCCTGCCGCCGCTCCTACCAGCCGCGCTACGCTGCTGGTCATCTGCCACTGCTCCTACCAGCCGCCTGCCAGTGGTTCCCACCAGCCACTCTGCTGGCTGCTGACGCTTCGCTGGCTGCAATGGATCTGGCTCCCAGCCAAACCAGTGATTTCAGCTCTTAGTGATTTCAACTCTTTAGCCACCACCTAGACTGGCAAAGGATTCCAGTTTCCACTGGACTAGCAAAAAGACTCCTCATGGGCTGTGTCTACACTGGCGCGATCTTGTGCCAAAGCAGCCGCTCTTGCGCAAAATCTTGCTGCCTGTCTACACTGGCCGCGAGTTCTTGCGCAAGTAAACTGACGTTCTATTGTATAAAATCAGGGCTTCTTGTGCAAGAACTATGATGCTCCCGCTCAGGAATAAGCCCTCTTGCACAACTGTTCTTGCGCAAGAGGCCAGTGTAGACAGGCAACATGAATTTCTTGCGCAAGAAAGCCCTATGGTTAAAATGGCCGTCAGGGCGTTCTTGTGCAAGAGAGCGTCTACACTGGCACGGATGCTCTTGCGCAAAAGCACATGCCAGTGTAGATACTCTCTTCTGGAAGAATTTTTGCACAAGAACTCTTCCACAAAAGCATTCTTGCGCAAGAAGCTGCCAGTGTAGACATAGCCATAGAGTCTGCTTTAGGTCTGTCCTTAAAACAAAGGGGGAAAGGGGCAGGTTGGGCCAGTCTTACAGCTCACACCTGACAGGTGTGAAGCAGGCTGACTCAAGCCCTTTAACCCTTCCCCCCAGCTTAGTTCATTCAACTCTGGAAGGGGGGAGGCTTGTTCCACGGAGACCTCTTACAATGACGGTGTCTCTCCTGCAAGCACTGGTGTCATGTTTTACAGTTACCACATTTAGGGGTAGCATGATCTGTGACCCCCACAACAGCCCCAAATTATTTACAATACACCACATTCCATTCCAGCACTGATCGTCCCTCAGCCCTGGCTGAATTGGATTTACATAGCCATACCTCGGATTCCCTCCCCCTCCTGGCATGAGCTGTATTTACATATCAACAGTTAATTATCTTGCAGAGCTAAACAATTGTAGTGGGCACACCCACGCCCAGGACAGCTCTCTTCTTTTAGCTGACTGATAGCAAGCAGCAGTTCAGCCCCTGCTTACACAGGCATCACATTATGTCACGTTTTGACTTTGTGCACAAACCCATAAGCACAGCCAAGTTTCTCCTCAACCTGGTCTTGGGTCCCAGCTGAAACTGGTGCGTGTACTGCAAGAGTGCTTTGCTGAGGAAGATCAGTTCATCCATTAACTACCCTGAGGTTTAAAGCAGCCAATAAATCTCTGCCAAGGATAGGAGTGCCTTTGTGGACAATGTAGAACTCTGCAGTTACACAGCAATCACCAAAAGTCACTGTTGCTGGTAGGCAGCCACATACTGGAATTTGGTTTTTCAAATAGCACACCAAGTGAAGTTTGGGTTCAGTAAGAGGCACTTCTTTAAAGTAATGAAGATAGAATCAATCAGATAGTATAGATACTGCTGAGCCAGTGTCTAACATTAGCTGAATAGGACGTGATTTGCCTGAAGATGTGGCAGAAACATTTACAGTGCACCTTATCTGCTCTGGAATATGTGCAGTAGTGATTTTGTCCACACTCAGCACAGTAACATCTGGTATAGTAACTGCATGCACCTGTTGATTGGACTGGCTACTGCAGTATACCTTAGCAAAATGCCCATTCTTTTTGCAGTGATTGCACTGAGCTACTTTTGCAGGACATCTTGTGTAGCTTGCAAGGTGTTGTGGGGATCCACAGTGAAAGCATGCTTTTGCTGTGCTTTGAATTTGCTGATTCTGTGGTTTTTTTATTAGGTTTCTCCTTGTAATTGTTTGTCTGCAGTGATAGTGGATTTTTCTGCAAAGGAGTCACAGCCTGGACTGGGCCTCCTGTATCCATGCTCATTCTTTTGGCTTCTGCTATAGCTGACTCAATCTGGGTAGCAATGGTTATTGCTTTTTCCAGTGTAAGTTGTGGTTCTAGAAGCAAGCATTCTCTTACATGAAGCATGGTTGTTTTCTCAATGAGCTGGTCTCTAATCATCTCATCTGCCATATTCCCAAAGTCACAAGTTACAATCAGATTCCTCAGTAGGGTTGCCAGATGGTTGAAACAAAAATACCGAACACACCCTGTCCCCCCCAAACAACCGGGAAACAATTCTGTTGAAGGGAAGAAAAGGGGGGGAGACCAAAGTTGTTGAGGAAAAAAAAAAGGACTCCAAGTAAGCCAAAAAAAAAAAAAAATTAAAATTAAACAGCATTAAAACAGCATGTCCCCTTTAAGAGAGCGGTTGAGCACTAAGACCCAGGGGAAAGCATTGCTTCCCCTAGGTCTTTTGGACAGCAGCCATTTTGTGCCAGCAGCCTTGGGGAACAAGGTAAGTGTGGGGGCTGGGAGTGTTGGGAGCAGGGGGTGGAGGGAGGCCAGGCGCTGAGTGTTTGTAGGGTTGCTAGGTGCCTGGCATTTTTGCCTCCTGGCTGGGGAAAAATTCAGAAAATACCAGACATTTTAGGTGTCCGGTATTCTCTGAATTTTTTTTACCGGACAGGAGCCGAAAATACCGGACTGTCCGGGTGAATACTGGACATCTGGCAACCCTACTCCTCAGAGAAGCAATATACTGCATTATAGTCTCCCCTGGTTTCTGCTCACACTAGCAAAATCTGTAATGATTAGCTACTACATTCACTTTTGGCACAAAAAAGTTCTTTAATGCAGTGAGTACAGCCTCATTTATCATTTGCAAGGGAAAAAATGTAAAATATACGCTGCCCTTCTGCTCCAAGGCAGTGGATTAACAGAGCAAGTTTTCTTACTTCAGAAAACTCTGTAGCACTGATTGCAAGCAGATAAGTCTCAAACATATGGATCCAGGCAGTAAAAGCAATTGGAGGCTCACCTGGGCTTTGCAGAAAGGGTGCAGGTGGGTTCAGAGGCAGAAGATCCATCCTCATTGCCAAAATGTTGTATCATGCAAGCAAGATACTAACATACTTCAACAGGACTTTATTTACCAAAAGTGAAACCTCTTTACAAAGCTGCTGCACCCCTCCGTAGCTCTCACTCAGCCCTGGCTAATCTTCTCCCCACTCCTTCCTGTTTCTTGTTTCTGGTGCTTCCAGACTTCCAACAGCCAGTGCTCCCAGTTCTAATAATTACAAGCAGCATCTAAAACACCACATCTATTTATTGACAATCACCAAGCAAAATACACATACTAAACGTAGTATCAGAGGGGTAGCCGTGTTAGTTTGAATCTGTAAAAACAACCAGGAGTCCTGTGGCACCTTATAGACTAACAGATTTATTGGAGCATAAGCTTTCGTGGGCAAAGACCCACTTCATCAGATGCATGTAGTGGAAATTCCAGAGGCAGGTATAAATACTAAACATACAATGCTATGCTCACCAATCCTGATCAGGCAAGCAGATTTTCCCTGTTGGCCAAGCAAGGTCAGTCTCATCTGGTACAGATTCTTCTTGTTGTATGTCATGGTCGTGCAGGGGCTCCTTAGCAGCTTTGATCTTAGGCTTTGTCTTAGAGGGGAATTCTTCCAGATCTTTCCTTTTTATTCTTCTGTTCTGTCTTCTGATCTCCTTCTTGGACTCCAGTTTATATAATGAAACTTGAGTCCTGAGTAGCTATACCATAACCAATCATTTTACTGAAATATTACTAACCAATCTGAACATATTGTAACAAAATTCTTTAGAACGTCATACCCCCCCAACATTAATTATTTTATACCCAACACAATGAATTATGTAATGGACAGAAACAATCTGCGGGTTCATGCAGACAAAGAGTAGAGAAATAAGGATCACAAAAAATAAAGAAATAAGGATTTTACAATCACAACTACTGAGAAGTGCTTTCTTGCCAGATAGAATACTATCAAAATAAATTTTCTCTAACTATCTAAAAATCTGTTTTTTGTTTAAATCTGGTGATACTGAATGCTATTAGGACAGGATCTCCTTCTTAACAGCCTGATATGACATCGTTTTAATATAATTTAGATGGAATTTGAGGATGTGACTTCCTGCTTCTTAGCTAATGGCTGCTGCTCTTCTAATATGGCTGCAGACAAAGGCCTTAGGCCTTACAATATGGCTACAGGAAAAGGCCTTAAGCTTACACCACAATATAAAATTTGCTACCAACTTTTATGATTGCACATAACAGATTACTGGTAATTTAAGGTTAACAAATTCCAGTTTCCTCCATATGAATACCATGCAACAGTACTGATTCTTGTCCTCAGGTAAGGTGCCTGCTTTAGGACTGGTGTACAAAATATTGAGATAATGATTTTATGTTATCAATGTTAATTTCATCCATAAAAATTGGCAGGCTAAATTCAGAAGTGACATATGCGATGGTGCAAGTTAGATGTTGATAAGTTCGAACAATCTTATTACTTATTCATAGTGTAGTAGCTAAGGAACATGGACAGACCAACGTTGGATTATAACAGGTATTGGCGAATCTTTTCCATGTTTTTATATAGCACAAGAGTGAGCTAATTCTATCTGGGGTTCTTTGGAGCACTACTGCAATGCAAGGCATCGGGGAAACTCCTTTGCTGGAGGTTTACAAAAGGAGGTGGGATAACCATCTGTCTTGGATGGATTAGACACAATAAATCTTGTATCTTGGGGAACATCTACATTGCATCTTGGGGAACTTCTACCCTGCACGGCTATTTCGGTATATCTTTCCCCACGTCTATACAAGCCGCCCATTATTTTGAAAAAATATTTCGAAATAATGGGTGTGCTACTGCGGCATCCCAGTTACCTTCGTTCCACAAGGATTAAGGGATGTCTCGAAATAGCATGTTATTTTGACATTTCAAAATAAGCTATTTCTAAATAGATTTGAAATAAGATATGCAATTTGTGTAGCACAAATTGCATATCTTTTTTGAGTTTAGAGTGCTGGGTAGACACACTCTTGGTGTGTGTGTGGGGGGGTGGGGGAGGAGGGAGTTTAAACTGAATCAGTGGCTCTATCTTTCCTGACTAATTCACCTATTTTAGGGGTCTGACTTGTCCTCTGCACCCCAGGTTCCATCTCACTTAAAATGTAGTTGCTTACATAAATCAGACAAAAATGAAAAAGCGTCACCGCACACTATTGCTGAAATTGCGTATTCTTTCGTTTTTACCATGCAATTATAAAATAAATCAATTGGGCTATAAAATGTTGTACTTAAATGTCAGCAATGCAAAATAAGCAAGTAAGAAATTTTAGTTTGTACTGACTTTGCTAGTGCTTTCTATGTAGCTTGTTATAAAACTAGGTGAATACTTAGGTGAGCTGATATGTCCCCGGGAGATCTCTTCCTAACTCCAGGGCATGCAGACCTGCCTGGTTGGGAACCACTGGACTAAATTATTTTTGTGGTCTCTTGTAACACTGTGGTGCTATCATTCTATTTCAGTTTCAGTTATGTGTTATGATTATTTGTATTCTGGTAGTGCCTAGAGACCTTCTCAAGGCCTGGTAGTGCTAGGCACTGTAAAGCTATGTGCAACAGCAATAAAAACCAATAAAAAACAGCAAGACCATCTCTAAGCACCTACCTGGGAAACAAAACCGATAGTGGGCTCTTCAGTCTAACAGACAAACCTGTAACAACAGGAAATGGCTGGAAATTGAATCTAGACAAGTTTACACTACTAAAAAGGAACAAGCTTTTAACCATGACAGAAATTAGCCATTGGAACAACTTACTAAGGGTTGTGATGGATTCTCCACCACTGGTTTTAAACCAAGATTGATTTTCCCCCCCCAAAAGCCCTTCTCTATTTCAGTTCAAACAAGAATTAATCCAGGGAAGTTCTATGGCATATGTCACACAGGAGATCAGTGGTTCTCAATTAGGGGCTGTTACCTCAACTATGTGCCTTTGCTGGAGGAGACCAGAGCATCCAATCCATCAGGATAGATTGTGGGATGTTCCAGAGGTCAGGTAGCTGGGCTCTATGGTATGATCAACACACCAGGTAACTGTCCCAACAGGATCTCTGTGATCCAACCCATCACAGTAAGGTCTTGATTATAAGCCACTATCTTACAAAAGGTTACAGTGAAAAGCTCACTGGGATTCAGTACACAAACAGAATAGAGAAGGACAGGGGAAAACAATGTCATTCACATTAGCTTCAGTGATTAAGTTAAAGTAAAGCTTGGACCACTGTCTATTTCTCCTAATAAAGAGGGGAAAAAAACTTGAGATGAACCTAAAGAATTAAGTGTTATAAAGCAAGGAAAAACTTAAAAAACTGCAAATAGTCTTTCAGTACCATAGAGACTAACAAAGCATATAGATGGTAACATGAGCTTTTGTGGGAACAACCCACTTCTTCAGATGAATGGAGTTACTAAAGGTCCAGTTTCTATATAAATAGCAGACTGGGGAGGGAGGGAATGGGAGAGAAGGAAAAAAAAAAGGGAAAAAAAAGAAAAAAGTAGGAAGAAATAGTCAATTAGAATGCCCATGCTACATGAAGCTGATAGAGAATTAACACCTTCTCTATCAGCTTCATGTAGCACGGATACTGTATTTCTTCCCCCTTTTTATCTTTTGTTCCTTCTTTTTCCTTCTCCTATCCCCTATTTATTTAGAAACTGCACCTTTAATAACTCCATTCATCTGAAGAAGTGGGTTGTGCCCATGAAAGTTCATAATACCATCTACATATTTTTTTAATCTCTAAGGTACAGCAAGACTATTTGTTGTTTTTTAAGTTTTTCCAGTTACAGACTAACTCATCTTCCCCTCTGGTGCTATAAAGCAAGTTGAGAATCCCAGGATTGAGTAAACATAGGACCCATTGAATGAGTCCAAAATTCCCATGGATTTCAGTGACCAGAACTAGGACCTACTGAAGATAGGGTACCCTGTCACTTCTGTTAGCAATCACTTCTGGTCAGGATTGAGGCATGCTGGCAGAACAGTTGGTAAAGGTTGCCTGGTCATTGCTCAGGCTGCGTCTCTTCTGTGACTAGCCAGAGGTCTGTCAGTTCAGCAACATTCATAATTACCCGCATTAATTTTATATGAAAGATATCTTCATCTCTAAACTAAATAAATAATCTTCTGCTGTCACATTTGCTTTCTATCATCACAGAATTTGAGAAAAAGAATTCTAAAAATATTTAGTATAGAAAGTTATATTTTAACCATAGCACTTTAAAAAGTCTATTTGGAATGTTTATTTTAAAGTGTCTTTTAGGGTGTGTCTAGACTACAGGGTTTTTTTGACAAAAGTAGCCTTTTTTCGAAAAAACTTCACCTGCGTAAGTAACTTCACCTTTTGAAAGTAACTTCACCTTTCAAAAGTAAACTGAAAGAACGTGGCAGTTTTTTCGATCACGGTAAACCTAATTTTACGAGCAATAGCACCTTTTTTTGAAAGTACTCTTTTGAAAAAAGGCACTATTGAAAGCAAACTGTGCTTTTTCGAAGGAGAGCGTCTAGACTCTTTCGAAAAGGTGGCTCGCTTTTTCAAAAAATCTGCTTGTAGTCTAGACGCTCTCTTTTGAAAGAGGCTTTTTCAAAAGATTCTTTCGAAAAAGTCTCTTTCAAAAGAGACTTGTAGTCTAGATGTAGCCTTAGAGTACAGGAAGCCCTGGTCTACACTAGGGTGTTATTTTGAAATAACCTCCCTTAGATTGAATTTATAAGCGGAGCGTCCACACTACCAAGCTTGTTATTTCAAAATAATGGGCTGCTTATTTTGAAATCTGTAGTCCTGCTTTCCTCAGGGAATAATGCTAATTTCAAAACAGTTATTTCAAAATAGCATTAGTGTGGACACTCCAGTGCAGCTATTTTGAAATAACTACTCCCCAGAGTAATTTCAAACAAATTACTCCCCAGTGCTTCCTGGGGCTCTAAGTTGAGGTAGCGCAACCTCATTAAGGGAACCTGCCTCAGACTAATTTGAGGTTTCCCCATAGTGGGGACATGCTATTTCAATTTTGTAATATTGGAAGTTATTAAGTCGAATTTAGTTATTTTGAAATAATTTCCTAATGTAGACATGTCCAAAGAGAACAGTAACTACTAGATACCTTAATGATAACCATTTCTTTGTTAGTTGGGGAGATGCTATTTTAGCATTTTTATATATTCCTATTGTAGATGATTTACCATTATTCTTATTATGGAAAAGAATGGGGTTTGTAGATTTGGTAGATAACATGGTTTCCTGATCTCAAGAAACTGTGCTGGGGTTGTTTTCATTTTTTATTTTGTTGGGCGCACTGGAAAGAAGTTTTGAGCCATAGTAGTTCAAGCTGGTGTGCCACTATGAAATATAGAACAAGTTGGGGGCATTTCAGTATTTTGTAGAAAAATGTCTATTTGTCAAAACTAATCCTTTTTTATCAGTATTGGGTCAGTTTTGATGAATTTCTTGACTTTAACTTTTTGGAGTGACTTGGTGTGAAACAGATTTTTGTTTAGAAGCAAACTAATTAGATTTTTAAAAGATCAACATTGAAACAACACTTTCCAATTACTGCAACAAAGTGTTTTTGCAAAAACAACAAGGAGTCCTGTGGCACCTTAAAGACTAACTCATTTTTGGGACATAAGCTTACATGAGCTGTAGCTCACTTTGTCAGATACATGAAGTAAAAACATCAGTTTTGCTACCCTTCTGAAAAGTGCACATGGATACCCCTCTAAAAAGTGTTTTGGTTAACTCAATCTGTATTTTATTGGATGGTTCATAATCTCAGAAGTTTACGGAGCAGGAAAACAGGTTGGTTTTGTTTTTTGATCAGCTCTATTAAAAAACCTGAAAGAATGTGGATTGCTTTTTGCTTCTTTAATTCAAGCTCTCAGAACAAATTTGGAGGCATGGTGGGGAGCCTTAATAAATGAAGTGTAGGCACATATCTCACACTGAAATTGCCCCCTCCCCCGGGAGGTATAGTAAATAAATATTAAACCACAAGTTTCTTGTAGAAATCCATCTAGTATACAAATGGGGCTAATGATAGAGAGTTGTTGTGAAAGGGAATGCATACCGCTTAGTTGTCAGGCAGGGATGAATCAGGTTGTCTTCCTTCCAGGCATCCCATTTTCCTACTTCTCCGCTCTATGGTGACTAGTTTTTTGAGTTACTCTGCCTTTCAGCTGCATCGTGTATTCAAGGCTGCACCTTTTCGTGTCTGTACAAGGAGAGCAGCAATGGAGAAGTCTTTGGGACTGAATAAAGATTTAAACTGGTTAACACGCTACAAAGACAATTTCTCCTCTATTGATATTCACATCTCCCCATCAGCTGCTGTGAATAAGCCACATCCACCCTATCTTGATTAGCCTCATTAACACTGGTCCTAAACTTGATAAACAACTTCTTTCTTTTATTGTACATATATACCCCTGCCTCTGATGAAGTGGATTTTACCCACAAAAGCATATGCCCTAATAAATTGGTTGAGGTACGTCTACACAGTAACATTATTTTGAAATAATCAGCATTATTTCAAGATAATTTAGTCTGCATCTACACAGCAGGCAGTTATTTTGAAATAATGTCAAAATACTGTAAAGCTGGAAGACTTCTTACTCCGACTCCTATAATCCTTATTGTACGAGGAGTAAGGGATGTCAGAAGAAGAGTGCTCTATTTAGAAATAAGTGCTGTGTAGATGCTCCCAATTTCAAAATAAGCTATTGATGTAGCTCAATTTGCGTAACTTATTTCAAGGTAAGCCTGGCTATGTGGGTGCACCCTTGGTCTCTAAGGCTCCACAGGGCTCTTCATTATTCTTACCAAAACAGAGTTCATAAACATAAAACATGAGTAAAAGTCCCACACCAAGTAGGTTGGGCAGTGTCCTTTTTCTCTCAGGTTTTTAAGTCTGTCGCAGGGTTATTGGGGCTCACGGTCCGCCCCACGTACTCCGTAAACAATCTGTAGACTGGCCCCTACCCTCAGGGCTGGGTGGCCCACCAGCCAGAGTCTCTATTAAAGTCAATCATGGGCACTTTAAGGCTGGGCTGAGTGGCCCACTCAGCCAAGTCATGGGGTGGGGCTGTGCCCGGTAGCGGGACCTGGGCTCTCCCTACTTCACCGGGTCCTGGCCCAGGGTCCTGTGAGTGGCAGGATGGCCCACTACTCCCCTGGCAGGGAATCCATCCGAAATGCGCTGGAGATCTCTGGGTGGGAGAGGCTGCTCCTGCACTCTCCCTGGGCCTCTTCTACCTGGTCCAACGGGGTAGCTTCCCACGTGTTCATGGGGTCCTCTTGTACCTCGGGGACTGCTTCTTCATCTGAGTTAGTGGTGGAGACGCCCCAAATCGCGCTAGAGTCTCCACTGTCCTTCCCTTGGGCAGCTGGCTGGGGCTGGTCAGGAGCTCTCCTCTGAGGTCCCTCTCCTCCTCACTCCAGGCTTTTGTACCTGGGCTGCAGTCTGAGCATGCCCAGCAGGGTTGCAGGGGTCTTCTTCAGCCAGGTGGGCCTGATTAGGCTCAGCCTTTACAGTGTGGGGCTGGTACACCCTGTCACAAAGTCCAGCAATGTAAATGTCCCCTTCACATGCCCATCCCTTTTCTGCACCCCACTCACAGTTGCTTCCCTTGGTCAGTGCGGACCCAGAGTTCAGAGGTGCATCCACAGAGTTCACCTACCATCCTCTGTGTGTGTGTGTGAGTAAAGAGGCATCTTACTCACTCCAATGGCCACTTGCCATTCGCCTGCTCTACCATTAGCTGCCATTCACCTCTTGGCTATGATTTCTGCCTATCAGTCTCAAGTGATTTCAGCTCCCAGTGATTTCAACTCCTAGCAAGCACGAGAGAAGAAACACAAACTCCAACACAGCTGGCATAGGAAAGAGACTCTTAAATGATACCTATTTAGCTCTGTTCTTTGAATAGTGAGGCAGGGGAGGGTAGGCAGCCTCCATACTAGAATAACTTTTCCTGGCCCCCTTCTTCTCACTGAACTCCCAAGGTTGAACCCCCTGCTAAGCAAAGTTCTTTTTTTATTGACTGGTGAGCGCTTTCCTTTGGAACAATTTAGCCCTGTCTTACTTTTCTGTATTTCCCCCAAAATTACAAACACCAGTAACCATATTTTACCTATCCCCACATTTAATACAAACATAGCTGGTGCTGAGTCACAAATTAAGTTGATTACAATGAGCAAAATACTGTTTCATCCACTGAATAGCGAACAAATTTAAGCAAAGCAAGAGCAAACTGTATTTACGTAGATACGCCCATGATCTTACCCCCATTCCAGCTACCTGTAAGGGAAATATCCCTTTGGAACCTACAAGTAATGAAGGGCACAGTACTCTGGAGACTTAGTTCTTCCCAAAGGGCTCTACTAAGGACTCTGTCAGAGGTTTCTTCTTTTTTTTAACATGCAAGGTGATGCAGCCAGGCAAATGCAAGGGAGAAAATGAATGACAGCAGCACCCCCAATCACGGGGAAAAAAGTGTCCTGATTCTGGTCACCCTGAACTGGGGCTGTAATTAGGAAACCAGAAGAAAAAGAGTATAGGGTATCCCCACTGTAAGTTGCCCCCGGTATACATCTATTTCTGCATTATAATCGTTGACGCTAGTAGGAACTGATGTGTTAAGAGTTCTCCCATTCCCCACTCTTTAGTCGCGCCAACCTCCCTCCCCTCACCAATTTGCGCAAATGGAAGTCAGCCATGGGAAAAAAATTCCCTGCTTTAAGTTGTTTTGCTCTAAGTCCAAGTTTTTTGGAACATATCTTGGACTAGTGAGCATGGCCTGTACTTGCATTTTGCCTCATTTGCCCAGTAGATGGCACCTGAAGCTCACACTGTAAATCATTAGCCATGTAATTTTAATGTTTCTTAGTTTTCATTGCTCAAGTGATTGTTAATTAATATGCACATTTATTGTCATCAGCACTGGTCAAATGAGGTCATTGTGACCTTAATTAATAAAATGTGTAATAATTTTGGAAATATTTAAAGTTAGAGACCTGTCAAGGAGTGTTTTCTCCCCCGGTAATCAATAAAACAAAATCTAAATTGCAAATCATGCAGGGTCCATTCTGATGTATGTTTTAATTTTTTTGTTGTGATTTACACTCTCTGAAAATGATTTACAAATGTCTTTACAGGCATGAGAAAATAATAAGCCAAATTTGCCCTTTCTTGTTACTTTTCAAGGAGAATAAGTAATGTAAATATACTGAAAATTATTGCTGCCACAAAACATGGCATTAATCAAATGCCTTTTAGTAGAGTACATTGTGCTTTGGCAGGTTTCCAAGCAAGTTTGTAGACTTTTCGCTTTCTCAGTTTAAATGTTCAGAAAGTGGGGTTCAGGTGGGGTCATCATCTTGTACAGTCAATGGCTCTGGCCAGCCACCAGAGGGCAGTCTTCCCCTGCCATCTTTTACATGCCATGTTCAAACCAGCATCTCACCTACTGTAGAAATAAGACTAAATTCTCCACTGTTGTACAGTGGTGCTCCCTTGTCAATCGTCAGTTTACACCAGCAGAGAATCTGGGCCCAAGTATTTTATTTAATGTTTGATGAGTTTATGAAAAAAGGTGGTGGAGAAATAATAATGTCATACCCTGTCTAGGACAGCATACTGCCCCCATTATGCATTCACTCAGTCCTTATTCTCTCTGGGGGTATGTCTACACAGCGGCATTATTTCAGAATAACCCACTTTATTTCAAAATAACATAATGCATGTCTACACAGCAAGTCATTATTTCGAAATAATGGCGAGCTGGAGGACTTCTTACTCCAATTCCTGTAACCCTCATTTCACAAGGAGTAAGGGAAGTTGAAGGAAAAGTGTTCTTCCTTCGACTTCCTGCTGTGTAGACAGTGCCAAAAGCCGAATTAAGCTATTTCGACTTCGGCTACGCAATTGTCGTAGCTGAAGTTGCATAGCTTAATTCGAGTATTGCCCTGCTGTGTACACTTGCCCTGAGGGAAGAATTTCAGAAATAAGCTTGGTGTCTTACTCTCTTCTAGACATGCATCTGACAAAGTGGGTCTTTGCCCACGAAAGCTTATGCTCCAACACTTCAGTTAGTCTATAAGGTGCTACAGGACTCCTCGCCGCTTTTGCAGATTCAAACTAACACGGCTACCTCTCTGATACTTTACTCTCTTCTAGGTAACCCTCAATTTTCTATTTTATATCCAATGGAAGAAGTTGAGCTTTGCTGAAAATTATATTTGGAAAAACCCAATCATCTCCTTATTCCAGCTATTTCTGTGTTTAATGCATACTTTCAGTTATTGTCTAAGAAATCATCTCTTCATAATTTGCTGATTCTTTCTCTTTTGTGTGTTGAATCTTCTACAGCATTTTATAAAAGTCCAATATTTGCTTAACTGAATATTGCAAAAAAGAAATATATATTTTAACAGAACACATAGAAAACTAAGTTTTTTGATTGCTCCAGGATATGTACCTTACCCTATTTCCATGACCCTGTCACTTTTGGCTGCCTGCTTGGGAAAGCGCACAAGTTAAGCCTAATTATGCCCTGGTTCAGCAAAGCACTTCTCATGTGCTTAAAGGTAAGCATGTGCTGGAATTCCATTGAAACCAAAGGCATGATTGAAGTGCTTAAGGTCAAATGCATGTTGAAATAGTTTGGTGGGACTGGGGCTTTAGTCATCATTTAGACTTCTAGAGAACTGCAGCCAGTGCTGTTGGCAAATGTGAATCAATACACTCTCATCTGAAACCCTAATTCTCCCTTGTGATCTGCTGGCACAAACCCCTGTGCTGTATGGCATCCCACTGGGCACAAGGATTGGTGATAGAGGATCTTAATGCAAGCAATCAGAGCTTAAGTCAGTAGTACATCAGTGTTCCAGCAGGAGGTTAACAGACATTGCACTGCTAGCAATGCTGTCTTCTCAGTATGTTGTAATACCAAGGTCTTTCTTGACCACATGTCGTCACTAAAGAGCCTTTAGAGTTGTTTGCTAAAGTGTGGCTCTAAAGCCGTGGCCAAATTGTAGTTGGGATTACATGCCTACATATGTTCCCCCTGCAGTTTCAATTACCATTACTCTTTTGTGTAAGCTGATTTAAGTATAAGTCAATCAACACTGGTTTGCAAGGATAATCTCTATAGAAGTATTGACCTTGCATATGAAACAACTCAATAAAATAGCAAAAGCCTCACTGTCTAAAACTAGCTCTTGAGGCATTTACAGGCATTGCATTGTCTAACCTCGCTTTTTCAGTGCAGACAATCTGTGGCTGTTTCTATAAACTGTCCTTCTCCCTCTTTCATCCAGAAATTTGATTTAAAAACTTTCACCACATCACTTCCTCTTTTATTCTCATGTCATGCTATGCTCTGTTGAACAGCTACTCTTTTCAACTGCAGCAAGTCATTTCAGAGATGTGTGAAGGGATTCCTTTGTATTTGGGGCCAAATTCTTTTACCTCAGCCTTACACAGGGTATAAAGCTGATCAGAATACTCCTGTAAAGTGATTTGGGACCCCAAGATTGAAGGCATATGAAAAGATAAAATGGAAACATTGAAGTCATTATAAGCATCTTCCAGTCATAGAAATACTATTTCAGTATTTTGTTTTTTGATGTCTAATTGGGCTACTCTTGTGATACTACCTCACAAGGGTGTAGTCAGGATAAAATCCAATAAAGATGAAGGCTAGTTTAGTGGTTAGAATAGTAGCCTATGCCTTAGGAAAATTTGGCTTCATTTCAGTGCTCCACCACAGACTTTTTGAGGGACCTTAGGCAAGTCACTAAGGACTAGCTCCACAAAGGAATTAGGCATGACAATGCTGAATATCACCAGACCTGCCCTTTAGGCGCCTAGAAAATCACTGGAATTCACAAGCCAGGAGGTCGGTATGTAGACTCCCTATACAATGAATGGGGAGAGATAGGCATTATAGAATGGGATTGTCGAACCAGTATTCTCAGTAGGGGTGCATTTACACTGCAACCTTTCCTCAAAATAGCTTTTTTCAAAATTTGGTGCTGTCTATTCAAAGCTAAATTTCAAAATAAAGCACTATTCCGACAAGTCCCTTAATGACAGGGATGCCAGAATAGCACGCCCGTTATTTCAAAATATATTTTGAAATAATGGATGTGTTTAAATTAGCTATATATTAGCTATATATTTTGAAATAATGGATGTGTTGCAGAATAGCTATATATTTTGAAATAATGGATGTGTTGCAGAATAGCTATTTCGGGATACTTCTGGTATCCCGAAATAGCGCCACTTCTAAACTTAGCCTAACTGTGATGGAACAACATATGGATTCTCACTGATACTATGAAGTTGTATTAGCAGAAAGTCAACCTAAAGTACACAATTCTAGCTACATAAATAACATAGCTAGAGTTGATGTATCTTAGGTCGAGTTACTGCGTTGGATGGATGGAAGAAACTCTCCCGTTGACTTACCTTACTCTTCTCATTGGGGATAAAGTATGGAGTCAACTGCAGAACAATTTGCAGTTGATTTGGTGAGACTTCACTGTACCTGCTAAATCAACCACCGGTGATGGATTGTAAAGAGTCGATCATCGTTATAGTGTTGATGTAGTCTTAGAAAATTTTCTATGCCTTTATTGCATAGGTGCCAACTTTCAGCTTTCCTCAGGTGTACTCTGTCATGAGGCCCTGCCTCTCTGCCCCTTCTCTCAAAGCCCCAGCTTCACTCTGTCTCTTCCTGTCCCTTCTCTGTCCCCTTCCCCAAGTGTACCCTGCCCTCATTCTTCCTTTTCCTGCCCTTGCTCTTCTTCTCAGCAAACAGCTGATTGGTGGTGGGCAGGAGGTGCTGGTGGGTGGTGCCCACTGAATGGTGCATGGGTGGCTGCTGGTAGGTGCTGAGAACCCATAATTTTTTTCTCTGAGTGCCCTTGCCCTGGCGCTAGACTGAGGGGTACGACATTAAGGATGTGTGTTCTCTAAATGATTTGAACTCTCTTTGGCTAGTAAGTGAAGATTCATGGTGTTTTAGAGTCTCATGGAAAATAAGTGTGTATCCCACATGTCACACACCCTTGAAGAACTGATCCCAGGTTCCAGGCTGCCCACAGGGCACACTTTGGAGTTCTGAGAGAGGGTTTTTGGTATGGAGCCAGTGCTAGTTGCAGGGGCTGGAAAGTTGCACCATAAGATGTTAGTTCTCAGGAGAAGTGCTAAACAAAGGATCTGCATCCTAAGAGCATGCCATGGGTAGAGGGCGTGGGACTCTGTTCAGACTCAAAGGGCAGTTGGATCCCTCATGACAGTGTCGGGAGTGCTCAGGGTGGGGTGGGGATTTGTGTAGAACGGTGATGGTATCTAAATCCACATTGAAATCACATGAACAAATGGCCTGATTTTCAGAACTTTTGAATCATTTGAAGTCAGTTTGAAAATTGAGCCCTTAGTTCAGTAGTGTTTGTAACTGGCTCTCAAAATCTGAGAAGCAAGACACTATAGAGACACATAAATTTATTACTTCCTCAAGTGGCAATACTATGGTGTCTGGACAGGAAGAGAATATTTTGAAAAGAATCTGCTGGCAAATTAATCACTTTTTACACTGCCAAAACCAGGGTCAGATTAACTTTTCTGGTGGCCCGGGGCTACTAGATTTTGTGGCCGCCCCGGGCTCTGAGGTGGGGTCAAAATTAGGGGATCAATGTGAAGGAGGGGACTGTGGGTTGAGGCAGGAAGGTGGGTACAGTACAGGAGTGGGGGTGTGGGCTCTGGAGTGCAGCTGGGTTCAGGAGGCTCCAGTCTGTGATCATGGGTTTTAGCGTGTGAGAAGGGGCTCAGGGCAAGAAGCTGGCATGGGGGTGCAAGGTCTGGGAGAGAGCTAGGGTGCGGGAGGGGGCTCAAGGCTGGTGTAGGGAGTTGCGTGTGGGACCTTACTTGGGGCAGCTCCCATTTGGTGTGGGAGCTCCACATGGCCCATGCTTGCTTGCAGGCACTGCCTTCTGCAGCTCCCATTGGCTGAGAATTGTAGACAATGGGAGCTGCGTGGGTCAGAGCCTACAGGTGGGGGCAGCACCAGGACAGAGCTCGTTGCGGTGAGGTAGCTCTGGGGAGTTTTGGAGGAGGAGGAACAGTAGCATGTGGAGCCACCTCCCTCCCCTGCCAAGAAGAGCTGGCCCAGAATGCAGCACGGGGCCCTAGGCTGCAGCCCCTAAAGCCCTCTTGTTAATACGGCCCTGACCAAAACACGCTATCTAAAATAATCTCAGAATGCCACTGAAGTGTGACAATAGTGTCTTTATAAACCCACCTGAAAGACAACTCAGCTAAAATGATAATACTTCAGCCAAAAAGAAACACAAAGGCGACATCCACCTGACTTCAATCTATTGCAGTCCCTATTGGCTCATTCAGATAGAGTCTCCTCTTTTTGGTCCCAGGCATGAAGTTGCTTTCTGTAAACCACAGAATGTCCCATATTGCATCTCAGCTCCTCTTGATGTGCATTTTGCCACCACACTGTGGTCTTTGCCCATTAGGTAAGTATGTTCTTGTGTCTGGCTGCCAGATGCCTGATGCAGTATTGCTAGGTGCTGCCTTGTTACAATCAGTTAATATGTCTGGATTATGAACTTTTTTTCTGCTGGGAGGAGGGGGAAAAGAATGGGCAATCTGAGGCGGTTTCAACCCATTTGCTCTCCCTTCCCTGCCAAAAGTCTAATTTTCAATTAGGAATTTCATCAGCACTTTCACGTCTTCAGAAAGCAGTTGAGTAAATGTTCCAGAGAGATTTATCTACCATAGAGGAAGACGTATCAGTAACTGCCAGGAAGCCAGCCCTTATCAGAGGTTAGTAAAGGCATTATTGTTGTTGGGTTTTAGAGCCATCATTATGCAAGGTGCTCAGCTGTCAGATTTTGAGCCAAAGCTGATAATCATGTTCTCCCAAGGGGCCAGATCAGGCTTTTAAGGCAATCTTGTGACAGGGCTGTGGGGAGCTGCTGTGCTTGAGGGGGAACTCAGGGAGGGACTTTAGGATAGTGCAGCCAAGCCCTAGGCCGGTATAGAAGGGGACCCCCTTGCCGCCTATGGAATTCCTGGATGGAACTGTCCCTTTTCTCCCATGAGCACAGGGACTGTAGCAGACATTGGCCCCTATGCAGCCCTTCCCCCCTGCACAATCACATCATAGTCTGGCCCTGTTTCTATTGAGATTCTTACACCATTACATTGCCATGGTGTCTGAGCTCTAATAAACCAGGACCTGATCCTGCAAGATGCTGCACACCTCTTGGGAGGGACTGAACGTCCTCAGCTTCCCAATTATTTCTATGGAAACCAATGGCATTCAGTCTCCAACAGTAGATGATCAGCACATGCCAGATCAGCACCTTGCTCATTAGCTGTTACTGTTACTAGTCTCAGAGGGGTAGCCGTGTTCGTCTGTATCTGAAAAAACCATCAGGAGTCCTGTGGCACCTTAAAGACAACAGATTTATTTGGGCATACGTTTTTGTTACTAGTTCTTGTTACTAGTGTCTATGCAAATTCCATTTTCTAATAATTATTGTCATAATATAACATGGTTTCAAAGTTAAAATGTAGGGCCACGTTTTTAAGGGCGCCTCAATCTGACCAAGAATTTTGCCCTGAAAGATACAGTGGTCAAAACAAAACAAAACAAAACAAAACAAAACAAACCCCTAAAGACATGCCTTAAATGAGCCTATAATTAACTGTGTGCACACTTGCTGGAGGGTGTGTGATTCCCTGCTTGAAGAGAGACACTCAGGCTAGCTCTCCTCAGTCGAGAGGAGGGGTTCTCAAAAGTGACCCCCTTCTGACAACAGCAATTACTACATGGCCTGAGAAGCAGGGATTGAAGCCAAAGCCTGGGCCTGAGGGGTAAAGCCAAAGCCCAAGGGCTCCAGCTCCAGGTATAGGGGGCCCGTAGCCTGAGCCTTGCACTGGAGCTAAAGCGCTTAGGCTTGGGCTTTGGCCCTGGGCAGTGGGGCTTGGGCTCCGGCAGTAGCCCCAGCAAATCTAATGCTAGCACTGGCAACCCCATTAAAACAGTATTGCAACCCACTTTGGGGTCCCAAACCACAGCTGAGAGCCACTTATCTGGAGTGCTAAAGACCGGATGTAGCCATGACAGTGGAAGTGCCAGGAGGGGCAGCCATCCCCAGCACATGCCCATCAGAGACCATAGGTATGAACTCAGGGCAGCTAGCTCCCCTACTGCTCATGTCGTTGAAGCTACACCTGTTTTTAACGTGCTGAGCTACGTGATATGCCCTGGTATGGCTCATCCCCAGGTCCATGTACAGACATACCTTGACACAGCTAACTGCCTGATTTGCGAATACAGTCAAGTAAATAGATATATTCAGGTTTTCAAAAGTGACCAGAGATTTTTGGTTGCCTCATTTTTTGGCTGCTTAATCTGTGACATGTTTAAGAGCTACATTTTCAGAAAATGCCCACACTCTGAAAATCACACATTTAAGGTGCCTCAAGCTGGGTACTCAGAAACTTAGGAACCCAAAATCATCCATCATTTTTGAAAATCTCAGCCCTCAAATTTGCTATTTGTGCCTCCAGTTACTTAGGGGCAGAAAATGAGAAGTTTTTTTTTTAAACAGGTGCATAGTGTGTTCTTTAGCAATTATAATTCCAATGCACTAGTATTATGTTTTAAATGTAATTGAGGAATTTCCATCTGACAAGTTGGTCTCTTTTTCATAGTTGAATGGCTCACCATTGCCAATCAGAACCAAATACACACTCTATTAAGTTTGTAATTATTGTCTATTTGAGCATTTCACAGCCCACTTAGCTATCTGAGTTCCCTGAGTGCTTTCTGCTCACATTTCTTCCTAACTGATTGTTTTACAAATGCTTTAAAACTGGTATATGAGCTAAAAACGTGTAGAGTAATTCTCAGGCAGATTAGCTGGGCTAAATAGGTCGGTTAAGGGGTGACTGTCACTAAGGCTATGTCTACACTACAGGCTTCTTGTGCAAGAGCATGTCCACACTGCAAAAGCGCATCAAAAAAGCGATGTGCTTTTGCGAAAGAGAGTGTCCAGACTGCATGGATGCTCTCTCGAAAGGAAACTCTAATTCCTATTTACAGAATGGCCACCAGGGCACCTGTGCTTTTTTCAATTGTCTTTTTTTGCACAAAACCCCCATTTCCCCATCCACGCACACCTTTTTGCATAAGAGCTCTTGTAGAAACAGGAATAACTATTGCACAAAACCCCTTTGTTCTTTCGATTTTTTTGCCCAAAAACGTGCTTGAGGTGTAGACGCTCCGCAAGTTTTTGCACAAAAATGTCCTCCTGAAGTCTCTTCCAACCCTGATTTTCTATGACTCTGTGGGCACGTCTAGACTACATGGCTCTGTTGACGGAGCCATGTAGATTAGGGTTGTAGGCAAAGGGAAATGAAGCGGCGATTTAAATAATCGCCGCTTCATTTAAATTAAAATGGCTGCCACGCTGTGCCGATCAGCTGTTTGTCGGCACAGCGCTGTAGTCTGGATGCTCCGCGGTCGACATCAAAGGCATTTGTCAACCTCCCCGGCATGCCTCGTAGGATGAGGTTTACCGGGGAGGTCAACAAATGCCTTTGATGTCAACCGCGGAGCATCCAGACTACAGCGCTGTTCCAACAAACAGCTGATTGGCACAGCGCGGCAGCCATTTTAATTTAAATGAAGCGGCGATTATTTAAATCGCCGCTTCATTTCCCTTTGCCGAGTAAACAAATCTACATGGCTCCGTCGACGGAGCCATGTAGTCTAGACGTGCCCTGTGTTACCAATTGGGAAGTTGAATGAGCTGCAGTCAACTGAATAATTATGGTAATGGGGAAATATCTACTTTCTCTTAAAGCTGGCACAAATTGCCAGCATTGCAAATTTATTTAAACCAACAGGGTTGGGTTTTTTTTGGTCAGAAGGACAGCAAGACATTAATTATAAAATAGAAAATTGAAAACAGTCCAGGAGAGTCAGAGCAATCTCCTGTCAGCCATCATTTGTTTTGTTATAAAGAGGTATGCCAAGCAGACCTAGTTGAGTGCAAATATATTTTCTGTGAATATTTGGTTTTTTGAACTTCTGAATGAATTGACTTTGTGTTTGCACCTCACTTGTATTTCATTTCCACAGATATTCTCACAAATGAGTGTAGAGACAGGAAAGTTCACTGCAACAGAACTTTTTAAGCAACATTGCAAAACATTGCCAAGAAAGCAAATTCCTTACTGGTAATTTTGAGTATTTACAGCAGAAAGCAGCTTTAAGAGTTACACTCATCCAGTCAGGGAGCAGAAACATACTATGTAATCTGAGTGTCCATTCAGAACAGCATGAATGTCAAATATGAACAACATAGAGGCTACGGCTACACTATGAGTTTTTCCGCAAGAGGCAATGCAAATGAAGCGCGGATTAGCATTTTCTCACACTTCATTTGCATAATCTCTTTCATTCCAATTTTGCTCTAGGGGTTTTTGTGCAAAAACAGGCAGTGTGGCTGTGGCTGTTTTGCGCAAAACCCCCTTTTTTTGCAAGATCCTTATGCCTGTCCTGGAGAGGCATTAGGAAATGCTGCTAAGCCTTGCTCTTCAAAGAACCCTTTCTGCCATAGCAAGAATTATATTACATTGATGCCTCATTTTTCACCCATCCCACCCAATGTCCCCAAAGGAACCCTGAAACAAAAACAACTAGTGAAGTGAAGCTTTTTTTACCTCAGAAAGATAGATGCGCTAGAGCAGTGGTCACCAACCAGTAGATTGGGATCTACTGGTAGATCTTGGAGCCTCTGACAGGTGATCCTGACTGGTTTGGCCAAGAGGCTATCAAGTGCCAGCACTTCAGCTGCCCTCTACCCACTACGGCTCATCTCCAGCCCTTTGCCTTGGAGCTGCCCCTCCCCCTGGGGAGCCTCCTGTTTTCTGGACAGGGCATGGGAGGGAAAGGAGGGTTGCTGATGTCAAGGTGCCGCCTCCCACTTTGTATCCTTTCTCCACAAAGTGGAGAGGGGGCACAAGAGGACTTGGGATGGAAGGAGTTTGCTGGCTGCTTTAGGGAGTGGCGCAGGGCCAGGGCAGGGGTGAACCTGCCTTAGCCCCACTGCACCACCAACCAGGAGCCACCTGAGGTAAGCAGGGCTCAGCTGGCACCCACATCCCGAACTTCTATGCCAGTCATGAACCCCCTCATACACCACAAGCCCCTGCCCTACTCCAAGCACGCCTGCATCCCAACTGCCTGTCCCAAGAGTAGCTCAGAGCTCCTCTCACACTCCAGATCCCTTAATCCAAGACCAGAGCCTGCACCCCAACCCTTTGCCCCAGCCTGATGAAAGTGAGTGAAGATGGGCAAGAGAGGGAGGATGGAGTGAGCAGGGGTGGGGCCTTGGAGAGGGGTAGGAAGGAGGCGGGGCCAGGGTATTTATATTTGAGGTAGATCTTGGATTGCACTTAAATTAAAAAAGTGATCTTGTGCTTAAAATGTTGGAGACCACTGCGTTAGAGACTCAATGAAGTGCACCAGGGACTTTGTGATGGTTATTGATTTTACATGAAAGGTGCTCAGATACTAAGGTGATGGGTGGTGTATAAAATCTTTAAACAGATAGACCTAGACTTATTCACAGAATGTGTTTTGCCAACCCTTTCAAATACATGTGCATAAACACTGTGTTTTTTTTCATACAAAAAAGAGACAAAGCTATTTGAGCAAATTATTCATCATAAATTATTCTTTCTGCTGTAATGTCTCTAAGGTTATGAAGTACCATCAGTGAATTACAATGAGACAATAGTGGAGAACAAGTTGTCATCTCTCTGGCCTTGATCTTTATAGCACTTAAGCATATTCACATATTCTGATGCGGATTGGACTTAAACATTGGTTCAAAGTTAAACACATGCTTGAATCCTTTGCTGTGTCACAGCTTCCAACTTTAGGGGAGAGAAATACAGATTGTACTTAGTTTCTGTGCTCATCTGATGAAGTGGGTTTTACCCCTAAAAACTCATGATACTACATATTTTTGTTAGTCTCTAAGGTGCCACAGGACTTCTAGTTGTTTTTAAAGTTTCAGACTAACATGGCTACCCCTCAGAGACTTTCTGTTTGATATTACTAACAGAAGTATCAACACTAGAAAACACATTGTCCCGTGTTCCTTCTCCAGTGCTACTTATGGTTACCTAAATGATTCCTTGTACCTCTGAACCAGTCATAACTCATAATACTGATTGAGGAATTGAATGGAAGGAAGTACAGGTTGTACCTCCCTTAACCGGGACTCTGTGGTCCGGCAACATCCATGGTCCGGCAGGACCACAGATGTTCCTGGACCACAGAGACCAGGTATAAGGAGGTTGGGCCACAGGGCAGGAGTGGGGGAGGAGGAGCATGACTCAGCCAGGAGCCCTATGGTGAGGGAGGGGGCGCAGCAAGGAGTTCTGGCTTCTGCTGCCAGATGGTAGTGGGAGGCCAGCAGTGGCCGCAGAATCCCAGCCGCCACTGAGCCTTGGTGCTGGTAGCTGTGGCAGCTGCAGAGCTCCAGCAGCCCCAGAAGTCACACAACCCCGGCAACCCCAGAAGCTGAGGCAGCCCCAGAGCTCCAGCCTGGGGAGCCATTGCAGGTCAAGAAGCAGTAGGGCTCAACTGGAGTCCTAGCCGGGGGCAGCACAGGCCATATTGGGAGGAACCTCCCCTCGTTCGGCAAATCCCCTTGTTTGGGACCAGTCAGGTCACAAGGGTGCCGGACGAGGGAGGTACAACCTGTAGTGGGAACCATCAGTTTAAGAAGTTAGAGATGGGAAAAGACTGCTTATGTCTTCTTATTCATTCCTTGAGGATGACGTCTAGAATGTAGTTTGGAATGCTTTCTTTTGTCCAGGTCTTTTTCAAACCAGTTAAGCCATAAGGCTTCCATCACTTCCCTTGGGGAAACTACTGCATACTTTAATAGATCTCACTGCTTTAAAAGTCTTTTCTCACCATTTTGGCAACACATTAATTCCACGACTAGCGCTATTGGCAGCAGCTTCAGGATGAAATGGAGAGAGAGGATAAAATGGGAACAGTGAGAAGAGAAAATTGTTTCTTAATTTTGCTCTAGGCAGTCTCTCTGCTAGATCCTCCTTGAAACAGGAGGGAATTAAACGGTGCCCATTTCTTGTTGAGAGACTTCAGAAGTAAAATGTGAAAGGCACCTGTAATGAGACTGTGACATACAGACATCCCAGCTAAGCATCATGCTTGTGACTTATAGAACAGAACTCAGGAGTTTCTGTATCAAAATAATAACCTTTAGCAAATGAGCTAAGGGAGAATCTTTGATACTGGTAGTGGTAGTATTTGGGCTTATCTTTTTCATAGGTTAGACACAAGTAGGTGAAATAACTGAATCCACTTTAGTAGGTCTTTTCTTCCTGAGAGAAGGCAGCAGTGGTATGTGTATTATTAGCTATCACACCATATGCCTTTCTCTATTCGCAAGATATTTTGGTGTTTCTCCTATGTGAGTAATCCCACTGAAGTCAACAGGACTAATCACATGCTTAAAATTAAACATGTGCTTAAGTGTTGTCTGAATTGGGCCGTGGCATTCAGCACCTTGCAGAATTGAGCTCTTAATGCCCAGCACTGCTCACATAGAAGTTAATAAGTTACTATTGTCCTCAGTGGGAAGAGGAACTGTTCCCACAAGGTATGTGAATTGTTTAATTGCCTAATTCTGAAGAGAAATAATCAATGAATCACAATTAACTAAGTGATTAATGCAAACCAAATTAACTAAATTAAAAATAGTTGTGATAAAAGCTGTGATTAATCATACTGTTAAACAATACGAGAATACCAATTTACATTTATTATAAATATTTTTTGGGATTTTTTTTCTACATTTTCAGACATGTTGATTTCAATTAAAACACAGAATATACAAAGTGCATTATACTTTATAGTATTTTTTATTATAAATAATTCCACTGAAAAACAGGTAAAAGAATAGTGGTTTTATTTCAAGTTACCTCATATAAGTACTCTAATGCAAACTATTGTGAAAGTGCAACTTAAAATGTAGAACTATTTTTATAACATAATTGAACTAAAAAACAAAACAAAGGAAAACTTGAATTTCTATGAGTCCACTCAGTCTTACTATTTGTTCAGTCAATCGCTAAGTAAAACAAGTTTATTTACATTTACAGGAGATAATGCTGCCTATTTCTTTTTACAATGCTACCTGAAAGTGAGAACAGGCATTTGCATAGCACTGTTGCAGCTGACATTCGTATGCTCCTTCATGCTTTGACCACCATTGCATAGGACATGTTTTCATGCTGAACTGAAATTGACATTCTATTATTGTTTAACTGCACAATTAAAATGACAATTAATCTCATGATTAATTGTGATTATTTTTTAATTGTTTGACAGCCCTAGTAATAACAGTAAATAATTTTTTAAATTAGGTTGAGGTGAGGCCCACATTGTGCTAGGAGAGGGCATAGAGGAAGGCATTGTTCTTATTCCCTAAAGTGCACAGCACCAGAGACAAAATATTTATGAAGAGAAGCAGAAAGGATCTAAATTTAAAAGCAAAGTAGCTAGGATCATGACAGGCATATAATCTGTTGTTTAGAATTTATTTATATAGCTATAGAGCCAGATGCTCAGTTGGTGCAAATGGGTTTAACCCTATTGAAGCCAAGGGCAGTAGAACAGTTTACCTCAGATGGGGATCTATCTCAAACTAATTCTGTTAATTTGTTTTTTAATTTTAAAAAGATATTTCTGTGCCTCTTCCCTGCGTTACACTGGGATCAGTGAGGAGATGATTCCTTTCCCTAGCACACAAAGTGTCATTGTCTGTATAATCTAATAACCCCTTAATGACAACTGCTGAATATACTATATGTTCTAATGTTCCCTACCAGTTAATCCCGGTGCCACACCAGCTGGGAAGGAGGACTGGTAACGGAAAGGATACTGTAGTGAGTGAATAGCAAATATTGCTAGTACTGTGTGGGAAACAGGATTTCCATTATGTGGGAAATTCCAACAATTCTTCAACTTCATTATGTTCTGAATCAGAACAAAGCTCAAGGATTTCTAAATTTCTTGTAGAACAAAATTTGGGTAATTTGGAAGGTCTTGTTTTGATAACATCACAATGTTCTTTTATTTTTTTACTTTGTTTCAAAATTCATTTTATATTCTAACAAAGTAATTTTGAGATGAAAAAATCAGTGTTTTGATGAAAAAATCAGTAGACCATATCAGTATGCTTCCTTGATATTTTCAAGTGAAACTTAAATGAAATCAACACTATTTACAGATACAAACATTCCTGTAAAATGTGTGAATTTTGATGAACTGGCATATTCTGACAGAAAAAAAAATTCTATTTGAACCAGATCATCCAGTTCCAATTATTGCTACTACAACACAAGAATCTTAATTATACTGCATTTAAGTCTCATCTTCTATTAGTGTTCCCAAAAAGATGCTGTTTCCACAAATAGCCTTCTACACTTTGCTGACTTCTTGACCCAGATATTATAAATGTAAAGTAAATGTAAAAGGTACTTCAGATGTAAAATCAACATTATTCATTTAATTCATGCTCACTTTTGATAGGAGCACATTTATATTTCATGGTTTTAAAATTCAAAGTACTGTTGTATCCAGATCTGGATGGCTGCTTTCAGGGCAAAATGATAAACAGCATTGTCCCTTGCAGTTAGATAGCAATACTGGAGAACAGTCCATTCAGCAACAAATCAAAAGATTTATATTAGTAGGAAAGTCATATTAATCTTGCTTAGGTAGCACTGATGTCAAAAACTTATTTAAAATGTAAGGCAGAAATAGTATCCTATGAAAGAAGATGATTACACTTCAGCCTAGGAAGGCAATAACAGCACAATGATATAAAAAGGGAAGTAAACTCTGTGTAATTTAGAATAATTTTTTCTCCACTTCAAAACAGAAAACTCTGTATCTTCAGTAAGTGATGAAAAATAATGTGCTTTAGCTGGTATTTTGCAGGTGCACTACCTCCTGGTCTAGACCAATTACATTTGAAAAGATGCATTGCATTGTGTGTAAAAACTCTTTGTTATGGGTATAATGCTGCTAGGCCTTAATATTTTATCTTCTGTGAATTTTTATATAGTGGGAATTTTATATATTATATATGATATACAATAGGTTATTGTAGTTACAGTGAAGAAAAAATGAATATTTAATGCAGTGTGATAGATGCTACAAAGTTGCTTTAATATATATATATATACTTATTCACAGGCTCAGTGTTTTTTTTAAAGCATGTATAAAATATAACTGATATCCAGATACCATCATTATTTTAGCTCAGGGAAAAGTAGTAGCAGGTTGAGTGTAAAAGTATAGGGGATACCATTCCTCTGAGGTCAGAAGCCTAGGGCTGTCCATCCGTAGCCACTGAAAAGTTACATTGGCATAGCTGCGTCTCTTAGGGGTTTGACAAATCCACACCTCTGAGAGATGTGGTTAAGACAGTTTAACATCTGGTGGAGACAGTGCTGGGTCCTAGCTACTGCCTGGGGTGGAGGGATGTGGGATTATCTACAGCAGGGATCTCAAAGTTCCAGTCTGAGAGCCATCCCCAGCCAGAGCAATTAAACAGTCTGTCCTAGGAATCCTGTTGGGCTTGGGGGATGTGTCTGTTCCCATTCTTCAAGTTCCATCCCTTCATGCCACCACCCCACTCCCTCCTGCCCATGGCCCTCTGTCCCCCAAGGATGTGACTTTGGGAATTACCGGGAGGGCTTGGCACAGGGCAGAGCAGCAGTTGCCCCCCATTCCTTGTGGTGTCAGGAGCCATGGGGAAGTGGAGCACAGTAGAGTGAGTGCATCCACTAAGTGCACTCTGTATCTCTGCAGCTAGTGCCACTGTGGGTGTCTGGAGGGCCCAACCATTGCTGCCATCCTGTGCCAGACCCCCTCAGTAATCCCTGAAACTGTGTCCTCAGGGGATAGGGTGCCATGGGAGGGAGGAGGTGGGATGGTGGCGGGAAGGTATGGGACATGAGGAACAGACAGGCCTTCCCCTGCCCCTGCCCACCATGACTCTCAGGCTGGATTGTGCAACTGCCCTGGCCAGAGGTGGTCCACAGGCCAGGAGTTTGAGCTCCTGATCTACACAGTGATAGTAAAGCCCCTCCCATTGCTGCAGTATGTGTCAACACTGAAGTGTTACAGGGATGCAGCTCCCCACTGTGACATATTAAGTGTAGGCATAACCTAAGAAAGATCTGGAACTTCATTAAATGACTCTTGGAAAAGAGGGCATCAGGAAATGGAGACCAGAAATGGCAATGCCTGCTACAAAGCTTCGGGGCCAGGAGTGGTATTGCCAATGGAGGGCTAGTGGAGTTGCTATGGACAACAGCATCAATAATAATTGAAAAGTACTTTGCATGTTGTATCTCTTCAAGAATTGTTGTTTGCACCAATGTCCCACACAGCTCAATAAACTCGTTTTGTATCTGGTAGACCGATAAGGGACTTGCATGCGTTTTCCACTCTCTTGTGATTCATGAACATGCTTAACATGGCCTGATAAAAGTGGATCATACTTGCTAAGAAGCTCAAATATACCAAGAAATTTTCCGCCTGTAGGATCACTGATATGTTGATTGGAACCAAACAAAGTCAATCTCCATTCACAAAGAAAAAAAATGACATTCAATATACTGTCAAGGAGTTTTTTCCAGTTATCAGTTTTTGTGTTTATTTCACTCAGGAGTAAGTTTTCAACTGAACTGTCAGCTAGTGCTGTTCTACTAGCTGATTTCCACGTAACATAGTTATCTTTATGCAATACTGAAGTTTTATGTGCACATATTCAGTCTTTAAACTTCCTCTAACCTCTACTGATGCTCCAACCAGATGGATCAGACAGTACTGATACATTTGAAGTATTACTATTAAAAATGAAACAGGGTACACAATACAGAGCCTGCTTTTCCATGCTTCAGCAGAGTCAGTCTCTTGTGTAGATCTCTCCATTTGGATGAGTTTATGTCAGCAGATGAGTGGGAAAACCATGATTTTCAGCATCTTTCAGTGTATTACTTGGAATTTGAGAACAACTAACTGTGAGAAAGAACTGCATTTGAACAACATTGTTCTTATCAACAAGTCCAGTATCAAGTTCTGATGCCACTTTTGTTACACTATGTCCTGTGCTAGTCATAAGTTCTTGCTCTTGCTATGCAGCATCTCTGAGGTCCTAATTTTCTCCCTGCATGGTCTCTAAATCAAGAGTAGATTCTGCATCTATCACTACCATTGGCATTTCTGTGTCTTGATTAATGACCTCCTCATTTTCAGGCAGTAGCATTGAAATGTTATTTGTGGGTACAATGTTTTCATCATAACTGGAAGTGTCACTGTCAGAATGGTCACCGTCTAATGCAGGGCTATTCAACTTTGGAAGCCCCGGGGGCCACAATGATACTCATAGCACATGCCGAGGGCCGCAACTTAAGTGTGGTTGCATATACATGCAAACATATATGCAAATAGCATCTTTCACACTGACAGGCATAAATACAAAGATTAAGGCAAGATTATACAAGACGCAGGCTCCATTTAAGTCAGTTCTGCTAATATTAATGAAATGCAGTATTTACCTGATTTCCACCCATATGATAGCACTTTTAATGAGCAATAACAGTCCAGGAGTTTAACTATTAAAACGCATATCAACAGAAGACCATCATATTGACTATTTTCTTGTTTTGGCTCCCACCCGTGGGCCACATGTTGAGCCCCATGTAAACCTAAACCATTCCATTGGCCGCAAACAAATGGGCCGCGGGCCGCATGTTCAGTAGCCCTGGTCTAATGGCTGAGGCATCTTTTCTGTGAGAAATTATGTTATTGGCTTTAAACTCTTAACTTCTGCTTCACTCTGTTGCTTCCACTATTTCTTACTTGTACTACTTTCAAATCTTTTGCTTAATTTTTATAAAGGGGTTCTTTTAAAACACAGTAACACACAATAAATTAATGTGCTTAAGGCTATTTGTTATATAAAACGTTAATTGTATATACTTCACAATGAATATTATATAATAATGGTTTGGGGGGGTGTTATTTACTACTGCTCTTCTAGCCTTATTTCAAAGTCTTGAAATTTCATCTGCTAACATGTTCCTGTTATTAAATTCCTCCAATAACTGGTGTGTTATTATGAATATGGGGTGATTGCCAGATTAGATATAAAGTTTATTTAGCAACTAGAATTAAAAGTTTATTATCACAAAAAAGCCTTTAAAGGTGAATCTAAAATTGGATGAAGAGGTAGCTTACAGCTGAGCCTGATATGTTATTGTATATGAAGACACATAAAAAAAACCAGGAATGTGAAAATCTCCTATGCAGAGATAAACATCTAATTTAAAGATTAAATTCATCCTCAGACCAAGCAAAATCACTTTATAAAGAATTAATTACGACTTTCAAAACCGCTAAACTATGCAAAGACTGTAAATAGCGCTTCATAACGTGGAATCACTAATCATCAATCACGCGGATGAAAACTTGGATGTGACTGAAAAATTGGCAAAGGTTTGAAGTTTCACAATGATTTAAATCAATTTTTTGCAGGTATATATAGCTTTTTCTGTTGTCTCTGTTATAACTGCCAGGAGTATAATAAATGGAAATGACTTGGTAAAAAAGTGTCAAAATTTGAGGCCCCTTTGTCTCCTGAGGCCCAGGCCAAATGGCCCTCCTGATCCTCCTCTGATAGGATCTGGGTATTGTTTTTTCCCAAGGTCCCAATGAACAGTAGCTGAAAACTAAAATAGAGTCTAGGTATCTGAATTATTGTATTGCACTATACAGGTGCTGGTGGCAGGAACTTGAATAAATTATTCAGAACAGATGATATAACAAGAGAGTCTGAATGGTTTCTGGAGTGACCAAAGATTGGGGTGGGGGCAGAAGTACACCTTACTATGCTACAAACAGTGAAGCAGAGTCATAAAATACTTTTGCTCTATCTCAAGGAAATAAGCTGTCACAGAGACATTTGAGAGGATTATTGTGTCAAAACCAGACAGCTGCAGGGGTGGAGTCTTCAAAAGCTTTCTAAGAGTCAGATCATTCCTTTTACTCAGTTGCTCTGAAGGATATTGTGTTCCTTGCCATTGCAGCTAGGAAAATATATTTTCCCTGCTACAGAGCTATCAGGAATCTTGTGCGAAACACCCGGGAAATATTCTGTTTGTTGGCACACACCACGTGTCATGATCATGATGAAAGCCAGCAAAGGAGCTCATATTTCAAATCTCCTCAGCTCTGTCTATAAAACCCTTTGGCCTATAAGCATTAGTTTTAAGTGGCAAATCTTCATGCTGGATTTCACTGAAACTATCATGGTCAGAAAACATCACTGGTCCCTGTTCAGCTCTCGTAGAAGTCCTTTGCAATCAATGGTGTTACACCAGGAATGATCTGAGCCCAGTGCTAACATGTAGCCTCAGTAAAATCCTTTGGAAAGGGTTGTAACTCTGAATGGATGATGAAGGCAGAGTTTTCTAAGTAAAGCTGAGGAAAATAAGAACCATCTCCTCCCCAAACAAACAAACAACCAAACAAACAAAAAAAAAAGTTCTGCATGACCTCCAGATCTTCCTGTTTAATCTCCTTTCTTCTGTTTTCATGGTCTTGCCTTGCTTTCTCCAAAGTTTCTTCTTTCATTCATCTGTACAGGTCTCACACCATGCTTTGGCTTTATTACTTGGGGTATGTCTATACTACAGAGTTATTTCTAAATATCTTATTTCAAAATAACGTGTCTACGCACAAAATGCATTTTGAAATAGCGTTTTTCTCTTTTGAAATAGCACATCCACACTGATTGGACGCTAAATCACATTTAAGGCTGGCTGGAACTGGTTCTGGCAGGGCATCAGGTCAGGAGTTACCTTGTGTGGCTGCTGCCTGAGGCTATCTGAGGCTTGTGCTTAAAGGGACTCCCCTGGACAGCTGGTTCTCAGGTTTCCCTGCTTGCTTGCCTACCTCGATGAGGGACAGCAAAGTGTTTGTTCTCTGCATGCTCTGGTTGCCCTCACTCAGGACACCACAGCACTCTCCAACATGGAGCCAGAGCTACCCCTGGGCACTCTGCTGCTCTTGGACATGTTGCTGCAAGTCTGGCAGCACTTTCTGCAGGCTGCCTCACAGGAGCTGCAGCAACCCAACCCCCAGGCCTTCTTTCAGACCCTCCTGGGGTATGTGGAGGAGCAGCTGCAGCACCTGGACGACGGTGTGCCCCGCCACATCTGGCGTCTGGACACCAGTACTGACTGGTTGGACCACATAGTCCTGGAATGCTGGGGAGACCAACAATGGATCCAGAACTTCAGAATGAAGAAGGACACCTTCCTGGAGCTCTGCGAGTGGCTCGCCCCTGCTCTGAGGTGACAAGACACGCACGTGAGGCCCGCCATTCCCCTCCACAAACATGTTGCCATTGCCCTCTGGAAGCTCTCCTAGCCGGATAGCTACCAATCTGTGGGGAACCAGTTCGGTGTGGGGAGATCCACCGTCGGTGCCATGCTCATGCAGGTATGGCAATTTCTGGTGACTGTGCCAGGAGGGGAGGAGTGGAAAGAGGGAATAGGCTGCCCTAGGGAAAAGCGGGGGGGGGAGGGAGGTGATGCAAGTCCCCTCCCCGGGAAGGTTTGTTCTGTCCCACCTGCACTAAGGACTGCCCACGGTGGCCAGGATTGCACGGGGGGTTGCTCTTGGAGAGTGGGGGAGCGGGGCAGTGGTGGGGAGGAGCACTCTCAGCTGCCCTGGCACCCCAGAGACTCTTGGTTTTGTGTGTCCCTGTGCAGGTGGTCAAGGCCATCAACACAGTCCTGCTCCACAGAGTCATCCGCCACACCGATGTTGATGTGGTCATTGAGAGGTTTGGCACCCTGGGCTTCTCCAACTGCGGGAGGGAGGTGGGCCCATCGACAGGACACACATCCCTATCCGTGCCCCAGACCACCAGGCCTCCATGTACATCAACTGCAAGAGATACTTTTCAGTGATCCTGCATGCCGTGTCTGATCACCAGCGCCACTTTGTGGACATTAATGTTGGCTGGTCAGGCAAAGCACATGACGCACAGGTCTACTGCGCTGCATGCCAGAGGCTGCATGCCGGGACTTTCTTCCCCAACCACCACATCAGAGTCGGAATGTGGACATGCCTGTCTGCCTGGTGTGGGATGTGGCCTATCCCCTACAGCCCTGGCTGATGAAGCCCTACTCTGGACACCTCAACCCTTCCTGACAGGCTTTCAATGCCAGGCTCAGCAGGGTCCACATCATGGTCAAGGGGGCCTTCGGGTGGCTGAAGACCCGATTTAAATGCCTCCTCACCCACCTGGACCTCTCAGAGCGGAATATTCCGCACATGGTGGCAGCGTGCTGTGTGCTGCACAATGTATGTGAGCGGAAGGGGGGAGGCCTTCCTGCCAGGCTGGGTGGCAGAGGCTGAGCACTTGGCCAGCCTGTAGGCGCAGCCCCGCACAGCTGCCCTCCAGGAGGCCCATCGGGGGGCTGTCCGCATCCGGGAGACCCTGCAGGAGAGCTTTTACCAGGAGGACCAGTAACAGTGCTCCCTGGTCCACCCCACTGGGGACTTGTGTCTCATTCCTCTCTCAAATCCTACTACTTACCCCTCTCTTCCCTCCATTCCTCATGAAAAATAAAGACAGGCTTTTTTGAACAAACTGAACTCTTGTTATTGAACCAAACTGGGTGGGAAATGAAACTTGGATGAGACTGGGGAAAGAAGGCAGGAGAGAGGAGGAGAGAGGGTGGGAAAGGGGAGGAGGAATCTTGGGAGGAGGGAAGGGGAAGAAGGGGAAAGAGAAGCTCAGGGTCAGAGCGGTGCTGGGGCCATCGGCTCCCAGCACCACGGGTGCGGGGGCCTTGGTGTCCCCGAGGGGGTGTGGAGGATGTGGAGGGAGAAACAGGAGGGGGAGAGGGAGTGGGAGGAGAAGTGATCTCTGGGGAGGCAGCAGAGGCTGGAGTGGAAGAAGGCAGCAAGCTCTGCACCAGGGTCTGGAGATGGGCACAGATGGCACGGCCCTGGCCAGCTGCTCCCGCCAGCTCTCCCACCGAACCTGCAGGTCTTCCTCCACCCAATGGTCAAGGGTGCAGTGCAGGGCTTGCAGTGCCCCCAGGTGCTGCCGTTGGTAGTCGTCCATTGGACGGGTGGGCCTGCGGAGCCCTCGGGTGCGGGAGGATGTATTGGGTGGTGTGGTGCTCTCTCCACTCGCAGCTGGTCCGGCTGTGGAGAACAAGGACAAATGGTCAGTCATCCCTGAGAACACAGTGTGTGAAGCCCAGCCCGCCTCTGCAAGGCGAGGATGACAGTTCTCTGCACCATCAGAGCCGATGTGCTTGCACACAGGCCATGTTCAGAATGTCCTGCTATCCGTGAGAGTGGGAGTTGCCCCGAGACTGCACCCATGCCCCTGTGCTGTATATCAGTGTGTGTGTGTGTAGGGGGGGGAGATGTCCCCTACCTCTGTGTAGAGGGGGCTTGTGGAGGGAGGGCGTCCTGCTGTGTCCCACCCCGGGGTCAGGAGCATGTCATGTCTCTCCACACATGCTTGTGGCTAACAGGCCAAGGCCCTTGTGTGGCAGCCAGCTGGAGGCATGTGCCCAGGGGTGGCACAGCACGTGCTTGCACATTCAGAGATTGCTGCCTGATCCGTGGCCAGCAAGGCCCATCCGCGCAGTCCCTGGTCTCCCTCCCCCACCCCCCACATAAAGGGACAGTGATGGCACTCACATGTTGTTGCTTCCCTAGCTTCGGACGATGCCTGGGACAGGTCCGCAGGGATGACATGAGGGTCCTGGCTGAGCGGCATGGTGACGCTGGCCTCTTGTGGCTCCTGGCCCTCCTCCTCCTCGTCCGTGCCATCATAAGGGCCCTCTGCCCCAGGGTCGATGACCACCTGGGGGGAACAGACTATCCCGCCTCCCAGGATGCGGTCCAGGGCATTGAAGTAGGGGCAGCTGTCTGTGTCTGCCCCTACTTGGGAGCTGCCCCTGTGGCCCTGGCATAGGCCTGCCACAGCTCTTCTATCTTCATCTGCACCTGTTCCTGGGTGCAGATGTGGCCTCTGTCGGCCATGCTGGCAGCCATCCGGCCATAGACAGCCGCGTTCCTGCGTCTAGTGCAGAGATCATGGAGGTTGGTGGCATCCCTCCAAACCTCAATAAGGTCCATGACCTCTGCACTAGACCAGAAAGGCGCCCATCTCTTCTGGCCCCTGGCAGGCTCTTGGGAGCTGGAGGACTCTCCCGGGGACCACTGGAGGGCTGGCTGGTAGTGGCTGGTTGGCTCATTTTGTGCCACTGGATCAGAGGCAGCAGCAGAGTGGCTCAGGGCTGATGCTAGCCACAAAAGGCTCTGGCCAGACTCTGGACCTTTAAGAGCTCCGGAGGGGAGGGCGAAGGAGAAGAATTTTCCTGGTGTGTGCCAGAGTGGCCAGCTGGGCACCCTGGGAAGGGCTGGAGGCCCCCTATTTCGAAATAGCCCCTATTCCCTGTCTACACAGCACCTATTTCGAAATAGCTATTTCGGAATAGGCGCCATTTCTTGTAGAATGAGGTTTACCAATTTCGAAATAAGCCCTCCACTATTTCGAAATAATTTCAAAATAGCGGTTTGGCTGTGTAGATGCTAGCAAAGTTATTTCAAAATAACGGCTGTTATTTTGAAATAACTTTGCTGTGTAGACATACCCTTATTCTCTTCTCTAAAGGACCTGTTTTGTTCTTTGGCACTATAATTTCAATCCATGAAGTCCCTTTTAAATGTTCCTTTGTACTAAGTCTAAGCAACAATCCTAATACTGACTCTGCCTTTCAGCAACACTTTGCTTACCTAATTTAGTCCAGACATGTAATGGAACCCACTCATTGTCAACTCAGATGCAGTGAAACTCCATACATGTTTTAGTTAATTGAAAATTGAAATTCTGCTAATTGTACCTTTTTGCTCATTGCCTGTTTAATGAAAAAGATGACTTCACCACAGACCTGGTCCACTGAAATCAATGCAGGTCATTGATCCTATACCCATCAAAGTAATTTCAAAGATTTCCATTGACTGTAGTGGACTTTAGATCAGACTTTACAAAAGTGTTCCACTGTATCCATAGCACTACATCATTATGTTGGAAGTTCCTCACAAATCCATACTGCTTGGGGTCCAATTTCAGCAAAGACTCCCTTTTGGGTATAGATGACGATGACGAAGATTTAGTTTAAGGTTGTAACCCACACCCATCCTGGGTGTGGTTCACTGTACCATGTAGTGGCACTGAGACCACTTACAGAGAGAAAGAGTGAGTGAGCGAGTGCTGCTGCCTTAGCTGAAAGCCAGGTGGCTTTTAGCTCAGGCTGTTGAGACTCATGCACTAAGCTTCTAGAGGTCACAGGTTTGGTTCCACCTGTCAGCATTATAAGTGGGGGCTTGTCCCAGATTTCAACTGAGATATTTCTGAAGCTCAGGATGCACTTCCTCAGCAAGGGGAAGTATGTATCTCACACACTGACTAAGTATGGTGCACTGTCCCAAGTAGTGGCAATAAGATCACTTACAGACTGAAGGAATGAGGCTATGTCTACACTATAGAGTTTTTTTCCGAAAAACGGCTATCCACACCTCAAGCATGTTTTTGCGCAAAAAAATCAGAAGAACAGAGAGGCTTTTCCAGCGTAGGTATTCCTCATTCTACAAGGAAGAAAGCCTTTTTGCAAAAGAGCTCTTTCGCAAAAAGGTGTGTGTGGACAGGGAAGAGGGGCTTTTTTGTGTAAAAAGAAGAAAGAGGAAAGCACAGTGCCCTGGTGGCCATTCTGTGCATAGCAGTTAGAGCTTACTTTCAAGAGAGGGTCCATGCAGTCTGGACAGTCTCTTTTGCAAAAACGCATCACTTTTTCAATGCGCTTTTGCAGTGTGGATGTGCTCTTGTGCAAGAAGTTTTTGTGGCAGATCTCTTCCGATAAAAGCGTCTTGTGCAAGAAGCCTGCAGTCTAGATGTAGCCTGAGTGAGCTCTATGGCCTTAGATGAAAGGCAGCTGTTTTTTTTAGCTCAGGCTGTAGAGGCTCATGCAGGAAGCTCCAGAGGTCCCACTTCAGTTCTGCCTGTCGGCGTTACAAGGTGTCTTCATAAACATGTTTTCCCTGGTAGGTTTTCTGAATTCTGTCCATAGATTTGATCAGATATTAAATTTTTATGCCATTTTCTGAAGCAATGAATGCATTGATCTGCATCTGTCTCACAGATGTGACTTTAAAATATTCTTAGAAAAAATCAGTCTTTGAATGATCACTGGCTAGAACTTGAAATTGCTTTTCAAAGTAATAAATCTGTTGTAAGATAAAATAAGGCAGTTGTTATTTTTCTGAATCAGGATTTTCTAGAAAACTAAATGGAAGATAGGTTTTGCCAAAGATGTCTTTGCGTTTTGTTTCACCTTTGTAATGGTAGTTATTATATTAAACTCCCAACTTTTATTAAAATGAGGGATTTACATGTGTTTTGCTATGGAAATGGATTAAAAGTCTGGAAAAGGCCAGAGTTTAAATCTTGGGGTGGGCACGGGGGACAGAGGGGGATAATAATCTATATTATGCAAAGAGATTTGGCTGCACCGCTCCCATTTCAGCTAAATCTTTGCATACTGCTTTGAAAAATTACCTTGTTATGTCTTGGAGGAGGCAGATGTTTATTGCTAGATGCTCCTAATGACATGAATACAGTCCCTTGGAAATATCTTGCTTTGGATGGTGATGTCTGTGTTTTCTTTGCCAGTGCAGGCAGAATCAACAATGTTTCTTTTATGGTGTGTATTTGTGTGTGTGTGGAGGGTGGGTGGGTTGTAAAATGAGACTTTTTTTCAAGAACAAACCTATTGATTGCAGGAATTAAATGGTCCGATGTAGCTGAAGGCTGTTTCAGAGTTATGTTCTTATTCTGCATTCTTAATAGAGCAAGAGGGTCACATGCATACTTGCACAGACACACTCTTCTCATCAAAATGAAATCTAGGTTTATTAATCTGTAAAACTACTTCTAGGAGACTAATGTACTGACAAGAACTTTACAAATGCAACATTAAGTCTGAGATTGCAAATCTATGGGTTTCTATCAGTTGAGATAACCAACACTTACAGCTGCTTTGGACAACTGTTGTCTACATGCATCTCATGCTCAAGACTTTCCAATGGATGGCTTTTGAAATAACTTTTGGCAAATGTAGACATGTCCTTAGGGTCATATGTACTAGGAAAATAGTCTGTTAGTAACAGCCATCCTAAATGGGCACCAGTGTAGGTAAGAGTTTGATGTAATCTGTACAAAATAGGTTTATAATAAAGCATTATGAGTGGTTTGTGCCCATGAAAGCTCATGATACTATATATATTTTTGTTAGTCTCCAAGGTGCCAGAGGGCTACTCATTGTTTTTAAAGTTACAGACTAACACAGCTACCTTTCTGAAACATTATGACCATGTATATCATTGTCGCTACCACTGTTATACAATTGTGACACATCTTAGCCAGATCTTATATGTCATGTAAGCCAGCAATGGAAAAGTTACAGTCATGCCAACACTCATACCGACAGGATGATCCTATATTATGTTTGTATCTAAAGTTATGATATTTGATATGTACCTGCATTTCAAGTGTGTCTGACGCTGGGGTAAAACCAATCAGGTAAAAATTGACTCTTACAATGGGCCATAGAGAAAGCTCCTCCCCACTTGGTAAGCCTTCCTGTGGATGCCTTAGAAAGAATATGGGCATTGACTGCTCCTGGGAGTCATCAAGGCATGTAAGAGCATGTGACTTGCTCATGTGACCTTGGACTCCATCTTGTGCAAGTAATTTTCTACAAACTGAGACACAGCTATTTTGGGACAATAAAATTCCACCCACCTAGCAGAAGGTATAATGACTATGGGACTATCTCCATTTTGTCTTCTTTTCCAATTCATTTCTCTGGACTAGACTTCTAACACAGAAGCTCAGAATAAGGACTGATGACCCGCAAGATGTTTGGATAATTTGAAGATAGACTTTTGCAAACAAGCAGTTTACCACCATTGCTACTAAGAACGTTGCAATGATTGTATGTATATGATCTATTAACTATAGTAGCTCTTTATTTCTTGTCTCTTAAAATAAATCTTTAGATTTTAGCTATTAACTTAGGCACGTCTAAACTACATTCCTCTTTTGAAAGAGGAATGTAAATGAGCCCGATCGAAAATGCAAATGAAGTGTGAATTTACAAATCTCATGCTTCATTTGCATAATCGCATGAGAGCGCTTTTTCGAAAAAGGGTTTCATTTTTTCAGGCATATGGGTTCTTTCAAAAAAGGTTTTTTTTCTTTTCAAAAGAACCCCGTCTAGACTGTGGTTTCTTTTTCAAAAAACCCTTTTTCGAAAAAGTGCTCTCACACGATTATGCAAATGAAGTGTGAGATTTGTAAATCCGTGCTTCATTTGCATTTTTAATCGGGCTCATTTACATTCCTCTTTCGAAAGAGGAATGCAGTTTAGACATAGTCTAAAAGATTGGCAATGGTGTGACTATTGGATAAGATCTGAGTTATATATTGGCCTGGCTATGTGGCTGGTCTCTCAAGATCAGAAAAATCTTTTGTTTGATGAAACTGTTTTTCAGTAACTACTCATGGTAAAGTCTAGTGTCTGAGTGGTGAAATAAAGGCTGGAATACCAAAGGAGACTCATTTTTTACTTCTTGTTAACCTGTGTGGTGAGACAAAAGTTTACTTTTGTTACTGGTTTGGTATATCTGATAGTAGAATTACCACCTGGGGTATGTCTGCCCTATTTCTCAGCAGTTCATCCTAAATTTGGCATCCTCAGCTGTGACCCACTGAGGCACAGTAGCAGCTGTGATGTGAGCACTTCCTGCTTCTGGAAGTTCTGCTGGTATTGTGAAGATGGCAGGGTTAAATCTGTAAGTGAGAGAATGTAATATACATCTGTTTTGCTTCTGGCAGCACAATATGGTTATGCCTTTAAATATATTGCAAATTTATGGCGTGAGTGTACCTTTCGGACACAGTCTCACCATATGGAGGGGTACAGAAGCAGCAGTACCACCTCTTTGTAAAAACCTGACCAGAGTACCTCTTGTGGAGGCTTTGAAAGGTGCAACATACATTTCCTGGTGCAAACTCAGGGTGAGGCCATGCTTACTTACTCTCCTGCCTACTTTAGGAGGATGGTGCTGCTTTTTCAGCAGCCTGAGTGCAAATAATGGGATTATGTCTGGCCCTGAATGCATACCCAGCCTTGCATATCTGGCTCTTGGCACAGAAGAGGCTGAACTGAAAATGTGTGGAGTTGAAGTTGTTGATGGCTGAGACACTTTGTACCTCAAAATAGCACCCTAGATCCTTCCATATTCACTGAAGTGATATGATTATGATATGTTTTTTGTGAGCTATTATTTTAAAAGTCTTGACCTGTTGGATTGCATGTGTTATCATTTTATGTGAGGTCATAAAGTAGTGCTGCAAACGTTAGTGAAGTATGTTGTGGGGATGGGAACACCCACAGTCAACCTTTCAAGTACAGTAATGGAGAAGCCAGACAGCATTAACAGCTCATCAACACCCACCAAGAAAAGAATCTACAATCCTAGCAATTTCTTAGAAGAGGGACATACACTGTAGGACTGGACTGTGCCACCTCACAGCAAAGATTTTTCAAGCAAGCTAGAAGAAAGTATAAAAGAGGGGAAGTAACATCATCCATTGGCCTTTCTGTCCTCTCCCAGCTCAACATCTGGAGGAACATCTGAAGGACAGAGACTTTGAATTGGGGGAGGATGGTCCTAGGCCGGAAAAGCATCCCAATCTATGCACTGAGGATCTGTGACTTGTTTGTACCATCTGTCAGGATGAGACACTGCTTGATTTGAATCCTGTTTAGTTTGTAGACCCCAGACTGCAAAATTATTTTCATTTCTTAAGCAACCAGAGTTGATCTTGCTTGCTACTTATAATTACTTGAAATCTATTGAGCTCTACTTCTTGTTTTCTATTTTATTTAAAACAGCATGTTGTGGTTGAAGGACTTGGGAAATCTCAGCTCAATTTACAAAGGCTAGTTTGTGTCCTCTCCACACTGAGGGAGTGGCAGGCTGGGTAACAGACTGCCACTGGCTAGGCTTCTGCCCCCTGCAAGATGGCACAGTTCTAGGGTGCAAGTCTGTGGAGCTGGGGGGAATTGGATAGAACTTCCCTATTGATAGTTCATGAATAGCTGGGAGACAGAACTTTCTTGTAACTCAGTTGTGTGTGTCCCAGGCCTGTGGATGTCTGTGTAAGTGAAGAGCCTGTCAGAGGGCTGTGGCTTGACACAGCATCACCGTACCCTATGTTGGAGGGACAGAGGGCTCAGCAGTGCCACGGTCCAGTTGCACAGTAGGGATCCTGTCACAAGGGATTTGATGCAGCTTTGTGAACATCCCAGAAACAACTGAAAAGCCAAAAGAAGCTGTATGCTGGCAAGCTCTCCAGCTGTGGAAGGAGAAAGGAATCCCAACTACAGGTCACTTCCCATCTCTTTCTTCAGGGCTGGTTTTATTCCTTTAAAAATAAAACCCTCTCCATACCGGAACATAAAATCTCAGACCACAAGGTTAGTACTAGCTGGGGGCCTTCCAGCTTCAGCCACTCAGGCTATGTCTACACATAGCGTAGCTTTTTTCGCTTTTTTTTCAAAATATCCCTTCTTCCTCGTAAAAGGAGGTCTGAAAAAAATGTTGGAAGAGCAGACACGTTCCCTGGATGCCGCAGAGTTTTTCTGGGATACCTTTAGTATCCCTGAAAAACTCTGCAGTGTAGACATAGCCTCAGAAAAAGAGAATGTATCTTTCCCCTTTTCCTTTTTAATCCTGCTAGAGCAGCCATGTGATGGATAGGAGTCCAGTACCCATGTGCTGATGTGTCTAGATACCTTGCCATAGAAGGAGTGTAAGACATAACTTTGCATGCCCTCTGCCAATGTCACGGTCATTGAAATCAAGGGGCATTGAATGAGCTGAGGGTTTTCATGTTTGGGCTGGAACTCCAATATTTCCCATGTATTTCCTGGCATCATGTGATTGTTACGGCATGTAGTCAGGAACTCTGGGGATATATCTACACAGCAGCATTATTTCAGAATAACTCATGTTATTCCAAAATAACATAGTGTGTGTTTACACATCAAGCCATTATTTTGAAATAATGGTGAACTGGAGGACTTCTTACTCCGACTCCTGTCACTCTCATTTCACAAGGAGTAAGGGAAGTCAAAGGAAGACTGTTTTTCTTTGGACTTCCTGCTGTGTAGACAGCTCCAAAAGTCTAATTAAGCTATTTCAACTTCAGCTACACATTTGACATAGCTGAAGTTGAATAGCTTAATTTGAGTTTTGCCCTGATGTGTAGAAGTGCCTTGGTAGAGTAGAGCAGCCTGCATTATATCAGGAAAGACACTGATAAAGGTCCCAGTTCATCTGGGTACTTACATCTGTGAGTAAGCCTATCGAATTGGGACATCTCACATGTTCTAAGTTAGGTGTGTGCTTAAATATCTGCCAGATTCAGGGCTTGGAGTTACTGAGTTTGCTAGAAATAACTTAAAATATAAAAACTGTTTGCTAACTGCTATCTGTTTGTTTGTTGTAGTAAAAAATGGTGTATGGATTATAGTGTGCAATATTGGCTTCTAGTGGTTAGTTCACTAGTTACAGCTCCCCAATAGCTTCATTTATTTTTCAGCAGCATTGAGAGTCATTAGGAAAACGCCCTAAAATATTCACAAGGTGAGCGCTCTGTAGGTCAGTGGCTACATTCAAAAGTGGTTTACTCAGCAATAAAATCTTCACTAAGGTTTAATTACCATAAACACACAGTGACAGAACTACTTCAGAGTTTTGCACCACCACACAAGGGCACTACATTAATTCACATTTACAATTCCCATGAGATTACCCAAAATCATTCAGGACATTCCGATAATTAAACAAGAGGCAAAAATAAAATTAATGAACTGCAAAGGTCAATATGTGACTTTCTGAGTAATACAAAAACATATTGTAAATGCTAGTTAGAGATAAGTACAAAATATAAACATCCCTACATTGCATCTGTCTGACCAGCCATGCATAGTGTACAAAGAACATTGCAAAACACCTCCCCTGTGGTGCTTTGTATTAGGGTGCTTCTGAAGGACCTGCACTACCAGATGATCAAGCCGAGACTTAAAAACCTCCAGGGATGGAGATTCAACCACCTCCCTAGGTAACCCATTCCAGTACTTCATCACCCTCCTAGTGAAATAGTTTTTCCTAATATCCCACCTAGACCTCCCCTACTGCAACTTGAGACCATTTGCTCCTCATTTTGTCATCTGTCACCACTGAGAACAGCTTCTCTCCACCCTCAAATCCCTCAGCCTCTCCCCATAAATCATGTGTTCCAGCACCCTAATCATTTTGCTGCCTTCTGCTGGACTCTCTCCAATGTGTTCATCTCCTTTCTATATCGTTGGGGCCCCAGAATTGGACACAAATACTCTAGGTGTGGCTTCACCAGTGCCAAATAAAGGGGAATAATCACTTCCCTAGATCTGCTAGCAATGCTCCTACCAATGCACCCAATATGCCATTAGCCTTCTTGTTTACAAGGGCACACATTAATATCTATTTTAGGTTCTTACAGAACCCCTTATCACATAATCTGAGTGCCTCGCATTTTTTTATATGTGTATTCTTAGAACGTTGTGAGATAGGAAGTCCTATTACTTCCATTTCACAAATAGGGAAGCTCAGCTCCAGCAGGACTAAAGGCTTGTCTACATGATGTGCTATGGCAGTGGTCACCAACCAGTAGACTGGGATCTACTGGTAGATCTTGGAGCATTTGACAGGTGATCCTGACAGGTTTGGCTGGGAGGCTGTCAAGTACCAGCACTTTATCTGCCCCTCTCAGCGCTGCCGTGCTGCTCCTGCCCTTTGCCTTGCAGCTGCCTCCCACCCCCTGGGTGCCTCCTGCTTGCTGTGCAAGGCATGGGAAGAAGAGGAGGGGGTGCTGCTATCTGGGTGCCCTTCTCCCCCCCATACCCCATCTCCACAGAGCAGAGCGGGGACAGGGATGAAGAGAGTTTGCTGGCTGCTTTTGGGTGTGGTGCAGGGCCAGGGTAGGGGTGAGCCTGCCTTAGCCCCACTGCACCACTACCCAGCAGCCACCTGTGGTAAGCGGTGCCCAACTGGAGCCAGCATTCCGAACCTTGACCCCAGTCCTGAACCCCTCCTGCACCCCAAGACCCTGTCTTAGTCTTGATTCCCCTTGTACCCAAACTCCCTCCCAGAGCCTGCACTCTGAATCCCTTCCTGTACCTCAACTCCCTTCCCCCAGGCTCAGCTCAGAGCCCCTCCCACACTCCAAATCCTTTAGGCCAAGATCAGAGCCTGCATCCCCCTCCTCACCCTAGCCCCCTGCCCCGCTGCCTGATAAAAGTGAATGTGGATGGGGGAGGGAGAGAGGGAGGATGGAGTGAGCAGGAGAAGGGCCTTGGAGAAGGGGTGGGAAAAAGGTGGGGCAAGGGTGTTAGGGTTTGAGGTAAATCCTGGATTGCACTTAAATTCAAAAAGTGATCTTGTACTTAAAAAGGTTGGAGACCCCTGTGCCACAGATTACTTAATGCACACTAGCTACTCCACAATAACTCCCTGCATGGACATGCTTATTTCACTCAGAGTGCCTTTGAGTGATTTGGCACTCTTCATGCAGGGTAAGATAGGGTTAAAAATATCCCTAGCTACTCTTCACAGAACTTCCATTACTTGTGCAGGCTCATCTAGGTAAGCACCATAACTACCAGATCATCCTTCCACTCTTGCTACTTTGAAACAGTTTTCTGCTTTAACCACAATAATAAATTGCAGTGAGATTGTGACAGGGGGTACATCTACACTGCAAGCTTCCTTCGGAATAAGCTTTTCCAAAAGCTATCTTCTGGAAAAGCTTATTTCAAAATAAAGCATCCACACTACAAGGAAGCTTCAAAATTAGTCCAAGGCAGGCTCCCTAAAATTATTCCTCCCCAAAATTAGTCCAAGGAGGCACTGGGGAGGAATAATTTTAGAATTGCCCTGGTGAGGAGCAATTTCGACATAGCATCAGTAGAGTGTCTACACACACCCTCTTCTAAAAAAGGTTTTTCGGCAAAGGGCTTATTCCTCGTGGAATGAGGTTTACTGCTGCTGGAAAAAGCCGTCCGTTATTTTGACTTTCTGTAGAAATAACGCAAGTGCAGTGTGTACGCTAGTATTCTTTTTCCAGAATAACAGCTGTTATTCCAGAAAAACGGTGCAGTGTAGACACATCCTCAGTTATTAGCAAAGCATTGTGAAGTTTGCTATTTTAACATAAGAGTTAAAGCAATAATGCTGCCTTTTTGTGTTATAGGCTGGTCATAATGTTTTACATATTTAATTCTTGTCTTTTAAAAAGTCCCACATTGGCATTTTGATATAGGCAACAAATAAATTAAAAATTTTGAGATAAAGCATGTACATATCTCTGTATTTTTAATTTTGTACAAATGCAGACCAAATATTGTGGCTGAGACTGCTAAATTATGGTACCAGGGTTTAATGAGGTGTAATTATAGGTCCAAAATACTTTGTGCATGGAAGAAAAAGCTTACTGTACACTCTTAAAGTGTTTTATGTCTAGATATGCCTAAGACAACTGATTATGGGGCCCAAATAAGCATAACTGTCCAAGAAGAAATAATTGAAAACAATCCTTTAGATGTCAAAATAAAACCATATATCCTGTGATTCTGTGAGTGGTTATTAAATAGCTTTGCTGCTATAGACAAGCTTCCTTAGTGGTTCATAGCTTGTAAGGCAACAATACTTATAGTTTGTAAGATAAAACTTTTGTTTCAGTAGGCATTAGCACGAAAGGGCAAAATCTGTTGGCAACGCCCAGCCTGAGTAACTAGACTGAGTGCTAGGGATCTCTGAAAGAACATGATGGGAAAAGTATCCCTCCCAGACCACGTAGCCAGCCTACCTATGCATTTGTACTGGGCCCATTACATTGGTATTTCAGCAGATCTGGTCTGCTGTGGCTGCTCTACCCTCAGGGCTAGAGTAGTTTTTATGGTCCTTGCTCTCCTGATGATGGGAATGTGGGTAGTACAGTCCTGGGATGACAGTAACACAGCCAGTCCAGGCTGTGCATGTAGGCATGGCATTCAGACAGGGCTGTATCTGACACAGCTATCCCAGCTACACTATTTTAAGTCTATTAGCTTGATCAGATCGAGCATAAACATGTCTACATGAGCTGGGAATCACATCCCCAGCTCCAAGTGGAGACACACTCTTAGGGTACATCTACACTATAGGATAAAGTCGAATTAAGATATACAACTTCAGCTACCTTAATTGTGTAGCTGAAGTCAAAGTACCTTAACTCGACTTTTGGCGCCGTTCACACTGCTTGAAGTCAACGGGAGAACACTCTCCTTTTGACTTCTCTTACTCCTTGTGGAAGCAGGACTACCAGCATTGACCAGAGTGCCCCTCTCAGTTCGAATTAGCTGTCTTAACTAGACCTGCTAATTCAAATCCTGGAAGATTGACAGCAGCAGCTTCAATCATTCTCTGTAGTATAGACGTACCCTTAAAGTAAGAGCAGGCAGTTGGGGTGCTGTTCTCTTGAAAACTCAGTGTGGCAGATGCAAAACTGATTGCAGAACCAACGTAACAACAACCGGCAGAACTGAACATGGGGCCTTTGGAGCTTAGTGCATGAACTTCTACACATGAGCTAAAAACCAGCTGGCTTATAGCTAAGTCTGTAGAGCAGATTAATTATTCTCTCTGTAAGTGGCCTTAGTGCCACTGGATAGGACAGTACATCTCACCCCCCCCCCCCCGCAGGTGTGTGGGTTACACAGAGCCTGGGTGCCGTAACACAATTAAAGAGGTCTGGAAGGTGGATTGCTGCATGGATTCTCACTCCAAGAGCTGCAGAGGAGTTTCAATTCTTTGTGGTATTACATAACAGTATTGTGGAAATAAGCAGTGTAACAAAAGATCAGTGTAAGCTTCTGCCATTTAATCTGTGCTGAGGTGGGAGAGACTAACAGCTCTGTGAGTAGACAATGGAGGGCAGTGGTGCCCAAACTTTTCCTGTAAAGCCCCCCCCCCCGTTACCAGTAAAGGAATCTACTCATGGACTCCCTCTACCCTGGTCTACACTAGGGAGTTATTTCCCCCTTATTTCGAAACCCCCTTTATAATAAATCCCCTTATTTCAAAATAACAAGTGGAACATTCATACTACCAATCCCGTTATTTCAAAATAATGGGCTGGTTGTTTCAAAATCTGTACTCCTTTCCACGAGGAATAATGCTTATTTTGAAACTGATATTTCAAAATTGCATTAGTGTGGATGACCTGGTGCTGCAAATGTAATCCATGTACCTAGCAGGGAGCTAGCTATCTTTTTAAGAGACCCCGGGGAGGGGGGAGGTAGGAGTTAGTAGTGTCTGGGTCACCGTAGTAGTGTCTGGGTCACTGGGCGGATTTAGCACTCCACACCCAGAAGCTCCTGGAACTGGGTGTGGTAGTTTAGGGTCATACCAGTAGGTTCTGTCTCTATTGCTGGGGTCAGACTCCATGAACAAGCAGGTAGGGCAGCTGCTTTTCTAAGGACTTTGTGCCCTGTGTGAGCTGGGAGAAGCTGAGCCAGGAGCAGAGAACAGGCTGTTGTTCTTCACTGGGAAGCACTTTGCAGGAGGTAGTGAGGCTGTTAACCCCCTACCAGGGCACATGGGTAGTGTTAATTATAGCAAGGGGAAATTGGGGGGGAAAACAATTTATTTTGTGTTAACTGGCTAAAATCAAAACACCATATAAAGCATACAAACTGTTTTAGTTCACTTTCTCAGTAAGTGTGATTCTTCAGCTCCCCTTTAAATGTAGTTATGGGAAAAGAGTCATTTCTGTTTTGTTATTCTCAGTTTTTGTATTTTCTTGTAACAGGGTTTCTTTAAGCCTGTTCACTTGTGAGTTAACTGACTGGTTAATCAATTAGCTGCTTGTCTAGTAGTGATCCACAGCAAAGAAGAGTCTGCCTGGACTCCAACTGAGGTTCCCCACAAGCAAGTGGAGAGATGGTTCAGACTCAGCATATGGTGCAGATTTGATGATGAGAGATATAAATTGAGACTTTGGTGAACTAAATCTAAGCTTGTGGTCTCTCTGTTTCTTACTCTGTTGTGTGGATTGAACTATTCAAATCTTACTTTTGGTTTTCTTTTTATTTATGTTCGTTGTAACAGTGAAGACAATGTCTGTGAGTTATAAAATAGCTGTGTTATGTTGTAAAAATTAGATTATTTGTTTCTTCATCATAAAATTTTATAAAGTTATTTAATTAAATTCATTTCCTTAGTTTCTTTTGGTACGTGAATGCAGGGAGGCTGACACTGGGCAGTCCTTGCTGAAATTCCTTACAGACCGAACTCTGGGTCTCCAGTTACTTTCTATAGGAGTGGAAGGGTTTTCTTTATTTTAGACACTGGAGAAGGGCAGTGAAGTCTAGCTTACCCAAAGGCTACACTGATTCAAAATAATTGGCCTCCAGAGGCCTCTCACAGCAGCACTGTGGCCGCTTTGGCCGCACCTGCCAGCTCCACTGCTCCCTTCTCCTGTGGAGCTTAAAGCAGCAGACTGAAGGAAAAGAGCTTGTGGCATGTGAAGACCTTTGCCAGCCCTGTGCCACACAGCACCCTTCCAGGAGCCATGGCAGACTCCAGTGCTCCCACTGAGCCCTTCTTGGCTGCCAGCACTCCTGCAGCACCCTCTGCTGCCACTGGCCAGGGATGCAGGAGAGCACTGGCCTAGACTGGTGTAGTGATCCTGACTCTCACCGAGGTCTGGGGTGAGGAGACCAACCTCCAGGATCTCTACACCAGAAAGAGAAACACCAATGTCAGCCAGAGGACCAACAGACTTGCTGAGAGAGAGGACACACCCGGACCCTTGACCAGGTCTGGATGAAAACAAAGAGCTCCAACAGGCCAACAACAAGGCCAGGGAGCAGAGCGGATGCTCTGGGGCAGCACCTCACATGTGCTGCTACTACGAGTGGCTTGATGCCGTCCTGTGAGGGGGGCTGGTCACCTCTGTCCCCCATCATCGTTGAGTCTGGTCGGGACACACCTGGCGTAAGCCTCCATGAAGGTGGAGTTGTGGAGGCCAGCTAGGCGACCATGCCCACAAGCCTGGCGCTGCTCCTCACCCTGAAGCCAGTCGCCACTCCCAGGATGTCTCCCGGGCATTGGACGAACCTGGGGAAGGCACTTCAGGTGAGTTCTATAACTTTCCCTATATACATGCAGGGGGTAGGAGGCGGCTGCGAGGGGCTGGGCACTCCTTGCTTGGCCTACTTGTTCTGGGGGCCTCACAACAGCCTGTGAACGTGAGTGCACATGGAGCGCCAATCCGGAGCACTTAGTCCCATGACACTCTCACACAAGAACCCTTCAATCCTTCTCACAAGGTTCTTGGACAGGCCTGCCTTACTCCAGCCTCCATGGTAGGACACCTTCCCATGACAAGCCACCAGTAAGGAGGCTGGGGTCATGGAACCACAGCAGTTGTTCCTGCTGGGGGGAGGAAGATGCACTCTCTCCAGCAAGGGGCATCTGCTGCTCACACACATGTCCCCCAACCCTCGCACCCTCCTCCAGTGAGCAGGGATACAAGTTCTCTCTCTGTAGGATGCTGCCAGTGCTGGACCCAATGTGTGTGGGACACAAAGGGAAGCCGAGCCACCCCATCCCACCGACAGGCTCCTGGTCTGGCCAGCACTTTCCCATGACTGATTGTCTCTGGGCCTTGGGTATTGAGATGCCCACTTAGGATTTCTGTGCCCCTGCTGGAAAGTGCCTGCTGTTTAGGCAATACATGGTTTTGTTTGAAGCACATCGCTACTGTTTGAACCGAGACCTTCAGTGTCAGCTCAGAGAACTTTTCTTCACAGCTGGACCAGCTGTGAGCATGGCACATCCACCACCTCCCATGCCATCTTCCCAATTCTGGGGGAGCTGCCAGAGGAAATACACCCGGGAAGACCTGATGCATGAACAGATGGCCTGCCTCCAGTCCCTCATCTGGGGGCTCAACGTGGAGTGTCGGGAGTGGGCTGCTGACCGGGAGCAGCAGAAGGCCACCTGGAACCAGCTGGTGCACCAGCATGAGGCCATTTGCTCCTCCCTCACCTCAGTGATGGAGCGCATGACCTCATGCATGGAGTGGGCCACCAGCCACCTCCCCACCCCCTGTAGCTTCCCCTCCTAGCCCCACCAGAGGCCTCCAGGGCCCAAGAGCATGGGGCAGTGGGACGCTGAGGGTAGCCGAAGCCTCCCTTGCTGACCGAAGCAGGTGCCACACCCAGCCCCATCCCTGAGCCTCCCTCTGCCCTCTTCTCTCCTTCCCCATTCCAGATTCTTTCCCTGGTCCCTTCCCTGTTTTATATACCCCCAATAAACACACTTGTTTTTTTTTTTGAAAAAGAGGCTTTTGATTCCCTCTGCAGGGGAGGGGGGAAGGTGGAAAGGGAAGGCGTGGGAAGGGAGGGGTGGAGGAGGAAAGGCACACAGGGAGAATGCAGGGGCCTCTTGTGGAGAGGCAGGGGGGAGAGGCTCACAGCTGGCCTTGGCTGAAACTCTCCCTCAAGGCTACCTGAATGAGCATAGCCCCCTAATGTGCTTGTCGAATTGCACTGGTGTCCAGTTGCTCGCGAGGGCTTGCAGCACCATTAAGAAGTACCCCTTTCTGTTGATGTAGTCTGAGGCAGGATGGTCTGGGGCCAGGATGGGGATGTGTGTGCTGTCTGTGCTCCCACCCTCCACAGTTTGGGAAACCCATGGCAGCAAAGTCATCGACGATGCTGTAAACATTGTCCAGAGTGATGACCCTCCGTAGCAAGATGTTGTTGATGGCCTTGGCTTCCTTCAGGAGCCCAGCCCCGACTGTGGATCTCCCCACGCTGAACTGGTTCCTGACAGCGTGGTAGCTGTCCGGTGTGGCAAGCTTCTACAGGGCTATGGCGACTCTCTTCTGCAGGAGGATTGCAGGTCACAATTGGGTGTCCTGTTGCCTGAGGGCAGGGGTGAGCCATTTGCAGAGCTCCAGGAAGGTGGCCTGCCACATGCAGACATTCTGGAGCCAGTGCTGGTTGCCCCATAGCTGCAGGACAATGTGGTCCCACCAGTCTGAACTGGTCTCTCACCGCCAGAAGTGGCACTTGATTGTGTCCAGGGGATTGAGGGGCATTTGCAGCAGCAGGAGTGCCAGGACCTGGATGAAGATGTCTTCCAGTTTGGGCTGGTCATTGTCTTGCTGGAGCAGCACATGGCAGTCTGGACAAACTGCGCCATGAGGTGCAGCATGAGGCCTGTGAGCCTGGCACTGCTTTGCAGCAGCTCCAGCTCCATGTTGTGAGTGCTGTGGCATCCGCAAGGGCAACCAGAGCCCACTGCATCTGTTTTGTGTCCCGCAAGAGGGGAGGCAGTGAAAGAGTGGTGTGAGAGACCTGAAGCGGCCATAAAGCGGACCCCCTTTGTGTTGCAGCTTTTCTAACCAAGTAAGTATATGCCCTCCCCAGAGTGCTTCCAGGAGCTCTGAATCTGAGGCAGGCTCCAGTCAGTGTGGACACACTATTTCAAAATAATACTGAACAATTTTGATGCTCCCCTGTAATGAGGACATGCTATTTCAATTTTGTTATTTCAAGAGTTATTTCAATTTTACTTATTTTGAAATTATTTCCTAGTGTAGACACGCCCTCTGTTACTGCACAGCCAAGACTTCCCCAGCAGAGGAGCTTGGGCTGAAGGCAGAGCTAGGGCAGAACTGGGTAAAGGAGAGGAGCTGGAGCTAGAGGCAGAGCTGGCCTGGGGATCGAGAGCAAATGAGGACACAGCTGGGCTGGGGGCTGAGTAGGGGGCAGAGGTGAATCTGGGTGGGGAACACAAGGGGCTGGTTAGTGCTCCACCCCCACCTCCCATGGGAGCTGGCCTGGGCCCCACCATGTGCTCCCCTGAACTTTCCTCCTTGCCCCTCTGCAGGTGTATGCCCCACAGTTTGGGGACCACTGATGTATGGAGAGGATTGGGGAAATACCATTTACTGATGTTTTACCCCACATGGGGAAGAACCTTTAGCTTGGAGGAGAGATGGTCCAGCTTGTGGGTTACCCTAACTCTGCAGAGAGCTGAGTTCAATTCCTTGCTTTGCTAGATACCTGCTGTGTCACTTAGCCTCGATGAACTTCAGTTCCCTAGTGTCAAATAAGGATATTAAGCCTTTGCTGCCTCACTGGAGTGCTGTGAGTATAAAATACATGTAAATGATTGTGAAGCTCTTTGATCAACTGATGAAAAGTGCTGTGTGTGTGTTAGGGATTGTAAAACTCTGTTGGCAGTCAGAATCAGTACTGTCTCGCAGAATGGATATCCAATCAGCACCAGTTTTTAAGCAAGTATAAAAATTCATTGAATCTGTATTGTATTTTAGCTTTTTATTTTATTATTAACATAATCTTTGAACACAAATGTTAACCAGTCTTATTCAGAACATGTATTTGTTATCTGTAAAACATGCATTTGGCTTTGGTCATCCTCTTATCCTTATGTGTTTTAGTTTTTTCAAAATTCTAAAACTAGTAATTATATATTATAAAATCTACCTGGTATTGTGTCTGTCTTTTTTTTTTTCCCTTGAAAGGGCTTCCCATACTTTATTTCTCCACACCACTAATATGTGAGCCAGTCTGGACCAACTGAAGAAGACTATGATTTTTCAGAAAAGATGCATATTATTAGCTAGTCACTTTTTTCCTCTGCATTAATTTAACTACGCCTTAACTCTGTCTAGACTGTTTTGGGGGCTGTGCTGTAAGTATTTAGTGCAAAAAATATGATGGAAGTGATGACTGAGAGCATGGTCCAGAAATTCAAAGTTGCTTCATTTAGCAAATGCAACATGAGGGCTCTTTTTTACTAAAGGTAGTTTTTCAGAAATACTAAATATGAAGGGAATTAAATAATCTATCACACTCTTTCTTGACTAAAGAACCATTAAATCTTATTTGGCTGTGTTTCATTATCATTTAATTTCCTTGTGTCAGATCACCCTCTTACATAGAAAAGCTGATGGAGAGGTCCAGAAAACGCCTCAAGATTCTTCTTGTGAAGTTCCTATCAGATCTGGAGGGCCCTTACCTGGCTGTCGCCTTTATGCACTACTGTAATGGAAGCATGAAATAATAATAATGGAGTTAGGAGCAGCATTTCAGGTATGGCTACCCCTCCTCATGGCTTTGCTAGCTTCCACGCCCTCCGTAGCATGGGCCTAAGTACTGTAGCAGGCTGGCTTGCCCTGATGACAGGATGAATCACATGTGGGTAGAATCAGGTGATCCCAAGACAACCAGAGCAGGAAGTTGCAGCAAATGGAGAAGGGAGGGGGGTTGTTTAGGGTTGCCAGCATTTGCCTGGATTGGCCAGGAGTCTTCCAGAATTGATACCTATATCCTAGTGGCTATTGAAACCAATCCAGAAGATTTTAGGCCACTAGAAGTCCAGTGGGCAGCGCAATAGAAGTGGCTGGCATGTCCCGCTGGCTCCTAGGCACAGGGGTAGCCAGGAGGTCTCTGCATGCTGACTCCATCCCCAAACCCTTATGCCACAATTCTCTTCGTCCTGGAACTGTGGCCAATGGGAGCTGCAGGGATAGAACCTGCAGGCAGAGGCAGTGCAGAGAGCTGCCTGGCTCTCCTGATTCTAGGAGAGGGACATGCTGGTTGCTTCTTGGAGTTGCCCAAGGTAAATGCCACCCAGCTGGATCCCACACCCCTCACTCCTCTTACGGACCAGCCCCTGCCTCAGCCCTGACCCTCCAACACGTAAACTCCCTCTCAGAGCTTGCACCCGCACTCGCTCCCACAACCTAACCCTCTGCTCTAGCTCTGCACCCACTCCCACATGCTGAGCCCCTCAGCCCCACCCCGAGGCCAGAGCTGGCATTCCAGTTTGGTGAAAAAAGGAGTGAGGGTGAAGAAGAACAAATGATGGGGGCGTGGAGTAAATATGGGGCAGGACCTCAGAGAAGGGGCAGGGCAGGAGTATGGCCGGGGGGAAGGGAGCAGGGCCATGGTGTTCAGGTTTGTGTGATTAGACAGGTTGTTGCTTCAGGAAATTACAGATATATCCACAGATATTATAGATAACAAGAAGACTCTTGCAGGGCCCTGAGTCATCAGGGAGAAAGTTCTCCAGGCAGGCAAGGAGGCCTAAGGAGAGACCTTAAAGGCCAGTTGAGATGGAGACTGGGCTTGTGTTGTTTTGAATTAACTGGGAGACAGATTGAGGCCAAGACTGGGCTTGAGGCCAAGAGGGCTATTGGTACCGGAGGACTCATTAAATTGGATGCCCAGAGGGGTTTTGTTTGAACTGTTTTTGCACTGTTTGTGTTTTAAAAGGACCCTAAAAGGGGAGAATGGAGCAGCATGGGGGGGGGGGAGGTCACTGTATTATAGTCCCCCTGAGGTTGTTATGTGTTGGGAAGAGAGCTAGAGTGAGTTCTTTATAAACCATAAGGGCCTGATTCTGCCATGCTCATGCTGAATGTGGTACTTTGTTGCACAAGTAGCCCTTGGAATAAATAAGGCTACTTGGGGAGGAAGGTGCTGTTCAAAATAAGTAAGGGTGTCAGCTGGACCCTAAGGACAGGATTTTCAAAAGAGCCTAATTGACTTGGAGTGTCTGTGCTGCACTCAGAGAGTGATTGTAGCATATACAGATGTAGCTAATCGGAGTAACAGCAGTGAAGCTGTAGCAGCTTAGGCTGGAGTCTGTCTGTAATGTCCTTGGCAGGGTAGTACAGATATGCTGCCATGGCTTCACTGCAATTATTTGAGCTAGCTGGAAGGTGTGAGCATGCTGCTGTTGTAATGCTGGCAGACCTCGGTCATCTGCAGATGGATTAAAACCTGGGACTTCTGGAGCTTAGTTCATGAGTCTCTTCTACATGAGCTAAAAGCCAGCTGGCTATTAACTAAGGCTGTAGAGCAGGCTCATTATTCTCTTGGTAAGTGGTCTCAGTGCCACTGGATGGGACAGTACATCAGACCCAGAAGGTATGTGGGTTACACTGTCATATCTCTGACTGCAACTTAGATATGTCCAAGTGCCACTGACTTGCAATGGGACTTATATTCCTTACTCTCGTAGGCCCACTTGAAATTCCCACCCTAAGTAGAATCACAGGACTGGAAGAGACCTCAAGAGGTCATTGAGTCCAGCCCCCTGTCCAAAGCAAGACCAATCCCAACTAAATCATCCCAGGCAGGGCTTTGTCAAGCCAGGACTTAAAAACCTCTAGAGATGGAGATTCCACCATCTTCCTAGGTAACCCATTCCAGGACTTCACCACCCTCCTGGTGAAATAGCTTTTTCCTAATATCTAACCTAGACCTCCCCCACTGTAACTTGAGACCATTGCTCCTTGTTCTGCCATCCGTCACTGCTGAGAGACAGCCTCTCTCCATCCTCCTCTTCAGAATCTCCCTTCAGTACCTAAACCAAGAAACAGCCCTCTGAGGTAGGTAGATGAAATCAGTATCACCCCCTGTGATGGATAGGAGGGGTGCTGGCCAGCATTCAGTGACTAAAGGGTTAAATTCAGGTAGCTACAGGGTGTTGGCAAGGAGCCAAGAAAGCCAGTGGGGGATGGTGCTGAAATTTGAATTGAAAGGGATACCTGCCTGCTGTTTTCTTTGTGGGAGTTTTTAAGCTAGAAGCTGGGGAAACAAAATGAATTGAACCAGGCAGAACTACCATGCCAACAAGGAATACTGGGCATGGAAATGGACTGGACCATGAAGCACAGATTGTAAGTATATAGGAAAATGTCTATTTAGTCGCAATCAGATTATTTGCTTTGGCTGTGTCTACACTACAAGGTTATTTTGAAATAAGCTATTTTGAAATAACTCCTGAAATAACCATTTTGAAATAGCACATCCACACTACAGGGAAGCCTTGAAATTAGTCTGATGCTGGTTCCCTTAATGTGGACGTGCTACTTTGACGTAGAGCCCCAGGAAGCACCGGGGAGTAATTACTTTGAATGACTCTGGGGAGTAGTTATTTTGAAATAAGAGCAGCTGAGCATCCACACTAATGGTGTTTCAAAATAGCAATTTCAAAATAGGCGTTATTCCTTGTAGATTCAGGGGTTATTTTGAAATAACAAGCCTTGCTGTATGGATGCTCACATTACTATTTCAAAATAACAAGCCTGAACTCCCAAATAACTCTGTAGTGTAAATATGCCCTTTGTTTTGTTGTTTGGTTAAACATCTCTGTGCTAAATCCATGTGCCCCCAGAGATACCATTTCTCTATGTTTTAATCTGTTCTTTTCTTATTTGCTTTGTAACACCTGGCAACCAAATATGCTTTATCAAGTATATCTTTTTGTTTTGTTAATAAAAATCACCCTTTTTAAGGCGATGATTTGATTCTTGTGTCCTGGAAAGTAACAGGGGGTCTGTGTATGCATCTAACACTGTGAGGTCAGCTATCAGAGGGTACGTCTACCCTACAGCGTTAATTCGAGTTAACTTAATTCGAAATAGTTAATTCGAATTAAGCTAATTCAAATTAACGCATCTACACACAAAAACTATTTCGAAATAGTGTTTTGCTATTTCGAAATAGCGCGTCCACACTGAGTGGACCCTGAACTGAAGTTAAGGCTGGCCAGAACCAGTGCCGGCAGGACATCAGGTTAGGACTTAGTGTGTGGGGCTGCTGCCTGAGGCTAACTGAGCTCTGTGCTTAAAGGGACCCTACCCCTACCCTGGACAGACAGTTCTCAGAGTTCCCCACTTGCTTGTCTACCTCGATGAGGGACAGCAAAGCAGTCCTGTCTTGGAGTGCCCTGAGTGCCCACACTCGGGACACCACAGCACTCGGCCACATGGAGCCAGAGCTGCCCCTGGGTACACCGGTGCGTCTCGTGGGGTCGTTGCCATCAGCCCTGCTGCACCTGCTGCAGGCTGCCATCCGGGGGGGTCCATCGGCGGGCTGTCAGGATCCAGGAGGCCCTGTGGGAGGGCGTCCACCCCGAGGAGCCCTCAGAGCCACCCCGGTCCTCCCCACTGGGGGCTTGTGCCCCATTCCTCTCTCACGTTCTTCCACTTACCCCTCCCTAGCCCCCCTTCCTGATGTCAGTCAAAAGACACATATGTTCAAAAATAGAAACTGGGTTTATTGAACAGAACTGGGGGGCGATGAGACTCTGGGGAGACTAGGAAAAGGAGGTGGGAGTGGGGAAGAGAGAGGGTGGGAGAGGGGAGGGGGAAACCTGGGAGGAGGGAGCTGAAAGGGGGAAGCAAGGGGAAGAAGGGGGAGGGGAAGCTCAGGGCCCAGGGCTGGGTGTCTTGCCGGACCAACTTGATTTTCATGCAGTCCTGCTCCTGGGTTCACATGTGACCTTTGGTGGCCAGGCTGGCAGCTATCCTGCCATAGACAGCTGCATTCCTCCATCTAGTGTGGAGATCATGGATCCCCCCCCAAACCTGAATAAGGTCCATGATCTCCACCCTGGACCAGGAAGGCGCCTGCCTTCTCCAGCCCGTGTCAGGCTCCTGGGAGCTGGCAGACTGCTCCTGGGCAGCGGTGGAGGGCTGACTGCCAGTGGCTTGCTGGCTCATGTTTTGGGGACACTGGATCAGGGGTCCCGGTGGCCACTGCTGGCTCTGGGCTGGCAGGCTTGGAGCTGGCACAGGCACTGTGGCCAGAGTCTACCCCTTTAATGGTTCTGGGGCTAGGGGAGAGGAGAGTAAGTTTTCCTGGTTGTGCCCAGAGTGGCCACCAGGGCTCCCTGGGAAGGGCTGGAGGCCTATTTCGAATTAAGCGTCTACACAGTATTTAATTCAAATTAGCTATTTCGAATTTGGTGTTACTCCTCGTAGAATGAAGTTTACCAAATTCAAATTAAGTGCTCCGCTATTTCGAATTAATTTTGAAATAGTGGTTTGCATGTATAGACGCTATTAAAGTTAATTCGAAATAATGGCTGTTATTTCGAATTAACTTTGCAGTGTAGACATACCCAGAGATTGCAGTTTGTTTTCTCTCTTTTTTCCCCGAAGCATTCTTGTGAAAAAATAGCTTTGGATACCTGTCTGGGGGAAGTTCAAGTGCTCTTTCCTGGGTCCAAGAAGAGAAGGGGTTTTTTACATTTGATGGTGATAGCTTATTTACCAAGGCTAGGGAATCTATGACCTTGGGGGGCTTTTAAGCAGAAGCCTATAGAGGCTAGCTATTTTAAGGTCTCTTGCGGGCCCGCAACTTCTGCAATCAAAGTGATAAAGTGGGGAACAGCCTTGACACCCCCATTCCACAGAGAGGAAACAGAGGCCAAAAGAGATTAGTTCTGCATTGGTGCCTAACTCACAGCCCATCTTCAAAGGGATGAAACAGCTTTTCCTGAATCTCTATACAACACAACATAAGAACATAAGAACAGCCATACTGGGTCAGACCAAAGGTCCATCTAGCCCAGTATCCTGTCTGCTGATAATGGCCAAAGCCAGATGCCCCGGAGGGAGTGAACACAACAGGCATTTATCACATGATCGCTCTCCTGTCATCCATTTCCAAACAAACAGAGGCTAAGGACACCATTCCTATCCATCCCAGCTAATAGTCATTGATGGACCTAACCGCCATGAATTTATCTAGCTCTTTTTTTTAACCCTGTTAAAGTCCTAGTCTTCACAATATCCTCTAGCAAGGAGTTCCACAGGTTGACTGTGGGCTTTGTGAAGAAAAACTTTCTTTTGTTTTAAACTTACTATATATTAATTTCATTTGGTGACCCCTAGTTCTTATGGGAACAAGTAAATAACTTTTCCTTATTCACTTTTCCCACATCACTCATGATTTTATAGACCTCTATCATATCCCCCCTCAGTCTCCTCTTTTCTAAGATGAAAAGTCCAAATCTTTTTAATCTCTCTTCATATGGGACCTGTTCCAGGCCCTTAAACTTTTTTGCTGCTCTTCTCTGAACCTTTTCCAATGCCAATATATCTTTTTTGAGATGAGGTGACCACGTCTATATTCAGTATTCAAGATGTGGGCGTGCCGTGGTTTTATATAGAGGCAATAAGATATTCTCTGTCTTATTTTCTATCCCTTTTAAAATGATTTCCAACATTCTGTTTGCTTTTTTTTGACTGCTGCTGCACACTGAGTGGATGTTTTCAGAGAACTATCCACAATAACTCCAAGATCTCTCTTGAGAAGTTGTACCTAAGTTAGATACACACACATCACATTGTATGTATAGTTGGGATTATTTTTACAATATGCATTACTTTACATTTAACGTTGAAATTTCAACGTTAAGTTTCATTTGCCATTTTGTTGCCTAATTGCTTAGTTTTGTGAAATTTTTGAAGCTCTTCTCAGTCTGCTTTGGTCTTACTATCTTGAGCACTTTAGTATCATCTGCAAATTTTGCCACCTCACTGTTTACCCCTTTCTCCAGATTATTTATAAATAGGTTGAATAGGATTGGTCCCAGTATGGAACCTTGGGGGACACCACTTGTTACCTCTCTCCATTCTGAAAACTTACCATTTATTCCTACCTTTTGTTTCCTGTCTTTTAACCAGTTATCAATCCATGAGAGGACCTTCCCTCTTTTCCCATCACAATTTACTTTACTTAAGAGCCTTTGGTGAGGGACCTTGTCAAAGGCTTTCTGGAAATGTAAGTATACTATATCTACTGGATCCCCTTTGTCCACATGTTTGTTGACCCCCTCAAAGAACTCTAGAAGATTAGTAAGACATGATTTCCCTTTACAGAAACCATTTTGACTTTTCCCCAATTGTTAGTTCCGCAATTTCACATTTGAGTTCTTTCAGAACTATTGGATGAATGCCATCTGGTCCCAGTGACTTGTTACTGTTAAGTTTATCAATTTGCCCCAAATCCTCCTCTAATGACACCTCAATATGGGACAATTCCTCATATTTGTCACCTAAAAAGAATGGCTCAGGCTTGGGAATCTCCCCAATATTCTCAGCCGTAAAGACTGAAACAAAGAATTAATTTAGTTTCTCCTCAATTATTTTATCATCGGTTCCTTTGGCATTACATTTCATTTGTTGCCCAATCACTTAGGCTATGTCTAGACTACATAGAATTTTTGAAGAGGATCCTCTGATCTCACTTTTGAAAGAGGATCTTTCAAAAGTGCAAGTAGTCTGGACGCGGTTTTTTTGGAAAAACCCCCTTTTTTTAAAAAAAAAAAGGCTGTTCCTTAAAAAAGGAGGTTTACGCGGCGTTTTTAGAAAAAGGGTTTTTTTCCCCAAAAAACCAGGCCCAGACTACTTTCACTTTTGAAAGATCCTTCTTTCAAAAGTGACATCCTCTTTCGAAAAAAAAATAGTTTAGATGTGCCCTTAGGGTGTGTCTACACAGCACAATTATTTCAAAATAACTGATGTTATTTGGAAAAACAATGCAAACATCTACACAGCAATTCTGTTATTTTGAAAGAATTTCAGAATAATGGACGGCCTATTTTGAAATCTGTAAACCTCATTCCATGAGGAATAATGCTTATTCTGAAACAACTATTTCAGAATAGCAGTAGTGTGGATGCTCCTCTGCTGGTATTTCAAAATATCTCCTCCCCAGGACCATTCAAAGTAATTACTCCCCAGTGCCTTCTGGGGCTCTAAATCGATGTAGCATGTCCACATTAGGGAAGCCTGCCATGGACTAATTTTGAGACTTCTCTATAATGTAGACATGCTATTTTGAAATAAAATATTTTGGAAAAAAAATCTGAAATAGTTTATTTTGAAATAAGCGTGCTGTGTAGACGACGTACCCTTAGTTTGGTGAGATCTTTTTGAATGTCTTTACAGTGTGCTTTGGTCTTAACTACCTTGAGCAGTTTAATATCATCTACATATTTTTGCCACCTCACTATTTACCCCTTTCTTCAGATCATTTATAAATAGGTTGAATGGGTTCGGTCCACTAGTTACCTACCTCTATTTTGAAAACTTGCCATTTATTCCTATATTTTGTTTCTTGTCTTTTAACCAGTTTTCAGTCCATGAAAGGATCTCCCCTCTTATCCCATAACTTATAAGCCTGAACTCCCAAAATCATGGGAGATTTTTTTTCCAAAATCAAACAGCCTCCCCAGGCTTCTGTCTAAGTAGGTGAGATGTAAGGAAGAGAAACTGCACTGAATGTTTTGCGGAAGCTTGAATGTTGTAATTGTTCAAGAAGCTGACAAGACTGAGGCTAGGTCTACACTAAAGCTTTTTCTGATTTTTTTTTTGGAAGAGGTTTTTCCAAAATTTGGCCCATCTACACTGGGCCAAATTTCAGAAAATCCCTCTTTTTCAGAAGATCCCTTCTTCCTCATGGAATAAGGAAGATAGGGCTTCCAAAAGAGCGCAAAAAAAAGGAGACAAGCAAACGTGTTCCCTGGACGCAGAGGAGTTTTTCCAGGATACCTCCGGTATCTCGGAAAACCCCTGCAGTGTAGATGTACCCTGAGTGAGACCTGGTGGGTGATATCTTTTATTGGTTCAATAAAAGACATTATCTCACCCATCTTGTCTCTTCAATGTCCTGGGACCAGCATGACTACAAGAATGCATAAAAGATTCAGGGTAGTTTTTTTCCTTCTGACTCATGGGGTGGCCTCATCTTAGTATTCCCTCTATGGGGCTGAACTAACTTTTCTGTAACACGCTTTCAATCTCTGACCTAATAAAGCCAAGTGATCAAGACATTGTTAACAGGGGTTACTGGTCCCTGGGGACTTGAGAGCTCTGAGCTGTTGGCAGTTTCTATTAATCCTGTAGGGCTACTTGGAAACTATTTTTATTCCAGGGAAAATTATTGTGCACTCAATAAAAAGTCAATTCCCAAGTAAAATGAAATTGAGACTTTTTTTCTTCCCCATCAGCACTGCCCTCATTATCACACTCCGCTTTTCTCTCCTGAAGACCTGTCTGGCCACCTTGCCCCACCCTCTTCTATAGCCCTGCAAAGGCTAGTTGCAAAAAGCAGTCCCTGGATGAGCAGATTGCTTGCCTGCTAATCCTAACAAGCAAATTCCACAAAGGTCTGGGAGAGACAGGTCATGGTCCTCATTTTTTTGCTAAATGGCCACAAGAGTCACCCCCGACTGGCTTAAAAGGCAGTGTATCATGTGAATAAAGGTATCTCCAGCACCTGGCCTTGCTCTGATTGCTCAGGGGACCTGGGCTTTCACCCTCTCTTTGGGCACAGGCCTGAAAATGCAGCAGCAGAACTCTCATCCCCTGACCTCCTCTCCTGGAAGGAGATGGGCTCTTAACTGGGGGACAGAGCCAGGCACTGAGAATCAGGAGAGAGCTAGGGAGGCTAGCCCTGCTGGGCACCACTGCTTAGAGCAGCACTCTTCATAAAATGGTAGGGTGTGAGGTAAGCATAGTAATGGGATATTTCTGATAAAATTATCCACAGTGAAAGAGTTAAACATCTTGTCACTTAAATAGGCAACCTTTAAACTTCAGATTCTACAATCTGTGTAAATTGGCAGTCACTTCACACCTCCATTGGATTTAGTGTTTTGGGTTATCTGTACACTGACAGGTTTTGTCTAGCCTAGCATTTACCTTGTGCCAATTGGGCGGCTTTTTTGCTTTAGTATCCACTTTGCACTAGCATAAAGGACTACATGACTGGCAAAGCATTTGAGAATCTGGGCCAGGATATGTATCTTAACAATAATAGTTAGCTATCTCTCTGCAGCAGGTTGGTAGGATTAATACCAGTTTCCTTAGAGATGGTGCAGCTATTTGCTATAGGTACAACTTAATATACCAGGGGAATTTATAGGAAAGATGCATTTAGTTAAGAGTTCATGGCTGCTGAAGCCACCCACCCATCAGTCAATGTAAGTGAATTCTGGCAACAGAAGTTTTATTATTGCCTTGGACCTGACAGATGATGTTCATCTAAGTACATGCATTTTTCTGACTGAGAGATGATTCAGTCATGGAGCTAAAAGAGATGGCTTAGCCTTTGTGGAAGCAGATATGAGTTTAGTTATGACAGAGAAAGTGAAGTTATAGTCTCCCAGTGGTAAGGATAAGCTCAAAAAAAAGTAAAAGAGCTCCTACCCTATCTTGTCTGTTGTGAGGGCTGCTGTCGAAGGCATTTCTCCCTCCCTGTATGTGCAATTAATGGTACACTGAGGAGAGCTAATAATCTTTTGCTCCATTAAACATTATTATTTTCTGTATCTCGCTAGTGGTTTTTATGAGTATGCCGCTAAGCCCAGAATACTATAGTAACTTCGCTCTTCTGCAGAAGATGAATTTGCTCAGTTATGATAGCTACTTACACTCTTCTAATGTACAACTGTTTAACTGAAGCTTAGTTAACTGAAACTCTTGGTTAATAGGATAATTATGTATGCCCCCAGGGTTGTGTTGTATTCTGCACTGCATTCTGCATTTCATCTGGATTTGGATCTTTGTTGGGATCCATGAACTTTTTGGTAAACCTTGGTCAAGTTTCAGGTCACTTCCTTTGTAGTCAGACTTATGATTTCAGATGGAAATTACATGACGGTTTTCACACCAGGCTAGGAATGTTAAGAAGCAGGGGATTTAACTAATGGAATAGTCAATATAATTTTTATCGACTACTTGATTAGTTGATAAGCAGCTGGCTCATGCTGGGTCTGGGATCAAACCCCGCTGCATCTCTGCAATTTAAAAAGCGGTAGGAGCTGGGCAGCCTGTCCTCCGGCTCCTACTGGGTTTTAAATTGCAGAGCCACAGCAGAGTTTGGTCCCGGACCAGCATAAGCAGTGACTGAGCCAGGATGCCTGCCTGCCCAGATCCTACTACATTTTAAATGCAGAGCCTGCTGCGGCAGCAGCCCCTGTCTGCAGGAGGTCACGGGGGAGTTGGGACACCCCACAGATGGGCTGCTTCATGGCAGCAACCCCTGCACACTGCCCCCCGCTGGTGCTTCTGATAGAGGCAGCAGCAAGGGGGGCAGGCAGCACCACGGAGATGGTGCTGGGGGAATAGGCTTATAAGCTGACACCCTCCAGCACCGGCTTCTTCTTCTCCTCCACATCCCCCCCCCATCGCCTCTGATACATTTTGGATGCATTCAAACCTGAAACTCGGAGCTACAGGGTGGAAAACCTGCAGCATTTGATTTTGCTAAACAATTATTAATAAATAATATTCTTCTTTTGTACCCTGCACAGTGATTTAAGTAAGTACCAGACTCCCCATTTTACAGATCAGCAAACAGAGGCACTGATAAGAAGGCACTTGTCCAAGGTCACTAAGGGTAAATCTACATTGCAGCAGAGAGGTGTAATTCTCAGTTTGGATAGACATATGCACAGTAGTTCTAATCAAGCTGTTGTACCAAAAATGGCTGGACATACCTAGCATCTCAGACAGGCTAGTGTGTAGAAATACTCAAGCTGGGATTTATACCTCACAGCTATAGTGCAGACATCCAGGTGACACCCATGTAGGTGGGACTTGGAATAGAGCCATCTCTCATTAATGCACACTGTGCCCGTTTGACTGGGCCATGGATACCTCTAAGGAGCCTGAGTCAGAGGGCCTTGCTGTGAACAGTGAAGAAGAGGTTGGGGGGTGAGAGAGAGGAGGAGAAGTAATATGGGAGACAGGCCAACAGGGGATCTAATTATGCAGTGATCCAGGACCTGTTTTTTGACTCCACATCAGTCCAGCCAATCCGGCCTGTGGAGCACAGGTGAACCTGATGCAGGAGAATGAACTTCAGGTAAACACGTAGATACATTTTCAGTTTCAGGGATGGCACCCTGTGAAAGGGTCCATAGCCTGACACACAATGGTTACAATCTCCGGCAATTATTCTGCCCAGTGGTTACAGGGGTAAGGGAACCCCCTCCCCCAGGTTCTGAACCAGGGCTCTGTGAGGGGTTGTTGAGTGCTTCGCACTTTGAGTGGCCTCAAGTTAGCTTCCTTGAGCCACTTCTTATGTCCTCCTTTTCTACACTGGGCTGCAAGATGTCCACTTAAGCACCATTTCATGTTCACTCCTCCAACAAGTAGGAGCTGCTGCTTGCTAATATTCCTTCTCCTTGCCTGGGTCTGGCTATGTCCTGCTTCAGAGCTGGTCCTTCTCCCTGCCCTGTCCAATCCCAACTGAGCTGTCTGGCTCCCTTTTAAACCCAGCCTCCACTTGGAGCATGCTCAACAAGGGCAAAGGTGCAGGGCTTCCCAAGCCCACAACAGCTCTTTAGCCCTCTGCTGTCCAGTATGAGATGTATACACTCTGTCAGCCTCCTCCCCCGCTCCCACAAAGTAGCAGGACACAATCTTTTCACTTGTCATTAGTTTACTCATGCTAGAAGAGGTCCACTAAAACCAAGTGAGGTAGCATTGCTATCTGCTTTTCATTCCCTGCTAGAGTTAGGCACTCAAGCCCAGATAGAACAGTTTGTTCATATACACAGGGATGTCCCTTAAATCCTCTTCAGAGATCTCAGTAAAACTTCCATGGAGGTACTTTGCAATTCTCTGCCAAACTTTTCTAGGGGAGGGCTGCCTTCTTTTTCCTCCATGGCAGGACACTTTCCTACACCACTCAGTGATAACTTCAGTAGGCGCCATTGCAGTTTACAGGCTAGCAGCATAGGGGTCTGTGCTAGGGATGTTAAGAAGCATGTAATTCGTTAATCATGTAGTCGACAAAAGTGTTGTCGACTATATGATTAATCGATAAGGGTTAGCACTGCTACCACTCAATCCCAGCTCCTTCTGGTTCTAGCGACTACCTCCACTGTGGCTTTGTACTATAAGCACTTGTACTGCAGAGCCGCAGTGTGGGTTGATGCCAGGTCCCGGCACGAGCTCGTCCTGAGCCAGCCTGCCTGCATGCCAGCTCTTAGTGTCGGGACCTGGCATCAACTCCTGCTGTGGCTTTGCACTACAAGCACTAAGAGCCAGCATGGGGCTTAAGGCCAGGTCCCGGTGCAAGCCGGGACTGAGCCAGCCTGTCAGCTATCCCTCTAAAAAATATACTCGTGGGGGGAGGGACCGTTGCATGTAGTTGATAGCTTATTGGTTAATTAGTCGACTTATTACATCCTTAGTCTGTGCAGCTTTGGCATACTACCAGCAGCTATGTTCTCTGCCTTTGTTACACACAGGAAGGAGATATCAACTTTAAATCTCTACTTCTTATGGACAACAGTACCTGTATTCATCTCCATTGCCCTGCACTACTCGAATCATGCAACTGAGCAATTCCCTCATCATTTCTCCATATGCACCGTGGCTCATTCAAGTGTCTGTGCACAAGCAGTACCACGCATAAGTGAGAATGTAGAGCTTAAAATTTTAGGAGAGCAAGAGGAGTAAGTTCAGCATCTCTAAGTTTCACTTTCTGTAGAGAATATACTGACAATGCTATCCTCTGTGTTTCATCTTCAGATGCAGCCATTGTGGACTTCTGGGTATCCCTTTCGATACCCATGGAATAGCTGAGGAGAAAGAAGATGACTCGGGATGACATGTTGAACGAGTTCTTCCAAGTCAGTATTGCATCAGACTGCGAGCACAGGACTTACAGCAGGCCTGGGCAAAATATGGCCTGCGGACTGGATCTGGCCTACCAAGCCCCTGGATCCGGCTCATGGAGGCAGCGGGGAGCCTCAGGCAGGCTCCTCTGCTTGCCCCACAGCTAGGGTTGCCAGGTGTCCGGTATCGACCCGGACAGTCCAGTATTTTCGCCTCCTGTCCTGTAAAAAATTCAGAAAAGACCGGACACCTAAAATGTCTGGTATTTTCTGATTTTTTCCCGGCCAGGAGGCAAAAATACCGGACTGTCCAGATTAATACTGGACACCTGGCAACCCTAAGCAACCGGACCCATCCCGCCCGCTTCCCCCCCCCCGTACTTATTTGGTTCTGCTGGTCCAGACCATGGAGAGAAGGCAGAGAAGATGGACGTCGCCTGCCTGGGTGTAGTGTCGCAAACAGCTGCCTCAGAAAGTCATACTTAGGGTGTACTAAGCATGTGTAGTGCAACTGAGCATGCGGCAGCCTGTTAAGAGTGGCAGAGCCCAACCCCTGCTCTTAAAGGGGCCATGCTGTTTTTTTTTTAATTTCTTTCTTTTTTTCTTAATAACTCTCGGAGTCCTTTTTTTTTGCTCAACAACTTTGGTCTCCCCCCCCCTTTTTTTTAACAGATTTTTTCCCCGGTGTTTTTTTTTTTTGGGGGGGGGGTTGGTATTTTTGGTTAAGCCATCTGGCAACCCTACCCACAGCCCTGCGCACTGTGCAGAAACACAGCTGCAGGGCTTAATTTCTGTTTTAAAACTAGAGGGGAGAGGGGAAGTTTCAGGAGCCACCTCACCCCCAGCATAATCCCATTGGCCGGTTTCTGGCTAGAAAGCGGCCAATGGGAGCTGCTTGTTGGAATAACAGGCAGCCAAGAATAACTACGCCCTCTCTCCTCGGATCAGTTATTCAATGAAGCACATGGCCAGGCAAGCAGGCTGACTGTCTGGGAAATGTTTTAAGCTCTGCGAGCCTTAGTTCTGCAGGAGGCAGGCTAGTTTGGCTGCTGGCTGGTAAGTTTCCTGGCCACAGCCTGCTTCTGGCACCCCAGCCCTTCCATGCCCCAACCCTCTGCCCCCTACCACTCAATATATCTAAACCGTCTGTCCCCCTCTTACACCCATACTCCCTCCAGATCTGGCACCCCAAGCTCCTGCCCCACGTCACAATTCCCTCCTACTCTAGGTCTTATCCCAAACCCCTGCACTCCAGTCCCCTGCCCTAGGTCACAACTGTCTCCTTTGCCCAAACTCCCTCCCAGACTCCAGTCTCCCTCCTGCACCCCAATCTCTTACCCCAAGCTCCCTTCCACATGCAACCTCCATCTCAGACCCTGCATCTCCTCCTTTAATTTCATGGCCCTTGGCCACTTTCCAAAATCTTGGAGTGGCGCCCCATCAAAAATAATTGCCCACCCCAGCCGAGAGGATGGACATTGCTGACAGCGTGGAGAAGGAAAGAATGGAGAGGAGACAGGCTCAGGAGTCCCGGTAGGAAAAGCAGATGGAGAGGCACCAGGAAAATAGGACCTTCCAGGGAGGAAACACAGGTGCTGTAGATCTCTGGTAGACCTGCAGGTTCAACAATCCCTAGCTAACCTTTCTCTGTAGCCCATTGAGAACTTCATACTCAGGCCTTCCTATACCTTCCCCCTGCCACATGGCATTAGGGGCTGCTTACTACCACTACTTTGCCATTCCTGGGGACAGTAAAGACAATCACAGCTTCACATACAGTGACCTGTGAGAGTTATGGTTGCTGGATGTATAGCTGAAATGGACATTCATAAGTTTTGTTCTCTAAATATATTACATTTTAGTTTGTTTTTAATGTATTTGTTATTAAATGCCTGTTTTTGTACTGATTTTTACAGAATAAATTCTACTATTTTGAATATAATTCATCTTTATTAGTTCACAACCTATGCTGCTGAGCATTCAGCAGTTCTGAAGGCAATGAATTGCCTGTTATTGCACAGTGTCACTCAACTCATAGTATCATTCACAAACAAAATGAATAGGTGCATTGATAATGTACAGCAATCACCACATAATTCCTCCCTGGCCACAAAAGAGCAGGACAAGGTAGAGCACATTACAAACAGCACATGCTACTCTGGCTGACAGTTAAAATGGTCTTTGGAAGCCTCCCTGAAGTCTCCATGTAGCTCTGTGTTGAGTTTTTCTACTTGTCCTTGTATCTGGCAAACAGCCACTCCACCTTCACCCTCTCAGAAATCCCCCTCCCCCCTTGCTTCACAGATAGTATTCAGGACACAGCAGGCAGCTATATTGCTTGGGATATTTTTCTATCTGAAATCCAGTCATGTGAATAAACAATGGCAGTGTCCCTACAAAGAGACAAAAAGAACATTAAACGGCCATTTTGCACCATCTGAACCAGTAGTTGAATTGTTCCTTGGTACTGCTGAAGTCACCGGCATGTGGCTTTCTGAGGCAGGGGAGAAAAGGACAGGCTGGGTCCCCCAGGATCACTATTGGCATTTCAACTTTCCCAATGATAATCTGCAGGGAAAGAAGGTCCCTCCTTCCAGCTTTCTGAAAAGTCCTGTGTTCTTAAAGATGCAAGCATCATCCCTGACCAGCCCACACTGATATCAGTAAATGTCCTCAGTGTTCCATCAAGGCTTGCACGACCATAGAAAAGCAGACTTTCTGTCCATCCACTTGCTGGCGAGATGGCCAAAATAGGGATATGCATACACTCTCTATTCCTCCCCCACAGTTCAGAAACCTTTTGCTGAAAATCCATTTGCTATGTTCTGCACAGTGTAGAGAGCCACAATCCTGCATAGCAGTTTGCAATTAATGGCCCTGTGCACTTGCATCACGATGCCCCCTGTCAAGGGGTGCTGTCTCCCCTAAGACGTTCAGCCCCCCTTTCCGCCCCACTCTCCGCCCGCAATCTGTTCCTGTGGGTCAGGGGGCTTGCCTATACTGACTCCAACGCTCACCCTGAGTGGGGTGTGAGGGCGGCCTGGGCCCACCCTCTCTCCAGGCCCCAGCCCAGGGCCCTAAGGTAGGGGGAAAATATCCGCTCTCCCCTCACCTGGCTGCTGGGGCTAAGTGCCGCAGCTCATCAGCCCGCAGGTGATCCTGTTTGCGCCCACCCTGGGCTGCTTCCTCACCCCCACTCACCCGAATTTCCCATCCGCTTTCTTCCCGAGGCTGCTTTCATCCGCTCCTCTGGTTGGCCTTCCCAGCCCGAGTGCCCCTGCTGCTTTTATGCCGCTGTGGGCGCCGCCCCTTCCCCCGCAGGGCTCGCCTGACCTCTCCCCTAGTACGCCTGCATCGGCGTTCCCTCTGCCTGCTCCTTCCCCGCCCATGCGGGCCTTGCCCCCCTTGCCTTCTACGGCGCGTGCGCCCATGTTCCTCAGGGCCTCCCCAGGAGCGTCGGCATGAGCGCCGGCCAAACTGCCGGCCACGCGGCGCGCTCTGGTTGCTGCCACTTCCTCTCCTGCTGCGGGGAAGCCAGTCAGTTGCTCCCCACCCCTTGGGGGGGGGGGCCTGGGGCAGTGCGGGGTTGCGTCACACCCCCCTTCCTGGCTCCAAATTAATTTACAACTGACTAGTGCAGCACAAGTGTCCGGATCGCAATCACCACTCGCTTCTCCATAGTTAGTGCGGCTCTCATTTTGGTGTCCCTGAGCTGGAGGGCTGAGGTGAGCTCAGCACAGAGTCAGGAATGTGGTCCTGTGTATACGAAGGTTCTACAGCCGCTGCTCATCATCCCAAGCCTGCATTACAAGCTGATCGCACCTGTCAGTGCTTGTTTCTCAGGCCCAGAAGAGGTGCTCTTCCAACTGCCGCTCCTCTGTGAACACCACTAACAACTGTGTACTGGTTCTTGCCGTCTCCCACAACAGACTGTCTTCTAAGGAATCAGCATTTCCTCCAATCATCCAGTTCTTCTTGTGGCACTTCAAATACTCCAGAGCTGTGCGACTGGTTCTTGCAATGCTCATGGCCATAGTGCAGAGCTTTGCAGGCTCCATGAGGCTGTCAGAGATGGTGGATAGTGGAAGAGGACTGTGCAGGTTTGTGTGATTTTGAGTCAAAAGACACAAGAATTATAGGACACATAGTGTTATGGCATTGGGATATTTGCAAACTGGGAAACTGATCTCCTGTTCCCATTCACCCTTGCATGACTCATTTTGGCCCAATCATGCATTGTGTTGGACAGTGGGGAATTCAACAATGGGATACCAACCCTTGGTTAGCCGTACTCTGCACTGATATAAGCACTCCTGGTGAGTATGCACACCACTGATGCAAAAGTCAGATATGCACAGAGGCAGATTAAGATTTCCTGGGGTCCAGGGCCAGAGCAAGTGAAGTGCCCCTTGGCCTCCCATCCCTTCCACCTGTGGTTCTACACTTGTTCCACCACTTATGCTGCAGGACCACACACAACCACAACCCTTTTGTCCCTTCCCTAGGACCCTGCCCCTGATCCACACAGGGTCCCCCACTTCTCCCCCCCAGTGCAGCTCTGCAACCCATTTACTCTCCTTCACTGCGGCCCCAAGAACGGAGAAGTGTATCCTCTGTCACAACCCCACCTCACAGCAGGGAGTGAGAGCTCCTCTAGTCATGGGGCTGCAGCAGGAGTACGTCTGGTTGGGCTTCCCCTGCTACCTCCTGTGCTCCTGTGGGGGCCAGGGTTGGGGTGCTGGTGCTTCTCCTGCTTTGCTTGCCTGGCTGGAGAGAGGGTGAAGAGGCTTCCCCTACTGCTTCTGCTAGGGATGGAGTTGGGGTGTGCTGGGACTTCCACTTCACCCTGATTTCTTCTAGGGATGGAGTCAGGGAACACTGGAGTTTCCCCCAACCCTCGGCTTCCGCTGGATACAGAGTAAGAAAATGGGGGCTTCCAGTCAAAGGACAAGGCAGGCAAATGAGAAAGTGACATTATAGATTTTCATAACCTAAGCTGAAATAAATGAAAAAAGTAACTGAAAACCATAAAACCATAAACAGGGACAAGTAATTTGGAGTTTTAATTTTGATTCACTTTTAATAACCTAAGGCGATGACAGTAACATAAATCAAGCGATGTCTTTTATAATGCATCTTTTTCAAATGGACTGTGTCCCTTTAAACTTGGTGGTTAAAAATGCTCTGATAGAAGGAATATAGGAACATAAAACACATACAGCAAATTGTGTTTTCTCTAATGTGATCTTTTTATGTTAGATTGAGGAAGAAAGAGAAACTTGATTTGTGCTTTTTCCAGTTCAGCATAATCACTTCTGGGCAACAGTTAATAATGTTAATCAACTTTGTGATGATGCTACTGGTCTAGGTTGGACAGCAATGCAGTATTTAATCACACAAGTGGAGGGAAGTTCAATATCAAAGGGTATGTCTACACTACAGCGCTATTTCGAATGAACTTATTTTGAATTAGTTTAATTCAAAATAAGCTAATTCGAAATAATGCATCTAGACACAAAATCTAATTTGAAATAGCGTTTTGCTATTTCGAAATAGCACATCCACACTGATTGGATGCTGGATCGCATTTAAGGGCAGCTGAAACCGGTTCCAGCAGGGCATCAGTTCAGTAGTTGCTTTGTGTGGCTGCTGTCTGAGGCTATCTGAGGCTCGTGCTTAAAGGGACCCCCCTGGACAGCTGGTTCTCAGCTTTCCCGCTTGCTTGCTACCTCGCCAAGGGACAGCAAAGCGTTTTCCTCTCCGCCTGCTTTGGTCGCTCTCATTTGTGACACCACAGCACTCGGCACCCTGGAGCCAGAGCCGCCCCTAGGAACTCTGGTGTTCATGTTGAACATCTTGTTGCAAGCCTGGTAGCAATTGCTGGAGGCTGCCTGGCACCTTCTGCTGCAGGCCAGCCCCCTGGCCCTCCACCTGCCCCCGCTGGGGCCCTGGAGGAGCGCCATCCGGACACCAGTGTGCCCCGCCGCATCTGGCGTCTGGACATCAGCAGCGACTGGTGGGACCACATCATCCTGGAGTGCTGGGGAGACCAACAGTGGACCCAGAACTTCAGGATGAAGAAGGATACCTTCCTCGAGCTCTTCGAGTGGCTCGCCCCTGCTCTGCGGCGACGGGACACATGCATGAGGCCCGCCATTCCCCTCCACAAGTGGGTGGCCATCGCCCTCTGGAAGCTCTCCACGCCGGATAGCTACCGATCTGTGGGGAACCAGTTCGGTGTGGGGAGATCCACCGTCGGAGCGGTGCTCATGCAGGTATGGCACTCACCGGCCACTGGGCCAGGAGGGGGGCTGCAAGGAGGACATGGGTTGCCCCAGGGAAAATGGGGGGGAGGTGGTGTAAGTCCCCTCCCTGGGAGGGTTCAGTCTGTCCCAGCCACGCTACAGACCACCCGCGGTGGCCAGGATTGCAGCGGGAGTTGCTCCTGGTAGTGGGGCACGGGGCAATGGTGGGGAACGAACACTCCCAGCCACCCGGGCACCCCAGTGACCCTCGGTTTTGTGTGTCTTTCTGCAGGTGGTCAAGGCTATCAACAGGGTGCTGCTCAGCAGAGTCGTCCGCCTCACTGACCTGGATGCGGTCATCCTGGGGTTTGGCGCCCTGGGCTTCCCCAACTGCGGGGGGGCAATTGACGGGACGCACATCCCCATCCGTGCCCCAGACCACCAGGCCTCTCTCTACATCAACAGGAAGGGGTACTTCTCCATGATCCTGCAGGCCGTGTCTGACCACCGGGGCCAGTTCACGGACATCAATGTGGGCTGGTCCAGCAAGGCACATGACACGCGGGTGTACCACAACTCCTCCGTGTGCCAGAGGCTGCACACCGGGACCTTCTTCCCCGACTGCCACATCAGGGTTGGGGACGTGGACATGCCAGTGTGCCTGCTGGGGGATGCGGCCTATCCCCTACAGCCCTGGCTGATGAAGCCCTACATGGGACATCTCAACCCCTCCTGGCAGGCCTTCAATGCCAGGCTCAGCAGGGCCTGCATCATGGTTGAGGGGGCCTTCGGCCGACTGAAAGCACGGTTTAGATGCCTCCTCACCCGCCTCTATCTCTCCCGGCACAATATTCCGCACGTGGTGGCAGCGTGCTGTGTGCTGCACAATTTATGTGAGAGGAAGGGGGAGGCTTTCCTGCCAGCCTGGATGGCAGAGGCTGCCCGCCTGGCTGGCCAGTATGCACAGCTCCACACGGCTGCTAGCTGGGAGGCCCTTCGGAGGGCTGTCCTCATCCAGGAAGCCCTGCGGGAGAGCTTCCAGGCAGACGAGGACTGAAATCCTCCGGCGTGCCCCACTGGGGCCTTGTGCCTTACATTCCACCCCCACCTCCTTCCCTTTTCCCCTCCCTAACCCCCTTCTTGATATACGATAAAAACACTTGTGTTGCCACAAAAAAACTCTTTATTTAACATAACTGGGGTGGGGGGAGGGAGGGAATGAGGGCGGGAGAGGGGACGGGGGAAACCTGGGAGGAGGGAGCTGGAAGGGGGAGGCAAGGGGAGGAAGGGGGAGGGGAAGCTCAGGGTTGGGGGTCTTGCTGGCCCTCCCGTCTCGCAGCACTGCGGGTGCAGGGGCCTCGGTGTTCCCGTGGGGAGTGGGTATGGAGGGTGGGGCAGGAGGGACGGGGGGTGTGGAAGAAGCAGGAAGGGGAGCAGGGGTGGGAGGAGGAGCGATAGCTGGGGCGGCCGCAGGGGCTGGAGCAACAGGAGGCAGCAATCGGTCCGCCAGGGCCTGCAGGTGCTCGCAGAGGGCACGGCCCTGCTCCCGCAGCTCCCGCAAGCTCTCCTGCCGCAGCTGCAGGTCCTCTTGCACCCACTGCTCCTGGCTGTGGACCTGCTGTTCCTGTAACTGCAGCAGCTGCCTCTGGAACTCCTCCTGGTTGCGGGTACGGGTGGATGGTCCAGGCGGGGTGGTGCATCCTGCACTTGCAGGTGCTGCGGCTGCGGTGAAACAAGAGAAGTGGTCAGTTCTCCCTGGGGACACAGTAGGTGAAACCCAGCCCCCCTCTGCAAGGCGAGGACGGCAGGTCTCCGCACTATCCCCGGGAGTATGAGCTGGCCCAGGACTGCACTCCAGCCCCTATGCTGCCTATAGTGTGGTGTGTGTTGGGGGGGAGGGGAGATGTGCCCTGCCTCTGTGTAGAGGGGGCGTCTGGAGGGAGGGCAGTGTGCAGTGTCTCTCCCCGGGGTCAGGAGTCTGTCATGTGCCTTCACGTGTAGACGTGTATGGGGAACAGGCCAGGGCCCCTGCATGGCACCGAGCTGGGGCCACAAGTCCTGGCTGGCACAGCAGAGGCACAGGTTGCCAGCTGCTCCGTGGTTGGCAAGGCCGACACACACGGTCCCTGGGCCCCCCTCCCCCCACCCGCCCGCATAAGGGGACCATGATGGCACTCACATGTGGAGGCCTCCCCGACCTCAGATGAGGCTGCTGACGGGCTCTCTGATTCGGCTCGGGGGTCTTGGGTGCCGGGCATGCTCCCTGCAGGCTCCATAGGGGCCGTCCTCCTCCTCTTCCTCCTCTTCCCCTGTGTCAGGGGCAGGGCCCTCTGCCCCGGGGTCGATGACGACCAGGGGGGCACGGATCGTCTGACCCCCCCAGGATGTGGTCCGGGGCCTCGAACTGCAGGCAGGCCTCAGAGTCAGCCCCTGGTTGGGAGGCCCTGGCATAGGCCTGCTTCAGCTCTTTGATCTTGCTCCGCACCTGCTCCTGGCTGCGCATGTGGCCTCTGGTGGCCAGGCTGGCAGCCATGCAGCTGTAGACGGCCGCATTCCTGTGCCTAGTGTGGAGATTGTGGGCATTGGAGGCCTCCCCGCAAACCTCAATGATGTCCACGATCTCCACACTAGACCAGGCAGGCGCCCGCCTTTTGCGGCCCCTGGCAGGCTCCTGGGAGCTGCCAGCCTGGTCCTGTGGTGGAGGGTTGGGTGGCAGCGGGTTGCTGGCTCATGCTGTGCCAAGTGCACAGTCTACTAGCTGTGTGCTGGCAGGCTGGCAACTGGCACAGGCACTGTGGCCAGAGTCCACCCCTTTAAGGGCTCCGGGGCTAGGGCGGGGAGCAGACAAGTTTTCCTGGTTGTGCCCAGAGTGGCCACCAGGGCTCCCTGGGAAGGGCTGGAGGCCCCCCTAATTCGAAATAAGTGTCTACACAGCACTTATTTCGAATTAGCTATTTTGAATTTGGTGTTATTCCTCGTAGAATGAGGTTTACCAAATTCAAAATAAGGGCTCCACTATTTCGAATTTATTTCGAAATAGCGGTTTGCCTGTGTAGACTCTATTAAAGTTAATTCGAAATAACTGCTGTTATTTCAAATTAACTTTGTAGTGTAGACATACCCTAAATCAGTAACTGCCTGTACTATGTTGCATTCTTTAGCCAGTGGGAATTTATCACAGAAAAGTCACACATATGGGAAAATATGCTTTTGGCTCTTTGCATAACTAACAACTTCTAACCTGAGTTAGACCATCCCTGAACAATTTCAGAAGCATCCAACCAGCACCGTGCAGAAAGAAGACAGAGGTCAGAGTCAAGGTACCATTTTGGAGGTGAGGTTAGCAGTGTGTCTTGTGCTGAAGGTATTAAAAAATATTTTGCATTTACACAGCAGTTTGGATCAGAGAATCTCAAAGTCCTGTGCAAAAGCAGGTAACTATCATCTTTCTTTAGACAGAGTTGAGGCACAAAGAGATTAACTGATTTACTCAATGTTATACAGTGGTAGTCAGGACCAGAACCCAGGGCTCTTAGGGCATGTCCACAAAAGATCAATGCTGCCACAGTCAATTTTTGGGGCTTTGATTTAGCACAGGGGTGGAGAACTGTTTTTGGGCCAGGGGCCTCTGACCCACAGAAAAACCAGTTGGGGACCACACACACAAGTGAGAAACAAACAAAAAATCCTTCACAAACCCTCACTGATGTGGTCCCTGACAGAGGAGAAAGACACTCCTCACATACCAGAGCCTACAGGGCCCAGGTTAGTAGATTTTGGGTGCTCCAGCCCTGCAGGGGGCCTAGTGGGGGCTCTGGAGCACCAGTGCGGGCTCCCCAATGCTGGCGGGCAGCCCGAGCCTTGGGGGCCAGATCCAGGCAAGCCAGAGGCTTCAGTGGGTGTAGTGGGTGTAGTATATACCTGCTAGATTGAACTCAAAGGGCACCCTCTTGGCACTGGTACTCCTGCTCCTTGTAAGGAGTAAGGGAAGCCAACGGGAGTGTTTGTTCCCATCAGCCTCTTGCTATGTGGACAGAGATTTAAGATATGTCGACTCCAACTATGTATTTTACTAATTATGTAGCTAAATAACAGAACTGGTGGCTGTAAACAAACTTTATGGAAAACTTGTCCACACTCATGATAAACAGACGTCTGGATAACTAAAATCATGCTGGACCACGGATGTTGCCAGACCAGAGAGTGCCAGACTAGAGAGATTTAACCAGTACTAGCATGCAAGTCCCATGTGTCTGTGTGGTAGAGAGTTTGGAGTCTGCAAGTCTGAAACATAGCAGCTGTCTACAGCCCCGCTTTGGCTTCCACCAGCTTTGGTTACTATTTGAAGTATGGCCCTAGTACAATCCTAGGCCTAAAATTTCCCCAAGCCATGTGCCCTGAAGCGATAACTCGCAAAGGGTATGTCTACACTACAAAGTTAATTCAAACTAACAGCCGTTAGTTCGAATTAACTTTCATAGCATCTATACATACAAACCGCTAGTTCGATCTTAATTCGAACTAGCGGAGCGCTTAATTCGAACTAGGTAAACCTCATTCTACGAGGATTAACGCCTAGTTCGAATTAAGTAGTTCGAATTAAGGGCTGTGTAGCCACTTAATTCGAACTAGTTGGAGGATAGCCCTTCCCAGCTTGCCCTGGTGGCCACTCTGGGCCAAACTAGGGAAACTTTTCTGCTCCCCTCCCAGCCCCAGAGCCCTTAAAGGGGCACGGTCTGGCTACAGTGCTCCTGCCAGTTGCAAGCCTGCCAGCACCCAGCCAGCAGACCCTGCACCTGGCACGGCATGAGCCACCCACCCGCTGCCACCCAGCCCTCCGCCTCTTCCCAGGACCAGGCTGGCGGCTCCCAGGAGCCTGCTCGGGGCTGCAAGAGGCGGGCGCCCACCTGGTCTAGTGCGGAGATCGTGGACCTCATCGAGGTTTGGGGGGAGGCCTCCAACGTCCACGACCTCCGCACTAGGCACAGGAATGCAGCCGTCTAGGGCAGGATAGCTGCCAGCCTGGCCACCAAAGGCCACATGTGAACCCAGGAGCAGGTTTGCATGAAAATCAAGTTGGTCCAGTGAGACCCCCGACCCTGAGCCCTGAGCTTAGAACATAAGAACATAAGAACGGCCGTACTAGGTCAGGCCAAAGGTCCATCTCGCCCAGTAGCCTGTCTGCCGACAGCGGCCAACTCCAGGTACCCCAGAGGGGATGGACCGAAGACAATGACCAAGCAATTTGTCTCGTGTCATCCATCTCCAGGCTTCCACAAACAGAGGCCAGGGACACCGTTCCTACCCCCTGGCTAATAGCACTCCATGGACCCAACCTCCATGAATTTATCTAACTTCTCTTTAAACTCTGTTATAGTTTTAGCCTTCACAGCCTCCTGTGGCAAGGAGTTTCACAGGTTGACTATGTGCTGTGTGAAGAAGAACTTTCGCTTATTAGTTTTAAACCTGCTGTCCATTCATTTCATTTGGTGTCCTCTAGTCCTTCTATTATGGGAACTAATGAAGAACTTTTCTTTATTCACCCTCTCCACACCACTCATGCTTTTATAGACCTCTATCATATCCCCCCTCAGTCTCCTCTTTTCTAAGCTGAAAAGTCCCAGTCTCTTTAGCCTCTCTTCATATGGGACCTGTTCCAAACCCCTAATCATTGTAGTTGTCCTTTTCTGAACCCTTTCCAAGGCCAAAATATCTTTTTTGAGGTGAGGAGACCACATCTGTACACAGTACTGAAGATATGGCATACCATAGTTTTATACTTCTCCTCCTCCTTCTTCCTCTGGCTTCCCCCTTCCAGCTCCCTCCTTCCAGGTTTCCACCTCCCCTCTCCCACCCTCTCTCTTCCCCTCTCCCACCTCCTTTTCCCAGTCTCCCCAGAGGTTAATCCCGCCACCCCCAGTTTTGTTAAATAAAGAGAGTTTCTATTTTTGAACACGTGTCCTTTATTTTTTACATCAGGAAGGGGGGCTGGGGAGGGGTAAATGGAAGGAGGTGAGGGAGGAATGGGGCACGAGCCCCCGATGGGGAGGACTGGGGTGGCTCTGCGGGCTCCTCGGGGTGGAAGCTCTCCTGCAGGGCCTCCTGGATCCTGACAGCCACCGATTGACACCCCCGGATGGCAGCCTGCGGCAAGTGCAGCCGGGCTGATGGCCGAGTGCTGTGATGTGCCGAGTGTGGGCACTCAGGGCACTCCAAGTCAGGATTGCTTTGCTGTCCCTCATTGAGTTAGACAAGCAAGCGGGGGAACCCTGAGAACTGTCTGTCCGGGGTGGGGGTTGGGTCTCTTTAAGCACAGCCCTTGGCTAGCCTGAGGCAGCAGCTCCACGCTCTAAGTCCTAACCTGATGCCCTGCTGGCACTGGTTCTAGCCAGCCTTAACTTTGGTTCAGGGTCCACTCAATGTGGACATGCTAGTTCAAATTAGCAAAATGCTAATTTGAATTAGTTTTTAGGTCTAGATGCACTAATTCGAATTAGCTTAGTTCGAATTAACTAAGTTAGTTCGAATTAGTGCTGTAGTGTAGACATACCCAAGGAGTATTTTTTACAAAGATGATGATGACAGAATGTAGAGTATGAATATAGGGGTGTTTAGTGTCACCAGGTTGCTTCTCCTTTTCACCCCTGATTGTTTCAGCTTCCCAACCTGTCAGACACATGCAGTGTGGTAATAACTGTCACCCTTCATGGCTTGTTACATCTTTCATATTTCTTTGTATCTGACTCATAGCAGCTGGGTATCTGGCCCACACTGTCAGAATAGCTTGTTGGTTGAGTTACTCTTCTGGTCTGGTCTGTGAGTTACTTTAATCCAATGATCCACAAAACTAAGAGCCAGTTTCTCACATGGAAAGCTCATGAAGATGTTTCAACACCTCAGAAAATCAGGCTATTTTAATTTTTATCTTTTGATTTAGGTGCCCAACTTTAGACACGTGTTTGAAAAGGTTGATTTCAGATTCTGTCATCAACAATATTTCCTGTAAAGCCCAGCAACTTCTGTCCATGCTGAACATACATACATATACATATACATATACATACATACATATACATATACATATACATATATATATATATGGAGAGGGAGGGAAGGAAAGAGAGCTACACAGCTTGTAAAAGACTTCAAAGTTCAGTCTCTTGCTAAACAACACATTTTCAGAGCTTTCTTCACATTCATTGCCATTTTTTGAGAGTACTCCAATCCATGTAGTAATAATTGGAATGGGTAGTGACAGAGCTGCAAAACAGCATGCATCTATTGTGATGCCTATGTAATCTTTTGTGATAATATGCCCATAAAAGAACTCGAGTTATTCCAAGTTTGCTTTGAGAGGTTGAAGTAAGATCTTTCCTCTGGAAAAATAATAATAAAACACAGACGGGATACAAAGATCCATTAAGAAGAGCACACACTTAACCTTAATTTACCCAAAAGAATACATACTTTTCTAACATTTGTTAGAACCACCCACAGAGGGGCTTTTTGGTGAAGGAAATAAGTAGGAAATCAAAGAAATCTAGAAGACATCTCTTATTGTAAATTCACAGCTATGTACTTATTTCTGTAGCTTTTTCTTAATAATCCAGTAGTTTCTGCTATACAGCAGTTTCATTAAAGCTTTGATCATACTAGTAATATAAAGCCAAGCTTACTGCAAAGGCTTCATTGCCCTAAAGAGGCTGTAATTGGCTAAGTGTCTTAGAAAGATTTGCTTGGTTTCACCACAGTGTAAGTAAAAATTAATTACCCCAACAATTGCTACAATGCCATAATACAAGGATGTCAAAAAGTAGTCTTTCCAAATGGCACGTTCTAGCATAGCATTAGATATGAGACTTACCATAAACGTGATTTGTGAGGGTCATTAATGAAGTACTAGACCTAATTGACTTCTCTTGGCTTTATGACAACATAAAAAAGTTCTGCACTACTAATGATATTTCTTTTAAGCTTCTACATTTGAAACCCTGATATTATGGATTTTTGCAGAAAGCAGGATTGAACCAAGATTTAGGTGGGCTCAAGATTAGTGTTGGCTGGAAAACGACTTTTCCACTTCACAGAAAAATTAAGGGTTTCAAAATTTGTTTTTTTGCTCCAACGTGGAATGGAGCCATGACAATTTTCTGTGGAAAAACACAACAGCAGAGCCCCTCCCAGAATAGCCAATACTCCAGTGATTAGTACAAGCACATGGAATGTAGGAGATCCAAGTTCAAGTCTCCTTTGTCTGATTCAGACCAGGGATTTGAACCTGAGTCTCTCATTTTCCTAACAAGTGAGAGGAGGTTGTGGAATCCCCATCTCTGGACATATTTAAGAATAAATTAGATAAATGTCTGTCAGGGATGGTCTAGACAGTATTTGGTCCTGCCATGGGGGCAGGGGACTGGACTCGACGACCTCTCAAGGTCCCTTCCAGTTCTAGTATTCTATGATTCTAAGTGCTCAGACCACTGAGGAATAGAGTCCACTACCCTATTAGAGCTGTTCCACTTTGTGTCAATAATATTCCTTGTGCCAGAGGGTTCGGGAGTGACTCTATAGCATGGTGGTTAGGTCTTTGACCATTCTTCTTATCCCTTGACTGTATCTTCACTAATCTATGGGAAAGGGATATAAGCTCTATGGAGAGTAGCCTATTCCAGGAAAGTGCAAGTCTACATACTAATATTTTATGAGCATCATCCTGTCCACACCAGGCCAGAATCATTTTTACACATGTACAAATGGTGCTGTTACTTTTGAGCTAGATCCTGACCCCAGGGAGGTTTTGCCTTTGGCTTCAGTTGGGTGAGGCCAGGATTTTACCCTAAGTCTTTTCTAGGTATTTTCTTAAACCACTTTTTTTTCAAAGTGAAGTATCTAAAGGCAGTAAATAGCCTGGTTTTCAGCACTGCCAAAGCATCCATTAAGCTGGTAAAAACTGAGTAAGAAATGAGTTTTTGGCCCAAAAAGATGATTTCTGTCGGTTAGAGTAGCTCATCTAACACACTGATCTGTTTTGCTCTATTGTATTTGTTGTTGATTCACTTGGACATTGTTAAAAGGAAATAGTCTACTTGACTATCAGCTCTCTTGAGCTCTGTTTCATGTCTGTTCTGTTCAGGTTCTTATACCATGCCCTTCACTGTGGTATTTGAGCATCTCCCAAAACTGTATTCAGTCTGGTGACCCTATCCTCCACTTCTTTCTTTTTTCCCCTTCACCTCAGGTGCAAAGTCATGTGAGAATTAAAATAAATAAGTATAATAAACATACACCTGGCTAACAAACTGATCTGAATTCTAGGAGGGCAAAAGTCTTTGCAAATGTTCAGCATCTGCTTGATTGTTAATTTAATTGAAACTCACTATGCAATGTGTGAAAATCATCAGTCATACCTTTTTCCTCAAACAACGTGCTGGTTTTTTGGGGGAGTGGTACATGTTTGAAGAAAGGCAGGATTACCATCCAGGAACCAGTTATAGCAAACTCCACCATTATATTTATTAAAACATATGGTAAATTAGAATCTTCAGAATAAAAGACAGAATGGGATTAAAGGTAATGAAAAGGCCTTTAAATATTTACATTTTTGGTGGCATAAAATGGAAATTTCTAAGTCTTCACATGCCTTAGTAACCTCAGGCAGATGTATGGGCTGTATTACACTAACATCTGAACACCTGGCACACCTGGAGTGTAGATGTCCTTCCAGCATCCCAGTGAGATAGGGATTATCTCTATTTTACAGACAGGGAAAAGAGGCACAGGAAGTTAAAGTGAAGGGAGCTGACAGTCTCTGCAGGCCCATGGGTAAGATTGAGGGGGGGCATCTCCATGCTTCTGGAAGGGGTGGGACCTCAGTTGGAAGAGGCAGGGCCAGATCAGAGTGTGGTCTTGCTCCTCAGCCCTCAGAGCTGCTTGGAGTGTGCAGCGTGGTGCCCCAGCGGTGATTTAAAGGTGGCAGTGGCAGTGGCCAGGAGCCCCAGGTCCCTTTGAATCACTGAGCCCCAGGGCAGTTGGCCCCTTTTGCCTCACCTGTCCCCCCCACCCATACACAGGGTTCGGTAAAGTGACTTGGCCAAGATCACCTCAGCATTCTGTGGTAGAGCAGAGAATTGAAATGCATTGGCTTCACTACTAGTAGTTTCCTGACTCAATCATTCCACGTCTTTGTGCTGGCTCAGGTTCCTTCAGATCCCTCCAGCACACCATTTCCCTCACAGGGAACCTGCCTGTGACAGAGGAGCTGACTGCAAAAGGTAAAGCAACCTGGGGCTATACTCTCTCTTGCACAGGCTCCCTGGGGGATGGCGTGGAAGGGCAATGTGTTTTCTTATATACACAATTTTTTAAAAAAATGATATTTAAAAAATGACAGCATTCACTGCACTTCCAAAGCACTGCTCTGAACTGTCCATGTGATTTCATTTTGCACAGCTTCTCTCATACAGACTGTACCCCCAGATTTGGTGGCTGCTTCACATTCTTTCATTTTATGAGAGAATTTCTGGGTTCTTCCTTTACTAAGCTAAAGAGACTCACGGAGCCAGCTGCTGATGTGGCTGCAGGGCGAGATGCGGAAGGGAGGAAGGCAAGGGTGTTCTGGCTGAGCTCAGGTTATTGATGCTCACTGAAGGCCTGTTCCAGTCACTGGAGTCAATGGGATTTTTTTGCTTTGGGAGAGGCCTGAGGTATTTGTTCCACAGATTGTTGCTTCCTTGGCTGGAGAAGCCTAGTGGGTTAGTACTGGGTGAACAGGTTTGTGGAAGCTGCCAATGCCTCCTTTGGAGGGCAGGTTGCAGGGTTCTCTTAAAGAATAGGTCAGGGAAACTTTGTCAGTATGGCATGGGTATGAATTTGTTCTCTGCTGTACATGTGCTGTCCCGTACGCTACACATTCTGTAGTGGTTCAAGCCATGCCCTGTCTACCGTGCTATTTTCAGCAGTGTAGTGTCTGCTGCCAGAGCCTTTCACCTCTGTGGGGAGTGAGAGACTTTGGCAATGGGGAAAGGCTCCAGGAGTAGGGCACTGCCAGAGCCTCTCCTCTTCTCAGGAAAAAGCTTGGCAGTGGGGGGTGGGGAAGGCTACCCACTGCTGGAACCACCTCTCCTCTGACAGTGGGTGAACAGGGTTTTGGCAGAGGGGCAAAAGGCTCAGCATTTCCCTGCTGAGTCTCCTCTGTCAGGGCACGTCTAGACTATGGGTTTTTTCGAAAGGAGATATGCAAATTCGGTGCTAATTTCATATCTTCTTCTGATCGCTTTTTCAAAAGCAGGTTTTTCGAAAGTGAAAGTAGTCTGGACACGTTTTTTTCAGAAAAAAACCCTTTTTCGAAAAAACTGATCTTCCTAAAAAAAAGGAGGCTTACGCGGTTTTTCAAAAAAGGTTTTTTTTCCAAAAAAATGTCCAGACTACTTTCACTTTTGAAAAACCTGCTTTTGAAAAAGCAATTGGAAGAAGATATGCAAATTAGTACCGAATTTGCATATCTCCTTTCGAAAAAACATGTAGTCTAGATGTGTCCTCAGAGTCTTTCACTGAAGTTTGTAGCTACACATGATAGTGTTGATGACAGGTGCTTTTCACATGCAGCATCTGGCTATATGTAAGCTACATGCCACCTAAAGTGATATATAATATAACTGCCACTGGACACAGTTGAACCTGGGAACTCTGGAGTTTAGTCCAGAGGTTTAGGAGCCGCTACAGCTTGCACATAGCTTAGGCTGTAAAGCACCCTTGTTCTTGTCTCCCACTGCAAGTGGTCTAAGAGCCACTACATGGGACAGTGAACCACACTGGGGCTATGTCTATGCTGCAGTTCTTTTTTGGAAAAAGGTACGCAAATTGTGAACTGCAATTTGTGTACCTTTTTCTGATTCTTTTTTTGAAAGAGGCTTTTCTGACATTTGGCCCATCTACACAGGGTCAAATGTGGGAAAAACCTCCTCTTTCAGAAGAGCCCTTATTCCTCATAAAATGAGGAATATAGGGCTTCCAAAAGAACGTGCCCGCTTTTTCAGAAACTGATCTGAAAAGGTGGACACGTTCCCTGGACGTGGCACAGTTTTTCCGTGAACTCTGTAGTGTAGACATAGCCTAGGTGTGTGGGTTACAATAGCATAGCTGTAGAGAGATTGGCAGGAGGTACCTAGGAACTCAGAATTGTTTTACAACTTTTTCCTCTAATTTTAACCCAAAGTGGGCAGTTATGTGCCAGATGGCTAGATTGCTCAAGCAGCATCATAGATGCTCCAGAATGTTGGAGATGCACAGGAGAAGGTTCAAACATTTTCTCTCCCTCACACTGAAGAGGGTGGGGGAGAGTGAATAACAGAGAAAGGAGGATAGAGTGAGCAGGGGGTGGAGCCTCAGAAAAGGGGTGGGGCAAGGGCAGGCCCTCAGTGAAGTGACAGGGCAGGTGATTCCCAAAAAGTTTTAAATGAAAATGGGGGTCCTCAGGCTGCTGTAGTGTGAGAACTGCAGCTCTAGAACTCTCATTTTCTTTATAAAGGAGCATTTTGGGTCAGATCACGTTTTCCTTTTCTTAACATTTCTCACCTCTGTATGTTCTAAATGCCTGAGAATTTGAATTTGCGTCTTGAATTTCTTTGTCCTTTTGGGCCGATCAGGTAAATTCATGTACTAAGCTTGTTCAGCTGATGTTAGTTTAAATATCAGAAGGCTCAAACATTTTCCCTCTCTCACACTGGACATTAATTATTGAATTTATCTTGTACCTGTCAGGACTGAAGGATCTGCTGAGGAGAGAGTTGCACATTTTTTAACTTCCTTGACTCAGGCTAGGATCAAATTTAACATTCTACCACTTCATCCTTCCTTCCTTTGCTATTCAGAGGTGTCAAAACGCTCCGTTTTAGAATCTTTACTTAGGGTCATTTTGAAATAAGCTTCGTTGCACTTCCTTTGATTAAATTCCTCTTTAAGACTGTGGTTTGAATTAGTTCTTCCCCTGAATTAAAGAAGGGTTCAGAAACTCACCCTTTATTGTATTAGGACTCAGGGACTATGTCTACACTGGCGGGTTCTTGTGCAAGAACTCTTGCGCAAGACCACGTCCACACTGCCATGTGCTTTTGCACAAGAGCATCCATGACAGTGTGGATGCTGTCTTGTGCAAGATTGCTCTGATGGCCATTTTAGCCATAGGGCTTTCTTGCGCAAGAAACCCCTGCCACGTGTCCACACTGCCCTCTTGCGTAAGAGTTCTTGTGCAAGAGAGCTTACATTTGTTAGAAAAGAGAGTAGCTCTTGCGCAAGAAGCCCTCTCTTACCATGCTTTACTGTAAATCTTCTTGCGCAAGAGTGGGCGGGCAGTGTGGACGCTCTGCAGAAGAACAGCCGTTCTTGCGCAAGAATCCGCCAGTGTAGACATAGCCGGGATGAGCTGTCTACTATTAAGATGTCTGCTACAGTATGGACATCCCTAGTCCGGCACCCTTAGGACCTGACCTGTCCCGGATGAGGGGTTTTTTCAGATCAGGGGAAGTCATTTCTGCCCCACCTGCTACCAGTCCCCTCCAGCCCTGTCCCGACTTCTAGCCTCCCATCCAGCTCTCCCCTCTCGTTGGCCTCTGCTGCCCTGTTAGATCCTGCTGCCCTGCCAGGCAGCCCCACCACCTCAGTGCACCGGGCTCCAGCTGCCGCACTGGGCAGCCCCGCTGCCTCCACTCGCCAGGCTCCTGCTGCCGCACCCAGCTCCTGCTGCCTCCACTCACTGGGCTTCTGCTGCTGCGCAGTCAGCCCCACTGCTTCTATGCACCAGGCTCTTGTTAAAGTGCCTGGCTCTCACTGCCTCTGCTTGTGGGCTCCCGCTGCCACAGTGGACAGCCCTGCCATGCGCAATGGGCTCTCTGCATGCACCAGGTTCTCGCTGCAGCGCCCAGCTCCTGCTGTCACGCCAGGCAGCTCCACTGCCTCTGCATGCTGGGCTCCTGCTACCCTGCCAGCCTGTAGGGCTCCCAGGTACTAGCTCTCCACTGGGACTCTCTGGTTCTGGAACATCTGTGCTGGACCCCGGATGTTGCTGGACCAGAGAGCCCCAGTTAAGAGAGTTTCAACCTGTATTCTTTTATGTAATGATATTACCAAAGCATTATAGAGGACTACCTTATTAGCATACAGAATTTGTCTAGTTTCACATTCCACACACTGGATCGTGTTATACCTATCTCTGAGAGACTGAAGAGCCCATTATTAAATACAAGGCATGTTTTCTCTCCTTCAATAATTCTTGTGGTTCTTCTCTGAACCCTCTTCAGTTTATCAGCATCCTTTTTGAATTGTTGGCCCCAGAACAGGACATAGAATTCAAGCAGCACTTGCACTAGTGCCATATACAAAGGTAAAATAACCTCTACATAACAGTCTTCTATTTAAGGATGCTAGGATCAATCACATTAGCTTTTCTGACTGCAATGCCAAATTGGGAGCTCATGTGTAGCTGATTATCCACCACAACCCCCCAGATCTTTTCCAGAGATTCTTCTTCCTAGGACAGAGTCCCCCATCTTATAAGTATGGCCTATATTTGTTGTTACCCGAAGCATACACTTACATTTATGCTTATTCAAACATCTTATGTTTGTTTTTGCCCCTTTTACTAAGTGATCCAGATAGCTCTGAAATAATGCCTTAGCCCTTTCATTATTTACTATTCCCCAATTTTTTGTGTCAACTTCAAATTTTATCAGTGATTTCATTTCCTTTCAGGTCATTGATAAAGATGTTAAATAGCATAGGACCAAGAACCGATCCCTGAATGGCCCCACGAGAAACAAACTTGCTTCATGACAAATCCCCATTTGAGGTCTATTAGCCAGTTTTTAAAAAAGATTGTTAGTTTGACAGGACCTATTATCCATAAACCTATGCTGATTTGCATTTATTAGATTACCTTCTTCTGGTTCATTATTAATCAAGTTCTACATAATAGAATCATAGAACAGGTAGGGACCTTGAGAGGTCATCAAGTCCAGCATCATCTAGACCATCCCTGACAGAGGTTTGTCTAGTCTGCTCTTAAAAATCTTCAGTGATGGAGATTCTACAACCTCCGTAGACAATTTATTCTAGTGCTTACCCATCCTGATAGTTAGGAAGTTTTTCCTAATGTCCAACCTAAACCCCTCTTGCTGCTGCTACTTGTCATATTATCAGAGGTTATAGAGAATAATTTTTCTCTTTCATCCTTGTAACAACCTTTTAAGTACTTGAAAACTGTTATAATGTCATCTCTCAGTCTTCTCTTTTACAGACTAAACAAACCCAGCTGTTCTAATCTTCCCTCATAGGTCATGTTTTCTAGACCAGTAGTTCCAAACTTTTTTTATACCACGGACCGGCAAACCCATTCACAAACCTTTTGAAGACTAATTGGTTTGAAGACTAATTGAAGATTAATTGATTCAGGTGACATGAAAACAAATGTGTTTGCAAAAGGTTTCTGGGTGGGTAAGACATGCAGATGAGTACTACTACAAAAGGTGGAAACCTTCCTTACCACCTTGTTCAGTTCATCCACATCTTTCCTGAAATGTTGTGCTCAGAACTGGACACAATATTCCAGTTGAGGCCAGTCACTCCATTATCTTGCCCTCGATTAATGTGAGGCCGACAGGCCTATAATTATTGAGGCCATCCAATTTATTTATTTATTTTTTAAATTAGCACAATGCTAGGTGTCTTGCAGCCCTCTAGAACATTGGCAGTGCTCCAAAACTTAAGATTGATTTTTCAATAGGGGTTCAGCGAGCTCCTCAGCCAGCTTTTTTACAGTTCTTAGATGCAAGTTATCTGGACTTGGTTACTTAAATATGTTTAACTCCAGTAGTTTCTGTTTAGTCTTGTCCTGAGGTACTAGTGTAATGGAAAGAGTGAGGAGACTATATTATGATGCCCAAGTATGATGAGATAGTATCATCTGTTTTGACCAAAACACAACAGAAATATTTACTGAACACTTCTGCCTCTCAGAATTATTATTGCTAATTCTACCATTTCCATCTAATAATATGACTTCAGGGGTTTTTTTTCCTAATATATTTTAGAAATTCCTTCTTCTTATCCTTAATTCTGCTGGTCTTAAATTGTGCCTTATTATTTTTATAAGTCCTATTTTCTGATTTATATTCATTACTATCACCTTCTCCTTTCTTCCAGCTGTTACATATGTATAGTTTTAGCCTTTTTGCATATACTCCACATTCAGCTCATCCCTTGGCTTGAGGATACCTGGGGCTAAATGTCTCACAATGAAAGTAATACATTTTTAGCAAAATCCAGAAATTCTCTTTTTTTGAGCTATGCTCTATCAGTTGTTGGATTTCCATGACATGCAAATACAGATTTAATGTGCTTGACTGTTGCTGCAGCTCTGGTATCTTTAGGTGTGATTACCTATAGAGAACTCATAAAGTAGTCTATTGTAACCAGGTGATCATGTCTTCAAAGTTGAACCATCCATGCCAACTCTGTCCTATGGAATTGAGATGTCTGTGCAATATCACTGATTCCTTCTGATGGGAATTTCTGTATGACAGACTTGTTCCACATCATTCTGACCATTTCTTCAATATCACTATTCATCTGTGGCCAGCACACAACTTTACTTGCTCTCCTTTTTGATTTGGTCATTCCCAGGTACCCTTTTTATATTTGTTCCAGTATTTTGCATCGCATCACAGTGGCCAATGTCAGATGCTTCCAAGGTAATAAACAGATTTGTGTTGCCTTCCAAAGCACACCTGAGCCTACTAAAATTTCAGTTTTATAATGGAAACAAGCAGGTGGGAAATATGGCTTACCACTGCTTGCAACATGTCATTTTGACCTATTTCTGTCTCCAGTTCATCCCATGCCTGAAAATGCAGCACATGACATTTTTGTCATTGTCATTTGTTTACTGCTTGTTCAAGATCATCTTACTTTGTAGGCAGATGGAGTGTATGCTCTTGTGAGTGTCTCTGCCATTCCTAAGTGATGCCCATTTTGGAACTCCAGGATCACATCATCACACTTTTATATTTTTTAAAAGTAGCTGCTGAATCCTTGGTGACAATTCTCCAAGTCCCATTTTTGTCTATTGCAATAATCAAATGCTTGTGATCAGTTTCTGCTTTAAAGCTACAATCCTAGAAAAAATTATGAAATTGTATATATTTATATGGCACATTTAGTGTCATTTTTGATTCTGTGCTTACATCTTCTCTGCAGCTGTCATAGTCCCCAATGGATATAAGACTGGCAATCAATCAGCTTCATGACACTAATGAGCTGTTCCCAACCCCCATTTGGAGGCATTTGTGAAGAGTTTGTTTTTCAATAGGTCAAAAAGTTGTAGCTTTAGAGTTGATGTCATAATGTGCTTTAAATCTCTGAACTCTTTCATGATCTGACATCCATATTCACTCAGTAACCTTGTGGTAGAGATGACTTAGGTGAGTTGTGTGAGTTGTATAATTAGGTTTGGAATTGCTGATATAAATCACTGAATCTAGTAGCCTCTGAAGTTCCTTTTTATCTTTAGTTTTCAACACGTTCAGTATTTCTTGACTCTTTGAGTCACTGGGCAAGAGTCCCTTAGAAGTCAGTCTCTCTCCCATGTATGTGTTTCCATTGTTTGACATTGACATTTGGTTTTATTCAGTTTAAGATTATTAGCTCTGGAACTCCTTGCTAGAGGATGTGGTGAAGGCTAAGACTTTAACAGTGTTCAAAAAAAAGATAGATAGATTCATGGAGGTTAGGTCCATCAATGGCTACTGGGTAGGAATGGTGTCCCTAGCCTCTCTATCTCTGGAGGTGGGTGACAGGGGAGAGATTACATGATGATACCTGTTGTGTTCCCTCCCTCTGGGCATCTGGTATTGGCCACTGTCAGCAGACAGGATACTGGGCTGGATGGACTGTTGGTCTGACCCACTGTGACCATTCTTATGTTCTTAGTTCTCATTATTTCTAGTATTCTTCTCAGTTGTTCTTGCTGCTCTACGTTATGATCTCCTCAATGTACACTTTCAAGCCTGCTAGGCTGTTTACTGGCTCACTGTACAGTGAAACCAATGAGATTCTGACAGGCAGTCTTAGAAAGCGTTATATGAAAAGGGTGTATTGAAAATACAGATTTGGGAGCTCCCACCATGCAAAGGGATCTCTCAAAATCCAGATGATATATCTAATATTCTGAAAAAATGTAGCTCCTGCCATGTCAGGCAATAGTTGGATATGTTCTTTTTGTTCAGCTCCTTAGTGTCTCTCCTAACTTCAGACTCCCAGAATGATTGCCACCCTTAGGAATATTGGAGATAACATAACATCACAATGGTCAAATTTAGTCAGATCAGTCGTCCCTCTAGCCCTGTATCCTATCTTTTGACAGTGGCAAATGCCAGATGCTTTTGAGGTAATAAACAGAACAAGTAATTGTCAAGGAATCCATCTCCTCTCACCCACTCCTGGCTTCTGGCAAACAGAGCCTAGGGATACTCAGAACATGGTATTGCATCTCTGCTCATCCTGGCTAATAGCCATTGATGGACCTATCTCCCAGGAACTTATTTAGTTCTTTTTGGAACCCTGTTCTAGCTTTGGCCTCACAACCTGCACTGGCAAAGAGTTCCACAGGTTGACTGTGTACTGTGTCAAGAAGTGCTTCCTTTTGTTTTAAACCTGCTGCCTATGAACAGAAGGATCTAACCTTGCCTTTTCTTCCTCTCCACACTTCTCACTGCTCCTTACACTATGCATGGCTGGCAAACGGCTGCACCACCTACCTTAGGCCAGTCTGCATAGCTGTAACTCCTGAACACATGCCAGAACTTCAGTCTTGGAGAAGTACCTTAACTACCTGACCTGGCTTTGTTCCAAAAAAAAAAAAATCACTACACTCCCCTCAAACATTATGACTGCCCAGTAGACCTACCATCTGGGACAAAGGTGCCTCATGGACTGATATACTCTATGTCTGAACCAGAACTCAATGTACTCTATAGAAAACCTTGCCCAGGGCTTCATTTAGCAATCAACCTCTCCATCAGGGGAACCAGTCCTCTTTGTGAAGGAGGAGGATGGGTCACTATGCCTTTGCATAGCGTATTGTGCATTGAACCAAGTAACCATTCATAGCCAGTACCTCTTGCCCCTCGTTTGGGAATTGCTGGACCACTTGAGGACTGCCAGGACCTTCATGAATCTAGATCTTCAAGGGGCATGGACTCTTGTGTGCATAATGCCTAGTCTGAATGGAAGACTGATTTTCATACCTGATATGGACACTTAGAATACCTGGTGATGCAGTTTGGCTTAATGAATGCCCCAGCAATATTTCAATGTTTTGTAAACACTGTGTACAGTGAAATCATGAACCAGAAAGTGACTATCTGCTTTGATAATGTACTGGTATTTTCTGAGAACCTGGAGCAGCACTATAACCATGTCCAGTTTGTCCTGAAGAAATTATGGAAGCATGGGTTGTACACCAAACTGTAAAAGTACACCATTGACAGGCCATTACTGATTTTTTTGGGGGTATATAATCTCTTCAGAGCAGCAAGTGGGTCATATGAGTAGTCCTCCTTCATCTCAGTGGGCTGCAAGATTGTCATAATCAAGATAGTTTTGGTAACTGCTCTTGCATACCTAGAATTTGCAAGGTGTGCCAGTTGAACTATAGCAGTGCTTTGACTGGGTGCAGAGGGAATACACAGTCCATGTTGTGTGCAATCATCATGCAACTCACTTCGCATTCCCTCGCTTTGCAAATTTTTTAGGAGATTCATTGCTAACTTCTCCCAATTAATAATGCCTTTCACTTTCCTCCTTTGCAAAGCCATGCAATTTGCTTGGCTGCCTGAAACCCAGCTCACTTTTGACCCTGCTGCTTCATATGCCTGATTCTCAGTTTGCTCTCTGGCATATCTCGGACTCCAACCTCGCGGTATCTGACTCCCAACTCCTGCTCTGACCACTGGGTCTGATCACCCTCATCCTGGTTGTGACAGGCATGCCTAGTGGAACAATCTAATCCTACTGCTAAGGTCAAATGGAGTCTGGGGCTGAGGTACCAACAGAATCCAGGTCTGAGCCATGAATCCATCCCTCCTTCTTTATGGCATGTGGCACCTTGTAACAAGCAACCAATTTACTATGAGTGAGTACTGAGGGAGCTCTGCATTCCATAGAAGATCATCAATACTCTGAAGATTGAGCCCTAAATGAGGGAGGGGAATAAAAATCTCCCTTTTCACTAAAGGTCAGGTTTGTTGACTGCACTTTGCTTTAAAGCCAGTGTTGGGAACAGAGGTCAAATACCCAAGGGTGTAGCCAAATTTATTTAAAATTTGTTAAATTGACAGGCATTTTTTCTATAGTTTCCTAATGACTTTATTTAAACAATGTTTAAAGAAAATGGCTCTTTGATGCCAGTTTAAATGCATTCATATGATAACGTTGTCAGGTAGCTGCTCTATTGTTATTTCATTATTTGGAAAGGGAACTTCTGTCTAATGCCTCATTGAGATTCAGTGGGATCTTTCTTGCTTCAGTAATTTTTCTATTAAATTACAACTATTAGCACTAGTTTTTCATTCTAAAGGAAACCAGTAAACTCACCCAAACTAATGAAATTGTTTTCAGCAGGAAATACCTTGTTATGGGGGTACATACTTCTAATTACTGTTAAAGTGAACTGGAACACAGTGTCTCCAGAATGGGATGTCCCAGAGCTATCAACCAAACTCATAAACATCTGTGCACCTCCTAGGCTATTCATTTAATCTTTGTAACATCAACACAATTCAAATAATTTTAAATGGTGGTAGGCATTACAATAAGTAGATATAAAAATTTTGCTGAAACAGAGGAAGAAGAATTCAAATTTAACTGGGATTCCCTTTTTTCCCAACAATGAGGAATTTGCTATCTTTTTCCTAAGAAAGTAAACAAAACACTAACAACTGGAGTTTATTTTTCTCTATATTGTCTAATCTGGTCTCATTTTTTTTCTTGGCACTAATTGCTATGTTTAGGTGCCTCCATGTAGCAAGACTGAGATGGGATTGCAATACAGTTGACATAGTGGAGTGCATGAGGAAACTCAAAAACTTGTATTTCAGATCAGATTGAATTAAGATAGGGTGATGTCTAAAGCAAGGAAAAGCTGAGAGAATAAACTAAGATATAGGGTCTAATTTGAAGAACTCTTAGGCGTGGACCAGGTTCTGCAATACTTAGGCAGAGGATCCCTGATTCTTGCAAGTTGCCTTGTTGACTTCAGTGGGGTACTTGGCTGAGTAAGTGATATTTTGTGACAAGATTGTATACTCTGAGCCTATTTGAGAACCCTTCACTCTGGCAAATGTTATTGTTTAAGTCAAACCTTTTGGCCTGTGGCCCTCCCCATTCAATGCAGACCTTTCCGTGGACTACCAGCCAACCATCCATGATGACAAAATGGGTGCAGGGTCTGGGTGAGAGGTTGGGCACAGGAGTGGGTTGAGGTTGTGCAGTCTGGGTGAGAGGGAGGATGCCGGAGTTCACCGAGGGTGGGGAGGTCTGGGACGGTGGTAGGGTGCAAGAGTCAGGTGGTGGTGTGGGATCTTGGTGGGAGGGGAGGTGCATGAGGGGTATTGGGGTGCAGGGTCTGGCCATGAGGTGGATGGAGGGCACTTACCTGGCTCCATGCCTCCCTCCACTCTCAGGCACCATCCCCTGCTGCTCCCATTGGCCATAATTCCGGCCAATGGGACCAGTGGGGAAAGCCTCCAGGCAAGTGGTTTCTTTCACTGCTGTTCCCCCAGTTAGTGGGAGGAGGAGCAGCAGTGTACGGAGCCACTCCCTTCCCTGCAAGGTGGTTCTGGCCTCTAGGGCTCACTGCCCCCCACCATGGTGTTAGCCTCGGATCTAACGTCCCTCCCCCCAATGAATTATATAACTCCCTAATTAAATTTAATGAATGTCAGATTGTATAGGCAGCTGATGCCGAGGTCAGAAGACAAGCCCGCCTGAGATTACCACATCTATCATTGGCGGATTTGTTCCCCATAAATAAAACTACAGACAACGATTTAGGGCCAAACCATGTAATTTAAACAAACCCATCAAATACAAACACAAGGGTAAAGAGTGATGAACAAGCAAATCACTATAATAGCAATTACAAATCCCGATCCCGGTTCCCTATCCCGAAGTAAAGAGTGACAGAAAAGTTCCCCAATACACTAGGAATTATACTCATACACTCAGTTGCTTGGACAGCGGGTGATGCTCAGGACCTCAACCCCTTGGCTATGATAGCCGCAGAGGAGGAACTCTGAGGCGATCCCTCGAGGTGATGGTCTCCTCGTTAATCCTCTCGTGGGCAGGACAGGATTGAAACTCCGGTTGAAAACGAACCGCCTTCCGCGTCGTCTTCTGGGATCCGAAACGGATTTGGAAGCCCAACCTATCCGCTACCTCAACTGGGGTTAGAGATTTACTCTCCGATTCCAGAGGGTAGTTACACACGCAGGCCTATACGTCCAATACAACCTATCTCATTCTCTCACTCATGCTCTCAGACAAACAGGATAGACGTATGCTTCATTCACACAGGATCTCCGCTAAATAACTAGAACCAATATACAGAACACAAAGGGCGCGAAGAACACGAGCACCTCAACTCTGGTGCTTTTATTCGCTTTTTGGCGGGAAAATTAGCCTAGAGCCGTGTGCACATATTGTGGGGTCGAGTGCAATGGTTTTAGTGATGAGTGCAATGGTTTTAGTGGTGAGTGCAACCTTTTTGTGCAGAGTGCACAGGTTTTTAGTGTGGAGTGCACTCAATGGGGTCGTGTGCAAAGAGGGAGTTTGAAGGAAAAGGCGGGAAGAAAAAGGCGGGAAAGACTGTTGGTGTAGACAACTCGCTCTTTCTCCTTCCCCCTCCCCTCATGTTTCTCTTCACTGTACCCACCAATAATGTCTGGATTAAATTCTCAAAAACCAAACCATTGATCCTTTTCAAACATAACTCATTAACCTTATTAATATACATATAACTGAGGACCCTAGGTTACAATGGGAAACCGATGCTGGCATTCCTACCTCATGGTGAGTGGCTGCAGAACTGGAATGTCTGCATAGACTCTCCAGAATGGGGGGTGGGGCGAGGCCCGAGTCTGCCACCCACGTGCAAGATGGTCATGGATCACACTTTGAGAACCATTGGTTTTAGACAAGTCAAGCTCTGTCCTGGTAAAAATGATGACTAGTGGTGTGTGTTTGCAGGATCATCCCTTTTATCTTTCAAAACTAAGAATAATATGTGGACAATGAAGCAATGAAATCACAACATGATGTGGCTGAAGTGCAACCCTGCTGTAAAAATGATATTTTGCTATTCATTGCTCATTGTCCTAGTGACTTTCATATCAAGTTTGCTCTCCTTAGCAGAGGAAAGGTGTTTGCTAATTGCCAGAGGGTGAAACCACCAGTTCAATGTGTAAATTATAATCTCAGTGTGTTATGATATTTCACAGGTCATCACAAGTGTCATTAATCTATTTGTATTACAGTAGCACGTAAAGGCCCCAAACAAAACTGGAATCAGTATTAGGAACTGGAGCCCTGAGCCTGCATAAGCTAATCTATATAAGTAATTTCGTGTACATATATAACTGCATTGAACTTAACTTTCTTCTTTTATAGGTAGTTGCCCATTGTGGCCTAGGTTAATCATGCTGCTGGCAACTCATGAGCCAGGATAAAATCCCTCTCCTTCTCCCAGAGAAAGTTTGGTCTTAATGATCCATTAATTGATTTTAAGAGTAGGACCAAGGCCTTAAACTGGCATTGGAAACTGACTGAGAGCCAGGGGAAGGGCCTGAGCCTCATGTGCTCACTGGGATCTATGCCATGGAAAGAACAGGAACCTGCAATCTGTATCAGCAGGAGCTTGTGTATTGTCTTGAGTTCACATTTAGCTTCAGATACACTGAATTACAATGATGGAGCGCAAAGGTGACAGATACATGGATCACTGTGGCCAGGTCCTATTCCAGCTGGGAGTCTTGAAGCCTTCTACTGAGCTGAAGGTTAAAGATATTTTTAGGTAATGACACTAGCTGGTCATCTCTGTGACCTGAGGAGTCAGAATAGTACCTCCACTGTTTTGCACCATTTTGATGAATGTGTGGTGAAAATGAGAAGCTTTGGTGGTTCTTAACTGAATGTGGTCTCTTCATTAGTGAATTAAGGATTTTGTCCTTAAATATTGCTGTTTAAAACTTATTTCTTTGTTTACAGTGTTGGATGGTATCAAGATCTTTGAGGACATGGGTTTTTTGTTGTGATGCTGGCATAGAGTGGCCCCAATAAATGCAGTAGATCCTCCAATTGGACAGTTGCAAGGGTTGGGCAGCACCTGGGGGCTATAAAGGATCAAGGAGAGGTCCTATCAGGGGAAGTCCAAAGTCTCAGCAAGCTGGTTCAGTCAGGAAGGGTGGATGAGAGGGACCAGAGATCAGGGGACTGAAATGGTCCCAAAGGGAAGCAAAAGGTGGTTCCTGGGAGAAGATTGAAAGTGGACAAGCAGCAAAAAGGGAGCTGTCTGCTGGCTCTAAGCCTGAAAGCCATAGCCAAGGACCAGAGAGGATGGAAGGCAGGGGAGAAGTTCAGGAACTTACCCACTGACATCTCCAGAGCCAGAGAGCTGGTCCCAGAATAACTGTGAGAGGGCCAGGAGGAATGAAAGATGCTCTGCTGGCAAGAATGCTCCTAGCAGACAGGCTGTGGAAATTCCCATTGAGAAAAGCAGAGTTCCACTCTGGTGGTAAGAGCTGGGGTAACTGCCGTGGTACATGGACAGGGGCGGACTGACAGTTTGGGCATGGTCAAAGACACTGGTGTGTGGTGTTGACGGGTGTGGTTTTATGAGTTTAATGACTGTGTGCACTTGGGTGAGGAAAAAAACTGTTTAGGGCTCTTGTAACAGACTATGCTTTTGTAATAAATGAATCCCACAAGGGCTGTTTTCACTAAAACTGGACTGTTTTGGGAGACTCAGGAGGGAAACTGAGGTAGGCGCATCTGTCATATTGTGGACTGCTGCAGGAGGGTTCTTCACACATAGCTGCTCTGCGACAGATTCCATTGATAATTGTCTGCCACATTAGCCTTCTCTGTACTTACATAGGGGAAATTTATCACCTTATATGTAACAGATGCTTTATGAGAGACACTTTATTATATCACACTATTTTTTCCTTGGAAGAAAAGTGGAAAATCTTTCCATCTTGCCTGTGGAAACTTAGCCTTCTATTTTTACCAAATATCCAAAGTGAAGTAATTCTACAAATGGAGTGTGGAAACAAATTGTGAAACTTTTACATCGAGTGGTGGTGAGAACTTCCTTACAGAGCTTTATGAGGAAGAATAATCTGAATTTATGACACTGATTTTTTTCTTGCTTCTGTTACTCTCCTTTGATAAATAAATTATTCTGGATTTTCAAAACACCATTGGCGTCTTTTTCTAAAAAAGACGCCAATGTCAGAATAGCCTAATTTCTCCTGAAATTCATTTCAAATACAATAAAAATGACAAGTGTAACAAATAAATGTGGCAGTTCGGGTGTTTATGGATAAATGTACTTATGGTGATTGGAAGGAAGGCAAGAATATAGAATACTTTGCTGCTGCAGCACTTACGTGATTTTCACAAAGCATATTTATTTACAAGTGTCTCTTCTCACCAGCTGGCTATGTTAGTTTCTCACTGCCGAGATTCATATGAAAATGCAAATTCTGACCAGCAGTGTTATGAACTGATAAGCACATCAAAGTTAGATGCTCTTAGAGAATTAAATGAAATTAGCAGCCCCATTTCATCTAATTTTGGTAAGATTATTATAAACTACACTTGCTTTCCATGAAATGGGGTTATACTGACTAAAGCTATTTCTTGAAATGTCCTTGTTCATTTCTGCTGTAAGGTAGCCTCTGACCTTAACTAATGGTGTCCATAAGGTATATACATTTGGATGGGGAGGCTAGGCATTGGTGTTTGATGGTACAAAAAACTTCTAGTGAACTTTTAAATATAATTCTGAAAGCACTTGGATTACGCTGCTACCTGCTTATCAGTGTAAAACACTCTTGTGTTCTGCGGGTACAGGAATGGTGCCGGGGGCCTTGTAGTATGTTTTAGCGGCTGCCCATAACTTGAGCTCTGCATAGAAACAGCATGGATTTCATAGACTCATTGGACTGGAAGGGACCTCAAGAGATCAACAAGTCCAGTCCCCTGCACTGTGGTGGGACCAAGCACCATCTAGACCACCCCGACAGATGTTTGTCTAACATGCTAACTAGGTGTTTGTCTAACCTACTGCTTCCAGTGGTTAACCACCATGACAGTTAGGGTGTGTTTAGACTACAGGGTTTTTTCCGAAAAAAGTAGCCTTTTTTCAAAAAAACTTCCCCGCATCTAGACTGTGGCCGCATTCTTTTGAAATTAAATCGAAAGAAAGTGGCAGTTTTTTCGACCGCGGTAAACCTCATTTTACGAGGAACAACGCTTTTTTTCAAAAGTGGTCTTTTGAAAGGCATTCTTGAACGCAAACAGGGCTTTTTCAAAAGAGAGCATCCAGACTGCCTGAATGCTCTCATTCGAAAAAGCGGGTCGCTTTTTCGAAAGAAGTGGTTGCAGTCTAGACGCTCTCTTTTGAAAGAGGCTTGTAGTCTAGACGTAGCCTTAGAAAGCTTTCCTAGCGTCCAACCTAAACCTTCCTTGCTGTATTTTAAGCCCATTGATTCTTGTCCTGTTATCAGAGATTAAGGAGAATAATTTTCCCTCCTCTTTGTAACCACTTTTTAGGTACTTGAAAACCATATAAAATCCCATCAGTCTTCTTTTTTTCTAGACTAAACAAAGCCCAATTCTTTCAGTCTTCCCATGGGCTCTTACATATCTATTCCCTGAATTTGCTAAAGTCTGCCTTCTTGAAATCCACTTTCTTTATTTTGCTGTTCTTCCTCCTACCATCCCTTAGAATAATGATCTCTGATTTCATGATCACTTTCACCCAAGCTGCCTTCCAATTTTAAATTCTGAACCAGTTTTTCCCTATTTCTCAAAATCAAATCTAGAACAGCTTCTCTCCTAATAGCTTACTGCACCTTTTGAAATGAAAAAAAAAAGTCTTCTATCATTCCAATGACTTGCATAATCTGTGCCCTCTTGTGTTATTTTCCCAACAGCTGTCTGGATAGTTGAAGTCCCCCATCACCACCAAGTCCTAAGTTCTGGATGATTTTGTTAGTTTAAAAAAAAATCATCATCCACCTCTTGTTCCTGGTTAGGTGGTCCGTAGTACACCCCAACCATAATGTTACCCTTGTTTTACCCCTTTTATCCTTTCCCAGAGATTTTCAGCAAGTCTGTCTTCTATTTCCAGTTTAACTTCAGTCAACATGTATACATTTTTAATATACAAGGCAACACCTCCTCTCTTTTTCCCCTGCCTGTCCTTCCTAAGTGAGCTGTACCCTTCTATGCCAGTATTCCAGACACACAGATTATTTTGCCAGGTCTCTGTGATATCAATTGTGTCATAGTTCTGTATATTCACTAGCATTTTGAGTTCTTTCTGCTTATTCCTCATACTTCTCATATTAGTGTGCAGATATCAAAGATACTGATTTCCCTGAAGTCTCTGCTCTGCTACACGTCTAGGTCGATGTGGTCACCCCCAAGCTTGCAGATTGCACCTCCTCATGGCCATTGAATAGCAGGGTGCACATCAGCTTCTTGGAGCACAACAGCACAAAGAGTAAATCTTGTCCATCTTGCTGCCTGGGTTACCAGAACCCTCTTTCTCCTATGAAGTCAGTTGCTCAACACACCATGCTTTTTTGCCACACAATTTTAGATGCTAATTTTTAGTAGTAGGGATCATGACCATGAGATAGCCAAGACCCATGTATTCGTAATTAGCCATAAATGGGAATTATAGCCAAAGTTCTGCTCACAAAGGGATGGAGGCTTGAGACACACAGAAACCACATCCAGCAGAGAAGGGGTTAGAGAGTAACTTTCAGTGGAATGAGCGTGCCTAGAGCAGTGTTTCTCAACCTTTTTTTTTATAAAGTACCCCTTTTAAAAAAACATTATAAGTACCCCCAGTACCTACAGTTTTCAGACACACAACATTTTTTTCTACCATTACAACACATTTGTTTAAACAACTTAATTGTAGCCGGGTGGGTGATGAAATTTTTGGGTGTAAAAAGTACAAAATACGCTGTAAAACTTAAAATAAAAATTCAGTTTTCTTCAAATTTCAGTTGTGTTGACATACCCCCCAGACCTCTTTTGAGTACCCCTAAGGGTACTCGTACTACTGGTTGAGAAACACTGATCTAGAGAACCTCTTACAAATTCTACAACTCCCCTGCACTCTTCTAAAACAATTTACTTCTTCATTGGGGCCTCCAAGTTCCCTGCTGAACTCAGAGGATCCACCAGCTATTGGTCTGCCTGCTTAATCTTTCCTAGGGACCAATTATTTTGGCCCTAAAGCACTGTCTGAGACTCATCTTGTCTCCATCAAAAGCCTGATCTTGCATGCCTCATACACCCAATACTGTAATTGACCTCAGCATCAGCACTATAACTCTCGTCTTCAAACATCTGCCAGGTGACTCTTCTCAAGGTGGTTATGTCTACATTGCAATCAGAAGGGGTGCTTGTAGCTCATGTAGACATATCCGAGCTAGTACTGATCTATCTAGAGCAAAGCTAGCAAGCCTAACAACCCCACTCAGGATCCTAGACACATACACTTGAGTGGCTAGCTAGCCCTATCCAGCCATGCTGCAGTCCTTGCAGTGCTATTGTTACATGATCCCTAGCTCAAAGCTAGCTCAGGTATACCTATGTAAGCTGCAGCTAGACCTGCCCTAAAATCTTATGGTGTCACAAGTGAATTACATTCAATAGAGAAAGCAAATCCAGAACAGTCAATGCCTGGAGGCTGGCATTCACCTGCAAGTCAAATCCTTACTCCAAATCAAGCACAGTAAGGATTCGAGCTTGGGTGTCTCATACTGCAACAGGGTCACCAGGGTGCAACCTGGACTGTGAGCTCTTTGACCCACCAACTTGGGCTGGCTCTCAGAGTGTGATGCTGCTATTGAGCTACAAACCTTTTGCAGGTATGGTGCTTATACAGACATCCACAGGCTAGCACATACCCAGCTGAGTTACACAAATGTCCTCCTAGCCACTCTTGAACCAACAATAGAAAGGCTCCAGTCAATTCCCCCCAGCCTTGCATCCCAGAACTGTACTGTTTTGTCTTAGTCAGAAGCCTGGCCAATATCAATTCATTACCCAGCCTGCCCTTTCCTCGATGTCGAGTGGACAGACACGAGCCTTTGTAAACTGAGATAAGATTTCCAAAGCACTTCTTCCAAAACACACTGTTTTTAAGTAAAATATAAAAAAGACTAACTACGGAAAGATAAATTTTAAATGATTATAAGTAGCAGGCATATAGAGAGATAGAGTTGATTACATAAGAAATAAAAATATTGCAGTCTGAGTTCTACAAACTAAAGACGGTTTGAATCAAGCAGTGTCTAACCCTGAAAGCTGGATCAAAGAGGCCACAGAACCTCCATATATAGACTGAACTCCCATCTCCATCATGGGCCCACCTTTCCCCAATTCAAAGTTTTGTCCTACAGATGTTCCTCCACCTGTTGAGTTGTGGCAAGAGAAAGGCCAAATGATAATGTCACTTCCTCTTTTATATTTTCTTCCAACTTCCTGGAAAGATCTTCGCTGTGGTATGGCGGGAGGGGAGGGGGTGGTGTTGTATGTCAAGCAATCTCCATTGCATATGTGCTTTTAAGAACAGTCTCTGGGATTACAGCAATATTTCTTAACTTCACATGTAATAATAGCACACTCAATCTGACAACAGACCAAGATTTTTAAAATGATACCTCACAAAAGATGTACTCTGTACAAACCATATTATAATCATATCAGCATTGTGAAAATGGGGGATCCAGTGTGCTACTTTGAGTGTTGCACATATCCTAAGTGAATGCCAGACTATTTGTAGATCTAGGCACTCTTTCACATTTTCTGACAAATATTTTGTCAAAAATTCCCTACCAGCTGTATATACACCACAAAGAAACCACCCAAAACATTACACATTTCAAGCGAAGCGCAATAATTGTCAGCTTCAAGTCTATCCAGACTATAAAGGAGTGGGGTGGGGGAAATAGCTAAACATTCTCACATCTCAGAGATCATGTGGCTTACATCATCTTCACTAAAAGGACTAATAATCAGGAAGCTATTCTACTACATCAATACGCTTGACAAGCTAAAAAATAGCAACACGATTTCATGAATATTTTTGTGCAAATAGCATTTGTTAGTGTCAATTCTTCCCCTGCTGTGGATTCTGCATTAGTGTCTATTCTCCTATTTAGTAGATTTAAGCTCCTCTTTTGTTTACTTTTGCACCAAATTCTATTTTGGTGGAAAATGCATTACACACTTTAGAAGGATGGTTCTTAAAGTCCAGATGGCAACAACAATAATTTATCTTTAATGATTATGTTCTCCAATCTGATATTTTAAATCTATTTTCATGTTGTTTTAAGGGTTTGTAGCAGTTGAAAAGCTACTTGTTATATCCTCATTTAGAAGAATTCAGTAGTCATAGGTGAGTTTGGAACACATAGACTCTGGGAATGGATGGTCCAGCATGAGGGAACAGGATTTGGGGCAATTCCTGGGAGGTGATGGGAAGGGGAGAAGACACCATATATATAGCATGGAGCTCATATCCCCTGGAAATCCATGTACCCTGTGTGATGAACCAGAGGATTCTTATTTTAGTGCTGAGGACTCATCAATATATCAAATGTTACGGCATGATCCCATAGCTGGAAATTAAAGCTAGAGAGATTCAGACATGAAATAAAGTGGAACTTGGAACACTTTACCAAAGGTTATGGTAAATTCTCCATTGCTGACCATTTTTAAATCAAACTAGAAGTTTTTGTAGGAGTTCTGCTGCAGGAATTATTTGATGGAAATTCTATGGCCTGTGGATCACAGAAGGTCACAGTGGATGATCACAATGGTCTTGAATTAGAAGCAAGCGATGCATGTGCATTTACTATTTGGAAAAATTAAACATACTGGATTTTAAATCACATAACCACTGTTACTCTTGTACTGGTACTTTTTGTATAGAACAGGAAACAAGCTTTGCTTTTAGTTGTTACGTTTCTTGAGGTACAGTATTCTGTTTTCCCCTTGGGATGTATTTAGGTTTCTTTCAGTATAATCTTTAAAAGGATAAAACTGTCATTAATGCTTAGCCTTAGTTGTCAGTATGAAGCAGCTTACTCTGCACCTACAAAAATCTTTCCTTCCACTAGAGAAGGGCTAGACACTGCTGCCTTTAAACCCTATCCAGGCTACTCTGACTTCACCAGCAGGATTAGAATATCACATTGTGCACCCTGCTGTAGAGAGTGGATTAAACGCCTGTGTAACTGCTTTTACATAGTACCTTTGTTCAATGCCTAAGTGATGTAGGCACTTCACTTCCATTGATTTCAGGGAAAGTTAGGTCCAAATCCTTAGATATTGAGGTGCTTTTGCCATAGCTGGGCTGCACATGCTGGACGATCTGTTCTCTGCCTCCAGTGGATCTCCACTGTAAATTGCCATTAGCCAAGAGAGGTTCAGGTGAATAGAAGGAAGCTACTATGCTACTTGTTTGTAAAGTAACAGTTAAACTGCTGTCCCTCCACTCCAAACCCCCCCCAACCACGCTGCTCCTCTGCTTATATATCCTCTGTAACAGGGTGACTGAGCCCCTATAAGAATGAAGGACTCAATTCCCCTGCAGCTGAACAGGTGCACTTGGTCAGGGGTGGAGTCAGAGGAGAAGGGGGCAGGGGCACAAAAGGGAAGCAATGCTCCATGGCAGCAGCAAACACAAACTCTTCCTCCCATCACCTTATGTCTGAGCACCTACATAGTTGTGGATGTGAGGAAAACTTCAAAGGTTCACATGGCACATAGGCATATAGTACAGGTTGGACCTCTCTAGACCTTCACTGGTCTGGCAACATCCATGGGCCAGCATGATTTTGGTTAATCAGATGTCCATTTATCATGGGTGTGGCCAAGTTTCCTGCAGTCCCATAAATTTGTTCACAGCCACCAGTCCCGGCTCCCAATGTTCTGTGCTATTATTTAGCTCTAATTTACCCCTAAATGTCTTCTAAAAGTCCTGTAAGCAGCGGAAGTGTTGGCAATACTGCTAGACAATATTGACCCTCGTGGTTCAGCAAATTTTCTGGTTCGTCACTGGCCAGGACCTGGGGGTGCTGTACTAAAGAGGTTCAACCTGTACTGTGAGTCTGACTCATCTGACACAGGCCAGAGGTGGGTGTTGAACTGCAGTGTAGACATGTCGTAGCTAACACAGGAAGTTACATGAGCAGAGTTGAGAGCTGAATCCAGAGCCCTGGAAGCTCCGTTCAGTGCACTAATCACAAGATCCTGCTTCTTCCAAAATCAGTTAACCATATAAAACCTCAGAGGTCTCTCATGCATGTGCCTTGTGGCTAAGGATGAGGGCAGGGAAAAGCCCAAAGGCTCGATTCTCACACTAAGTCTCGTTTACACCACCATGACAGTCTAAAAGCAGGGATAGGCAAAAATTTTTGAAGTGGCCCTGGGCCGCACCAGAAGGGGCAGGGCCAGGATGCTTCAGGCTTCCCCATCCACTGACCATGATTGTTCTGGGGGTGGGAGAGGCCCTTTTGGCCTCCCCTTCCCACTAAGCACCATGCTCCTGGTGGTGGGAGGAGATTTCCCATGCTCCCTCACCCCCAGGCCAATCAAGTGCCGCGTGCTCCTCCTCGCAAGGCGGCGGCAGGGCAGAGGAAACTGTGTGCACTCCTCCCGCCCCCAGGCCAATCAGGGTTTGGGGGCAGGGGAGCTCGAGAAGTCTCCTCCCACCCTACCAGGAGCGCGCAGCACTTAAAAGCGCCACGTGCTCCTGGCAGGGCAGAGGAAACTTTGTGTACCTCCCTCTGCCCCCAGGCCCTAACTGACCTGGGGGCGGGGGAGCAGCAGGGCCTCCGCAGGCCAGATCCAGCTCAGATCCGGCCCGCGGAGGCCCTTTTGCCCACCCCTTGTTTAAAGGGACCTTAAAATGGGTGTAAATTATGTCTATGTTCCCTTGAAAGCCTCTTTATGTTACCAGAGTATTGTAAAGGGGCCTTATTGGAAGAGATAAGCTGCACTTTAACATCTATATATCCAAGGAGAGAGCCTTACCCCAATCCTGGGAAAAAGGTCTGGAAAGCTGCAAAAGCACCCAAAGCCCTGGATTTCCTGGGAGAGGCTCCCCTAGTGCAGGCACTAAGGAAGAAAGTTGTAAGACTGCTTTCTGAGGAGACCCTCTGCAAACCCTGGTGCAGGGGGCAGCAGAGGCATGTTGCAGGCTAGGCCACATCACCAGGGAATTACTGGGCAGTCCAGCAATTCCAAGAGTGGAAGCTGCTATAAAATCAGAGGCGCAGCATAGTCATCCCTTCAAAGTAACTTTTGTGGGCCAGGTCTTGTAACCTCTACTTATATATATTAAATCCATTGACAGCAAATGACCGTACCTCTGTAAGGGTGAGAGATGGGACTCAAAAATATTTAAGGACCAAACACAAAACCCAGACACCTTCCCCTGACACATTCAGATAACGTTTTTTTATCCTATTTCCTATGGGGAAAAAAGTAGCTCTCATCCAATACCAGAGCCTTCTGATGCAGCCCAGACACAATCTTTGTTCAGCAATCAAAGGGGAAACAGGGCCATGATTGCCTTTTCATTGGTCCACTGCCTAAGGATGATAGGAGGGTGCTGTCAGTCAGAAATGGCATAGGGAGCTACTCAATGCGGGGGGGGGGGAATGAAAAGAGGAGGGGGGGGAGATTTTTATCGCCTCCAGTATCCAATAAAGTCAAAGTTGCACTGCCAAGTCAATTTAAGAAAAACAAGTTAAAAAAAAGTTATTCAAGGAGTTCAGGGAAAAAATTACCCCCCCTGCCCTTCATTTCATTTCTACAAATGCCATTATGTGACATCTCTCTCCTGCATGCCATCTACTATATACCAGGATTACCACACACCTTCTCTTCTCCCATTCACCCTGGAGAATAGTTAGTGGCTGACAGTTAAGGAAGAGGAATCTAATCTGACAGCTCTGTGATAGCTGAGGCTGACAATTCTTGATAGTGGTATAAGAAATCCCTTCTGTCAGAAGCCACCATGTAGTTAAGTGCCTGCAGGAAAGAATTCTAAACATTCTCTGCTAAACAGAGCTAGTACGTGTGCATCATTTGTATCACTATGGTCCGTCGCAGACTAGGCCGAAGGAAAATCAGATATTTAAAATTTATTTTGCTGAAATAAAGCAATCATAATGACCTGATTGAAATGAAATCTTCTACATGGACAGACAGCTAATACATCATGCCCAAAGCAGGTGCATGTGGGTGTGGAAGAATGTTGTTTTCAACCACTGCGTTGTGGTATCAATACAGTGTTGCTCTATTGTTAATTTTATTTCAGTAACATGTAAAGGCTTCAGAGATTGCGGGCCCATTGTGCTAGGCACTATACTAATATGTAATGAGAGCTGATGCTCTGAAGAGCTTGCAGGTTAAATATGCAAAACTGGCAACTCGCCTGCAACCATGTTTGGAAGGAACTGATGCCCTTGGTGGATTGCATCCCCTTGTTGTGCTCCCCTTCCTAAAGTTCAGATTTATCAGGGAGCGGGAAGGGAGCACAATTTTGTTCCAAGTGTGACTGCTTTCTAGAGGTTTGCTCTAGGCCACCATTGGTATATTCTGTGAAGTGGGAATCTATAGACGCTACTTAAGGGATTGCTATCCCTCTGGGAAACTGAGGCATAAAAATTAAGTGGTTTTCCTGAGATGACACAGGAAATCTATGGCATGAGTCAGGAGCTGATCCTAGATTGCCTGAGTCCCAGTCCTGTGTCTCAGAAAATGTTGACTCCAGATTTAGACTAGTGTAGCTGCAAGTAGAATTTGGTCCCCAATAGTTACTTGAACAGGATACTCACTCATCCCTTTTCAGATTTCTAATTTCAAAATCAGTGGTCCTCTTCATAGGAGGTTTTGAATGGGTACATTTTCTTCTGACTGAAGAATCTCATGAGGCAAGTCCAACTGGCCATGGGTTCTAACTAAGCATGTGACCTGAGTGGTTCATTTAAGGCATGGGAGTCTGTGAGTATGTCTACACTAGCTCATTAATTCGAGGTAGTTAGGCAAATCAGGCAACCGGAGTTGCAAATGAAGCCCAGGATTTAAATATCCTGGGCTTTATCTGCATGTTCCCGTCTGGCCGCCATTTTTAAATCCCCCTTAGTTCGAATGAACTGCCCGCGGCTACACGCAGCAGTTTAAAGTTAATCCGAACTAAATCCTTAGTTTGGATTAACTGTTACACCTCATTCCACGAGGAGTAACAGTTAATCCAAACGAAGGTCTTAGTTCAGATTAACTTTAAACTGCCGTGTGTAGCCGTGGGCGGTTCGTTCAGACTAAGGGGGATTTAAAAATGGCGGCCAGATGGGAACATGCAAATAAAGCCCGGGATATTTAAATCCCGGGATTCATTTGCAACTCCGGTTGCCTGATTTGCCTACCTAGCTTGAATTAACAAGCTAGTGTAGACATACCCTGTTAGAAGTAGGGGTTAGTACTGGAACACAGCAGTTGGAAGTAGTGTAACAAATGCAGCGAAGTGAAAAGAGCGCTCTGTTTTCATGCATTCATGAAGCCAGGTGACACTAAGCTTTGCTGGTACTTTCGCTATAAAGGCTTAGTTCAAATATATAGTTACTTGTGCTTATTGTAATAAAAATAGAGTAAGATTGGCTTCAGTCTATCCACGCACTTCTCTTCTCAATAAACCATTCAGGAATCAAGCCCTTCTTGACAGTTTGGTAATTTGGACAGAGCAGTCTGCATCCACTCTCATGAATGTTTTTGGGTATCTGCAGTGAAGATGCATATACATGTACATTCTCTGCTCTGTGCACAACAACACTCTTGCACAAAACGTATACTCCAGTGGCCTTTTCTCTAAGTACAGTAGCTTTTTCTTTTTAAAAATTTAACTTAGTGCCATCTGGTTTCACCAATTTAATGTTAATCAGAGGCTAACAAGTGCTTATAGTTCTATCATCCAAAGTGGAACTCAGACCTTCAGTTAACAGTATTGACTTTTAAGATTCATGCTTTGGTTGTTTCAGAGGACAGACTGCGTTCTTTTGATACTGCTACGGCAAAGTCTCTTCAAAACAATTTTACTTCTGTGACAAGGTCAGGCCAGAGGGCTGCTACAGAGTGGGAAAAAGCAGAAGTAAAATGGGTAAAATGCCTGCTAATTAGGGATAGAGGGCTGCAGGACAATTAGGAGCAGCTGTTAGGGAGCTGGCCCAGGCAGATTGGAGCCAGCTGACTCCACTTCAGGTCTGCTGGGGGACCTTTAAAAGCCTCCCCAGCTAGCCTGTGGGGAAGAGTGAGAGAAGGGAAGAAGAGGTAGAGAAGAGACTGGGAGCAAAGAGAGTACTAGCAGTTCTAGAGCTAGAAACAGCAGTGGAGGGAGTCCCAGAAGGAGAGACTGGGATCCCCACCCCAGAAACCAGCTGCAAGCCCCAAGGTTTGACAAAGGGGCCCAAATGCTGGCCAGCAAAAGAGGGACCCTTGCCACATTTCATATATGGTCTCCTCAGAAAATCTGGCTTGTTAATTTACACTGATTGTTTTGCCTACTTAAAACCTGGGATTTGTACTTTGCACATGCAAATCACATACCTACATGTGTCTTGACAAATCCAAATTTCTGAATAATCAAAATCAGAAAAAATAGCACATCTGCAAAATTATGGGGTAACTTTTTTTTTTTTAAAAAAAGGCTCACTCTGGGGATATGTCTACACTGGTGGCTTCTTGTGCAAGAACAGCTGTTCTTGCGCAAAAACTTGCCCGGTGTCTACACTGCATGCGCATTCTTGCGCAAATAAATTTACAGTCTAGCATCAGAAAACAGGGCTTCTTCCGGAAGAGTTATTCCTCTTCACATGAGGAATAAGCCCTCTTGTGCAAGAGCTCTTGCGCAAGAGGGCAGTGTAGACAGGCAACATGAATTTCTTGCACAAGAAACCCTTATAGCTAAAATGGCCATCAGAGCTTTCTTGCGCAAGAGAGCGTCCACACTGCCATAGACGCTCTTGCTCAAAAGCACATGCCAGTGTAGACGCTCTCTTGTGGAAGACTTTTTGTGCAAGAACTCTTCCGCAAAACAGTTCTTGTGCAAGAAGCTGCCAGTGTAGACGTAGCCTGGGTGTTTAAAAACCTGGTCTAATCTACTTCAGAACCACTCGTCTGTGTCTAGACTGGCAAGTTTTTCCACAAAAGCAGCTGCTTTTGTGCAAAAACTTGACAGCTGTCTACACTGGCCGCTTGATTTTGTGCAAAAGCACTGACGTTCTAATGTAAGAAATCAGTGCTTCTTGCGCAAATACTTTGACGCTCCCATTCGGGCAAAAGTCCTTTTGCGCAAAAGCTTTTGCGCAAAAGGGCCAGTGTAGACAGCTCAGATTTGTTTTGCGCAAAAAAGCCCCAATGGCTAAAATAGCGATCGGGGCTTTCTTGCGCAAAACCGCGTCTAGATTGGCACTGACGCTTTTCCGCAAAAAGTGCTTTTGCAGAAAAGCGTCCTTGCCAATCTAGATGCTCTTTTCCGCAAATGCTTTTAATGGAAATACTTTTCCGTTAAAAGCATTTGTGGAAAATCATGCCAGTCTAGACGTAGCCCTAGAGAATATTCTGGATCAGAATACTTTGGAGATCTTTGGGACAGGATGCAGCCCTTGATCCTGATTCTGGGAAAATTTCCTCTAGTCTGCCACTTTTAACTGCTGATATTAGATACAGAAAATATTACTTTGTGATTCTAGGGTATTCTTTCACCCCCCGCCCCCCAATTTGGGAGCAGGCCAGATTCAAACAGCTTTCATCATGACTTCCAACAGCTATAGGTACTGGAGGTAGGGGTGCAGGAAGTGTTGCAGCACCCTGTGACTTGAAATGGTTTCCATTATATCCAGGGTTTACATTTGGGTTCAATGGCTCTCTGCATCCCCACTATAAAAATGTTCCATCACCCCTGCAACAGCCCAGGTACTGCTCTAATTTGAATTAATGGTTTTGGTAGTGACTGTTCAGCTCAGCAGAGGGCATAGCCCATCCCATGGTTTTGGACTGCCCTTTTGTCTTAAACACACTTACTCTACCCAAAACAAAAGGGTATGGGGCATCCATTGATGACAGCAAGGCATCACAAATCTCATACGTCTCATTTTATACAGCCTGAACCAGTTCCCATTGGTCATCAAGAGTCCGACTTCAATGGGAGCTGAATCATGTTTGTATCTCTTCCCCCTTTATGTAGTTCAGTAAAATCTCTGCAATAGAAATACTGTCTCAGTACTTACGTTCAGATCCTGGAGTCTATTTCCATGTGTGGATACTGTTCTACTGGTTCCTGGACTTGAGTGATAGCTTCTTTGACTCCAGGGCAGACTATTGAGTAAGAGAGATTGCCCTAGAGCTATGTCTTAACCTAGAGAAATGCTGTCTGGCCCTGGTGAAGCCATACTTAAGCTACTCCTTCTGTATTGTAAATGGTTGGTACAAATAAGATGCCAACATAACTTGGCAGATGGTTAAATATTAGATATTCTCCATAATAGTAGTGTGCTGTCTCATACTGAAAGCAACTGTTTGAGAGGCAAATTTTAATCTTTCTTTGCACAGCAAGTTTTACTTGCATTCACCACCTCTTAGGGGAAGGTATTTGGGACCAGATTCTAAAGTTATTAAAGATGCAGATAAATTCATAGTGGGATTTTCAAAAGTATGTCTCTGCATGCATCTTTAGGCATCTAAGACCTGGTCTACACTAGGGAGTTGTTTTAAAATAAATCTCCTTATTTTAAAATAATAAGTGGAGCGTGCACACTACCAGACCTGTTATTTTGAAATAAGGGGCTGGTTATTTAAAAATAATAACTCCTGTTTTCCACAAGGAATAATGATTATTTTGAAATAATTATTTCAAAATAGCAGTAGTGTGGATGCTTCACTGCTGCTATTTTGAAATAAGTACACCCCAGAGCCATTCAAAGTAATTACTTCCCAGTGCTTTTTGGGGCTCTAAGTCCCTAAGGCTCTAGCGTAATGTCGTGGTTCCTCATTAAGGGAACCTGCTTCTGACTAATTTCAAGGCTTCCTTGTAGTGTGGATACGCTATTTTGAAATAGTTATTTCAGGAGTTATTGTTTCAAAATAAATTATTTTGAAATAATTTCCTAGTGTAGACATGCCCTAAATAACTTTAGAAATCTGGCCCTCCTTTGCCTCAGACCAGCTTATTCTGAGAAGCTAAAATTCTCTAGAAATGTCTTGAACATATGCAAATGTAACCCCCCCTTTACTGAACAGCCGCCTGAATAACTGCACCTGGAAGACAGCAAGAATTTTTCCCTCCTTTTCCCCAAGGGCTGATGGGAGTTGTAGTCTCTAGGGCTAAATTGCAGCACAAAGGATCTTCCCTCAGAGGCTCTTGTAGTAAAGTGAGCCTACATACTTTCTCTGAGTTCTGGAGAGCTAGATCTTTCTCTAAGGTCTAGAGGGCTTTTATATCCTCCTATAGAGTTGTAGATCAGGGATCCGATTCTTGATGTTCTATATCTATATGATGGTCTAGACAGCCTACAGAAAAGACATTCTCATGGAAAAGCCTAAAGAGATGCCAACTGGAATAATAAATACAAAAGTGAAGATCACGAAGAAAAAAAGATCGACCAACATGGATAAAATCAATTTTTAAAATCCAATTTAAAAATTTAAATTAGTTTTCTTTTTAAAAAATTCTTTAAAAATCTGAATTTTAATTCCAAATGCTAAGGCCTAACCTTTTCTTAAAAATCAGAGGAGAAACCATCTCACTTTTGAGATGGATCTTTACAAATAAGCATGGGCTTGATCCTATGAAGTGATTTAGGGAGCTTGTATTATTGGGTGAGAGACAGGAAATGTCAGATGTGTTGCAATCCAGCTTCTGAGTCTAGGCAGACATCTTGTAGCATCAGCATCATACACAGACTACCTGCTTTATAGCCTTTGTTTTATAGCCTTTGCCTACCTGAATTCTATCTCAGTTCTCAAATTATGAAACCTTAACTATGGCCTCCATGGAAACTTACTCTGCTGCTCCTGGAAGAACACTGATCTGCCCAGTAGCTATCAACCCTTGCTTCTGGATGGTTCTAAGCTCAAAGTAAATGGCCTTGCTGTGCCTTGTTCCACATGTAAATTCAACCCCCCACCCCACCAGTTTAATTAATTTCTCAACTACTCCCCTGTGCACTGCAATATTTGTCTAGAGACAAAAGGTATTTGGGTTGCCAATATTTAAATACTGGACACGACAGCAAGAGTGCTGTAAACTCCCCTTTCCCCCCTCTAGGCCTCCCCTCTATTCTCTCTCTGAGGCCCTGCCCCCCCATTCACACCTTTTCCCCCTCCCTTCATTGCTCATTGCTTTTCCTCTCTTCAACTTTCTCCTTGTGTGGGTGGAGATTTGCCTGCAGAGCCAGGGCTGGGAGCTGCACTTGTCTGACGCAGGTAGGAGGTGGCCCTGGCTAAATAGGAGCTGGCGAGGATCATGACTTAGCCCCTTTCCCACCCTCAGTAATCGGACTTCGGGTGTCCAGTTAGTAGATCTGACCAGACCTCATCAGGTCCTCTTTTTGAGCAGACTTTCTGGTTGAAAACCAGACACCTGGCTACACTAGTGTGGGTTAAAATCAGAGGCCTTGGATAGGTTTTTTGGGGAGGGTGTGGTGTATGTGTGTGTGTGTGTGTGTGTGTGTGTGCGCGTGCTGGAGCAGTTATGTAACAAGGGAGAAAGAGCAGAGTGTACAGCTAGACAGAGCAATACTGGTGTCAGAGCCAGAACCCATGGGATAGACTAAGATCAGAGGCCCCCTGCTGGAGACCCCAGGGTCCTAGCACACCCTGTCCCAGAGAGGAACAGAATGGAACCCCTCCAAGTTGCCTAGACTGGTAGTGGGGGAGTAGTCAGTGAGGGAGGTTGCAGGAAAAAGCCAATTCAGACTCAGCAGACTCATATAAAAGGGCCAGCATCAGTACTTGCTGGAGCTGGAGGAGTGAAGACTGTGCTCCTGACTTTCTGGATGAAGAAGCAGCTGGAGCTTGGAAGGGACACTTGCTGGCAGGGTCTGGTGGAGCAAGAGAGAGCATCTGGCTGACTAATGGAACTGAGTAAGGACTGAGCCTAGGGAGGGCTGCAGAGATACCTAGGCTCATGGTGTACTGCAAAGAGGGAAACTTTTTTGGGTTGGGGGCTGCTGACCCACAGAAAAATCAGTCAGGGGGCCACACACAAGTGAGAAGCAAACACAAACAAACAAATCTCCTGGCTGAGAAGAAGAAAGACATTCTCCACATTCCGCTGGCACACCAGGGTCTGGGGGGGCCAGGCTAATATACTTTGTGTGTTCCAGCCCTGCAGGGGAGGGGTTGGAGCACCAGCATGGACTCCCCGATGCTTGGGGGAAGGTCTGAGCCTTGGGGGCCAGATCTAGGCAAACTGGGGGCTGCATCCAGCCCCCGGGCCTGAGGTTCCCCACCCTGCTGTACTGTATAGCCTGGAAGGGCTCTGTTCTGTTTCACATGCAGACTATGAGGGTATGTCTAGACTACAGGCTTTTGTTGACAGAGGCTTTGTTGACAGATACTGTTGACAGATACTGTCGACAAAGAGCATCTAGACTACAGCCAGTTCTGTCAACAAAGCAAGCCGCTTTTTCGACAGAGAGTCTAGATGCTCTCTTTTGAAAAAGCGCAGTGTGGATGCAATAGCGCCTTTTGTCGATAGAACTCTGTCAACAAAAGGTGTTATTCCTTGTCAAATGAGGTATACCGCCATCGACAAAACTGCCGTATTCTGTCAACTTACTGTCGACAGAACTCGGTGGTAGTGTAGACACAGGTATAGTTTTGTCGACAAAAGTCCACTTTTGTTGACAAATCCCTGTAGTCTAGACACACCCTGAGAGAGATTTGACTGGAGGGCTGAGCTGCTGAAAACCTACCTGAGAAACCATTGACAGGGGCTACCACGTTCAGAGAGAATGCAGGCACATGTACTTGACCAGGGGGTGCTTGTGAGTAAAGGGTGCCATGCCATTACAAGAACACTAAAAAGGAACAGCATATTTCTGATTGCAGCCTCTACTGCTTTGAATATCTGGGAACTGGAAAGGGAAAAGGCCAAGACTGCAGGTTATAGGAGACCCTAGTTGAGAATATATCCAAGATGTTCCTGTACCTCTAGGTAAAACAGGAACATGTTCCAGATGTAAACTGTGCAACAAAGATGCAAGGCCTGATTGTCAGAATGAAAAGCGTTCCTCAAAAGGCAATGACTTTAAAGACGATTAAGACAGGTTTCTACAATCTGAGTCAACTGGTTAGTTGATTTATTTTTGTACTCATTTTACGTGATTACCTTCTTATGGACTACCTTCCATGTCTTACTATGTTAATAAGGGATAGCTCAGATTTTCATTTGAGTTTGGATGGATTGCTCAAGAATTTCAAAGTGTTTTTGTTCAAAATATAATAGGTACAGTTGTGGGAGTAAACATCAATAACAATAAAAAGTAACTGCTGGGCTTCCAAAATGGCTTAATAAATAGTCAAGCATTCTAGGTGAATATTTCCTGTTTAAAGTTGTTAGGTTTGAGTTTTAACACTTTAAAAAAATCTTTCAAGCTACTTGATATGTTGCTAACAATAAGTGTTATATCTATTAACAAAGCTCTATGATTAATTCCTTTCCCTATAAAACTGGAGTTAGACTAAATCTTTTAAACAGTGGTACAAACAGCTGCAGTAGAAGGAAACATTCATTTACTGTTTAAAGTAGTTCACTGACTAATACTCAGTGAGTGACTTGACCATCTTGTCCATCTTAGACATAAAGGGTTCTGAGCATCCATAAGCAATGTCTAAATCTTCAAATCATCTACGGGTACCACCAGCAGTGCTGCAACCAAACATACGTCAGACAGTCTATTACCTGCATCTAATAACTCACCCAAAAAACATGGATGAGTTTGGAGCTAGGACCAGTGAATTCCAGCAATACTCCAGATGTAAAAAAATTGCTCATTTCATTTAACAAATTCTCCCTTTCGTCTTGTTCATAAAGATTTCATTGATCTAGTTCGATCATGACGACTAGGCTATGCATCACCCAGCAGAGCACGCATTGCTGGAAAATTGGATACAGCATGAGAGGAGGAAATTGAACAGTGTGCAAAAAACTGATGGGGAAACTTGTTAATCTGAGCCTTGATGAGTTTACCAGTGTACACATTGATCCAGTTATATGTATTTGTTTAACAAAAATGGGGTTGTCTCAATAAGATAGAATTGATGACCAAGGCCATGCCCATGTATCAGAATAAAAAGATAATCTGAACAAAAAAAATTCAATGTCAATTGTGTATTTATGTCACAGAGCATGCAGAAAAAATTAGAATATGATAATGAAGGGAATGTGAAACTTACATGGCTGGAGTGCTCATTTCAATGCATCTTTTAGATGGAGTCTTTAAGTGTAACTCAAGAATAAAATCTCACAGGGGTAGTGTGTTAATTTATAACTTTAACAAACAGCAAGCAGTCCTGTGTCCCCTTAGAGACTAATACAAGTAAAGAAGCAGACCAAACACCTACTCCACCTAATTTTCTTGCCAGTATTTTAAACCTAAAGTATCAGGGTAGATGCCTAACTGCTGAAGATGCTATGCTATGGGCAAGCAGGTCATCCATTATTCATTCTGGCTGTGTCTAGACTGGCGCGATCTTGCGCCAGAGCTATGCAAACAAGGCTCAGCGTGGAATATCGCCGAGCCTCATTTGCATGAGCCGCCATTTTGCGGAAGAGGCTCTTGCACAAGACGGAGCTGTCTACACTGCCCTGTCTTGCGCAAGAAAAACCCTCTTGCGCAAAGCCATTATGCTGATTATTTTCAGGCATAACGGCTTTGCGCAAGAGGGTTTTTCTTGCGCAAGAAGGGGCAGTGTAGACAGCTCCGTCTTGCACAAGAGCCTCTTCCGCAAAAATGGCGGCTCATGCAAATGAGGCTCGGCGATATTCCACGCTGAGCCTCGTTTGCATAGCTCTGGCGCAAGATTGCGCCAGTCTAGACACAGCCTCTGACTATAATAAATGCCAGGGCTGGAGGTGAGACATTCAAGCAGTACATGTTTGCTGATGATGACTTACAGAAAGTTCACTAACCGGATGGAAGTCACTAGCTACTCACCTGGAATGAGAGTTTGAAATGCCAAACTAACTTCTAGAAAGAGGCTAGGTGGGTGAGGTATTATCTTATTGGACCAACTTCTGTGGGTTAGAGAGACAAGCTTTCAAGCTTACATACAGTTTTTCAGATCTTGAGGAACCTGAAGGGCAGCTCTGTAAGCTTGTCTTTCACCCAGAGAAGTTGGTTGACTAAAAGATGTTGCCTCATCTCTCTTGGATGTCCAATATTTTAGGACCAATACAACAAATGAGCTTTTGACAGAAGTAGCCTCTTCAGGCACAGAAGGAATATTTTCTTTATTTGGACTCATTCTTTCAAACTTGTGAAATAAATTGGGAGTTGAAAAAGCAGGATATTCCCTTTCTTCCAGTCTAGGCATAAAAAGTGGAAGGCGTGAGCTCTACTAGCTTTAAAAGGAGTAGCTTTTTGAAGGACAGAATAAGTAATTTAGGAGACTAGTCTCATTTTCAAGTCACTCCGGTGAGCAGTAACTTAAGCTTCAGCCACTTTTACTTAGGCATACTTGACATTTTTCCCAGGCTGACGTGAAATGAGTTTAATTCACTGAATACAATTAATCCCTCAGTTCCTTTAATAAATCATACAGTTGTAAATATGAAATGTTTTGATAAGTTTAAGGTTGTTTATTATATGCTTTAATTAAATTTACCAGCCAAACAGCTTGACACAAATCATGAGCAAAAAGTATCTAGTAAATAAGCAATTTATCACTCACCAGTTTCTAGCATACTAAAAATGTACAATGAAGAATCTGAAAATATTAATCCATATAATTGCTTAAGTGCATTGTGTATCTTCCTAGCTTGCAAAGAGATGTACCAATCTAGATAAAAGCCCTATTTTGTTGTAAATATGTCTTAATGGTTATATCAAAAAGTGAATGTACCTTTCTTTGGAAAATAAAGTTTATTAGAATTGACAATTTAAAGCAAGAGCTTTCTGTTTGGTGATTTAAATCAATCTACTACCTGGAAATTTAACTATTGATAGTAACAAATACCCTTAAATAATCCACAAGCATGATCCCAAATTAGGTGGATAGACCAAATTGTAGGGTTCATATCCTTTCCAAATGCTTGAAGAACAAGGTAGTTTTAAAAAGAGTCATTCTGCATTATTATAAACTTCTCTGAAGCTGGGGAAATATTCTATTACATTAAAAATACCAAGCTAAGAAAGAACTTCTATTTTATGTTAAGAAAACACATCATTTGTATCTTGGCCATTCTTCTCATATCATGCCTCACACTGCACGTCAAGCCCAGTTTAATATTTGTAATTGCTTTCCCTCTTTCTCCTCACAGCTGGCAGTTGGCACAGCTTCATCTACATCACTCCTTGACAGAGGTGTTGGTTGCTTGTGAACACATAGCGTTATTGAGTTCATTCCCTTTGATCTATACACACTTTGAGCAAGGTGCAATCATCAAAAGTTGATCTATTTCCCCCCTTCTGTTATGGCATTATCCCTGAAGCAATCAATAGCTGTTGGGGCAGTCTGTGTATTCACCCACTGAGGTTCATGGCTTGGACTCCTCGGTGTGCTGGCAGTACATCTAATAAAGGACAGTGTAAGTTTAGCAGCAACAGCCAGTCTGACTATTTCAGAAGTGGCTGTCTGTCCTGAGCCACTTCCCAAGAAGACCTGAGGGTCTAAGTTAACCAGCAAAATGCAATGCACGTGTTGCTTTGATTTAGTTTGGTCAGGAGAACTCACTGCTCAAGTGAGCATTGACTGCTTCTGTACTTTGCATGTTATTGCCATGCCTTAATCAAAAGGGACATAATGAATAAAAAAAAGGTCAAGTTAGTAAGAAGGTGAACTGATATCCGCTTAAACCAATTGCCAAGGAAAGGAGTGATCTCTAATATCTTTCCTGTGCTGTGGATAAGTTGCTTTTTTATGTAAGCTGGGGAAATGGTCCTGTTATTATGGGGAACTTTCCTGGCTTCTATACTACCCTGGTGAAATGGACCAGTGAAAGGATCTGAGTCCCCGCTCCCACTTCTTTTACCCAAAGGCCTCCCTGACCCTGAGGGCTCCCCTTCCACTCTCCTGAGTAGCAGAGTCCTCGAAATCCCAACAAGGCTGGGCCCAGGTTTTCTGGGGCTTAATCCCCGACCTTGTAGTCACTTGGGGCAGGGGCTAGGGTGTCCCCACTCAAGGGTGCTCTCTTCACACTGGATGCTTTCTTGACCCCTGATCATTACATACAGTTCAAAGCGAATACAATTTATTAAACATCAACTGATTAAAAAGGAAAGAATAAGGAAAAAATGAGAACACATAGTCCCACTCTGTAGCACGGGGACATCACAAACAGCAGTTTGCAGAGTGTAAGGACAGTTCACAGTCTGTTCCTTATAAGTCCCAAGGGCTCTTTCTCAGGCCCTGGCTGTGCTGCAGGGGGGCTGCAGGTTGGACACGCTTGCTCTGGCAGTGACTACACGTCTTCAGGTTCTAGGTGGCAGGACCCCTGTCCCAGTTGGAGTTACAATCCCTCTCCAAGTCTGGCCTGCAGGGCCTCTTGGTTGGTGGTGTCTCCCTGCCCAGAGCCTCTTTTCCCCTTTTTGCTGGTCCCAGCTGCTCACCACACCCAGCTCCAGATAGGGTTGCCAGGTGTCCAGTATTGATGCGGACAGTCCGGTATTTTCGCCTCCTGTACGGTAAAAAAATTCAGAAAATACCGGACACCTAAAATGTCTGGTATTTTCTGATTTTTTTCCCGGCCAGGAGGTGAAAATGCCAGACACCTGGCAACCCTACGACACACTTGGCAACTGGACCCAGCCCCTGGCCTCCCCACCCTCGGGCCCCCAACACCCCCAGACCCCTGCACTCAGACCGCCTGCTTACCTGGTTCTGCAGGGAAGCTGCGTTCTGGCTTGATCAAGAAAACAAAATGGCCACCAGCAAAAAGCCTAAAGACCAAGGGGAAGCAGTGCCTTCCCTGGGTCTTAGTGCTCAACTTCTCCCTTGTTCCTATCCCTATTCTGACTCTGCACGCACTCTGAAAGGGGCCATGCTGTTTTATTTAATAAAAATTTTTTTTTGCTCAACAGCTTTGGTCTCCTCCTTTTTTTCCCCCTTCAACAGAATTTTTTCCCTGGTGTTTTTTTTTTGGAAGGGGGTGTTCGGTATTTTTGGTTAAACCATCTGGCAACCCTAGCTCCAGACTATGCTGTTTTGCCAGCCTTCAGCTCCTTGTGTTGCTTCTCTGACGCCTTTGGCTCTGGTCACTGCAGGTCTACTCCTTAGCACAGGGTCTGCGCTCTTTGGGCTGTGTGGGCCTCTGGCTCTGTCACTGCAGATCTGCTCCTCAGCACAGCTTGCTCTCCTTGCTGCTCTTCTCAGCTCTCTGCCCCTTTGACTCAGAGACCCAGAAAATCCCAGCTCCCATGGAGGACAGGACCTGGCCTAATTCCCTCATTGGCCTGTCCAACCTGTCAATCAGGCTGACCTGGAATGTTGGCCTCTTTCCATTGTCCCTGGGGACTGTCAATCTCAGGGCCCTGATTACTCATAGACCCTTTCCCTTTTGGTACTGGGAGCTGGCCAACCAAAAACTCCCACTGAGTTTTAGTAAGGGGCTAACAGTCCCCTTACATTTAGGATCTGATTGGCTGTATACAAGCCCTCCCTAATGGCCTCAGGTCACTAAACAGCCACCCTGCCTTGGTTTCCCTCTTCGTCTTATGAAAACATTTAGCTGCTGAAAAGCACTGTAACATATGTTTCTCACTACAGTGTAAGTGCATAGGAAAGCGGTCTGTGAATTTTGCATTTGCAAGGATACATTTTGCAAAGCATTGTATCGATTTTAGTTTCACTGATCCTGCAAGCCAGTAAACTGTAATTAATAACAGGATTGCTTGGCAAAAACAAACAAACAAACTAGGCTCTGCTTTGAAAGGTCATTTAAAGATAACTAAAGTGACCAAATGGGATTTAAAGTGTTGCCATAGAAACTGAACGCAGCATGCAGTGAGTGGTCACTGCTCATGGTACTGGACTACAACATCAACAGATTTTCATAAACCAGAGTTCAAAGATATGCCAGTTTATTTTTCTGAAAAGCTTTGAGATACCTGAGATGAAAAATGCTGGAGAAATTTAACATATAGGGGTATGTCTACACTACAGCATTATTTCGAAATATCTTATTTCGAAATAGTTAATTTGAAATAAGTTATTTCGAAATAACGTGTCTACACACAAAATGCATTTCAAAATAGCGTTTTGCTATGTCGAAATAGCGCTTCCACACTGAATGGACGCTGAATCGCATTTAAGGCTGGCCAGAACCAGGTCTGGCAGGGCACCAGGTCAGGAGTTACTTTGGGTGGCTGCTGCCTGAGGCTATCTGAGGCCTGTGCTTAAAGGGACCCCTCCCCCGATTTGTGTGGATTTGTGTAAACAAAAAGAAAAGTAAAAGGCAGCTCTCTTGTCCTCTGGTTAGTGCTCCGTGCTGCCACACAACAGACCCTGGTTTCGTTACACCTGGCATCTGCCTGTTCTTCATTCCCAGCAAGGCACAGGAATGATTGAGACTGGGTATCGCTGTAGCATACACAGTGTCTGCCTATGGAGTGAAACTGATTGGCTTAAATTCAGAGCTTCATCTGCATTTTGAGGACAGGAGGCAGCCAATGGTATCTTGTGGAATTTAGCTGATATTTGCCTACAGCACAGTAACATATATTAATTTCACTGGCTATTGTGCAGTATACTCTTCTGTGAATACCTAGGGTATGTCTACACAGCAAAGTTATTTCAAAATAACAGCCCTTATTTTGAAATAACTTTACTAGTGTCTACACAGCCAAACCGCTATTTCAAAATTAATTCGAAATAGCGGAGTGCTTATTTCGAATTTGGTAAACCTCATTCCACAAGGAATAATGCCAAATGGGGATGCCCCCAACGTCCATGATCTCTGCACTAGATGGAGGAACGCGGCTATCTATGACAGGATAGCTGCCAGCCTGGCCACCAAAGGCCACATGCGAACCCAGGAGCAGGTTTGCATGACAATCAACTTGGTCCGGTGAGACCCCCAACCCTGAGCTTCCCCTCCCACTTCTTCCCCTTGCTTCCCCCTTCCAGCTCCCTCCGCCCAGGTTTCCCCCTTCCCTCTCACACCCTCTCTTCTCCCCTCTCCTGCCTCCTTTCCCCAGTCTCACCAGAGTTTCATTCCCCGCCCCCCAGTTTTGTTAAATAAAGAAAATTTGTGTTCACGAAAATACATGTATTTTATTTGACATCAGGAAGGGGGGTTAGGGAGCAGTAAGTGGAAGGACGTGAGGGAGGAATGAGGCACAAGCCCCCAGTGGGGCAGACCAGGGAGGCTCTTAGTGCTCCTCAGGGTGGAAGCTCTCCCACAGGGCCTCCTGGATACTGACAGCCCCCCCGATGGACCTCCCAGATGGCAGCCTGCAGAAAGTGCAGCCAGGCTCGCAGGAACACATTCACAAGAAGCACCAGAGTGCCCAGAGGCAGCTCTGGCTCCATATTGCAGAGTGCTGTGGTGTCCCAAGTGAGGGCAACCAGAGCACGCAGAGACAAAATGCTTTGCTGTCCCTCAGCAAGGTAGGCAAGCAAGCAGGGAAACCTGAGAACCATCTTTGGGTTTAGGACATACCGTGAGATAGTATATAGTTCTTGCTACTAGCAGCTAGAGGGTATCGCTTAGGGCTTTAAGCATCAAGTTACGGCTGCCTGGAGTATTTGTGTGTGTGTATGTGTGTGCGGGGGTGGGGGGGGCATATTTACACTGCAGTGTATGCCTAGGGTTCAAGCTCAATCTCAGCCCTAATCCCTCCTTTCATCTACACTAGTAAGTCACACTAACCATGGCTTGGACCTAGGGTACCGGGAGCGGCAGTAGGTTTTCAGCCTGAGTTAAACTGGGACTCAGGGTTCAAGCCCTATGGCTTTGTAGTGTAGACTCAGCTCCACTAGACACATGCTCTGGGAGTCCACCAAAAATATCACAGAACCCAACTTTTTGTCCTCTGCACAAAACCTTTGGTAGACAGTCAAGTGTTCCCCACACTGTACCAGAAACAAAGGGCTAGACTGGCCTCATTTTGGGAGGCTGCTAAAAGGTCTGGGATGTGGGGGATTGAATTTAGGCCTGAAAATTGCAGTGTAGGTGATGTAGCCCCATGTGGGGAGCCAGAGTTCAATGATTCCTAACCTGGGGTTACAAATAACAAGAGACTCTCAAGTCCTTTTGTCTGCTAACTCGAGTTCTACTATTCCAGGACTTTTCTTTTAAACCCTGGGTCTTACTAAAATCAGCTTGTCACTTAACAGAAGTGCCTATCTTCTTTGTAAGCATGCTAGAATCCAATACTGTTACCTTCCACTCCAGAAATATGTATGTTGTTTTCGGTGCTCCTAGCCATGAAACAAACTGGGCTCTTTATACATGCCAATTATTGCAGGCTATTGTTTGTGTTTGCATCTCTCTTCATCAGCTATGATTTCAGGCACTTGTTGCTATTGGATATTTTTTTCTCCTGTACATGATAACAATTATTTTTTCCATATTTATTGGAAGCATCAGTGCTAGAAGCACATCAGTTTCTCATGCTGTTACATCGATTCTAAAACCTCAGTTTTCAGTCTAAGGCCCTTTTCTCTTTCTCTGTTTTAGAAATTGCCCTTTGTCTTCTTAATTTGACAGAGCCTGCACTTGGTATTCTTGTCACAGTAGCTCTGTTCCTCATACTCTTCTGTATTTGTCACTGAATTAAATTTGTTACAGCATTTGTTTCATTCCTAATTCCAGTTTCCAATAGTTGCCTGCTGCAGCTGATTCAAGATGTTCTCTTACAATACATTTGTTTGAGCATCTGGAGAAATGGTTCATCGGTATAGCTCATTTGTATTTGTAAGAACCTTACCCTGGGGCTAGAAAGTTTTGAATTGCTGTCCCTGAGTAGGGAATTTGGTTTGTTTCAGTGCAATACCAGTCATCTGTAATGGGAAATGACCATCTAGGAAGGAGTACAGCACAAAGGGATCTTGGGGTCATAGTGGATTACAAGCTAAATATGAGTCAACAATGTGATAGTGTTGGGGAAAAAAAAGCAAATATAATTTTGGGATGTATTAAAAGGAGTGTTGTAAGCAAGATGCAAGAATTAATTACTCTGCACTGATTAGGCCTCAACTGGAGTATTGTGTCCAGTTCTGGGGATCACATTTCAGGAAAGATGTGGAGAAATTGGAAAAGGCCCTGGGTATGTTTACACTGCAGAGTTTTTTTTTTTGGAAAAATGGCCATTTTTCTAAAAAACTTCACTTATGTCCACACTGCAATCATGTTCTTTCAAAAAAAATTGAAAGAACAGATGGGTTTTCCCGACATTGGTAAACCTCTTTCTAAGAGGAAGAAGCCTTTTTCCGAAAGAGCTCTTTCAGAAAAAGGCATGTGTGGATGGGGAAGAAGGAGTTCTTTTGAAAGACATGGAAAGAGAAAAAAACTCAGGTGCCCTGGTGGCCCTTCCATCCATCGTAATCACAGCTGAAGTGCGAAATAGCATCCACACTGAATGGATGCTATCTTTCAAAAAAGCAGATTGCTTTTTCGATGAGCTTTGGCAGTGTGGATGCTCTGTTTCAGAAGAAGTTTTTTCAGAAGACCTCTTCCGGAAAAGCTTCTTCCAAAAGAAGCCTGCTGTCTGGACATAGCGCCAGAGAAGAGCAATAAAAATGATTAAGTCAAGAAAACATAACCTATGAGAGAAGATTGAAAGAACTAGGTTTGTTTAGTCTAGAAAAGAGAAGACTGAGAGGGGATATGATAAGAGCTTTCAAGAATCTAAAAGATTGTTACAAGGAGGAGGGAGAAAGATTATTTTCCTCAACCTCTGATGATAGGGCAAGAAGCAATGGATTTAAGTTGCAGCAAGGGATGTTTAGATAGGGCATTAGGAAAGAAACCTTCTTAACTGGCAGGGTGGTTAAGCACTGGAATAAATTGTCTGGTGAGGTTGTGGAATCTCCCTCATTGGAGATTTTTAAGAGCAGGTTAGAAAAACATCTGCCAGGGATCGTGTGGATGGTGCTTGGTCCTACCTTGAGTCCAGGGGACTGGACTTGATGACCTCTTCAGGTTCCTTCCAGTTTTATGATTCTATGAAGATGCTATAAAAGTACCTTGTTTTTATTAGTGTGTTCCCTCATTTGTACATGTGTTCATTTCCTAAATGTTCTTCTGGATGTCAGATGTACATTTCTTCCTCCAATTATCACATTTTCATTTAATCAATAGTAAAATAATTGGTCTCCCCCCACCAAGATGGATCTGAGAACTAGCCAAGATCATTGATAAAAGCATCAAATATGAATACAGACATTGCTAAGTAAGTCTAAATAAATGCTTACTAATTAAGAGGTCTGCAAGCAGAGGCTGGGGAGGAGACTGAAAAAAATCCTTCTAAAAAAAGCCAAGAGGTTGCCCTGTAGTTCTAGGAATCTGTCCCATTGTCTGATGTTCCTCCAGTTTGTTTTAACTTCGCTTCAAATCCTGTTCATATCCAGAATTTGAGAGTGATGGTATTTGAGTTATGAAAAAATGGAGTGAAATTCAATGCATCTGTGGAATTTCTTTTTTTTCAGTTTCAGACAAGCAGTGTTCCTTAGAATTTAAGAATGGCCACACTCGTGCAGACCAACGGCCATACTCGTGCAGCATCTTGTCTTCTGACAGTGGCCAGTGTCAGAAGCTTCAGAGGGAGTGAACAGAACAGGGCAGTTATTGAGTGATCCATCCCCTATAGTCCTGCTCCAGCTTCTGGTAGTCAGAGGCTTAGGGATACCCAGAGCATAGGCTTCCATCCCTGATCATTTTCGCTAATAGCTACTGATGGACATATCCTCCATGAACTTATCTAATTCTTTTTTGAATCCAGTTATACTTTTGGCATTCATAAAATCCCCTAGCAATGACTTCCACAAGTTAATTTCCATTATGTGAAGTATTTCCTTATCTTTGTTTTTAGCCTACTGCTTATTACTGTCACTGGGAGTTCGTCTACACTACAGAGGAAGATTGAAGCTGCTGCTGTTGATCTTCCAGGGTTTGAATTAGCGGTCTAGTTAAGACAACTAATTTCAAACCAAGAGGGACACTTCGGTTGATGCTGGTTGACGAACCAGAGGCTCGAAAGATTGTCTAGAGGTGGCGTTTGTGGCGAGGGACTGGGGGCTGCAAAGGAGGAAGCCTGAGCTGAGATGTACTTAGCCAATTGCTAACTTTATTGACTACAGTTTTGATTATATTAAGTCACTGTCTCTGATTCGTCTTTGACAGTGCAGCATGCAAACAAAAAACACAACAAATAAAAACAATACAGTAATAATAAAAACTCCTCCTACAGCCAGTCCTTCTATGGTTATCTTAGAACAGCTGGTGGAGTTAATCATTAGTCTACTTATACTTAGCAACTTCTAAATGTGAAATGGTTAATTATACCTGACAACCTCTAAATATGGAGTGGTTAATACAACATAATAAGCAATACTTACAAGCCCAGTAACGATTACGATGTATAGATAAAAAACAACGTATAGCATGCTCAGGATTCATGCACCCCTTTCGTGATTCAGTGGGTGGGAGGCGGCCTTGGGTGATCAGCTCCTCAGCCAGGCTGGACGATACGTGCCTTCTATCTTGATACGGAACCTCCCCGAGCTTAGGGCTCAGGGTGCTTCATACTATAATTTTGACATCCGGTGCCATATTAGGGTTCAGCTTTAGTTGATACTATGATTTGATATCCTGTACCATATTAGGGTTCCCTCCTTTGTGATATGACGTCTGCCTCAGGGCCTAGTGGTTAGTGCCTGATGCAGACATGACTGGCACAGATGAAAGCTAGTTATGTTTTTTCTTTCCCTGTTCCAGGTGCTTGTTAACTGGTGTATTATGACAGCTCATTTCCCTTTTTCCTATCTTGTCCTGTTTTTAGTGCTCGTTAACTTAGCTTTTTTTCCTACTCTTATCTTCCTGGCCCAGGTGCTTGCTAAGTTCAAGTTCTGTTCACAGGGCTGTATCGGGGCTTGAAGGCCCCTGGCCCAGGTGCTTGCCAAGTTCAGTTCCATTTACTGAGGACTGTGCTTAGCACCCGAGAGACTTAAGCGGCCTGTGTTTTCTGGTGAGGGGCCTTAGTGTGGCAGTATGGGCAATACGCACGAGGCCGTGGCCAAAATGACCTGCCATATGACACTGGTAACCCTGCTTTCATGAGGAGTAAGGAAGTCAAAGGAAGGGTGTTCTTCCTTTGACTTCCTGCAGTATAGTCAGAGCCAAAAGCTAAGTTCAGCTACTTCGACATCAGCTATGCAATTAATGTAGCTGAAGTTGTGTATCTTAATTCCACTTTGTCCTGTATTGTAGACATACCCTGAGCAACCTCTAATTCCTATTAGGTGAAGAGATGAATAACACTTCGGGTGTGTCTAGACTACATGGCTCCGTCAACGGAGCCATGTAGATGAGTTTACTAGACATAGCAAAATGAAGCAGCGATTTAAATAATCGCTGCTTCATTTACATCAAAATGGCTGCCACACTGTGCCGATCAGTTGTTTGTCGGCACAGTGCAGTAGTCTAGACAGGGATCAACCGACCCCAGATCCCTTTGTCGTCAGATCCCTTATGCCTCGTGAAACTTTACTGTTTACCTCTTTTTTTCAAGATCATTTATGAATGCACTGAACAGCCTTGGTCCCAGCACTGATCCTCATGGGACCTCACTGTTTACCTCTCTCCACTGTGAAAACTGATTATTCTTACCCATTGTTTTCTATCTTTTTAACTAGTTACTGATCCCTGAAAGGACCTTTCCTCTTATTCCATGATCGTCTACTTTGCTTAAGAGCCTTTGGTGAGGGACTTTGTCAAGGGCTTTACTCCAAATACACTATATCCACTGGATCACCTTAGTCCATATGTTTGTTTCCACCATCAAAGAATTCTAAGATTGGCGTGGAATGATTTCCCTTTACAAAAGCTATGTTGACTTTACCTCACTATATCAAGTTCATCTATGTGTCTGATAATTCTGTTCTTTATTATAGTTTTAGCCAGCTTACCTGCTCCCACAGTGAAGCTTACAGGCCTGTAATTGCCAGGATTACCTATAGAGCCTTTTAAAAAATGGCATTACATGGATCTTTGAGTCATCTGGTATAGAGGCTGATTTAAGCCATAGGGTACATGTCAGGGTGCGTCTATACTGCACCGTTATTTCGAGATAACTAGCGTTATTTAAAAATAATTATGAACATCTACACAGCCATTCCATTATTTCAAAATAATTTTGAAATAATGGATGGCTTATTCCGAAACCTGTAAACCTCATTCTATGAGGAATAATGCTTATTCTGAAATAGCTATTTTGAAATAAGGCATGTGTGGATGCTCCACTAATGCTATATCAAAATAACCCTTCACCAGGGCCATTCTAAGTTATTCCTCTCCAATGCCCCCCGGGGCTCTAAATCGAGATAACACATCTACATTAGGGAAGCCTGCCTTGGACTAATTTTGAGGCTTCCCTGCAGTGTTGTAGATGTGCTATTTTGAAATAAGCTATTTTGGAATAACTATTCCAGAATGGTTTATTTCAAAATAAGCTTGCAGTGTAGACATACCCCCAGTTACTTATTCTGCAATTTCATGTTTGTAGAACACTTAGGTAAATACCATCTGGTTTTGGTGACTGTTTAATTTATCATTTTATTCCAAAATTTCCTCTACTGACACCTCATTGGGGGACATTTCCTAAGTTTTGTCATCTAAAGATAATAGTTCAAGTGTGGGAGTTACACATATAGTTTGAGCCTCTGTTACGTTGCTTGTAAAAAGTTTCAATGAAGCATGAAGGCTTTTCACTCTTATGACTGTTCTTTTTAATTTCTACATGACTAGACTTCCTTCGAGGTTTGCAGAATAATTCATGCACTTTTACTTGATTTTCACAGATTGAATTTTATTCCACTAAAACATAGATTTAAATGTCAACACCCAAGGGATGTACTGAGCCCAACTCATTCTGTTTGAAGGGTTAATCTGGCATCTGAACCTAGAATTTATACTAGCTCATTTGCAATAAATGTATGATTTTCTGGTATCTCTTAGACAAGGAAAGAACCTGATCAATCCTAGTGGGATCTGGGGGAAGGAAAATTATTTTCCAAATATGCAGGAGATACAAGAGTTGGTAGGTAATGTGTGTGTGCATGTGTTTATGTGTGTGTATTATATTGTTAAGCCTAGTGCGGAGACATGAGTTCTATCACCATCATTAGTAAGATAAACATTCTATGTAGCTACATTTTGACTCCAAAGCAAAGGACCAATTAGTAAAGTGTTAGGTTCACTCCTAATTCCAAAAAAATCAATAGGAGTTTTGCCATTAACTTCAGTAGGAGCAGAGCTAGGTCCTTTGCTCTTCCACCACTTTGGTTAAATCACCTCTTCCTCAATAATCTTCTCTGGCTCTTTTTTCACTTCAAGTTCCTGCCTATCTCCTATTCTTTTTGAACACTGTTTACAAGCTTCTCTTCAAATGCTGCACCATACCCTCCTCCTCCATCTTCTCTTTCTGTCCTGGTTTCTTTGTGGCCATACTTCGTTAATTACTTGTATGAGCCAACCTGTTGCTAATACGCTTTTAGTGGAAAGCTTCGTTTTCAGAAGCTACTGCATGTAAGTGATTCATGACAATCTGAGAATGATTTTCCACCTCCACTATCCATGCATTACAACTGGGTAGCTGAAGCTGTTTCATTTAAAAGGAACACAAGTATGCTGCAAATGCAATTCTGCGAGTTATATTAAATGTGGGATGTACTCACAGAACACAGTGTTGTCAGGCTAATAAATAACTGCCATACCACCCTTTCCACCATATTTGGTGCCACAACCCAGAAACCTATTAAACATAAGTAATTATTGTAGCACCTCCCCTGGAACATTATGCACTAAACTGCTCTCAGACAGATTAATGCTTTCTTTTTTTGCAATAAAGTCTTAGTTTTCAATTTTTGGTACAATTAAGGAATGTTGTAAAACACTTTTATGATCTTTTGCTCCACCAGAGAAGCAATTATTGCACTGTTTGTATATGCAGCAAACTATTCAACTATTAGTCATTTTCCTTGTTATTAGCTTCTAGCTTAAATTGTGTTATAATGAATTATGAACACATTTATGATCACACAGAATGTGTTTTCTTTTGCTACAGCGTGGCAGCTGCAAATGAAAAGACAGCTCATGCACTGGATACATGGCATGAAAGAAGATGTTGCACAGTTGATAATAATAATTTGACATTTGTGGAGTTGCGGGGGCATTTACACAGACACAGACACACACACTCTTTTAAAGCCTTTCTATAATTGTTAGGTTCCATGTTTGATCTGCATTTATTTACAAAAACAAGTTTTCATTTACATAAATATCAGACTAAACTCTCTTAGAGCATAAATGTACTGAGAATTTGATCCAGAGTGTTTACCACTGGCAGAATTTTGGAACATTGCAGACTAGCAGCCAGAGTATAAGGCCTAACAGGTCTAGACCCCCATCTTGCAGAGCTACAGTAGCTGGCATCTCCAAGCTGCCACCCACTATAGCTGTGGACACCTCAAAGGTTTGACAGACAGCAGCCACATCACTCCTCATGGACACCCTGCCCTATAAAAACTCAAGAGGCATTCCTGGTGACTGCATGGATCTTCTGTAGCTGCCATTCCTATTCCTGGTCCTTGTTCTTGAATTCCTGGCTTCACCTTGGCTTGATTTGGACTTTGCAACCTGACTCAGACCCTGAAACCTGTTTTGGACTTTGACCTTTAAACCTGGCCTGGACTGTACTGCAAACTCTTCAGCTTCTCCTAGCATCAGGTTTTCCTCCCTCTCTGCCTTTTGGCCTTGACTTCCCTTGTTGGACCACACAAACCCATGGTAAAGACATATCCTGGGGGAACATGGAGCCAGCAGACCACTCCCACCCAACCTATCCCAGGAGGTACTGGAGATGCTTGAACTGACTGAGTTGCTCCCCACACCCAGAGTCCAGGAATCATACATAGCTCACAGCAGAGAACCAAGCTCTCCTCAAGCAGTCCTCCCAGCTCTATGAGGAAAATTTGATACTACAGGCCAAGCTAGCACAGCCTCCTCAGACAAACAGACACTGTGCTGTAGTCACATACTGTAATGGGTCTCTATTTGGAACACAGGAGAGTGGGTAGGTAAAGCCTGCCCACTTCTAAAAGCCCCTCCCCCAGCCTTGCGGGAGGGACGACTGGACCCGTGCCCAACTAATTACTGGGGACAAAAAATGACAAAAGGGGCAAGGAGTGTAGGTTAAAGGTTTATAACTAGGAGACCGGATGGGGACACCGAGCAGAGAACCCCGGACAGCGCCCACTGCTCCTCGAAACTGTCCATGGAGCCAGTGGACGCCGCCCAGAGGAACTCTGCCCGGATACGTGACGCTAGGAATGAACGAAAATAGGCCCCACAGTCGCAGGGAACCCCCTCGCCTAGCATCCTCTCCCTGGTGTTATAAATGGCGGCTTTGGCTAGAGCCAGGAGGAGGTTGACGAGGAGGTCCCGCGACTTTGTGGGGCCACGGATTGGGTGTGCATAAAGGAAAAGGTGTGGGGAAAAGTGCAGCCAGAACCTCAGTAAGAGGTTCTGGAGGAGCCGGAATAGGGGCTGCAACCTGGCGCATTCGAGGTAGACGTGCGCCAGGTTTTCCCTCACGCCGCAAAAAGGGCAGGTGTCCGGGATGGGGGTGAACCGCGCCAGGTACACGCCCGTGCTCACGGCTCCGTGAAGGAGCCGCCAACTGATATCCCCGACGGGCCGCGGGATTAAGGTGGAATATAGGCTGGCCCATCGGGGTTCCCCACCCTCAACGGGTCTTAAGTAGTCCCGCCATTTGGTATCGGGGCGGGACACGAGGGTGGGGAAATGCAAGGTGTGGAGCACGAGCGTGTACAGATGTTCTCGAGGCGCGGTTCGAAAGCAAACCGGCTGCAACTTTTGCAGCCGGCTGGGGGTCCAAGGGTGGGGAGGCCGGGGGGGCCCGCGGAACAGGGGCCTGATAAAAAGGGACGGAAGGTTTGCAGGAAGGGAGGGGCGGGGGATACCCTCTCGCATGGACCGCTGCAGGAAGTTGAGAGCGGGCCGCGGCAGAGCCGCCTTCACCTCCTGGAGTAGGCGCAGAGGGGTTCGGGGGGTGGAGAGCCCCATGCGCCGAGCGAGCGCTCGGGGATCCACCCAGTCCCCTCTGTCGTAGTCCAGGAGGTCTCCGATCATGGTGGTTTCTGCCAGGATCAGCCTCCGGCGCACCGAGGGAGACTCCGCCACCTGCACGCACAAGGCTGGATTGTGGAGCAGGGGCTCCGCGAGGAGGTCTCCTCCCTCGGCGGCCACAACGGACCTGGTTGCTGAAAACAGCTTCCAGGTCTGGAGGAGGTCCTGGTAGAATTCCGGCAGCTCGGAGAGGTCTCGCGGAAGACCCCTCGGGTGGATAAAAAAGAGCTGCCGGTCGTATCGGAGCCCTCGGAGGCGGCGGAGGAAGGCGCACGCCAAAGTGCTCCATGCCGGACTACCTGCACTAAAGAGGAGTCTCTGCAGGGCCTGGAGGCGGAAGGTCCGGACCTGGCTGCGCACGCAGACCAGGCCCTGGCCCTCCTCCTCCAAGGGGAGAGACAAGACCCCTGCAGAGACCCAGTGCAGTCCTGGCCAAAAAAACTCCAAAGCTGTCCTCTGGAGCTTGGCCAGGACCTCCGGGGCCGGGCGCAGGGTGTTGAGCCGGTGCCAGAGCATGGACAGGACCAGCTGATTCAGCACCAGTGCCCTCCCTCGAAGGGAGAGACACCGGAGCAGTCCTGCCCATCTCCGCAACCGCTCACCCACCCTGGCGTCCAAACCTTGCCAGTTTTCCGGCGGAGAAGGATGCGTGGCAGATAAATAAACGCCCAGATAGAGCAGCGGACCCGCGCTCCACCTGATGGCCTGAAGCGCGGGCGGGAGGGAGCCGGCCCGCCACCCGTCCCCGACCACCAGGCCAGAGCTCTTGACCCAGTTGACCCGGGCGGAGGAGGCTGCCGAGTAGACGGCTTGGCAGGCCTCCACCCGCGCCAGATCGCCCGGGTCCTGGACCACGAGGAGCACGTCATCGGCGTACGCCGACAGGACCAGCCGCAGCTCCGGCTCTCGGAGCACCAACCCCGTCAACCTCCGACGGAGGAGACGGAGGAAGGGCTCGATCGCCAGAGCGTACAGCTGGCCCGACAGCGGACACCCCTGACGTACCCCCCGCCCGAAGCTGACCGGCTCGGTCAGGGTCCAGTTGAGCCTGACCAAACACTCCGCGAGAGCATACAGCACCCGGAGAAAACCCACAAAACGGGGCCCGAAGCCGAAGGCCCGCAGGGTGCCCAGGAGATACCCGTGATCCATCCTGTCGAACGCCTTCTCCTGGTCCAGGGACAGGAGGGCGAACGACAAGCCGTCCCTACACCCGAGCTCCAAGAGATCCCGGACCAAATACAAATTATCAAAAATGCTACGGCCCGGGACGGTGTAGGTCTGGTCGGGATGGATGACGTCCGCCAGCACGGACCGCAGTCGCAGCGAGATGGCTTTTGCTACGACCTTGTAGTCCGTGCTGAGGAGCGAGACGGGACGCCAATTCCGAAGGTCGCGGCGGTCCCCCTTCTTCGGCAGCAAGGCGAGCACGGCTCGCCTGCACGACAGAGGGAGGACCCCGCTCTCCAAGGACTCGGCCCAGACGGTGACGAGGTCCGGGCCGAGGACGTCCCAGAACACGCGGTAAAACTCCACGGTCAGCCCGTCCATGCCCGGGCTTTTATTGTTGGGCATGAGACGGAGGGCTTCCGAGAACTCGGCTAGAGTGAGAGGCATCTCCAGCCGGTCTCGGTCGCCCTCGCTGACCGTTGGGAGCTCGGTCCAGAGCACCTTGCAGGCGTCGGCTTCGGTCGGGTCCGGGGAGAACAAACTGGCGTAGAAGGCCCTGGCCCTTCCACGCATCTCCGCCGGATCCGTGAGGGGGGTGCCGTCCTCCGCCAAAAGGCAGGTGACGTGCTTTTTGGCCCCCCTCCTTTTCTCCAGGGCGTAGAAGAAGCGGGAGCCGCGATCCATCTCCCGAAGGAGCTGGATGCGAGATCGAACGAAGGCGCCCCGGGCCCTGTGATCTTCCAGGGCCCGGAGCTCCTCCCGCCTCTCCCGGTATGCCTCGCGGAGGAGTGGATCCTCGGGGGCGGATGCCAGACGCCTCTCAAGCTTCAAGACCTCCCGTTCCAGCTGCTCTATCGCCGCATCCCTCCGCCGGCTGGCGCCCCGGGAGTAGTCGCGGCAGAAGAGCCGGGCGCGCACCTTCCCCACGTCCCACCATCGCCGCGCCGAGGGAAAGGCGGGCCGCTGCCCCCGCCAGGCCAGCCAGAACTCCCGGAAGGACGCCACGAAGCCCACGTCCTCCAGCAAGCTGTTATTAAAATGCCAATAGGCCGGCCCCAGCCTCTCCGAATTCAGAGAGGCTTTCACGGCCACCAAATGGTGGTCCGTGAACGGGGCCGGCCGGATGCTGGAGGAGTGGGCTCGTGCCAGATGGAAACGGGAGAGGTAAATGCGATCCAACCGGGAGTGGCTCGACCGGTGGTCCCCCACCCGGACGTAGGTGAAGGTGGTGCTGTCGTCCGGGTGGTGGTCTCGCCAGACGTCCACCAGGGAGTGGTGGTCCACGATCTCCCTGAGGACGCCTGCTGCGGCCTGGCGGTTCGCGAGTCCTACACGGTCCCGGTCATCGAGGGTGGTGTTGAAATCCCCGCCCAGGACCAGACACTCGCGAGGATCCAGAGTGCCGAGGAAGGTGGCCGCCTGCCGATAAAAGGTGACCTGGTCCGGGCCCGCGTTCGGGGCGTAGACGTTGACCAGGTTCAACGTCAGCCCCTCCACGCGGGCCCGGACGTGCAGCAGGCGGCCCGGGACAACCTCGGCCGTCCCCAGCACCTCGGGCCGTAGGGCAGGGGAGAACAGGGTGGCCACCCCGGCCGAGCGGGTGCCGAGGTGGCTAAAATATACCCCGTCCCCCCACTCCAGCCGCCAGCCAGCCTCGACGGCCGGAGTCGTGTGGGTCTCCTGCAGGAAGGCCACCGAGTACCCCCCCTCCCGAAGGAAGGAGAGCACCCGGCTCCTGCGGAGACCCGCCCTACAGCCCCGGGCATTCAACGTCGCGATAGTGATGTACTTCATTGAGAGGGCTGGGGTGGATCCTCGCGGGCAGGACGATCGTCGGCCCCCCGCAGGTCCCGCAGCAGACCGCACTCCGCCCCGAAGGTCAGGAGCGCGTCTCGAAATCTGCGGGTCCGGCGGTAGGCCGCGTCGCCCTGCCTATCGGTCCCTCTCCCCTCCTGCAACAGGGCTCTAGTGGCCTGGAGGATGGGATAGAAGTCCCCCCAGTGCTGGAGGGCGAGCCGCACCTTCCCCTTTACCCCGCGGTTATCCGCGAGGAATTGGCGCAGCTCGCCCCTCAGCGCTAGGGGGGAACCAGGATTCTTCTCCGTCCGGGCCCCTGGGTGGAGCTCACGGGCCACAGAGACGGGCAGACAGGGATCCGATCCCCAGCGCGGCGCCGACACCGATGGCGCCGCGCTGCCCGTCCCCGACTCCGGCAAGGGAGGGGGCGGCGGAGGGAACAAGGCAGCCCCTAACGGGTTGGGGACCGGGGATACAAATACCGCCCCCTGAGGGCCGCCCGCGGCCAGCGGGAACGAGACGGCCCCCGTAGGAGCGGCACTAGCGGACGTTTGGGGGGGCGATGGGGGTGGATCTGGTGTTGCGGCAGGGGCCGGGGTGGGAAAGGAACGGGGGGACGGCAGCGGAGGAATGTTCTTCACGGTAGGGGCGGGAGAAGGAATGGGCTCTGAGCCGGACGGTGGGTCGGGGTTGGGAAGCAGGGAAGAGGTGGGGGTTGGAGGGGAGTCAGGGACAGGGGAGGACTCGGGGCTGGAGATGGGTTCATAAAGGGCGGAAACAGGGGTGGGGGGAGGATCGGGAGACGGGAGAGGATCGGAATCCCGGGCAGGGTCTGGGTAGGGGTCTCCGGTGGCTATCCCACCGGGCCGCGGCACCTCCCGAATGGGGACCTGGGAATCGGGAGCAGGAACAGGAAGGGGGCCCACGCCGACGCCGGGTTCAGGTGACGAGGTTGGAATAGATACCTCGGCGTCGGCCAGAGCGGTGTCTTCTGCTGGGCCCCCAGCGGGAAGGGGAGATGACCGCCCCGCCTCGGTTGCGGGAAAGGGGGCGTCCCCAGACTCAAGACCCGGCCACTCGGCACCAGCCGTCGCCCCTAAGGGCTCGGCGGCATCGGCTCTGGCGCTCGAGTCGGCCGGGCCAGTGGGCAATATCAGGGGCGCCCCAAGTGTGAGGACGGGGTCGGCCACCTGGGACACGGAGTTGGGATTGGGAGGGGGAGGGGGCGGCGCCGCAGAGTCGCCGCCCAGACCGAGGCCCGCTGGCGGAGGGTTGTCCTCCCCCTGAGCGAGCGGGGTCAGACCCAGGGCCTCGATCTCCTCGAAGATGGAGCTAAGTTCCATCCCCTCGGCCCCGGAGCCCCCCCCCGCGGCCGCCAAGGCGACAATTACCTCAGCCGGAGCGGGGGAGGGCTCAGCTGGAGCCGGGGCCGGGGGGGCTCCACCCGAGGCCTCCTCTTGGAAGGGCTCCACAGGGGGGGCGACATCGTCCCCCCTCGCTGCCACGGCCACCTCGTCCGGCGTCTCCTGCTGAAGCTCGTCGGGGGCGCTCTCGGCAGCGCTGGCCCCCCTCGAGATCTTTTGGAGGGGGGCCTTCCCGCCCTCCCCATCGGAGGGGGGGGATTGAGCCCGCGAAGGGCGGGCTTTGCGCTTCCCCCGAACGAGCGTCCAGCCCTCCGAGGTGGAGCTGGAGGGCTGGTCAGCAGGGGCAAGGCCGGGGGGCGCAGTTTGTTTTCGGGGGGGGCGTTGAGGCAAGGGAGGGAAGGAGGAGGGTAGGGTGACCTCCACCTGGGGGGAGCCCTCTCCCTCGCCCGGCGGCAACCGCGCCACCCTCTCCTCCTCGGGCCCTGCAGAAACAGATCGAATGGAGTCAGGGCCCGCCTGCTCGCTCGGGCACGCCGAAGGGGATGCCTTCGGCTGCCGAGCAGAGCCGTCGGTTGGAGGAGGGGCAGCCGCGGAGGCCGGACTTCCAGGGGGGCCGGCGGTGGTAAGGCCGGCGTCCTCCCGGGCCCCGGGGGTCCCGGGCGCCCCCTCCGACCGGGCCAAGGGACAGTCCCTCCGGACGTGCCCCACCGCCCGGCAGAGGAAGCACCGGGCCTCCCCCGAAGAATAGTGGACCCGGTAGAGGGCCCCCTGGTAGGGCACCATAAAGGACCCCTCGAGCGCCACCCCGCCACGCGCCGCCGGCGGCATTTGCAGTTGCACCTGCCGGCGGAATGACAAGACGTGGCGGAGGGCGGGGTCCTTACAGCCCAACGGGAGAGGGCTGATCACAGAAATTGGCTTCCCCAGAGTGGAGAGGGAAGGCAACAGGGCGGCATTGGGGAGGAAGGGCGGGACGGAAGTGAGAACCACCCGTACGCCCAGGTCCTCCAATGGCTCGAGGGGCACGTGCACGCCCCCCACGGCCAGGCCCCTCTCCACCGCCTCCTGGGCGGCGGCCTCCGAGGCAAGGAAGAACACCACCTTGCCGTACATCTTGGAGGCCGCCACCACGGCCGAGGCCCCCACCACCCTCGCCAACGCCCGCACGTAGGTTTCGACATGGGGCGAGGCGGCGACCAGGAGGCAGCGAACACCATGCCTCCTGGTCAGAGTGGGAAAGGGACCTCGGCCACCAGGGATGGCGCTGGAGGTGGCGGTATGGGCAGATGACCCGGCACGTGGGGGGGCGGCAGCGGCCACCTGGGCGTACGCTCTGGAGGCCGTAGGTGGGTTTCCCCCAGAGCTGGTGGAGGGAACAGCAGGGGAAGGAGGGGCTGTGGCGGACGATGGGGCCACAGCGGGCGGGGCAGCCTCGGCCGTGGGGGGTTTGGCCTTCGGGGCCAGGCCCTTGCCTTTCTTCCCCCCCCGGCCCTTTTTTCCGGCCGAGGTGGAAGCTGCTCCCGAATTTGGGGGAGCATCGGTCGTGGCAGCGGCGGAGCTCGGGCCTGGGGTCGGGAGGTCAGCCGCGGCATTCTTTGGGCCCGGTGGCAACGGGGAGACCGTGGAATCGACAGGGGAAAGGGTTTCCTCCATCATGTGGGGAAGGAGGAGGGAGGCACAGATGGCAGGAGGGGAGGGCAAGGGTTAACCGCTCCTCCCCACCAAACAGCAGGCAGGGGAGGAGGGTGTCTGTGAGGGAGAGGGCAGGGAAGAGGGAGGGCACTGGTTTCGGGGAGGGGCAACTGGGAAGGGGGGGGGGTTGCAGCCTCTCCTCCCTGCTAAGGCTGTGGCAGAGGAGGAGGGCGCTATTGCAAAGGGGAGGAACGTGAGGGAGGGGATACGCGATTGGGGAGGGAGGGAGAAGGGGAGGGACAACCACTCCCTTCCGCCGACTGACTGCAGGGAGGGAGGGAATCAAGAAGGGCAGGATGGAAATAAGGGGAACCGAGAGGCCAGCAACCACTCCTCCCCGCAAGGCTGGAAGCAGAGGAGGAGGGCGCTGGCAGGGCAGGCAGGGGGCAAAGTAACAGATGCAGGGCGGGGGCCGGCTCCTTCGGCTGCACTGGGGTATCAAGGGGGACTATGCGGCTGTCGAGGGGGGGTGCAATGTGCAGGGGGGGCTAACTAAAAAGGGAAGGGGGGCGACACAAGCACTTGGGGTGGGGACCGAAACTCTGGGTGGGGCTAGAAGACTACTGGGAGGCTGGGAAGGGGGGCACTGGGTGAACAAGACAGGGCAGGGCAAGGCGGGGGCCAGGAATCAAAATACTAACTGAATGCGGGCGGGGCAGGTAAAACAAACTGAGGCTGGGCGGGGTCGGTCAGCAAACTGAGGGAGGGGGGAGGAAAGAGAGCTGGCTACCAGGGCGGGGTGGGCAAGGCTTCTGCAGTGGGGGGTAGGGCAGGGAGAGCAAGAGTGAGGGGGGCCCCCCAACCAAACACTGCTGAGGAGGGGGGGCCAAGTCCAAGGGTGGGGTGGAAACACGCCCACGAGTGCTTGCGGGAGGCTCAGTTCTCGCCCACTGCTGCAGCGGGACAGTCCCAGATGGCAAAAAGCGGGGAGGAACAGCCAGCCCCACCGAGGGGCGAGTCCTGGTGGTGCAAAGGTTGGTGGAGGGGGTTGTGGGGGTGGTGGTATGGGGGGGGTGAGTGGCAGCTGGACCGGGGGGAAGGCTCTACACCTCACCCCCAGCCCCCCTCTTGGTATCTCAGTCCACCACCACCCCAAGAGCAGATGAAAAGCTCAGTCCTAACACACAGACCCCCTCCACAGTCCAACTGGCTTCTGATCTCCCTCGGTGGGGTGCAGGTGGTACGGCGGCAGCAGCGGGTGGGCAGCAGCCAGGTGGGAAAGGCCTCTGGGTGGTGGTGCCGGTGGGGTCCTCTTCCTCTGGAGTGGAGGAGGGGAGAGGGGGGGCAGCCGGCAGGCCCCCCCTCTCCCCTCAGGCGGCGGCAGCAGCAGCAGTAGCCGGTGGTGGTGAGAAGCGGCGGTGTTCAGGGGGAGCAGGTCCAGCAGCACGGAGGCCTCAGGTGGTGGCTGGGTGGAGCAGGGAGAGCCCCAGCTGGTGCAGGAGCAGGAGCAGGAGCAAGGGGAGGGAGAAGGAAGAGAGCAGCCCCTGCACCCTGCTGCCTCTCCTCCTTCTCGAGAGTGGAATGGGTCGGAGTGGCCGCCCACTGAGCCGGAGGAGGAGGAACCCCTCCGGGCGGGCCAACCGACCACACAGTGGTGGAGAACGTGGGTACTATCGATCGATCCTGCCCCTGACGTAAGGGGCTGAACGTGTGCCTCAGTGTACCCAAAAAAAAAAAAAAAACCAAAAAAAAAAAACCTAATTTTTTTCCCCACCCTTTCTCCCCTCTATCCCCGCGTGGTTGCGGGGGCAGGACAAACATGGAGTGGGAGAAAGTGTTGAAAGTTCTTGCGGAGGGTCAGCAACAGCAGCAGAAGCTTTTGGCTCAACAGCTGGCCGCGCAACACCAACAACAGCAGGAGCTACTGCGACAGCTGGGCGCCCAACACAGCCAGGTCCTACAGGAGATGGCGAAGCAGAACCAGGAGCTGCAAATGCAGGGGTTCCAGCAGCTGGCGGCCCTCGGGACCCGCCCGGCCGAATCACGGGGGGGGCCACCGGGGACCGGACGAGCGCAAGGACCCCAGTCCACCTCACTAAGATGGGCCCGGAAGATGACCCAGAAGCGTTTTTGGAAACGTTCGAGCGGGTGGCGACCATTATGCAGTGGCCCCGAGAACAGTGGGCGACCCTGATAGCTCCATATTTAACTGGGCTAGCGCAGGAGGCCTACCGGGCCTTACCCTTGGAGGTGGCACGGGACTATACCGAGGTCAAAGCGGCCATCCTGGATGCCCTGGATATCTCTCCGGAAACTTTCCGGCGACGGCTCCGGTCCATGAGCTACCCATCGGGCGCCCGGCCTCGGGCCGTCGCTCACGGAGTTAGAACCCTTTGCCGACGCTGGCTTCGGCCAGAGCAGCAGTCCGCGGAGGAAATCGTGGAGCAGGTCGCCCTAGAGCAGTTCACCCAGCTGCTTCCGCCGCGAGGTCGGGCCTGGGCCCTCCGGCACCGGCCCGCGACACTGGGGGAGGCAGTCACCCTCATGGAGGACTTTCTGGCTGCCGAGAATCCCGTGGCATTGGGCGCCCGGACCCTGGCACCCATCCCAAAAGCATCGGCAGTGGCCCCGGTGCCACTACCCCGAACCAGGATTGGGCCTCGGATGGACGTGGCCCCGAGGGAGAATAAGGGTGAGGATCTTCGTCGCGCTAGTCGGGTCCTCACCCGCGACGGACGGGAAGGCCCTCACCCAGGGCCTCTGGAGCGGCGGCGCCTTCCCCCGCGAGAGGACGCCGCCCGAAGGGTGTACCCCGACTTAGGGCCGTGCTTCTCCTGTGGGCGTATGGGGCACTTACAGAGGGACTGCATGGAAATGGATTGTAGCTACGGCCAGGACTGTACTGCAGCCCCCCCGGCTCTCCCCGCAGGCCCACCACTCCTCACGACTCCGGGGCTAGCCGGGGCCCCGCAGGTGTTCGCCCTCCTTGATTCGGGGTGCAGCCAGACGCTTATTCGCCCCGATGTCCTCCCGGCCACCGCGGTCCCTGAAGGGGAGCTGCAGCTGCGGTGCGTCCATGGGGACGTGAGAAAGTATCCTCGGGTCCGACTACTTCTGACCATTCGAGGTGTAACCAGAGTGATGCTCGTAGGGGTGGTCGCTAATTTACCGTATCCCATGGTGTTGGGCCGCGATTGGCCAGAACTTACGGCCCTCATGCGAGAGACTAGCCCGGGGGAGCTGCCTACGCCAACCGAGCCAGGTGGGGAGCTCCTGGGGGAGGAACCCCAGGGGGCCCAAACGCGGGGGGCCCTCCGCAGAGAGGAGCCGACGGACGTCGAGGCGTCCGAGCCAACGGAGCCAGCACCCGCGGACCCAGAGGATACTCCAGTTTCACTGGACTCGGCGGATTTTCCCCGAGACCAAAGGGACGACCCCACCTTACGAGCCGCCTACGACCAACTCGCCCGTGTCAACGGAGCCGTGGTTGACCCGCAGCGGGCTGCGCAGTGGCCCCGGTTTGAGCTCCGAGCAGACAGGCTCTACCGGGTTGAGCAGAACCCACAAACCCAGGAGGAGGAAGCCCAGTTACTAGTACCCCAGGGCCATCGGCGCACGGTATTAAGACTGGCTCATGACATTCCAGCGGCAGGTCACCTCGCACACGAGAAGACCCTGGCCCGAGTCCTGGCCCGGTTCTTTTGGCCTGGAGTGTATAAGGAAGTCAAGGACTATTGCCAGTCCTGTCCAGACTGCCAGTTGGCCGCGGCCCCGGGGGTGCCAAAAGCACCACTCGTTCCCTTACCGGTGGTAGGGACCCCCTTTGAGCGGATTGCCTTGGACATAGTGGGGCCCTTTCCACGGAGCAAAACTGGATTCCGCTACCTCCTGACGCTTATGGACTATGCAACCCGATTCCCCGAGGCTATCCCCCTACGAAATACCCACGCCCGCACTATTGCAAATGAACTGGTACGAATTTTTGCCTGGGTCGGGCTGCCGCGGGAGCTACTGACAGACCAGGGAACGAACTTTACATCCCGGCTGTTGCGTCAGGTCTGCGACATTTTAGGCATTCACAAGTTACAGACCTCCGTCTACCACCTCAGACCGACGGACTGGTTGAACGATTTAACCGCACCCTAAAGGGGATGCTGAGGAAGTTTCCGCCGGCCGAAATGAAGCACTGGGACCAGTTGGTTCCACCTCTGTTGATGGCTGTTCGAGAGGTGCCACAGGCCTCCACCCGATTTTCCCCCTTTGAGCTCCTGTACGGCAGACGACCCCGCGGCATCCTCGATTTGATGAAGGAGACCTGGGAGCAGGCCCCTTCAACCTCGGTAGGACTCTTGCAGTACGTGCTCCAACTCCAAGAGAGACTCTCTCGAGCGGGGGCCATGGCTCAGGAGAACTTGCAGACCGCCCAAAGTGCGCAGGAGCGGGGGTACAACCGGGGAGCCCAAGAAAGAATATTCGAACCCGGGGATAGGGTGTTGCTGTTACTCCCTTCTGATGAGTCAAAATTACTGGCTCGCTGGCAAGGGCCGTATGAAATTTCCCGCCGACTGAGCCCAGTCACCTACGAAGTCTATCAACCGGGCCGGCGAAGGAAAAAACAAATATACCACGTGAACCTCCTCAAACCCTGGCGGGAACGAGAAGGATTGATGGTCGCGCCATACCCCTCGGAACCCGTACTGGGCCCCCAGATACCAGGGGCCAATGAGGAAGGTGCACCCCAGCTGGGGGATACCCTGTCCGAGGACCAACGGAACCAAGCCCAGCATCTCATTGAAGCGTTCAGCAAAACCTTCACCTCGCAACCCGGCCGGACCTCAACCATAACCCATAGCATCCGAACCACTCCAGGACAGGTCGTACGAGAAGGTAACAGACCTCTTCCCCGGCGGATGCGTGACGTGGTGGAACAGGAGGTTCGAAGTATGTTGGAGTTGGGGGTGATCGAACGATCAAAGAGTGAATGGAGAAGCCCCGTCGTGCTGGTCCCCAAGCCGGATGGAAGCATCCGGTTTTGCATTGATTTTCGGAAAGTCAATGCTATTTCAAAGTTCGATGCTTACCCGATGCCGCGGACGGATGAGCTGCTGGAGCGCCTGGGGAAAGCCAACTTTATAACAACACTAGACCTGACAAAAGGCTATTGGCAGATCCCGTTGGACCCAGAGTCGCGAGAGAAAACAGCTTTCACCGCCCCTTCAGGGCTCTTCCACTTCATGCGCATGCCATTCGGTCTCCATGGGGCACCCGCCACCTTTCAGCGGATGATGGACCGCCTGCTTGGCCCCCATCTGGAGTATGCCGCGGCCTACCTCGATGACGTGGTAGTTTACAGTTGCGGGTGGGAGGAGCACTTGAACAAAGTGGCGGCGGTGTTACGAACCCTCCGAGACGCAGGTCTCACCGCCAACCCCAAGAAGTGTAAAATCGGCTGGCAGGAGACCACCTATTTAGGATATCGATTGGGACGAGGATTGGTCCGACCACTGGTGGGGAAGGTGGAGACTATACGGAATTATCCAGTACCGACAACTAAAAGGAAGGTCCGACAATTCCTGGGGCTGGCGGGTTACTACCGCCGATTTGTTCCCCAGTTTGCCAGTTTGGCCACACCCCTCACCATGCTACTGACGAAGGATAAACCCCAGAGAGTGAGGTGGAGCCCAGAGTGTGACGCTGCTTTTCAGCAACTCAAAGAGGCTCTGTGCAGTGAACCCGTCTTGTTTAGCCCAGACTTTGATAAACCCTTCATTGTGCAGACAGATGCCTCGGACAGTGGGCTGGGAGCTGTACTGTCCCAAGAGGTCGATGGAGAGGAACATCCCGTCGTCTACATCAGTCGCAAACTGTTTCCCCGAGAACGCCAGTACTCAGTAATAGAAAAGGAGGCCCTAGCTATCAAGTGGGCGGTTGAAGCGTTACGGTACTACCTCCTGGGGGACGCGTTTGTTTTATTTACAGACCATGCACCACTAAAATGGTTACAAAACATGCGGGACACCAATAGCCGGCTTATGAGATGGTATTTAGCCCTCCAACCCTATGTGTTTTCCATCCGGCACAGGGCGGGAAAGGCAAACGCCAACGCAGATGCGTTGTCCCGCCTGGCGGAGGAGCAAGGGCCCAGTCCCGATAAACGGGGTCTGGACTTAAGGGGGGGTGTGTGTAATGGGTCGGAGTGGCCGCCCACTGAGCCGGAGGAGGAGGAACCCCTCCAGACGCCATGTTGGGCTGAGGCTAACCCCGCCCCATCACCTGACCGGAAGCCCGGGGGCGGGCCCAGGACTATAAAAGCCCAGGCAGCGGCCTCAGTCAGGGCTGAGCCTGCCGGGAGGCTAGAGGCCTCCTCTGGACTCCCAGCCTGGGAAGTAGGGACTGAGGCCTGGCCCGGACCTCCTACTTGCCGGGCCCCAGACACAGACCAGTGGCTCCCTGCCCGGGAGGGGGAGGCCCAGCGTAACCGGCCTACCTTCCCAGAAGCGACGGAGGAGCCGAAAGGCCAGCCGGAGCCTGTGCCCCAGCGCCAGCCCCGGGACCGGGAGAAGCGGCCCCAGCTACCTCGACCGGAGGCACCGCCGGGGACTTCCACGGACCCTGACCCGGAGGCCTGGCTCAACCGCCCGAATCTGCCGGCCCCTGGAATCCTGCTGAGCCCCAGTGACCTGCAAGCGGCCGAGGACTGGACCGGACCACCCTGGTGGGACGAGACTCTCCTGGACTCCCAGTCTCCTCTGCCCGACATCCAGGTACCACCCGAGGGGGAGAACGGAAGTGGCCCAGGGATAGTGGGGGCTGTTAAAGGCCCCTAGGCCGGTGTGTTTCGGGCCGGAGCCCCCACCGAGCCGAAGCAGCCCGCACGGCTGCTCTAGGGCCCTGGGCCGGGGCGCAGAGGAGTGGGTGGGCCTGCGCCCCCCCCTGCCGCCCACCTATTGGGTGGCAGTCTCTCCCTCCTTGCCACTGGTACAGGCGATCCGCCTGCACCCCTCCTGACCAAGGAGCTACTCACCTGTTTGTTTGTTGCCACGCCCTGGACTGAGGGCCTGGCCACCCTTTGTAACTGTGTGTTTGTTGCCACGCCCTGGACTGAGGGCCTGGCCACCCGTTGTAACTGTGCTGGTTGCCACGCCCTGGACTGAGGGCCTGGCCACCTTTTGTAACTGTGTGCTGGTTGCCACGCCCTGGACTGAGGGCCTGGCCGCTCCTCATAACTGTGAGAGGGTTGCTGCGGTTATACCCTGAGCTAAGGCTGGACCGCCCCCTGTGGACCAACGGGGTCGGTCTTAAAGGGGCAGCACAGCGGGTCGGAGTGGCCGCCCACTGAGCCGGAGGAGGAGGAACCCCTCCGGGCGGGCCAACCGACCACACATACCCAGATCAGTCCCCCACCCCCAACATTTCAAGGGAGACTACAAAAAATTCAGGGGAGTTGTTAACCAAGGCAGAAGGCTGTTTCTGATCTGTCTCTAGTTCTACTCCACCAACAAAGCAAAAATAGGGCTAATTTTTAGCCTGCTGATAGGATATGCTTTGGAGTAGGCTTCAACCCTATTTCAGTGAGTGAGCCCTGTGCAATTAAACTGGGATACCTTCCTTCCAGGCATTCTCTGCCCTGGTTGACGATCCCCACCATGACAGCTTGACAGAACTGGTCTTGCACAAACTCCAGCAGGGGCAGGCACCAACCTCTTCCTATGTCACCCATTTTCAATTTCTAGTCTCTGATTATGAGTGGAATTAAGCAACTCAACTCTATCAGTTCTGGTGGAGGCTACGTAATAAGATTAAGGATGAGGTAGCTCATGTGGAGGCCCCAACCAACTTGGGTGGCCTTATTACTCAGGACTTTCTAAACCCAAATTCTTGGTAATTTTACTCTTTGTGAGAGAGTGTCAGGAAATAAACCAATGGAGATACAGCACATCCATCTGATTTATGCCAGTATAAATAGTACAAATGAGTGCTTTTACTTTATGTAGTCTCAAGCACTGAAACACATCTGCAACACCCAACTGTGGCTCAGAGGTGTGCTAAAGGCCACTGAGCCACACACAGTGAGATCCCAGTTCCTATCTGTCTGGTCACCAAGTGTAGCAGAGTCTGGGTTACATGACTTCATGTGGTCGGGGCAAAATCAGGGCTGTTGGCCAACCATGCCAGGCAGATATCCAGAATTGGGACTGTGGGGTGCAGGTGCTTTTTTCTCCCATGACAACCAGCACATTCCAGCTGCATGAGTTCAGAGTCCAGTTGGAGACAGGTATGGAGGGGTACTGGTCAGCTGGTAACACACACCCCTTCCTTTCCTCATGTTGTTTGTGCAACTGATTGTCATTGTGTCTGACTAGATTGATGAAGGTGTAAGGGGGATTCTGACAACCAACAGAATGCCTAATGCATCACCTAGAGCCACATTAGTTACATTTTCCTAACTCTTTCATGAGCACAGATTATAAAGCCAGAAGAGACCACAGTGATAGTCTTGTTGTAGCTCCTGTATAATACAGGCCAAAGGACTCCCCTGAATTGATTCTTGTTTGAGCATATCTTTTAGAAAAACATCCCATCTTTATTGGATCTTGTTATACTTTTGTCCCCCCTCTGTTACCAAATATATTCCCCATAGAGGTATATGTAGACTCTGATCATCTAACGCCTTAACCGTCTCTTTGTTAAGCTAAGCAGATGGAAACCACCCTTTTTGGCCATAGAGCCATACTGGAAGCTCATGTTCAGCTGATTATTCACTATGGTTCCTCCAAGTCCTTTTTCAGAGTCACTGCTTCCTCGGGTACAGTCCCCCCATCCTGTAAGCCTGGCCAGCGTTGTTTGTCCCTAGTGTATGACTTTTCTTTTGGCCATGTTAAAATACTTATTGGTGTCTTCATTTTTATTTACTACACCCCTGTTCTTTGTGCCATCGAGCATCAAGTTGCATGCGTGTAATGTGCCATAGAAGGCAATTATGCCAGTAGGTATAAAATAATGGAGTTCAAGGAAATGTATTCTCTGGAGATTTTATAACCTACTGGGGATAACATTTAGTGTAATAACTAGTGATGCTTTAGTGAGGTTTGTTTTGTTTCTCTAGGGATATGTCTACACCAGTGTTTCTCAACCTTTTTATAAAATACCTTTTTTTTTTTAAAAAAAGGATAAGTACCCCCAGTACTTACAGTTTTCAGACACACACAAATTTTCTCTACCATTGCAACACATTTGTTTAAACAATTTAATTGTAGCCGGGTGGGTGATGACATTTTTGGTGTAAAAAGTACAAAAATAATAAAGCGCTGTAAAACTTAAAACAAAAATTCAATTTTCTCCAAATTTCAGTTGTGTTGACGTATCCCCCAGACTTTTCTCAAGTACCTCTAAGGGTACTTGTACCGCTGGTTGAGAAACACTGGTCTACACAGCAAAGTTATTTTGCAATAACGGCCATTATTCTGAAATAACTATGCAAGTGTCTACACAGCAACTGCGTTATTTCAGAATTATTTTTTTAAAAAAAGGCCACTTATTTTGGCATTAGTAAACCTCATTGTACAAGGAAAAATGCCTTTTTCCAAAATAGCTATTTTGAAATAGGGGCTGTGTAGACAGGGCAGCTAAAGTTATTTAGAAATAAGGGGCCTCTAGCCCTTCCCAAGGTTGCCCTGCTGACTGCTCTATCTACACTCAGCCAAACTTATAGTCCCCACTTCCTCTGGAGCCCTTAAAGCTGCAGCCTCAGGGGAAAGGGCTTGTGGCACGCAGGAGGCCCTGACAACCCTGAGCCACCCAGCAGATGCCACTGCCCCATATATTGACCCAAATGAGCCAGTCTGCTGCTCCCACCCAGCCCTCTACTGCTTCCAGGGAGTAGAAATGGCTGGGGCTGAAAGAGACACATGCCTTCCTGGCTTGGTGCGGAGATCCTAGACTTCATTGAGGTCTGGATTGAGGAAACAAACCTCCAGGACTTCGCACCAGATTCAGGAATGCGGATGTCTGCTGAGAGTCTGGCCAACAAGGGGCACATCCGCACACAGGAACAGGTGTGGATGAAAGTGAAGAAACTCTGCCAGGCATATGCTAGGGCCTGAGAGCGCAGCTTCCACTGCAGGGCTCAACCCTACACCTGTCTTTACTACGATGACCTAGAGCACATCCAGGGGGGCAGATTAGTCCCTTCCTCCCCCAGTAATGGACTCAGGGCTTGAGATGCCACTCATCATTCTCCCGGGAGATAGAGATGCGGAGGAGGAGGAGGAGCCTGAGGAGGCCAGCACTGTCACCCTCCTAACCCTGAAGCCAGTCCCCCAGTTCTGGATGTGTCCCAGGCATTGTCTGAGGCCAGAGAATCCACATCAGGTGAGTGCCATCACATTCCCTATGCACATAGGGTGGAGGGGGAGGGATACAAGGGTCTGGGGCATGCTCCTTGCTCAGCCTTTGTGGCCTGGGAATCGTGCAGCAGCCTGTGCACATGGGAGTATGTGGAGTGACAGTCCAGGGCACACAGCCGCAGCGGACCCTTGTGCTATTGGCCACCGGGTGTCTGGAGAGGCTTCCATACTCATGACACTGGGGTGCGACACCCTCCCTCCACCAGCCACCACTAGAAAGAGGCTGGGGACATGGACACACACACACACACACACACACACACACACACACACACAGAGCAGTGCCACACATGGCACACAGGCATACCCGCACTATCTGGGCAGCCTCCATTCCCAGGGACAACGCGGTGAAACGCAGGAGCATCTACTGCTCATCCCCCCCACCCCCAACACCCTGTCCCCCTCTTCTCCAGCAGACAGGGATAGAAATGTTGTCCCTGTGGGATGCCTCCACTACCTGACCCTGCAAGTGTGTGGCATGGAGGGAAGCCCAGCTGCTCTGTGGCCCCCCTCCACCCAGAGGATCCCAGTCTGCCCAGTACCCTCACATGCCTCCTTGTCCTCAGAATGGGGCTGTACTGAGGCTCTTCCCTGCCTCCCCCTGCCCCTCCCAGCCAGGACATCTGAGCCCCTGCAGGCAAGGGCCCACTGGCTAGAGCGCACATGGCCTTGCTCCAAGCACATCGCCTTTGTCTGAGCCAAGAAGTTTTGCTCTCGGCTCAGGGACGAGGGCTAGGCTTCAGGTACAGAGTCTCCTGGGATGACTGACTGTCTCTCTTTATATAGTGAATGCTAGTGGAAATGGGGTAGGTTTAGAAGATAAAATTAAAAAAGAACAAGTTAAAAATTACTTAGAAAAGTTAGATGTCTGCAAGTCACCAGGGCCTGATGAAATGCATCCTAGAATACTCAAGGAGCTGATAGAGAAGGTATCTGAGCCTCTAGCTATCATCTTTGGAAAATCATGGGAGACAGGAGAGATTCCAGAAGACTGGAAAAGGGCAAATATAGTGCCCATCTATAAAAAGGGAAATAAGAACAACCAGTCAGTTTAACTTCTGTTCCAGGAAAGATAATGCAGCAAGTAATTAAGGAATTCATCTGCAAATATCTGGAAGAAAATAAGATGGTAGGTAACAGCCAGCTTGGATTTGTAAAGAACAAATCATGTCAGACCAGTCTGATAGCTTTCTTTGATAGGATAACAAGTCTGGTGGATAAGGGAGATGCGGTGGATGTGGTATACCTAGACTTTAGTAAGGCATTTGATACAGGCTTGCATGATCTTCTTACCAATAAACTAGGGAAATACAACTTAGATGGTTGTATTATTGGCTGATAAGATGAGATGTCTGCATAATTGGCTGAATAACCATTCTCAGAGAGTAGTTATTAATGGTTCACAGTCCTGCTGGAAGGGCATAACAAGTGGGGTTTTGCAGAGGTCTGTTTTGGGACTGGTTCTGTTCAATATCTTCATCAACGATTTAGATATTGGCATACAGAGTATGTTTATGAAGTTTGCAGATGATACCAAGTTGGGTGGGTTGCAACTGCTTTGGAGGATAGGGTCATAATTCAAAATGATCTGGACAAACTAGAGAAATGGTCTGAAGTATATAGGATAAAGTTTAATAAGGACAAATGCAAAATACTCCACTTAGGAAGGAACAATCAGTTTCACACATACAGAATGGGAAGCAGCTGTTTAGGAGGGAGTACTGCAGAAAGGGATCTAGGGGTCATAGTGGACCACAAGCTAAATATGAGTAGTGTGATGCTGTTGCAAAAAAAGCAAACATGATTCTGGGATGCATTAACAGGAGTGTTGTGATGGTGTGGAAAAAAGTTCCAGAGTGCAACTTTTGGCACACAGTGGAATTGTGGAAGATGTGGGTGTTATGCACCTTTCCTGACCACCTGATATAGATGTCCATAAACTTGCCCCATTGGTCTGTAACAGTCTGCAGGACCATCGAGAAGTATCCCTTCCAGTTGATATCGACAAAAGCCTGGTGGCCAGGATGGGCTTGTAGGTGCCATCAATAGCCCCCCCCTTCAGTTGGGGAAGCCCCTGGTGGCAAAGCCAGTGACGGTGGCTTCCACATCATCAAGTGGATGACCCTGCACAGCAAGATGGTGTTGAAGGCCTTCAGCACCTGTAAAAGAAGACAAACAAACAGAGAATCACAAGCCCTCGGGAGGTCCTCGAGCTCAACCCTCCCCCCCCCACCAGCAGCAACCCCCCCATTTATCCCACACCCCTGCAGGGCTTTGTGAGGGCCTTGCACACACACCTCCGAACCTTCCACCTCCCCTTTCCCTAGGGAACCCCATTCCAGCAGTCCATCCCCCTCTAGGACTACTGTCCCAGGAACACAATGCCTGTGTGACCAGGGCCCCAATGTAAGTCACCCCACATTGAACTGGTTCCCGACAGATAGGTAGCTGTCCGGTGTGGCGAGCTTCCGTAGGGTTATGGTGACCTGCTTCTGGAGAGGGTTGGCAGGTCTCATGTCAGTATCCTGTCACTGGAGGTCAGGGGTGAGTCACTCACAGAGCTCCAGAAAGGAATCCTTCCTCATCTGAAAATTCTGTAGCCACTGCAAGTCGCCCTATCGCTCTGTGACGAGGTGGTCCAACCAGTCTGCACTGGTGTTCCGACACCGGAAGCGGTGGTGCACGGTGTGCAGGGGAGGGCGTGCAGGATTCAGTAGCATGAGCTGCACCTGCAGAGAGGCACGGAGGGTCTCCAAGTGGAGAAGGGGGTTGGGTTCCTGCAGGGTTTGGGAGGCAGCCTGCAGAAACTGTTGCATGAGATGCAGCACAAGCTGTAATAGCCGAAGACTACCCAGAGGCAGCTCCAGCTCCATAGTTGGATAGCTGCATTGTCCACAAGGCAACCACAGCAGGCAAAGGAATGGGTTTGCTGTCCCTCAATGAGGTAGGTAAAGGAAAAAAGCCTGAGACACAGATAACCTCTGGCAGCAGCTCCAGGAAGTAACTTCTGTCCTGATGCCTTGCCCAAAGTGGTTCTGGGTGGCCTTAGCATCCAATCAGTGTGCATGTTCTATTTTGAAATAGCTAAGCACTATTTCAATGAGCTTTTGGTATGTAGACATGCTATTTCGAAATAAGCTATTTTGGAATATTTCTTCTGAAATTGCTTATTCCGAAATAAATGTGCAGCGTAGACGTAGCCTAGCTGAACCAGATACACATCAGCACCATCACTGGGTCAGAAGAGGACTTCCAAAAACCCACCCAGATTTCCTAGAATCCAGGAGTCTCCTGCGTCTAGATTCCTCTTCTGGTAGCGACATCTATATAGTTTCCCCTGCATTTTGTTTTACCTCTAAAAGATGACATCAAAAGGCCTGATTCTTTTCTCATCTGTTTAAATCCAGAGCAATTCTGATTTGGTCAATGTTGTATAGGTTCATCATTCCCTGACTACACAGCTCGTTTCTGAAAGCTATACTTGTGTGGTTTAAAATACAATTTATTGCTGCTGCATAACAGAACAAAATAGCTCTGCTCCTATTTGACTACAAGTAAGGGTCTCTTCCTTCATTTCTTACTGAGGCAAAACTCCCAGTGAAATCACTGGAGCCTTCCATGAATAAGAGTTCAGCATCAAGTCCTAGAGAAAAATAACAGTAAGGCACAAGAACTTGATCCATTGCAACTGTGACCCAAATGAACAAATCAAAGAGAATGGACTCATCCGTTCCATTTCCTGTGAAAACCTTTTCCTTTGCTTGTAAGGAATTCTCTACAGATGATCACACTCTAAGGTTCTATGCTCACATTTGCCCAAATACACTATTACATCTGCAGCTGATGCAAGGTGATGATTCTTATCTGACTAACCACACTGAAATGCCCTAGTTCTTCCCCTCTGCTCCCACCCAAAAATAGAGTAAATAAGAAAAAAAAAAAAGACAAACACTAGGCTTCTTTCACAAAGCAAGGTCTGAACTTTACCTTTTCTCAGACAAAACTTCTGAGTGAGTGGCTGTACTAATCTAATTCCCATTTGTTTTGCTTAATGTACCCTTTATAAAAGGTTAGAATTCCATCTGCCTCTTCTTTCATCAGAGACTCTGAGAAGTCCCAGTTGCAGATGTGGCAGTCCCAGCAAAATATCAGCAGCTTAAACATTCTCATTTCCAGCCTAAATGTGAGAGATTTTTGTCTTCAAGGAAAAAAAAATCTGTCCCAACCTAGCACTTTGTGAGTGTCTCTATGGTTCCATAAATAAAAGCAGCACATATGGTGGGCACAGCTGCAGATAACCTTGTAAGAGCCTTGATAGACAGGTTTCCTCATTTTAACATATCCCAAGTATAATGATTGTATTCCCTCAACTCTCCTCCCAGGCAGCTTCTGAAGAACACATCTCAAAGACTGAACTTCCAATCTGAGCGGTGACCTGACTCACCTACTAGGCTGTAGCAGCCATAGAATTTTTTTTTAAAGTCTGTACTACAGAGAAACCCTCTGGGAGAGTCATAAAACTCTATTTCTACTGAAGTCAGATAATGGTCTTTAATGTTTTCAGTAAATTGTGATGTCACTTGCAGAATTGTAATCTGCATAATTAATAAACCTCATTAATATATTGAAAGTAGAAGGGATACCCGGCCCTTGGGGTTGGAGGCAAGCAGCCAGCTGATTAGCTCTGTCTGCTGCACCTGAAAAAGTGCTAGGACTTAATTACCTGACCCTTATGAAAAAGGGCAGCAGAAAATGGAGAGGGAAATTGAAACACCCCCCAGAAAGCTAGGGGATGTAATGCTCCTAATGGACTGTTAGAGTTACTGTGGAAAGGAATCGCTCCAGAAACCTAATGGACAAAAGACAGGCCATGTAAAGTCTTTTATTGCTAAGGTAAGAACCAGGAAGTTTTAGGTTACTGAAGTGATTCTTACCAGTGATTTTCAGGGAAAAGCAAAGTTGAATCTTCTTGTTGAGAAGGCTTAAAATGAAATAACTAACCTTGCTGGAAACTGGATTCTCTGAGGGTATGTCTACACTTGCCCCCTAGTTCGGACTAGGGAGGCAAATGAAGCATACCGAAGTTGCTAATGAAGCGCGGGATTTAAATATCCCACGCTTGATTAGCATATTCGCAGCTGGTCGCCATTTTAAAATGCTGGTTGCCCGATTTAACTTGCCGCGTGTAGACGCGGTAGTCCGATCCAAAACCCTTCCCTCAAATTAACTGTTACTACTCCTGCACAAGGATGACAGAGGAACCCATTTCTCACTGGTATGGGGAGGGTGCAGCTAACAGGGGGCATATGACCCTGTATGTGATTCTCCCTGCTCAGTCTGAGTGCCCCATATTTTCCCCATCTCCTTCCCATGATCCAGCCCCATTACCTGGGGAGAGGGGCCTCTGTCCTCCTGCTGCATCAGAGACTTTAGAACCGCAGCTGGCAATGGAAAAGCCATGCCAGAGGAGCTCCAGTATCTTGCTGGTGTGGTGTACCAGAAGGGCACACAAGGAGCTCCTCCAGTGTGGCTGTACCATCCTCAGCCCTTCCAGCAGGGTCTCCTTTGTCTGTGCAGAAGCACCACCAGAGGACAGGAGGACAGGACAGGGGACCAGAGGACAGGACTGGGGTCAGTACAGCTATGCTGCAGAAGATGCTGGTGTTCTGCTTCGTTCCCCACTACTGGAGGACTGTGTTCCAGAGAAGAGGCATTGTTCATGGGGACAACACACTCCGTGGTGTTGTGATGGTGATTGTTACCCCAAAAATATATATATTCTCACTGAAGACCATCCAGGGTTACACTAGTATGGGTTTATTGCTTATAGCACTCCACTATTTGCACTACAAGGTTAAACCAAAGAAGATAGAGCTGCCACCAAAGGTTTAACTAAAGACGATACAGAGCTATCTCTCTCCCCCACACACAAACAAACAAGCACACACACACCTCCATTCATTCACACACATTCATTCCTGCCCTCAGGCACTCACACAGGCATATAGGTTGCAGAAGGAGCCAAGGCATGTAGATCCTTGGAGGGTCTGTCTGCTCATTATGGCTGGGGAAGCTGGTGAGGAGGAGAGACACTGGCTGTAGACAGGAGTTTCTCAGGAGCAGGGGAAGAAAAAGTCTCCCGTGCTCTCTCTCCTTATATAGTGTCTGAATGGCTCCTGTGACGCATCATCAGGGAGCATGCCCAGACTGCCCTTTATCCAGCAAAAGCAGCAGTCTGTGATGACTCATTACCACGTGCTGCATTGTTCCCAGTCTTCTTCAAACACAAACACTCACACTCACACTCAGGGGAGAATGCAGTTTAGAGCAAGTTACAAGCAAGGTAGCTGAGAGTTACAAAGATTACAAAGTTGCAGCTTACAGTAAGTTTCTGAGAGTTACAAAGATTACAAAGTTTGACAAAGATCACAATGAGTTGCAGTTTAAAACCTTAGACCTTAGGGTTCAGTGCAGTTTCAGAAAATGCATGTGTATAAATCAAGTAAGCTCAGGCAGCGGCTTTTTATGCAACAGTGATGAGGCACCTCCGGATGAAGACATGCTAGTGAACAAAGCTAATCCCCAGGACAACCAGCAGGAGGAGCCATAGTGGTGAGCAAGCCCTTAAATGTGGCTACACTTTTACAATCATGTCTGTTAATCTAGGACAGTCTGAGACTCAGTAGTTGAGCACCTCCCCATCTTTGGGGACTTATCCTCAAGTCTCCTGAGAGGCAGGGCATATCTATGGTCTCCATTTCCCAGATGGAGACACAGACTAAGTGCCTTGACTAATGTCACACAGGAACTTTGTGACAGAATAGGAAACTTAACTCAGTTCTCAAGTCTTGGGGTTGTGCGCTAATCACTTAATTTCCCTTCTTTTCAGTGGGTACATCTAAACTCAAGGGGGAGGTGCAATTTCCAGCTCTGGGTGACATACATGCATTAGCTTTGAGAGAGTTAATGTAACCCACACACCTGGTATGGTTCACTGTCCCATGTAGTGGCACTTAGACCACAAGATAAGAACAAGAGACCTCTACAGGCCGAGCTGTGAATCAACTGGCTTTGTAGCTCATGCTATAGAGGTGCTTATAGTAAGCTTCAGAGATCCCAGGGTCAAATCTGCCCAGTTATGCTAATATGCTTAAAACAGCAGTGTAGGTGGCTGGATAGCCTAGCCACTCTGAGAGCATATGTGGGGTCCTAGTTAAGGTTATGCTTAGTGCAGCTCAGATGGCTGACAAAGTATAATCCTCTCTGGGCTCCTAGGTAAGTACTCAGGGCAATTAGACTGTCCAAACCACAGTGGCTACATTGCTTTTTTCAGCATGTTACATTAATCAAAGCTAGTGCATGTATGTTAGCCCAAGCTGCATGCTACACCCTGTTTGACTGTAAACGTAGCCAGTGACTCATTCCATGAATCTGTGGACCATCAGCGTGTATTTGGTATTTTGGGCCATATATACCATGTGTATTCTGCCAAACCGACAGGGAATATTTGGCAGCAATTAAGCCGGCAGTAGCTGGGGTTCAGCTCAAAAGCAGGACTATGTGTTTAACAAATACCATAGTCTAAAATGAAGCCTTTTTTACTCCGAGGGTTGACAAATGGTATCAGTTTTAAACAACTGAAAATTCTTTTGATGAGCTATAACATACATAAGAGACTCATACTTCTTGTCAAACAGATTGCATCCAGGTTGTAAAATTATACAAGCTTCAGATCAATTTGATTTTGAAAACTAGCCAAAACAAAAAGATACGAATAAAAAAAATTGTCATCACTACCGTGTCTCTATAATATCCAGGAAATAACTTGATACCATGTAACAAATTTTCATTAAAATGATGTCAAGTTTTGTATAATTTTAGGCTACGTCTACACTGGCATGATCTTGTGCAAAAACTCTTCCAGAAGAGAGCGTCTACACTGGCATGTGCTTTTGCGCAAGAGCATCCATGCCAGTGTAGATGCTGTCTTGTGCAAGAAAGTTCTGATGGCCATTTTAACCATAGGGCTTTCTTGCGCAAGAAATTCATGTTGCCTGTCTACACTGGCCTTTTGCGGAAGAACAGTTGCGCAAAAGGGCTTATTCCTGAGCGGGAGTGTCAGAGTTCTGGCGCAAGAAGCCCTGATTTCATACATTAGAACATCAGTTTACTTGCGCAAGAACACATGGCCAGTGTAGACAGGCAGCAAGTTTTTGTGCAAGAGTGGCCGCTTTTGCGCAAGATCGCACCAGTGTAGACACAGCCTTAGCGTAATTTGATTACAACTTCAGTTTGATTAGAACAGTTTTAAATCTCAAGGATTGCATTCAGAATGAGTGCCGGAGATGATAGCTCAGTAAATACCTGAATGAATAACTACAACTAGCACTACAGTATTAGTCAATGCAATTTCCTTTGATTTTGACACAATCAATTTTAAGTCACAAAGTAGATCACAGTGGTGTCACTTGATAGCATTTAATATAAATTCAGCTAAAAGGCTATATCACTTTTAATATCAGCTTTACCTAGAATGCATTTGAGCTGCTGAAACAGTCAGGTATGTCTACACTACACTACAAACAGCCGTTTTTTCGACAAAACTTGAGGAATGTCCACACTGCAATCATGTTCTTTCACAAATAAATAGAAAGAACAGAGGGGTTTTTCCGACAGTGGTAATCCTCATTCTATGAGGAAGAAGCTTTTCTGCAAAAGAGCTCTTTTGCAAAAAGGCGTGTGTGGACGGGTAGGAGGGGTTTTTTTTTTGAAAAAGAGGCCTCCAGGAAAAAGCACAGATGTCCTGTGTGATGGACTGGGCCGGGTCTGGACACAGCTGAGGGCATCCGTGCAGGGTGAATTGCTCAAATTCGGGGCTCCTTACAGCTCCCAGACTGGAGACCTTCCCAAATAGGCCACAAACCAGTCCCACAGAGCGCTTCAGCTGCCTGCCTGGCCAGCCAGAAGCCTCATGAGCAAAACCCCTCTGACACCCCAGCAATATCCGTGCCCCAAACGGCCCCAGGCCTGCCCACAGGTGATGGGTTTTAGAACCCAATCTCACCTACCCCGAACAAGTTCTATCTGGTTCCAAGAAACCAGCCACAGATCACAGGTCAATTTACCCTCTGGATCTTACCTACAAATCACGCTGAGCCAATCCTTTAGAATCTAACATCTAAAGGTTTATTACTAAAAGAAAGAAAAGCATGAAAGTAATGTTGTTAAAGTATCATATATTACATGCATTGAATCTCCCAGTTCTCGATGCAGGCTCGCAGCAGAGATGTTATAACTGCTGGCTTAAAAGTCTTTGTTGTACATCCTATGTCAGGATGGGTCCACAGTTCTTTCTGGCTCCTCGATCCCTGCATTCTTGCCTCTGGGATGAAGAGCTGAGCTGAGCACCAAGATGGAGTTGGCCACATGGCATATTTATATCCCCTCCTGGCTTCTTCCAAGCTGGAGAGAGTCACATGGCCAGTGGCCAGGTGTGTTTTTGGTTTCCAGAGGTCCATTGTTCCCTGGAGGTTTGCTGATTAGCACGTCCATGGGCAAACATTCCCGGCCCATTGCTCTGCCTCAGACAGAGAATCTTTCAGCATCAACACAGAGTACATATTTATAACTTCACACACAGACATTATACAATTACATGAATAGCATATATAGAATCAGAAGAAAGTAAGCTTTCATTTGACACCTCACATGTCCCCCTTCGTACCAACTTTTGGGGCAACCCCCCCCCCCCAGGGCACAGCAGTGACCTGGCTGCTTTCCTTAAACTCCGGTAACGTGACACCCTGGTGGACACTCCATTCAAAAGCGACAAGGAGTCCTGTAGCACCTTATAGACTAACAGATGTTTTGGAGCATAAGCTTTCATGGGCAAAGACCCACTTCATCAGATGCATCTGACTCAGTATGGCCATTCTTATGAAAACATATTGCCCTTTCTAGTGTCAGAATCATCTCCCGAAGGAGGGAGTTTGCTGGACCAGAGGAGGTCCCCTTTCCTCTCTACACTGTTGTGGAGGACACAATATGCCACCACCACCCCAGGGATGTTGTGCTCCCCTATATCCAGGCAGGTCAGCAGGCACCAGAAATGTGCCTTGAGGTGGCCAAAGGCACACTCCACCTGGATCCTGGCCCAGTTCAGCTGGGCATTAAATTGGTCCCTGCTGAGATCCAGGTGGCCAGTGCAGGGTGTCATCAGTCATGGCATCAATGGGTCCGCCGTGTCCTCCACAATGCACAGTGACATCTGCATGTCCCCAACTGCAAGTTAATGCGGGGGGTGTAAAATGTGCCCACCTCCAGCTTGCGGTACAGGCTAGAGTTTCTGAACACATGGACATCGTGTGCCCTGCCCGACCACCCAACAAAAATGTCGGTAAAGTGTCCCCAGTGGTTGACTAGGACTTGCAGCACCACTGAAAAGTAGCCCTTTCAATTAGTGTACTGGTCTGCCTGATGGTCTGGTACTTGGATTGGGATGTGAGTACCATCTATGGCTCCGCCACAGTTTGGGAGCCCCAGGACAGCAAAACCAGCCACGGTCACATCCAGGTCTCCTAGACAAATGACCCTCCGCAGCAGGATGGAGTTGATGGCCCTCACCACCTGCAGAAGGAGACAAAGAAACACACAAAACAGAATGAGAGAGGGAGTACCTGAGCCCTTGGGAGGTGCCTGCCCTGCTCCCCTCCCTTGCCACCCCAAACACCCCAGGAGTCACCTCCTATAAGGCTGCTCCCCCCCCCCAGCAGCAGAGCTGTGTGAGGGCAGGACAGCACAAGCCCCCAGGGACAGGGCTTTTCCCTCCACACAGTTCCCAATCCCCCTTTCCCAAGGGTCCCCACTATGCAACACCCTTTCCACCCTCTTGCAGGGACTGCAGCCTGAGAGCTCCTTGCCTCCATGAGGAGGGCCCCGACCATGGACTTCCCCATGCTGAACTGGTTGCCCACTGACCGGTAACTGTATGGGGTGGCGAGCTTCCAGAGGGTGATGGCGACCTGCTTATCCAATGGGATGGTGGGCCACAGGTGAGTGTTGCATCTTCAGAGGGCGGGGGCGAGCCAGGCACACAGCTCCAGAAAGGTGGCCTTCCACATGTGAAAGTTTTGGAGCCACTGATGGTCATCCCACCACTCCATGACCAGCCAGTCCCACCAGTCTGAACTGGTGTTGAGCCTCCAAAAACTCCTCTCCACAGTGGCGTGCAGTTGCCAGAGTGGAGCAGCTGCAGCCACAGAGAGGGTCCCCAGAAGGAGCTCGGGGTCCAGGTTGTGCAGGACCAGGAAGGCAGTTGACAAACAGTGCTGCAAAAACTGCAGCATGGCCGTGTGGGGCCATCGCATTTCCAGGAGCAGCTCTGGTTCCATGGCACAAAGAACAAAGCTGTGGCATCCACAAAAGAGCAGGGCAACCACAGCAGGCACTGTGAGAGCTTTGCTGTCCCTCGAAGAGGTAGCAAGCAGGCAGCAGAAGCAGAGAAACGGCTGTCCAGGGGGGTCACTTTATGCACGTGTCTCTGCAAGTCTCCGGCACCAGCACTCGGAAGCAACTGGTGACCTAAAGCCCTGCTTGAACTGGTTCTGGGTGGCCTTTTATGTGAGAGAGCGTCCAATCAGTCTGGACGCTCTTTTTCACAAAAGTACATCACTTTTTCGATGCACTTTTGAGTGAGATTTTTGCAAAATCTCTTCCAAAAAAAGCTTCTTGTACAAGAAACCTGCAGTGTACACGTAGCAGATTGCCAGGATCAATAAAAGTGAGTAGAATTACTGATATTAGAATCTCTATTCTGTAGTCAATTTCACATAGTACTTAGTACCTAAGTTTGTCTAAATTTGCCATCCTAAAAAAATGTAATTCCTATAATTAAATGTCAAGTAAGTCTTGAGCTAGAGATCTAGTTAAAGTATCCAATTTCATTAAGAAGTCACTCCTCAAAGACACATAAGAAACTACTATAGACTTCTGTCAACGTTCTAACAGTATATTTGTTTCACTAGAACTCAGCTTCCTTCTCATAAATCACATTTCAAGAGCACTAACATCTAATTACTGATTTACACTTATAGGGTATATTATCCTGTAATGAAGATGAAGACTATCAGAGCAGGCAGTTCACTGCAAGTTCAAACACTGGGGAATAGTAATTCTGGGATTTCTGCAAGTAGGCCATGGCCTGGGTTTGCAGCTTTTTGCTAGTTCAGCCTGCTGATTCAGTGATACCTGGCGCTGGCGGAATTATTAGCAAGGAACAATTTCTGATGGATTTATTGATGTTTTCTGTTCAGAGCACCCATGAACAGGCTTCTAATTTAGATGCTTTTTAGGGCACTAGTGAAATATTATTTATACTCTGTACTTGAACTGCAGTGAATATGCAGAGCCCTTATTCTCATTCACACTGAGGGCAGGTCTACATTACCACTTAAATTGATCTAACTTATGTTGCCCACAGGAGTGAAAAAGAGATCCCCCTGAGTGACACAAGCAATCTAGGCATTGTCCACCCCTCTGGACTAATCAGTTTGGAGTCCACTAGGGACTTCTGGATTGTCAATATCTAGGCTTCAGGGTCTCTCCATGCAATAAAGTCTTTTCCCCGCTCACACAGGGCACACTCGGCTTGAATTTGCATATCTTCTTCTGTTTTTTTTCCCCGGAAGAGGCTTTTCCAATATTTGGCCCGTTTATACGGGGCCAAATATCGGAAACCCCCCTTTTTTGAAAACCCCCTGTAAACCTCCTTTTAGGAGGAATAAGGCTTTTGAAAGAGGGCTTTTTCCTGATATTTGGCCCCATGTAGATGGGCCAAATATTGGAAAAGCCTCTTCCGGGGAAAAAAACGGAAGAAGATATGCAAATTTGAGCTGAATTTGCATATCTTCTTTCAGAAGCCACGTGTCGTCTAGACGTGCCCTCAGTCTCCCTTCACTCTGCAGGTATCTGAGAGGCATCTGGGCCTGAAGACTTTTGGTGTGACCCAGGTGCTCCACTCTGCTGGTGCTCTTGGGACAGTTGGCCATCAAATGCCCCAGCTCACGGCCCTTAAAACATCATCCACTGGAAGTTGTCACTGGACTTCACTGGAGAATGGGGTGGTAAGACGACATGGTGTCTGGGGCTTCCCTTGTGATGGAGAGGTCTTCTTCCTGCAAGGTAGGCCCTAGATTGCCCCTGGTGGTGGTATACCATATCTGGGCACCCCTTCTGGTATCCCCACCAACTATTATTCATTCTGTGGCTCTTCATCACCTCCACCCATCTGGCTCCAATTTCCCACACCTCTGTTTTAGTTTTGGGCTTTCCATCTTGGATGTATCTTTGTATCTCTACATGAAAACCCTCTAGGAACTGCTCCATTCTCATTAGGAAAAATAGATTGTCCATGGTATGATAGGGTATGGTTACAGAAGACCCCTTGAGGCTTTTTCCCAGGGTGCTAATAAAGCCACTGACACTCGCCTTCTTGCTCTCCGGGGCTCGTCACCAACCTGTCCTGCTGGGCCAGGTCTCCTGGTCTCCTCCAGCCAAGGCATGAAGCTGGGATAACTGACCCCGAAGAGCAATGCAAAGAGTTGGTTTTAGCTGAGGCAGCTGCTTGCGACGTGGCAGCTTCTGGAGCTGAAGCCAGCTGCTGTGTGGTGGCTCAGAGGGCAAGGGCTGGGGTACACCTTGGCCCTCTGAGCTGCTGCACAGCAGCTGGCTTCAGCCCCAGAGGCACTGTGAACAGCTGGCTTCGGCTCCAGCAGCCACCAGCCATGCACCCCAGTGTATACTCCAGCCCCATGGTGAGGCCTGACAGTGTGCTGTGGCCAAGCAGCCAGGGGTTTGCAGCCGGGCAGTGGTCGGTGGAATGGTGGTTGGGAACCACTGCAGTAGAGTATTTCTTGTTGCGGAGAGCATATCATTTAATTTGTAGGTTAAATAGTTCACAACTGTGACAGCTTACCACATTGTAGGGTCGTAGGGTGAGAAGATAAGGTGAGTTAATTTAATGCAGTGTGATCCAGTGTTGCTCAGGGCTATTTGGATGTGATGAGGGAGCTTCATGCAGTTGGATAAACCCTTGTCCATCAAGACTGATGACATTCAGTAGAGAGTATCTGCATTCATTATTGATACTTTCCTGTCTCATTCATCTAATGTGAAGATACATTCGTGTTTGTAAATTACCTGAGAACCTGGAATTGGACATGCTATAATATTACAAAATGAAGATTATTGATATTGCCTTTTTGTGAGGGTAAAGTTGCTAGCCACCTTCATGCGAATAAGCTTCTTGTACAAGAAAACCATCATGAACAGCCACATTAATGTTTGCCTCTTTTTGGCCACATTCCTCCCTGTTTTGGGACTATGCCCTGAGGTTTATTGTCAAGTGCACTCTTCAGAGCACAACAGATTCTGAGGATCCCTGCTCTCATGCTAAAGTCAAGGTAACATTTCATTCCATAGGCTTATCTGAAATCTATGCTGCAACTCTGATAGGAGGAGGCAACTTTTAATCCTTATTGTGAGTCAGTGAATGCATATACTTCTGAAATAACATTTGACAGTGGAGGGGGCATGGAGAAGGGGAGATTCTCTATTGTCTTGCACATTGAGTGGTTGTACACGCCTGTCTAAAATGCAGGTCAAAGACTACCAGCTCAGACTTCTCTGTTCACTGTCACTAGAGATTTTACCTACATTGTATGTAGGTCTCAGGGCTTGGTTCCGCTATGCTGGGGATCGACGCTGCAGTGATCAATCCACCTGCCGAGGATTTAGCATGTCTACTTAGATGCAATAAATCAGTCTCTGAGCACTCTCCTGTTGATGCTGGTGCTACACCAGGATGAGAAGACAGGAGATCAGCACTTGCCAACCTTAACTGCACACAAGATGCCATGGTAAATACATCAACTTCAACTATGCTCTCTGCTGTTTTAGGTCTAGACTGGAAACACATTCCTCACATTGGTGATGAATCACACTCAAGAGCAGTCACATTGTGAACTCTTTATTCACTCTGGATGTGTCTGTTTGGCCGTTACCCATTAAAACATGATTACTGTTCATGCATTTTTATTAAATTCATTTAATGACAAAAGTACGGGTGCAAAAGTCTCAGAGGAGTAGCCATGTTAGCTTGGAACAAAAATAAACCTTAGAAATCAATGAATGGTCTTGGAGCACCTTAGAGACTAAGCAAAAAATATATAGATAGTATCATTAGCTAGACACTAGAAATGAGATTGGAATTTCCAATCAATCTCTAGATAAAGGATCCTCACATGGATTTGGAAAATTTAAGATTTCTTTAAAAAATTAATCGTAGCCATTATGGCTGTTGCAATTTTGTCTTTCATAGTCTGCTGACATGCTGAAATACTAGCTCTGAGAGAGTTAAATGACCCCATTCTGAATAAGGTTGCAAATTTTAAGAATGAAACTATCAAATGCTCTTTGTGTCCTGCCCCTGCATCCACTGCAGATGAGCATAAATTCCTGTTAACTTACATGGGAGCTGATAGACTACAGCTACAAACTCAATACAAGCCTTGGGCAGGAGGAGGAACCTCTCTTATCTGCAGGCAAACAGCTGGATCACACCCATAGGCAGCTACCAGAGCTGCCAATCATAGAGGCAGGCTCTCACAGCTGTGTCCAATAGAGAAAACTAGGCTATTCTGAAGAAGAGAGTGCAGATGATAAGGAAGAGGTAGAAAGGCCTGGGATAGCAAAGGTGCAGCACCCCTGCATGAGGCTGTTTCCCTGATCCCACCTAAGGGTATGTCTACACTACAAAGTTAATTCGAACTAACAGGTGTTAGTTCGAATTAACTTTCATAGGCGCTACACACGCAAACCGCTAGTTCGAACTTAATTCGAACTAGCGGAGCGCTTAATTTGAACTAGGTAAACCTCATTCTACGAGGACTAACGCCTAGTTCGAATTAAGTAGTTCGAATTAAGGGCTGTGTAGCCACTTAATTCGAACTAGTGGGAGGCTAGCCCTTCCCAGGTTGCCCTGGTGGCCACTCTGGGACAAGCCAGGGAAACTCGTCTGCCCCCCTCCCGGCCCCAGAGCCCTTAAAGGGCCATAGTCTGGCTACGGTGCCCGTGCCAGGTGCAAGCCTGCCAGCACCCAGCCAGCAGACCCTGCACCTGGCACAGCATGAGCCAGCCACCCGCTGCCACCCAGCCCTCCCCCTCTTCCCAGGACCAGGCTGGCGGCTCCCAGGAGCCTGCCCGGGGCCGCAAGAGGCGGACGCCCACCTGGTCTAGTGCGGAGATCGTGGACCTCATCCTCATCTCGGGGAACCCTGAGAACTGTCTGTCCGGGGTGGGGGTCGGGTCCCTTTAAGCACAGCCCTCGGCTAGCCTGAGGCAGCAGCTCCACGCTCTAAGTCCTAAGCAGATGCTCTGCCGGCACTGGTTCTGGCCAGCCTTAACTTCGGTTCAGGGTCCACCCAATGTGGACATGCTAGTTCGAATTAGCAAAATGCTAATTCGAACTAGCTTTTAGGTCTAGATGCACTAATTCGAATTAGCTTAGTTCGAATTAACTAATTCGTACTAAGTTAGTTCGAATTAGTGCTGTAGTGTAGACATACCCTAAGAGATTAAGATACAGTTTTAGAAGCAGCCAAAATTCAGTCAAAGAACCACTCTGACCAGCGGCAACTAAAATGGCTTGGTGAGAACAGCATCAGCATGCACAGGACCATGCCAGGAGTCACTGACAGACCTGCATGGGACCCCTACTTCTCTGTATTGCTCCCACCGACAGTGTGATTCACGTTAGTTCAGGAACTGAGTTTTCCCAGCTCTGTCAACACAAATGTACCTCAGCTCTTCTGTAACACAGAGACTGGACTTAGCACAGAGCTAATCTTAAGAGTATGTTTGCACCTCCCAACCTAGGAGACAAGACTCTCACTAGCTCTATGTAAGCTAGCATACTGAAAGCGCAGGGTGGCAACCTGCGCTAACCATAGGAGTATGGCCTTACCAGTTTCCTGGCCTTGAAAAATGTGTCATGGGCTGTGAAATCTGGTCTATTGTATGCTTTTGCCCAGATTTCACAGGGGAGAGCAGCATTTCTTAAATGGGGGTCCTGATGCAAAAGAGAGTTGCAAGTGGTCACACGTTTATGGGGGTGGGTCATAGTATTTCCACCATTACTTCTGCACTGCCTTCAGAGTTGGGTGTCTGCAGAGCCACAGGTGTTGGCCATTCACCCAGCTCTGAAGGCGGCACCCTGTCAGCAGCAGCACAGAAGTAAGGGTGGCAACTCCATACCATGCTACCCTTATCTCTCCACTGCTGCCTTCAGAGTTGGGTGGCCAGAGAGTGCCAGCTGCTGACTAAGGCCCCAGATCTGCTGGTAGCAGCACAGACACAGGAGTGGCAATAACATACCATGCCATCCTTATTTCTCTGCAGCTGCCCAGCTCTGAAGGCAACGCCACTGGCAGCAGAATTGCATAGGTAAGGGGCAGTGGTAGCACAATCCCCCCTGTAATAACCTTGTGCCCCTTCCACAACTCCTTTGTGGGTCAGGACCCCTACAAGGGCCCACTGATGGAGTGGGTAAAGTGGGCTGTTGCCCCAGGGCTTAGTGATTCTAATGGGCCTGGGGCTCCCAGCTGCTGCTGTGGTACTGCAGCTATTCCTTGAGTAGTGTTCCAGCCACAGCCCTTCTGCATGAAGCCCCACCCCTTCTGGGCATGCAAGAGCCCCTCTTCCCTGCTGCTGCCTGGCAATCCTGTCAGCTCCCCTGCCCCTACAATTACAAACGTCCTGAAATTTTAGATTTAATCTCATGAAATTGACCAAAATGGACCATGAATTTGGTAGGGCCCTACATATGAGCACAAGCTAACCTGCCCCGCCGGTTGAAGTTCAGGTGGGCTAGCCAGGTCACAATGTCCACACTGCTCTTTATAGCATGCTTGTTCAAAGGGAACAAGCATGTCTGTCTGCCTGAGCTAGGATATGATGGCTGGGGAGCTGGGTTTCAATAGAACACCTGGTTGAAAAGGGACCCTCCCCAACTTGGTGAAAATGAGTGAGGGTGGAGTGAGCGAGTGATGGAGGAAGAGGATGGGATGAAGTAAGTGGGTCAGGGCCTTGGAGAAGAAGGCGGGTAAAGGAGTTTGGTTTTGTTCGGTCAGAAAGTTGGCATGCTCCCAGGTGCAGTATGGACATATCTTCATTGCTTAAAATCTAAGGTCAAGATTTTACAAAATGATCGCCTAGTGTTTGCCTTCTATGGGTGCATCTACGCTACACCGTTTTTCCAGAATAACGACTGTTATTCTGGAAAAACATTGCTAGCGTCCGCACTAGAATTGCTTTCTTTCAAAAGAAAGTCGAAATAGCAGACGGCTTTTTCTGATGCTGGTAAACCTCATTCCACGAGGAATAAGGCCTCTTCTGAAAAAGAGGTAGGCAAGCAAGCAGAAGAACCTGAGAAATGGCTGTCCGGGGGAGGTCCCTTTAAGCACGCATCTCAGCCTCATGCAGCAGTCCCAGGAATCAACTGCTGACATAATGCCCTGCCTGAACTGGTTCTGAGTGGCCTTAAATGTGAGATAGCATCTGATCAGTGTGGACGCTATCTTTCAAAATAGCAAATCACTATTTCGTTGTGCTTTTTGTGTGTAGATGCACTATTTTGAAATAAGCTTTTCCAGAAGATATCTTCTGGAAAAGCTTACTCTGAAAGAAGCTTGCAGTGTAGACATACCCCAAGTCTATATTTAGGTAGTTAAATAAGTGGCCTAATTTTTCCAAACTATTAAGAACCCACAGGTCCTATTGGCAACTTCACAGGCTGGGGGATTCAAAATGCCAGTGTACAAGGCTATTCTTGCCATCTGTGGGGTGAGATCTCCAGAGCCTCATTTAGTTTCCCACACATAACACAAGCAATTGTCAGGCAGATGTGTGAATTTCTCCCTAAAAAGAGGAAAAGATAAGGACTGATGAATAGAGAGCATGGACTTGGCAGGGTAAGTCAGTAAAGAGATAATAGCGGGACAGTAATTTGCAATAAAATACACTGGGATTGCCACCTCTATGAGTATGTGAGAAATTCATCCTGACTAAAGTTTGCCATTGTGCCTTCCAGTGACTGCCAACCACATTTATAATGAGATGCCATTTAGAATGTAATGTCACTGGGAAAAAAATAAAAGTGAATAGTTCTGAAAAGGTAGGATTTGGCTCAGACATTTTTCTAGCTCCTTTTTCAGTCTGACTAATTTTAAAATAATGGTTTTTGAGTTAGGAACTTTAATGAGTTGAAAGCAAGTAGAATTGATTTTAAATGGATCAGAATTCTGCGTATTTCAGGGCAACCTCTGTTGATGGTTAAACTTCAGTAATGACTTACTGTAGTTTTTATACAACTATTGTCCACCTACTGAACTGACACTGTCAGTGCTATCTTGAACTCATTAAAAATAGGGTGACATTTCTTGCAACTAGACAGATGTCAGCGCCAGTATCCAATTCCTGGCAAAATTCAGTTCTGGCAAACACCATTCTATATGTCCTCAATTAGTTACAGTTGTTTCATTTCTCCTCCGAACCCACATATTGTATTCTGTTTGCATTGGCTTGGCTTTCACATTTCCACCTCCAGAAGCAGCTGCATTTTCAGGAGTACCAGAAATCAGCCCTGTAGCTAGCGGGCCAGATGCTCCCTGCTTGCACTGTATAAAGGAAGTCTTCCAGGAAGCATAAAGAAGCCAGACTAAATGCAGTCTTTGGCTTCCTGGGACACTTCCTGCCTAGGACAGGTCAGTCACAGGCTGCAGCAACAAAGAGTAGTAGAAAGTTTTGTTACCTCGTTTTTTGTGCATAGCAAAGGTTTTATCTTGAAACTGTTCTGCTCATCAGTAAGATGCTACATGGTACTGGCCGCGGAAGGCGCGATGTGCTGAAAGACCAAGTGCAGGCCTGCAGATGGGGGAGGGGCAATTTAAAAGGGTCCTGGGGCCGCCAACCTCTGACAGCAGCACAGTGTTATGGCATGCTTCCTGCCCACCCTCACTCAGCGCCACTCCTGGAAGTGGCCACCATCCCCATGGCCCTGGTGGGAAGGTGTCTTCTCTGCACTGCCCCTGCCTTGAGCACAGACTCAGCAGCTCCCATTGGCCATGCACGGGGCTCTGCTCACTTCCTGTCTAGAATCCACTGCCAGAGGGGCATGCTGGTCCTGTTTGGGAGCTGCACAAAGTAAACACCACCCAGCACATCCCTTCCCACACCCAAATGCTCTACCAGAGCTCACACCCTACACCTCTTCCCTCATCCAAACTCCCTCCCAGAGCCTGCACACTGCACCCCTTCCTGCACCCAAGCCCCCTTCCCCAGACTGGTGGAAGTGAGTGAGGGTGGGGAACAGCAAGCAACAGAGTGAGGGGGGATGGAGTGAGCAGGGGGTGGGGTTCAGAGAAGGGTTGGGACAGAGTGTGGCCTCGTGGAAAAGGCAGGGTAAGGGGCTGGGCTAGGATCTTTGGGTTTGCATGATTAGACAAGCTAGCAATGCTGCAGGTGTGTACCAATCAGTACAGGTGCAGCACCACTGAAATATCAGGCAAACTTTGTCCATGGAGCCTATTGACCGTTTTGCCTGGGGCCCGGAATTGCTGCCATCAGGCCTGATCCAGTGAGACAGGTAACACTGAAATAACTGCTATAGAGTCTGTGCAACTGCAAGTAACATCCCTACCCATCCTGCCAGTCAGGGAAAATACTGAATATGCCTGGAAAAGGCCCCAAAACCAATTTGAACTGTAAAAGTACACCACAGGGACAAATCAAATGGAGGACGAGCAAAAGATGGGTCTGCTCAAAAACAGTGGCAGGCGCAGAAGTCCTAGAGCAGGGGTGAGGAACCTTTTTTGCGTCGGGGACGGTGCCCCACAGAACAATCAGTCGAGGGCCACACGCAAGTGAGAAGCAGAGTGAGAAGCCCCTGACTGAGAAGGAAAAAGATGTTCCTCACATTCCCCTCACTTACCAGAGCCTGGGGAGGGGGGGCAGGCTAGTAGATTTTGTGTGCTCCAGTCCTGTGGGTGGGTGGCAGAGAGGCTGGAGCACCAGTGTGGGATCCTCAATGCAGGACAATCCCTCAGCGTTGGGGGCAGGATTCGGGCAACCCAGGGGCTGCATCCGGCCCCAGGGTCTGAGGTTCCCCAGTCCTGCCCTAGATGTATACAATGCATTCCAGGAAGAGAGGGGCGGGGAGGAGAGCAGAAATAATGTTTGAGGATCATTGTGTCCTGAGAAAAATGCTACTTATGAGAGACATATATTCAGAATGAAAACACAAAATGAATGGGGAAACAAGAAAGGAACAGCGGAGTCCTGGCAGCCCCAGAGCAGCAGAATCCGGGTCTCCCTGGGGCTGGCTGAGGAGCTGTGAGCCCAGTGACCCAGGGACAGGGAAGCCTATTGATTTGCTGACAGATCCCAAGAGAGCCCAGAGTCTGTCAGTAGCAGAGCTGACCTCCTCTGGTCCAGCAAACTCCCTCCTTCGGGAGATGATTCTGACACTAGAAAGGGCAATATGTTTTCATAAGAATGGCCATACTGAGTCAGACCTATGGTCCATCCAGCCTAGTACCTCTCTCCAACAGTGGCCGTACCAGAGCTTCAGAGAGAGTGTTTTAAACAGGATAATTTTGGAGTGATTCAACTGTCATCCCACAATTGGCTTCTGGCAGACAGAAAGTTTAGGGCCACCTCATCTTGACTAATCGCCATTAGTGGATCTATTGTCCTTGAAATTACTTAGTTTTTCTTTGAATCCAGTTCAGCAGCAGAACAACGACGAAACACAAAGGCACTGAAACATGACTGTGAGAACTATAGCTGAACCAGCATGACAAAAGTTCAGAGAAATTAAATTGGCCAAAGACAGAAACATGGAAAGAAGGAAGAATGTCAGCAGTGTGGTGACTGGAATGTATATAAGAAGTGCTCAGCACTCTGGCAAATATGCGGAAACTGTTATAAATCCAACCATTATGCCAAAATATGCAGAGGAAGCAGGAAAGCAAATGCATTAAGTGCAGAATGGGATTCCTCAAACGAAAAGGAAGAGCTGTTCTTAAGCATAGTAACAGAGGAGGCTGAAAATGAAAAATGTTGGTTAAAATGTGGAGAAACGGCATGTAAGTGACACACAAGATGACACTGGGTGCCAGTGAATGTAATAGGAGAAACTGAAATAGAGAGATGAAGTTCATGGAGCTACCCCACAGGCAAGCAACCATTTCTGGGCATATACACCTGAAAGGTGCTTGGTCTTGATAAAAGGCTATATATCATCAGAGAGGCAGAAAAATAATACAGAATATAGACACGGATGGAGGCAGGGCTGGAGGCAGTACAGCTGAGCAGCTGCAGGTACAGGGTGCAGGCTTCCAGGAGTAGCAGCAGCACATTCCTCTCCTTTGGCCTCAGCGTCTCCTTAGAGTGGAGCCCTGTTGGTCAGTAATTTCCATCTACGGGTATCTGCATCCATGGGTAGAAATTTGCATCAACACAGAGCTCTAGTTAGAGCAGGGGTTGGGAATCTCAGGCCCGGGGACCCGATGCAGTGCCTGGCTTGCCTGGATCTGGGCCCCTGAGGCTCAAGGCCCCCCCCAACTTTAGGGAGCCTGCATTTGCACTCCAGCCCCCCCACAGAGCTGGAGCACACATAATCTACTAGGCTGGGGCCCCCTAGGCTCTGGTGTACAAGATGGGGAGGATCTTTCTCCTCAGCTGGGGACCATATTGGTGAGGATTTTTTTTGTTTTTGCTTCTCACTTGTGTGCGGCCCCCAAATGATTTTTTCTATGGGCCAGTGGCCCCTGGCCCAAAAAAGGTTCCCCCACTCCTGTGTTAGAGAGTCTAGAAGGTATGAGAGCATGCACCGATGACATAATTTGGGGCAGCAATGCCAATGAACATCAGGATCAACTGAGGAGTACTGAAATTGTGAGAGCTAATAACCTTAAACTAAGCAAGGCCAAATGTCAATTTTAAACAATGGGACAATGAGAGAGAGGGTATATCTACACTTGCCCCCTACTTCGAAGTAGGGAGGCAAATGAAGCATACCGAAGTTGCAAATCAAGCCCGGGATTTAAATATTCCGCGCTTGATTTGCATGTTCCTGGCCGGTCGTCATGTTTGAAATTCACTAGCCTGGAGTAACTGCCCGTGTCTACACGCGGCGGTGAAACAGGAGTCCGATTTAAAGCCCTAACTCGAATTAGGTGGTATTCCTCCTGCAATGAGGTTTACCAGCTAGTTTGAATTAGGGGCTTTAAATCGGACTCCCGTTTCACTCCACGTGTAGACGCGGGCAGTTACTCCGGGCTAGTGAATTTCAAACATGGTGACCGGCCAGGAACATTCAAATCAAGCGCGGGATATTTAAATCCCGGGCTTGATTTGCAACTTCGGTATGCTTCATTTGCCTCCCTACTTCGAAGTAGGGGGCAAGCGTAGACATACCCAGAGAGAGAGAGAGAGAGAGAGAGAGAGAGATCTCCAAGGGACTCTTGCCCAGTGAATCAAAGATTCAAGCAACATGCCAAGACCTAAAGATAAAAAGGGAAGATTCAAAGCTGCTAGGCATGTCAGCAAATTCATACCGACCTATCCAGTTTGCACAATTTACCTAAGACATCTCCTCTACAAGGTCACTGGATAGCTATGGATAACAGAGCATGAAGAAGAGTTCAGTGATTTAAAGCCCATTCTGACATCGGCTCCAGCTGCATTTTTTGACCTTTTGAAAGACACCAAGCTCTCGAAGGGAGGGCTGGGTGCATTCCACTAGTGTTATGGACTTGATTGGTTACCAGTATCATGTATCTAGGGCTGAGGCAGCTGCCAAGAAGATGTAAACACAAACTGAAAAATAGACACTAGGTCTGGTATATGAATGTACAAGATTTTGTTACTTTCTCTGCTGTCGTTGCTTTAAAGAAGAAACAGATCACAGACCACTGATTGCAACAGACAAGAAAAGGACTTGGAGAATCACTCCCCAGAATACAGAGACTTTTTTTATGTTAACCTGGAGTTCCAGCCTAGAAATCACTTAGTAATGCCAGGCACACACTCAAGAGCACTGCTCCATCTGACAATACACAACCTGATGATCTGGAACAAGCAAAAAAAATATGTGCTATCATGATAAAAATGTCATCTGATGTATCTCCAGGCATTTGGAATGAACTGGAAATAGCAACAGGTAAAGATGAAAAGTGTCAAGTAATTAGCAAAGAAAGAAAACTTCAACACTTCCTATTTGCTTATTTTTAGCATAAAAATGAGCTTTCAGTGACCTCTACAGTGACCTCTGAAAAGGAACAAAGATCCTGGGTCCCACTATAATGAGAAGGGAAATATTTGAATAAATATACAAAGTGCTGCTAGGAAAGGACCAAATCAAAAAGAAGACCCCAGAAAATTTGCATTGTGGTCACAGATGAATTGTTGACATTGAAGATGGTAAGTAGATGTGGAATATGTCAAAAGTACGGAAATTCCCAGTAGAAAGAATCAATGATATTGCACAGACAACTCACAGTTCCACAGGAGAAAGTTGAACAGATCTATTCAATTTAGGTAGACATGTTCACTTGGCTATAATGAACTATGTTACTAATTTCATGGTAGTCATATTTGAAAATACCACAGCTGCAACAGTTGGCAGGCACATAAAATCTGAATTTGCATGCCAAGGAATGCCAAGAATAGTAATAACTAATAATGGACCAGAGTTCAAGAACAGGGAGTTCCAGGAATTTGCTAAAATGTATGATTTTTGTCATGATACTTCTAGCCCAGGTCTCCTCAAGTCAATGGATTAGCTGAATGTGGAGTACATATAAGACAGAACATGCTAAAAAACTAATTTCTGGAAGAGAATCATAGAACTATTGGCTTGGAAAGGACAACAAGAAGTTATCTAATTCAGCACCCTGTGCTGAGGCAGTACCAAGTATATCTAGAGGTGTTATTTGACCTTAAAAACCTTAAAAAGGGTTCTTAAAAACATTAAATGATGTGGATTTCACAACCTCTCTTTGAAGCCAATTCCGGTGCTTTACTGTCCTTGCTGTTGCAAAGTTCTTCCTGATGGTTATGTCTAGACTACACAGTGAAGTCGGAAAAAGATACATTTTTCTGCTTTTCTTTCAAAAGAGGCTTTTCCGAAATTTGGCGTGTCTACCTGGCGCCAAATTTTGGAAAAAACCTGCTCTTTTGAGCCATCCCTTCTTCCTCGTACAATCAAGTTTATAGGGATGGTGAAAGAACGCATCCACTTTTCAGAATTTTTTTGTGGAAAAGTGTCCGTGTTCCTTGGATGCGGCATTGCTTTTCTGGGGTACCTTCAGTAGCCTGGAAAAGTGCTGCAGTCTAGATGTAGCCTCTGTCTGAACTAAATCTCCTTTGCTGCAGATTAAATGGATTACTTCTTGTCCTATCTTCAACAGATATGGAGAACATTTGATCACCATCCTCTGTATAACAGCCCTTAATGTATTTGAAGACTGTTACCAATTCACCCCTCAGTTTTTTTAACTTTTCCTCATACGCTGGGTTTTGTAAACCCTTTATTAGTTTTGTTGTTCTCCTCTGACATCGCTTCAGTTTCTCCACAACCTTCTTAAAGTGTGGGGCCCCAAACTGGAGACAGTACTCCAGCTGATGCCTCACCAATCCTGAGTTTGATTAGGATAATTGTCTTCCATATCTTATAGAGGACACTCCTGTTAATATTCCTTGAATGATACTAGTTGTTTCTACTACTGCATGACATTGTTGGCTTATATTCAGTTTGTGATCCACTAACATTCCCCCACCCCATTATTTTCAGCAGTAGTACTGCCTAACCAGTTATTCACAATTTTGTATTTGTACAAAGTTGTACTAAAATCAATGAATCACCTTTACAATTTCCCCACTGGCCTCTAGATGCTTAACAATTGATTGTTTAATACACTGTACCAATATCTTTCCAGATATTGAGTTAGGCTGACTAGTGTGTAATTCCCTGTGTACCCGTTCAAAAGACAGGTGCCATATTTGCCTTTCTAGAGTTCTCTGGGATCTCTTTTATACCTTATGAGTTCTCAAAGATAATGGCTAATTGTTTTAGATTCCTTCATCTAATTCCTTAAATAACCCGACTCCTGGAATTAATACATCTAACTTATCTAAATATTCTATAACTTGTTCTTTCCTGGCTTATGTTCCAAGCCCTTTGATGGTAATATTAATTGTATCAAGTGTCTGGTTACCTTTAACAGCCTTTAAAGGTACTTCGGCATCTAACTCCCTATAATGAAGTGGGCTAGGCCCAGCGTCCCCCTGCTGGAGGCCTCACAGTGCTGCCACACCTGTCCAAAGAAAAGGACTGGCAGAACTAAGTGGCCTAGAGAGACTGTGAAGGAAAGCAACCAATCAGTAGGAGGCTGCAAGAGGCTGGCCAATCAGAAAGTTGCAGGCTACTATAAAAGGAGCTACAGTGCACAGTGGAGTCAGTTCCTTGCTGGAATTGGAGATGGGCAAAGAGAACTGCAGCACCATGGACAGCTCAGTGGTGGCAGGGTCCAGGGAGCAAGGATGGGATCCTGGATGATTGATGTAAGGGTGAAGCATTGGTGAAGACTGGGGCTAGGAGAAAGTGGCTCAGGGAACAGAAAGCAGTTTTGTTAAGGGGACGTGGTGTGGCTGTTGTTCCTAGGTCTATTGGCTGGGGCCCACAGTAGTGGGTGATCTGAACTAGAGAAGGACCCTGACAGGGTGAAACCTTTCTCTCTAGGGAGGAAACCCTGGATATATGGCTTGGTACCACAGCTGGGTCTGTTTAAAGACTGCAACACATATGACCAGAAGAGATGCTTGCAGGAAATGGTTGCCACCCTGTTTTACTCCTGTTAATTTAAATATCGTTAACAGTCTAGTTCTAGGCTCAATACTACCTTTCTGGAATAGCCTTCAATGAGACTCTCTGCATGAATAAATGCTCACTGGCATGAGTAAGCATTGCACAATCATGCCCTAATAAACATATATACACATACCTATAATAATCTTATAGTGCCTGTGGTAGACTCCATGAATCACAGAACAAAAGAGAGTTCCTGCTCCGGTGAATTTATTGTCCGGTTTTACACATGATGTAATGGAGCAGGACAGTAGGCTGAATTTATACCAGGCTAGTATCTGACTAAAAGGCTAGTATCTGACATGAAGCAGCCAGGTCTGGTGCTGTGAGGTAGTCTGTGTTTTTAGGTAAGCTGATCAAAAAGAGAGAGGGGCATATTTGTGACCTGGATGACTCCTAGCAGGAAGAGGCAGTGCTTGCAGACTGACAGGTGCCTTTGTATCTGGGACAGGAAACAGTTTCATGGAGTATGTTGTGCTCTGTGCCCTATCTGCTGTTTTAAAACCACTATTCTAAGGCTCTGTAACTTAAAGATTTTTTAAGTCAGTATTTGCTTAAACATATATTGCTTTGCTAACAAACAAAAGCAGCTGCAATAAAGCAGAGTATTTTCCCCCCAACAGGAATGACCAAAAATTGGTCATCTGGATGAATTAGAGCTTGGCATATCTACTGCCTCTACTACTTTAACCTGAGGCTTATGTGCTACATTAACTAAAGGACCCACTGTAAGTTTCTTTGAAGCTTATGAATCCAGTTAGAACTGAGACTGCAGTACCATCAGTGTTCTTCTGAGCCCAATGTGAGCAAAACCATGCCCTGGAGGGAGATGCTTTCTTTTAAATGAAATACTAATAACATACTCCATGGTAAACCCATTTTGCTGCTCAGGCTTTCAAGATACATTGAGATACATGGGTACTTGTATGGACATTTAGGGCTCTTTACTTTTAGTGTTAAGTTCACAGTAGTGATCATCATCGAATCATAAGAAATTAAATTAGGTTTCCAACTGTGAGCATTTCAATCAAGATAACTTTTTAATTTGCTGAAGTAAATTTGTTAGCATTACATATGTGCCACCGAACTACACTACTTGATATATCATAACCATTTTCTTAATACACTACAGAAATATTAAGTATGTTTCTACCAGCTCATGGTCACATATTCAGCTTACCATCCGGGCTGAGAAGTGATGCAGTATGGCATTTCTAATGGATTTGACCTTCCCACTGGGGGCTGTAACAAAGTGGTCTGCCCCATGAGATGGAGAGCCTAGGGGTAAACCCCCTGATTACAGGATAAGCCACACCAAAGATGAACCTGGCATTCCCAGAATGAAAACAGGAGGCTGTTGCAGGGATGTACAGGGGACTGTAGGTATGGCTGTTAGTACTGCAGGGAGGAAGGTCCTGCAGGGCCCTGAGAAAAGGAGGAGAGAGTGGGAGAAAACTCTTACGGTGGGGGAGGGGAAAAGACTAAAAAATTTCAGCTGGAAAGGCCTGTTGAGAAGGATAGATTCAAATAGACAGGGATGGGAAGCAGACAGAGACACAGGCAGGGGGTGGGCTGTGCCTAGCTGAAACTGTTAGAAAACCATATGAGTTTGTCTGTTTTGTGTTGGGTTACTGGGAGCAAGACACTGAACTAGTGTTGGGGCCTGAATGGCCAGTATGTACCTGAGGACTAAGTAAATGAGATCCTTTCTGGTGACTGTCTGAATTGTTGTGTTCTGGGGGTTATCGAAGGGCCTGGAAGAGATGGGGTGACCAGAGAGACAGGGTACAGTAGAGTGGGGTGTGCTGCAGAGGCAATCACTCAATAGCCCACTGCTACAAGGGCAAATAGGGCTAGCTGAACATGGGAGTTTTTCAGGATGTTATGAATTCTTGTGAGGGTCAAGAGTAATGTGTAGGAGGACTGGCTCACCAATAAGTTGGGTCTTTCAAACAGCTTCTTGCAGGGGAAGAGTGAAGTTATTCTAGTAAATGTAGGAAGAGATTTTTCTCTTACCCTTACAGAGCTGTCTGAGGAGAATGAAGGTTCCAAGGACCTGGCACACCTCTTGCATGGACTGCCTGAAGGAGAGGCTCACATGCTGCATGATACTGAGAACACATATCTCTAATCATGTGGAGGGAAGGATTGGCTGCATTTTTGTAGTCCTATTGTAACCACCACCAGGTGGAATTGAACCTGGGACCTCTGGAGCTGAGTATAGGAGCTGCTACCCTCTGAGCTAAAAATCCAGCTGGTTCCCAGCCCATCCTCTAGAGGTCTCTTGGTCTTGACTGTTGCTGTGGTCTAGGTACCACTTGCATTGCTCAGTAACCACACTAGGTGTGTGGGTTACACTATGATTGGGCATTAAGGTATTTAACTGGTGAATTCCTTGATTTTATTATTGCATTCGTAGAATTTACACTTGAAAAACTGTATGTGTCTTATATTAAAATGTGTGTGGGATACATTTGTGTGCATCTGTATATAATATAAATAATACTGTACACACAATGGATGAAGCTGGAAATGATACACACTGGAGATTCCTGTATGTGCTGATCAGCTAAAATGTTCCTAGTTGAGTGTTCAGAATTAGCCTCCTAATCCCATAATTATTTCGACACCTACATTTCCTGATTGTCAGAAGTACTGATCCTCTTTAGCTCCCACTGACTCCTATCAGAATTTGGATGCTAAATGCTTCTGAAAATTAGGCCACTTTTATTTAAATACCCATTTTATGGCTTCAGGAACCTAGTGACTGTGGGTACCTAGTTAGGAAAACATTATTTTTTAGGACTCTTTCCTTTAAACAGATGGTCCTTTGCTAGTGTCACCAATGCAGCCTAACAAGACTATCTAATGCTTTAAGTGTCACCTTAGCCCTGACAAGGCAAACTTTGCATGATCAAACAAGGCACATGAATGCAGTGTTGCTTTAGTTATTACTGTGAACGCTGAAACAGCCACTGCAAGAGGTCACATCTGTTATAGGACATACAGCAGCTCATCAAGCAGTTATATACAAAGAATAAAGATTGCAGTGACCCTTAATAGTTCCTTCTCACTGCCCTTTTAGCCATACATCATACTTCTCGCTGTCCCTGGACACTCTTCCTTTTCTCAGCCCTCACTAAATTAGTTCCTTGTTAATCCTAAAGGCTCCCTCACTTCTTTCTGTTTCTGCCATGTAGGTGCATTATCATTAGCACTGCTAATGCTGACACAGGCTAAATTAGAAATGCTGATCACTGTGACCTCTGGTGCTGGGAAAATACCAGGGTCCAAATTCCTCCCTGTTATATGTGCTCTATAATTACACCAATGATGAATCTGCCACCTGGCATAGAATTTACTGATGTTTTATACTGGCTCTGTGTCTTCTACCACTGCTAATTATTGTTTTTTTTCTGTTCAATAACAGTGATATTTCATTTGCTAGCTCCTATCAGCTATTACACACATCCACTGCTGAGCTAAGAGAGGAGCAGGTCACAGTTACTCCTGAGATTAGGGTGAATGCCCATCCCTAATTGCGTGGGACAGTCCCAAAATGTGCATTTCCAGTCCAGATCTTGGGCTGAATGACTCTGGGACAGCATTTGTTCCAGACTCTCTGTGGCACCTCTTCAGGCCAGCTCAAGGCTAAGGGGCACACCAGTCTCTTTCCAGGGTGTGTGTGAGGTGGGCCTTAGCCCTGCCTCCTGCTCCTCCTTTTCCTGCCACAAGGCCCTCCCCCTGACTAGGCCAGAAGTTGCAGCCAGGCAGTAATAAGACCTGTGCAGGCCATTGTGGGGAGTCTCAGACCTTCCACCAGCCCTGGACAGCATGCCCTAAGAGGGTGGAGACATGGGCTGGGGCTGCTCTTGGACACCACAGCCCCTTGCCCAGGAGGGATCCAGAGAGGGTCCAGGGCTCCCCACAGTGGCCTGGATGGCTCTTACAACTGCCTGTATCTGGCTTCTCCTCTGCCTGAGGCCCCACTCCCGAGCAGGCCAGGAGGAGCAGGGGGCAGGGCCATAGAGGGAGTGGAGTTCCTGCATGTGTCCTGTTTATTGCACTTAAGGTGGTCACTCTACTTAACATTCATCCGAGCAGTCTTTCTCACGCATGCTTGTAAGTTGGCATTTATCCAGCATGTATAGTGGATGTTCCTGGTGGGCATGAGTGGCTGACCCTTACAAAGTCTCGTTATAAAATACCGTGGTACACAATTTTCTAAAAGTGATTTTTTTCCCCACACAAAAACACAAACCTGAAACTAACCAAGGCACCAATAACAGTGTTTAAATTATGATAGCAATTATTTTTATTGATAGGAAAGGAGTGCAACAGCAGAAGTTTACCCTGTGCTTTTAGCTTTTAGTAGAGAAGATTTGGAGACCAGCAGAGATCACAATGGTCATCTAGTCAGACACCCTACATAGCATGGGCCGTAGAACTTCCCTGACATAATTCGTGTAGGCATGTCTCTGCACTGGGGAGTTATTTAGAAATAACTCCCCTTATTTTAAAATAACAAGGCAAATGTCCACACTACCAACCTTGTTGTTTCGAAATAAAGGGCTTGCTATATTTAAATAATAATTCTTCCTTGTGAAGAGGAATACACTTATTTTGAAATTGTTATTTTGGGAGTTATTATTTTGAAATAACTTATTTCAAAATAACCTGGCACCAGACAGTGTAGCCATAGCCTGTATGAGGGAACATCTACACTGCACACTTATTTTGAAATAAGCTATTCTGGAATAGTTATTCTGAAAATAGCTTATTTTGAAATAGCACATCTACATTGCAGGGAAGCCTCAAAATTAGTCTGAGGCAGGATTCCCTAATGTAGATGTGCTATCTCGATTTAGACCCCCCCCCCAGGAGGCACTGGGGAGGAATAACTTAGAATGGCCCTGGTGAGGGGCTATTTCGAAATAGCAGCAGTGGAGATTCTACACATGCCTTATTTCGAAATAGCTATTTTGGAATAGGCATTATTTCTCATAGAATGAGGTTTACAGATTTCGGAATAAGCCGTCTGTTATTTCAAAATTATTTTGAAATAACGGAATGGCTGTGTAGACACTCACATTGTTATTTTGAAATAACACTAGTTATCTCGAAATAATGGTACAGTGTAGATGCACCCTAAATGTCAAGGGCCTGATTTGCAGAAAGCACCCACTTTTGGAAAAATGCCCTGGAATGTGTCTCAGAGTGCCACCCCCCAAAAAAATCCAAGCATGCAGGATTACTATTCTCTTTTGAAAATCTTAGCCATGGTGGTGTAAATCCACATTTAGGCACCTAAATCAGTGAAGCTGACAGAAACTGCAGGGGTTCAGCCTTATTATAATATCAGGCCACTGATGGCGGTGTCTAAATAATGAACTTTTGAGCCTAACTTTAGTCACCCATTTTTGAAAACTTTGACCTAAGAAAGTGACCTGATAGTTGAGAGATGCCTCTGAAATCAATGCCTCTGAAAAACAGCTGCTATTATATTTGAATGTTCTGCTTTGCACTTAAATATTTATTTCTCTCTGTCAAATTCAGGCTGCTAATCATGCTCATATACATACTAGGTCTCCACACACATTTGACTAGGTATTTTGTTGACCTACAGCATTTGAAGGTCATTAAACACAGCTGCTCTGGAGGAAATTAATTGAATCTAAAGGAAAGGACATGATTGACAGAAACTAGAGGGAGTGGCTATTTTGACTACAGTGGGCATTAGAATTACAGACATTAGTGCTAGAAAAAAACTTTATTATTAATAATATCTAGCTCTTGGGTAGCACTCCATCAGTACATCTCAAAGAGCTTGATAAAGGAGGTCAGCATCATTATGCTCCTTTTTAGAGATGGGGAAACGGAGGCAGGGAGCAATAGCTAGCCTAGGGTCACCCAACTGATTAGTGACAGAGCCAGGAATAGATTTCAAATCTTGACTCCATATCCAGTGCTCTATTCATTAGGCCATATGGTCCCTGTCTCTCCTTATCATTGTAGAGCTTGTCTGTCCCTCTGCCCTTACAGGAATGTTTTCTACAGGACTTCTTCTAGTGCTTTGTCCAGCCTAGCTTCACATGTCCCAAGGTGTGGAGCATCAATCACATCTCTTACATGACCAATCCATGGTTTAATAGACTTGACTGTTTGGAAGTCTTTACTGATACAATTAAGGGAAAACACAGGTGTATCTGAGTCATCCACCTTCGACTAATAAAAAAAAGCACATTTATTTGTACCTTGAGATTTTACTGTAGGGTAGAATCATGTAATGGCGGAATATAAGCTAGTTTCTTCATGCAAGTTGGGCCTCTACATCTAACTGAGTAACCTGAGTACTTTGTGTACAGTTATTCTAATCTATATAAAAAACCTACTTAAGATGCATGTCACATGCCCTGAAATACATGGCCTTGCACATTTTCGTTATTTTGGTTATTTTCCTTATATTCTCTTATATGCCAAAGGTCATAGAATCATAGACTCATAGAATACTAGGACTGTAAGGGACCTCAAGAGGTCATCGAGTCCAGTCCCCTGCCCTCATGACAGGACCAAGTACTGACTGGACCATCCCTGATAGACATTTATCTAACCTACTCTTAAATATCTCCAGAGATGGACATTCCACAACCTCCCTGGGCAATTTATTCCAGTGTTTGACCACCCTGACAGTTAGGAACTTTTTCCTAATGTCCAACCTAAACCTCCCTTGTTGCAGTTTAAACCCATTGCTTCTTGTTCTATCCTCAGAGGCCAAGATGAACAAGTTTTCTCCCTCCTCCTCATGACACCCTTTTAGATACCTGAAAACAGCTATCATGTCCCTCCTCAATCTTCTCTTTTCTAAACGAAACAAACCCAATTCTTTCAGCCTTCCTTCATAGGTCATGTTCTCTAGACCTTTAATCATTCTTGTTGCTCTTCTCTGGACCCTCTCCAGTTTTTTCACATCTTTCTTGAAATGCGGTGCCCAGAACTGGACACAAGACTCCAACTGAGGCCTAACCAGCGTAGAGTAGAGCGGAAGAATGACTTCTCGTGTCTTGCTCACAACACACCTGTTAATGCATCCCAGAATCATGTTTGCTTTTTTGCAACAGCATCACACCGTTGACTCATATTGAGCTTGTGGTCCACTATAACCCCTAGATCCCTTTCTGCCGTACTCCTTCCTAGACAGTCGCTTCCCATTCTGTATGTGTGAAACTGACTGTTCCTTCCTAAGTGGAGCACTTTGCATTTGTCTTTATTAAACTTCATCCTGTTTACCTCAGACCATTTCTCTAATTTGTCCAGATAATTTTGAATTATGACCTCCAAAGCAGTCGCAACCCTTCCCAGCTTGGTATCATCTGCAAACTTAATAAGCGTACTTTCTATGCCAATATCTAAATCGTTGATGAAGATATTGAAGGTCCTAAGTTGCTTTACACTAATGCCATTTTCAGTTAAGCCATTAAAGAACTAAAAGAACATAGGACTGGAAGGGACCTCCTAGGTCACTGCATTCAGTCCTCTCTCACAGGCAACATTTTCACATAAACCCTTTTATAAAGACATTGAGCTCCATTTTTAAGCCAGTTTGGTTTCTTGCCCTCACTGTTCCCCTTCATAGACTGTTCCAGAACCTCACTCTTCCGATGGTTAGAAACCTAATTAACAGCCTATGTTTGTTCAGGGTCAGCTTATACCATTTGTTCTTGTGTCAACATTGTCCTTTAGCTTAAATACTTCTCCTCCCTGGTGTTTGTGCTGTATAAATACATCAGGAGATAATCCTACCCTTTCAGCCTTCGTTTTGCTAGGCTAACCAGCCAAGCTCTTCTAGTCTCCTTTCATAAGATAAAACCTTCCCCCTCCACATGATCATTGTCATGGCCTTTTACTGGGCTTGTTCCAGTTTGAATGATCTTTCCTGAGCATGGGTGATCAGAAATTTCTATGGTATTTCAGATGAGGTCTTACCAGTGCCTTGTACAATGGCATTAATACTTCCCTATGGCTACGTCTACACTGCAACACTATTTCGGGATACTGGAGTATCCCGAAATAGCTATCCCACATTTTCACAGCCTGCCTGCTATTTCAGGATCGCTAGTTTGATGTCCCTGTAAATCTCACTTTACGAGGAGTAGGGACGTTTCAGAGTAGCGCTTTATTTTGAAATTTGGCACTTGTAGACATCACCAAATGATGAAATAAGCTATTTTGAAATAGCATTGAAATAAGATATGCAATTTGCATAGCTCAAATTGCGTTTCTTATTTCAAGTTAAGGTGCATTGTAGATGCGCCCTATCTCTACTGGAAATGCCTTACCTGATCGATCCTAGGGTCACATTTACCTTTTTCACAGCTGGTGGCTCATTGTCTCCTGTGATCAACAAATACATCAATTCAAGTCTTTCTGAAGTGAGATGTCTGTTAATACAACACCCAGCTCTTGAGAGATTACATGAATCTCTACAAAGAAGTTAGTGCCATCATTAGATGAATTAGTCTTTATGGATCATGATTGAGCATTTTGTTTAACATAAATCCTATGTAGTTGTAAGTCCAGACAATTTTGAATTGTTTTTAATAGTGTACTTATTATAAATACCTTAAACTCTGTTTCTGTGCAAGCTGATTAAGGAATTTGCCTTATGGTTTTATTTTAATGACAAAACATTGAACCTTTGAAGTGGAAATGCTGAAAGAACCTTATTAATGCAAACAAGAGCCCTGACACTCCAATACTTGTAATATTCTGTTTTTGCTAGATAAATGCTAAAGGAAACAAGAAGACAAAACATCTGTTACAACCTAGGGGCATAGGCTATAAAGCTGATTGGCATTGCTTCTGGCACATCCACTAAACATACAAATGCTGTTAAAACAAAGATTGTTTTTAATCCTATAGATGCTTAGTATAATAAAAGCTTAAATAGCCTGCAAACATATTTGACAATGACATAGAATGGCAATAAATAAAAACCATACAATAGATCATGAGCCACAAATGGATAAAAAAGAAAGGAACTCATAGAAAAAAAATCAGCTGCTTGCTATTTTCTAAGCACTGAACAATAAAAGTGACCTGTTTTACTTTTTCCATTACAGAAAAGCCTACCTTGGATTTTTTCAGCCACATTGTAAAGGAAAGCCACTATTTATTTATTATGCATTCAATTGCCAGCCTATAATATGCACATGGATTAGAGATCATATCACACAAACTTTGATTTTAAAAGTCCTTATACATCACCTACCACAGATACAAGGATTAGTTATTTTGAGCTTCAGTGAATAACTGTTTATCATTAGATCTGATTTAGTTAATCATTCCATGAAAGAGCCTGTGCTCAGCTTACATGCTTTACAATAGTGGGTTTATGGTAGAAATTAGATATTTTTATTACAATATTTATGACTAATCAATTTTTCCCCAGTGACATGAAATAAATTTTTGTAATATGCTCACACCGTGGTTTTATTATATGCCTTCATTATAGTAGCTTCCAAAATTTCTGCTTGGGGAAGCTATCCATATTAGAGTAGTTTACAAAGGAGGCAGGGGCTCATATTTAATAACATTTGTTATAAATTACTATACACTGTAGCTGGTATGTGACTGAGATATTCTAGAAAGAATATTTAAAAAAAAAACATCTGTACAGGTTGGACATCTCTGATCCGGCACCCTTGGGACCAGACCGGTCCCGAACCAGGGAATTTGCCAGAGTAGAGATGGCTCCCTGCCACAGCCCCCAGCTGCTGACTCTGCCAGCTGTGGTGGTGGTAGTAGGGAGGAGGGACTCACTCCAGCCCTTACCAAGTTGCCTCCTGGGTCGCTGACCCTGCTGCTGCTGCCCCAGCTGGACTGCCTGCTAGGCTCCAGCACCCTCCACTGCCATAGGCTCCAGGCCTGCTGTACCATGGGTTGCCTGGGGCTGGATCTGGCCCTAGTCGGGCTGCCAGGGCTCAGGCTCCAGTCTCAGCTCTGTGGCAGCCTGAAGGCTCTGGCCCCACTTTTGGGGGATGTCTGGGGCTCCTGCCCCACACTCCTATGGGCTGCTGGGAATTTCTCCAGCACCAGACTTGGTCCTTCTGTCATGGGCTGCTGAGAGTCTGGGCTCCTGCCCCACAGAGGCCCACAGGCTCTGGTCCCACTTCTGCGGGCTGCCTGGGCTGCAGTCCCATGCTGCTGGGGGCTGCCACCAGCTTCAGCTTTGGTCCCACTTCCATGGGCCGCCCGGGGCTCTGGCCCCAGCCTCGCACTGCCATGGGCTGTCACCAGCCCAAGCCTGCACCTCCGGGGGCTGCCCTGACCCAGTCCCAGTGCCAAAGGCTGTGGGGGGCTGCCGCCAACTCCTGCCCATCCCACTGCTTCAGCCCAGCCCCTCCTGGATTGTCCCTGTTGGACCACGGATGTTGCTGGACCAGAGAATTCCGCTTTTGGGAGGTGCAACCTGTACAATGAAAGCTGAATTCTGTATGATGCTGAGCACCATAAGCTTCCAGTGACAGAAGGCTACATCCTGCAAGTGATAAAGGACTTCTACTTGATTCAGCTAATGTTGAGAGTTGAGTTGGCTGGAATCATTACCACTTCCTCCCTAGGCAATTTTGACAGAATTGAAAAGGCCTTTCCTAGTGTCACAGGAGGATACAATAGGGTCAGTGCATCTATGATTCATCACTGCCTCCACCTGGGCCCTAGAAGGGAGGAGATGTGGTGAACTAGAACTTGGGAGGGTCAGTAAGGAGCAGCTGAGAGCTCTCTCTGACCCAGAGGAGAGGGGAGCAGCAAAGAAGAACCTTCTGAGTGGAAGGCCCAGACATGGTGGCCCCTAGCCATGGGGCAAGATCATTCCAGGCACAGCTTCCTCTGAACAAGCCAGACAAGGGAGGGTGCATGCATGGATCCTTTGAGTGACGTAGGTTCCCCAAGCAGGGAGAAGTGGACCATGGCAAGATGGGGAGCCCTTGAATGGATGGTAGACCTGAGTGAAGAACCGTGGGAAGACTAGTCACAGGTGGGGAGGCCTGGAGAGTGAAGCCCTGGAAATTAACACAATACTATAGCTGACTCCAGGGTCATCAGTAAGTCATTCCCTTCCCACCCAATAAAAGAGAGGAATGGGAAAACCGGCTATATGTTTGCAGTAGAAACAGAATTTACTCCAAGGCTTTGGGAGGAATTACTGCACTGATGCATATAAATAAGTTGTGTCCAGAAGTGGGCTTTGTATCAGGCATGGAGAGATCATGTTCCCTCCATGAACAGAAGAAAAGGAGACTGGCTGGTGTACCTGTTTAGCTGAGTCTGCTGCAGGAGGATGCTGCAGGTGCGGTTGCCCATTAACAAGGTGGAAAAACACTGACTTTTTGTCAGAAGAACTCCTTTGGGCTATGTCTAGACTACAAGCCTCTTTCGAAAAAGAGCATCTAGACTACAACCAGTACTTTCGAAAAAGCAAGCCGCTTTTTTGAAAGAGATCACCCAGGCAGTCTGGATGCTCTCTTTTGAAAAAGCACAGTTTGCATTACATAGCGCCTTTCTTTGAAAGCACTTTCGAAAAAAGGCGCTATTCCTCGTAAAATGAGGTTTTCCGCGGTCGAAAAAACTGCTGCGTTCTTTCAATTTACTTTCGAAAGAATGCAGCAGCAGTCTAGACACAGGGGAAGTTTTTTCGAAAAAGTCCACTTTTTTTGAAAAAACCCTGTAGTCTAGACATACCCCTGGTGTCTAGCCAGGCCCCTTTTCAATGGAAAGTGAACTTTCCATGGAGATACACTTTTGGACTTATTCAGAAGCCCAATCTTCCATCAAAAACAATTTTGATGGAAAACGTCTGTGCTCTATTTAAGAGTACCAGAAGATCTTAGAGGCATTATGGGCCAGGAGCTTTGGGAACTTAGTACCTACATCTCACTCCTAGACTATGTCTAGACTACACACCTTTTTCAAAAGATACTTTTTCAAAAGCCTCTTTTGAAAAAGAGCGTCTAGATTGCATTATGCAGATCGAAAAATCGATCTGCTTTTTTACGCAGACTGTAGGACACTCTTTTGAAAAAAAAGGCACCCGGAAGTGCTTCTGGCAGAACATGGGGGTAGCCTTTACTTCCTGGTGCTGCTGCATGCCCTTTGCAGAGACGCGTGCTTAAAGGGATCCCCCTGGACAGCCGTTGCTCTGATCCTGCTTCTGGCTTGCCTATCTCCTAGCGGGAAAGCAAAGCTACTGCAGTGCTTGCTCTGGTTGCCCTGCTTTCTTGGACACCACAGCAGTTTATTTTCTGGGCTTTTTTTCTGCTTTTCACTGTCTTTTTGGCCATGGAGCCTGAGCTGCCCCTGGGCAGGAGATGGCCGCATGCTGCCATACTGCAGCTTCTGCTGCATCTTCATGATTCTGTCATGAATCTCCCGCCCCATATGGACCCGGACCAGACCTAAAAGACCTTTGTCCAGGATGCAGGAGCTCTGTCCTTGCCCCCCAACTTTTTGGGGGACAGGCAGTTTTGGAGGCATGAGACGAGTTCGGACGGGTGGGATTGGCTCGTCATGCAGCTCTGGGACGATGACCACTGGCTCCGCAACTTCCGGATGTGGAAGGCCACATTCCAGGAGCTGTGTGCGTGGCTTGCCCCTGCTCTGCAACACCAGGACACCCACCTGCAGCCCACTATCCCCCTGCAGAAGGGGGTCGCAATCACCCTTTGGAAGCTGGCCATCCCTGACAGCTACCATTCCGTGGGACACCAGTTTGGCATGGGGAGATCTACGGTTGGGGCCATTTTGATGGAGGTATGTCACTTTCAGGGGACAGGCCCTGCTGAGTGTGGGGGCTGAGAAAGGGGAATTGCCAGGAAAGGGCAAGAGGGAATGGGGGATGGAGTGGCACTTGGAGGCAGCTCCTTGGCCAACCCTGCGCTGATGCGGGGGAGGGGAACATCCTGACAAGGGGAGGGGTGGGTCGGTGGGGGGGAGGGGGGCAGTTCTCCTCCCAAGCTTTTAGGTAACCTGTCTAACTCCCTGGTTTCTGTCTGTCTATTTGTCTCTTGCTGCAGGTGGTGAGGGCCATCAGTGTGGAGCTGCTTAAGAGGTTCGTCTGTCTCGGGGACCTGGACAACATCCTTGCTGGGTCTGCCGCCCTTGGCTTCCCGAACTGCAGAGGAGCCCTCGATGGGACACACATCCCAATCCGCGCACTGCCCCATCGAGCAGACCAATTTATAAACAGGAAGGGCGACTATTCGATGGTGCTGCAGGCCCGTTCGACCACCAGGGACATTTTATGGACATTTGTGTCAGGTAGCCAGGGTGGGCACATGATGCCCCCATATTCTGCAACTCCTATTTGTACCGCAGGTTGCAGACAGGAACATTTTTCCCCCAGCGAGATCTCGTGCGTGGGGACGTGCAGATGCCGGTGTGCATGGTGGCCAATGCGGCCTACCCCCTGATGCCATGGCTCATGAAGCCCTACACCGGCCAGCTGGATGTGAGTAAGGAGCTTTTTAACATGTATCTTAGCCAGGCTCGCATCCAGGTGGAATGCACGTTCGGATGTCTGAAAGGGAGTTTCCGTTGCCTCCTAACACGCCTAGAGATGGGTGAATGCCACATCCCAGAGGTGGTGGCTGCATGTTGCGCCCTCCATAACCTGGTGGAGAGGAAAGGGGAGGTCTTCCTGCCAGTGTGGGGGAAAGGTGCTGATGGTGAGGGGAGGCAATTTGAGCAGCCCCGGACAGCTGCCATTCACCAGGCTCACCAGTCTGGTGTCTGAATCTGAGAGGTCCTGAGGGAGAGATTCTCAGAAGGAGCCCACTGACTCTCCCCATGGCAGTGCGCTGCTGGACCAGCAGCCTGTTGCACCGCTCGGCCTCTGCCTCAGTCCTCTGCTGAAGAGTCCTGTTGAGGTCCTGCAGGGCCACTACCCGCCCGTGTGTGGCCCCTCAAAGAACTCACCTGATGTTCCCTCCCCGAGGGAGGCCTCTGGGGTCTGGAGGTCTGGCTCCTGGGAGAGGGTCCTTGCTGTCTATTCTTCTTCCTCTTCCTCCTCCGGATGCAGCTCTCCTGTCCCTCCTTCCTGGTCGTCATCCCTCAGGGGTTGGTCCACAATATGATGGGGTAACCCAGATTCCACCACACGCAGTGGAGTCTGGGCTTCCCCACTGCCCAGAATCTGCTCGAGGTCTGCATAATATGGGCAGCTCTGTGGGACTGCCCCAGAGCAGGAGCTCTGGTCTCTGGCCTTGGCATATCCCTGCCGAAGTTCTTTTACCTTGGCTCTCACTTGGTCCATGGTGCGGGGGTGATGCCCTTTCTTGGCCAGTCCCTGGGCCATGCGCCCATATATGTCTGCATTCCTGCGGTGCGACTGCAGGGCCTGCAGGGATTCTTCCTGGGACCAGAGCTCCAGGAGGTTTTTAATTTCTGGTGCTGACCAGGCTGGTGCTCACCTTTTGGTGCCCCTGGGTGGGTTCTCCTCACTGTCCCGAGAAGGGCCAGGGGCGCCTTGAGGTTGGGAAATGGGTGCTCTGGCTGGCTTCCTGACAGCAATGCCTGTCTGGGTGCCTGTGCTTTTAAGAGGCTGCAGACAGGAACCAGAGAGGTGCTCAGCATGTAAAGGATGGACTGTCCACCAGGGCTTCTTCCTGGAGGCCTTTTTTTTTCTGAAAGAACAGGCTCTCTGTGTCCACACACACCTTTTGTCGACAGATCTCTGTCAAAAATAGCGTTCTTCCTTGTAAAACGAGGTTTACCACCATCGACAAAACCGCTGTGTTCTTTCAATTTACAGTCGACAGAACGCGGCGGCAGTCTAGACTCAGGTACAGTTTTTTTGAAAAAAGGCCACTTTTTTCGAAAAAACCTTGTAGTCTAGACACACCCGTATTGACCTTTATGTGGATTGCGAGTAGCTGGCACCTCACAAGAAGCACTTGGTATCTTGTAGGCTTGGGCTTTTAACTGGCCACAGAGGACACTGATCAGCTCACTGGAAGCAGGAATAGGTCCTCTACCAACAATCCATTTCTGGATGTGGTGGTGCACATGGGTGGTACATGATATATGTGTCCAGGGAGAAGTCTCTCAGCACTAACATAAGCAGCTATCTTCCACCCTGTTGCAAGCCTCCAGGATTACAGGGATACCTTGGGCTAATTTGGGAGTAGCTGAGGAGTCTCAATAATGCTGACTGCTCCATGACCTGTTCCCACTGTGCTTGCTTCCTCTTTTGCACAATCAGTCAGAATAGCAAGGCATGTAGTATGAGACCCTCTTTTCTCTGAGCTCCCAGAGAAATAAACGGAGAAGGAACAGCTCCCTAGGGCCCAAACATACAGATTTCACTAAGGCAAAACTCCCAATGAAGTTGACTCAAGCTGATCTTCATGGGATGTTGTTTTTGTTACACCAAGGTAGCAGCAGCGACTATAAGCCATACAAAAACATACCCCAGGGAATGGATGTTACATCAATTTTTCTAAATAAAATATGCTTTTAAATTCAAATTACAGCTCCTCCTTATATAGGATAACAAACTGAATCTTATGTCAGTGTCAATTAATTTGCCTTAATTTTTTCATTACTCTAAAGGAATTTGATTGCACTTTATCTGCAATTGTCAAATCAGAACTAAACATCCCAAGGTGGAATGAGAGAGGTTTCCTTTCATCGCCCACTCTAGAGACTCATTTTTTAAAGTTATGACTGCTGTAACTGCTGTGGAATTTTATGATAAAATTCCTGCTCCCAAGGAAATATGGCTGTCTTGTAAAACATTTTAAAATTGATCACAATGGACTTTAGTTCTTCAGATATTTTGTGGGATATTTGCTTTTTTAGGTGGGGTCAGGTGTTTGGTTTGTGGTTGTCTTGTGTATGGTGAGTGAAACATCAGACTAATTTGCGTGGAGTTATTAAAGGAGATACATTAAAATAGCTTCACGTATTGTAAGAGAATCAGGCATTACTGAGGACTACATAGACTCTCTTTTTTGACATATCAGTAGCTTGCAGCCTCTGGAGAGAATTAAGAGGGTTTGGTACAAAATGGAACCAATACCATGGTCATCCAGACTTATTAAAACCTTGTGTCAGCTCTCTCATTTGGAGAAGACTAAAAGCAAACAATGTTTAACTGATCTTCTCATTTCCTCCTTGCACAAGAAATTTAATGGCACCAACTGTTTGCTGAGTGAGTATACAGAGTGGAAGAGCAAACAAATCTTTCCCTCCAGTTAGTCAGTGCCTGAGTCTGCTCACAATTACTGTACTGCCCCAGAATAAGGACTGTTCCCTCCTGTGCCTATGAGGGCATGTTTGTCTAAAGGGACAATATACTTGCTTGCTTGCTTGCTTTTCAGAATGGCAATTGGAGCGAACCCGAGCAGAGGGGATGAATTCTGCTCTAGCTCAAGGGGTAAAAACAAGAATGGACATGCTTTCTTTCTTGTCTAAAGCTCCCTCTAGATCAGTGTGGTACTGCATAGCCCCTTACTCAGTGCTCTGCTTAAACATCAGACACTGGAAAGATGTCTGCATCAATGTTCTTCCAAATAAAAAGCCATAACCATTAATTGCCAAGCTCTGCTTTCTATTCTGTATATTTTGCATGTGTATGTATACTTCTGTTCTGAAACTTGTTTCTCCCCCCAAAAAATGTTAATGCATTTACTAAACTCAGCACATGGAAATCAAAGATGCTGAGGATGCAAACATAATCTTGGTGCTAACATGACAGCAAGAGCTGAAGATCTTCTAAAACATTGCAAAGAGAGCTAGACTCCACTGAAAATAAGTATATATGAAAGATTCTGGGCATTAGTTAGAAAGACTTCACGAATAAAGAGATCTGAGAAATTGTCAATCCTCTGTTTTCACCAAAATCAGAAGGAAATATTTGGAGTACATACTTTGGATGCCAATAGACACTCATCCATGAAGTTGTTAAGTAGAAACCATTTGGTTTAAGGAAACAAGGGTGACCAAGAAAAATGTTAAGGGTCAGCCTTAGATGAAAAGGCAGAATAATCAATCTCAATACCATACAGAAATGGAGGCAGTCACAAATGACAGCAGAATGGCAGAGAGTCATTTCCATGCTGTGCACCCCCAGTGGTGTTAAAAGCCTCAGCTGTTGAGCAATAAAGCATATAGGAGTCAAGAAGTTCAAAGCTAAGGCTTAATGTTCAATCTTAATGCTGACCCATCAGCTTATGTCTTTAAAATATGAACATCTAGTCAAAAGCTATTATAAATTTGAGCACTGTTTGTTTTAAAAACACCCATATGCTTGACTGATTATAGCTACTTTGTGGTGTTCTTAGAACTGGTCCCATGGTTTAGATTCTTTTAACTGCAATCTAAATCACAGGAAATGATGGTATTCATCACCTTTGGGACATATTCAGCAGTAGGCTGCATTTATGTCTTGGATGTAAGGCCATTAATTTGCTCCCAATAATATACAACCCTATTTATGATATTCCTGTAAGATGTTTTCAGTAGACCTTAGGGCTTTTCTTCATGGAATAAAAGGTTCACTCTTAACATGCATTGCCTCATATTTGAGGCAAAATTCAAGATGGTTTGTAGCTTTCACATGAGTTAGCAGACTGAATTAAAGACAAACCTCTGCTGAATATCTAACATGACTTGCTAATGTGAAAATTACAACCTGCCATGTCTTCACTAGGCTTTCATCTTGAATTAAGAACATACCTCTTCTCTCTCCTCCCTCCTCCCCCAACAGTGAAGACAAGTTTTAAAAATTTGGAGGGCTGGTGAGTAAGCTACTTTTATCTGGAAATTGTCTGAATCTGGCTTCATTGTAATATATAAAGTGTTCCCTGGTTTCAACATGGTGAACAGACGGTGGGAAGAGTGTGCTTAAAGGTGTGTTTATGGAAAGTGCTGTCCTTAAAATTCCAGCACTCCATAATAACTAGGCTTGGCAGAACCTAGACTTTTATCTTTTAATAATTTTAACAGATAATCTTGATCAAGACTTCTTAGACATGTGTGGGTTCAAATGTTCAGTTTGGGCAAATTATGCAGGGCAGGGAGGATAGGGGAGACATCAGAAACTTTAGTGGCAAACATTGAGATTCAAAAAGTTAAAGCTTTATAACTGTTAAACACATCATCAACATCACATGTCAAAGTATTAAAATAGGCTGAACTAGATTTTTCAAGTAACATCTCTCTTTCTTTGCCTATTTGTAGACATAGATCATTGCCAATTTAAATATTTTTGTCAATTTATGTATTTATAGAGAAATCTACTTTACTAATAAAAATCTAACCCTTTCAAGCTTAATTAATATAAGCCAGATTCCAAAACTTTTCTTTGGGAAAAACTCTCACTGAAAGAAGTCAAAGTACTTTTAAATTATAATAACCATATTTCTCACCTTCTGTTAACATACCTTGGTATGGCAGAACTAGCCAGGAATTTAAGATTAGAAAGAGAACGGCCCTTCCTCCTCCCCACAAGACCTTGGGGTGGGAGAATGAAGCAGCTGCTCTTCATGATTTGTTCTCATTCAAACTGTCATCAAATATATCAAATAGGTCAATTGTTCTTCGCTTTCCCAAAGGGTAGGGCAAGAAGAATTGGCATAATCTGTAGCAAGGGAGATCTAGGTCAGATATTAGGAAAACCTTTCTAATCACAAGGTAGTTAAGCTCTGGTTACCTATAGAGATTGTGGAATACCTATCCCTGGAGACGAAGGGTATGTCTACACTGCAGTTTTTTTGAAAAACGGCCATTTCCCCGAAAAACATCACTTAAGTCCACACTGCAATCGTGTACTTTAGACAAAAAGTCAAAAGAACGGAGGGGGTTTTTCCAACAGTGATAAACCTCTTTCTACAAGGAAGAATACCTTTTCCGAAAGAGCTTTCGCACACAGGGAGAGGGTCTTAAGAATGAGCTCCATGTCGAGCTTGCGGAGGGCCATGAAGGCAGCTTGCACAAACTGCTGCAGAAACTGCAGCATGGTCATGTGGGGCCATTGCATGCCCAGGGACAGCTCTGACTCCATGGCAAAAAGAAAAATGCAGTGGCATCCAAAAAAGCTGGGCAACCAGAGCAGGCACAGCTAAAGCTTTGCTGTCCCTCAGAGAGGTAGGCAAGTATGCAGTAGAAGCAGAGAAATGGCTGTCCACAGGGGTCCCTTTAAGCGCATCTCTCAGTTAGACTTAAGCAATAGCACTCGGAAGCAACTGGTGACCTAGTGCCCTGCCTGAACTGTTTCTGGGTGGCCTTATATGCGACATAGTGTCCAATCAGTGTGGATGCTATCTTTTGAAAAAGCGATCGCTTTTTAGATGCGCTTTTGCTGTGTAGACGCTCTCTTTCGGAAGAAGTTTTTTCATAAGATCTCTTCTGGAAAAGCTTCTTCTGAAAGAAGCCTGCAGTCTAGACGTAGCCAAAAAGAACAAGTTAGACAAACACCTGCTGGGGATGCCGTAGGCATACATGGTCCTGACTCAGTGCAGGGGAATGAACTGGATGACTTCCTGAGTTCCCTTTCAGCCCTATATTTGTATGACCCTGTGATTAGCCAAGTGAACAGGATTGCATCTCTAATCTGCATCATCTTCCTTACAAAGCCTTTCAGTGGCTGCTGCCGCAAAGCCAGAGATGAAAGTGGCCTAAAACAGCACTAGCATGGGCAGTGGGTGAAGCTGCTGCTTGGGGAGGCAAGCCTGTGGCCCCTCCCATATTCTACCCCTGCTGTGTCCAGCCCCCACTAGGTTTTGCTCCCGCCCCACTGTCTCCCCCTTCTCTTCTCTCCCTCTGACTGCTCACTCCTTCCAGCCAAATCCCTGAACCCAAATGTAGCAAATGAGATTTGAAAAACAACACTCTTCTGAAATGTCCTTGTAAAGAAAATAGAGCATATTTTTCACTGCATGCCCAATTGTGAAGACTGGGTATGCCGAAATTACCTAATTAAAAGCACTACATTTGGGAATAAAAAATGTCCGTCACAGGTTTTCTGATATACCCTGAAGTCGGTCAGTGATTTATTTGCAAAAACTTTATAGTAAGGGCCAGTCAGCTGTCCTGCTGAATACAATATTTAATATTATGAAATACATGATGGAGCTCTTCTCTGTTTTACATTTTCTTAAGCAGTATTTCTAAGCTGAGTTTAGATACTAAATGTACTCTTAAGCCTTCATAAAGTAATCATTCCAGATTACTACATATTTAATGCACTGAAACAAAGACATATTTTAAATTGATCACTCAGACTGGTTTACGGTGTTTTAACAAAGTTTGTTGCTTTTAGAAAAAGATCATTTATTTTGTGTGATCTCCATAACAATAGACATGTTTATGAAATTTCACCATATGTTTATGTTAAAAATATATTCCCAAAGATTTTAGGCATAACAAAGGATTTATATCTTATTAAGGTACTGATTTTGGTGGAGAGTTCTCTTAAAACTAGTTAATCAAATAGTCAGAAGTAAACAAACTCAACTATCTGGAAGGAAAGGCATGCTGTCCCTTTAAGGGCTATCATCAGTAGGGTGGTGAAGGGAGAAATTACAGCAGGGACAGATAGAAGGGAAGACTTTGGAAGCAAGTTTTTGTACTATAGTAATTAAAATTTTTAGATAAGGGTGGTCTTTTGAAGAATTGTTTTAAAAAAACATATGTCTGAAGATCTGAGCATTTAAGATTAAAGCTGAATATTCAGATTGTGCATCTAAAAATCTATGCAAAAATATGTAGAGATGTGATTTGATAATCCTCAGCAATAATTTAATGAAATATTCAAAGCAAATTTTAAACTAAAGTCCTGTAGTCATATTGCAGTAATGCACAACTGTTTTTATCAATAAAATTCAGAAAACCCCATACCTCTGGGTTGGAATATGCAGGTAAAATGGCTTCATTACTACTTAATGCCTCTTTCACAGGTTCAGCATTATGGAGATAGGTCTGGCAATCTGGAAAGCTTTTCACTTTTTAGTTGCTAAGGCTATGTCTACACTGTTGGGGTTTTTTTTGGAAAAAGGTACGCAAATTGCAATTCACAATTTGCATACCTTTTTCTGATTCTTTTTTTCGGAAGAGGCTTTTCTGACATTTGGCCCTTCTTTCCTTCTTTCTTTCTTTCTTTGGAGTAAAAATGGAAAACACAACATGCATGTACTCTAAAGGCTCAAAAACCTCTGGGGCCTGGCTTAAGATTTTTGAACACTTTATATTAATAATACTCGTTGCCTTCTATTCTATACAAGTTCTTATCATCACTGTAATATGAACGCTGTTCAGTAGTGCTTTAAGCAATATAACTCTCACCTGTCACATGAGATTTAAGAACATTTACATCCTACCCAGATATGTAAAACCCAGCAAAGCCATGAATATCCACTTTATATCCATGGGTATCCGCAACTGCAGGTGTGGGTGTGATTATTTGTGGCTAATTTTTGAGGATATGGATGTGGATACAAATTTTGTATCTGGAATCCTGCAAATTTGCAGATATCTGCTTTATACCCATGGGTATCTGTGGATGAGGATACAGATATTCACGGATCATTTTTGCAGATGCAATTGTGGATGCCAGTTTTGTATCTGTGTAGATGTGCACTTGGATGACTTAGCTCACAGTCCAGAGGGCTGACCATTGCCTTCTCTTACACATCTGAAGAATTGTCCTGTTGGGACCTTCTGCCCTGGAGAAGTGCACTAGACCAGTGGCTTAAAGAGTGCCCTGCTAATCAGTGAAAACAATGCATAAAGAATTGGAATTTGTTTTCACTGATAACTGAGATGCTATCTTTTAAAAAAGAAATCTAAATACTATTGATTCAGGTGGATTTAATTTATCACTGGTGCGACATACTTTTTTTTCCCCAAATGAAGCCCTGCTGCTCCTGGAGAAGCCTGACACAGCAGGTGACAGAAAATCATTTAGCTGGGGAAAAATGTTTAATATTAGCCCAAGGACTCAAGCATTTACTTTAATGTAAGCTTTTAAAGCGGGAAGTGATTGATAAAGGGGATATGAAGAAACATTAGGACACAAATGAATCTGGAGTGAACAGGGGTGGGGAACAGAGTTCAAAAGGTGGTGCTGTCTCAGGCTTCCCCTGAAGGTCTTCACCCCAGACTGCGGAGAAAATAGGAAAGTCACTTTACTCTGAATGGTCTGTAATCAAACCAGACTTCTTTTTTTAAAACCTGCTTTAAGAGAATGGCTTTCTCCCCATGTAGCTCAGCATGTCTCAAAGATCGAGAAAATCAATGCAAAGCAATGTCTGCGAAAGGTCATAAGTGAAAAAGAGTGCAGCCTAATCATATTTTAAAGCACCCTGGAAGGGATATTTCATAAAATATTAAAAAATCAATTGACGTTTCAGGAAACTTCGTGTTGATATCAATACTGAGGATGAGAGGACACTGAACAGTGAAAAGCTGTTGACAGGGCTCTTTGTTCAGATTTGTACAGCTGTTGTCATCCGATTGAACAGTTTTTGCTGCCCTGTATTGAATGGAAAAGAACATTGTCTTAGAAAAATGGGGTCTCCAGTTTTCTGTCTGGTAGAAATTTATCTCTACTTTCCTATGCCATGCGCACAATAATTTAAATACTGCAGTCTGCCTAAGAAGACTTCCTGCTGTCTTGCCTTGCCTTCAGTTTGAATGATGTATGCCAGACTCAGAAAGAATAGAAAACTTTTTAATCCAGTCGGCTTCATAAAACTATCTTGCTGCTCCAGCATAATACATTGAATTGCTTCTCAAATGTGAGTTCTGATTGCTGAAAAACTGACTAGGGAAAATCACTTAACTTTCAAATTAAAAACCTTAAGGGCTGTCACATATATAGTATTTGTGGCCTGTACATCATGACTGTATTCATAAACCAACTTAATTCCTTCTGTTTAGATTTTTTTCTTTACTTATTTGCAATCAGTAGATGAGACACAACAGTAGAATTGTTTAGCTTTGGAACTCATAAGTCTCACATTTATTGCTGTCCTACTGACTCTTAGTGGATCTTTAGACTTTTTTCTATCCTAATCTAGTCTGACTTTTGTTCTTTTATTCTGAGCATCAGCCTCCTTTTCAAGGATCTAATGTCCCTTTCTTGTTTCAATGAGGCCAACTCTTACATGTAGAATTCCTGTTAATTTCAGAGTGTTCCATTCATGCAGAGCTTATAGCTCTCTGATTTGTCTCCCGTGGAGACATGCATGGATATAGAAACTATGCAGGTGCAGCTATAAATTCAGGAGAGCTGTGAATAGGTGAGCACAGATTATCATAAAGCTTCTTAAAATTAAGACTTTTAACATGAAGTTCATTATGTCTAAATAGCATACCAATTCCAATTTTCTCAGTGAAAATAGACCCGCAATATTGGTCAGACTTCAAAACATCTAAAAATGGTTGGCCAGAAATCCTTACTCTTCAGGGCACAAACCAGCCACTATCTGTGTGGGTTATGGAAATGTCTTTCTATTGGAAGGTTTTTATGCAGTTCTTTTTTGACTTTCCTTAGAGTCACCTGGTACTGGCCACTGACAGAACATACACTAGAAACATTTTGTATTTGTATATCCATTTTCATCTGCCGACAGGATAGGAGAAGAAATAAAATAAACAGCTGAACTTTCTGGATAGGGGTTCATGTTAGCTGTTCTATTCTACTTCATGAGGAGGCCTCCCAGTCTGTCAGATTAATAATTATGCATACTAGTTAGCTCCCCCGGAGGCATAACTACGCCATCAGATTTTTCCCTACACTACCTATAGAACATCAGGTGTAATGGGGCTCACTCCAAAGCCCATTGAAGTTAATGGAAATATTTCTGATTTGTTCAATGGGCTTTGGATCATGCCCACCTTCTCCCCCTAGTCAATCACTGACACTAGAAATTTATGTAACTCTCACACCTGCTGGGTGGGATGTACTGTCCCATGCAGTACAACTGAAACAACGTACAGAGAAAATAATGTGTCTTCTTTGCAGCCTTGGCTAACAGCCAGCTGAGTTTTAGCTCATGAAATAGAGGCTCATGCACTAAGCTCCAAAGGGTCCCCAAGTGGATTCCACACACAGATGATTGGGGTTAGCCAGTGTTACACTTATTCTTCATAAAAGCCTCATGATAGTCAGCTGTGTACATCTCTACAACAACCAGTCTTTCCTCTAATACTCTATGGTCAAAATGTGGAGGCCCGTCCTTCAGTTGTTACTAAGTCCATATCTTAGAGATTCTCAAATTGTTGATCAAGAAATTTTCAGAAACTATTCAGAACCCTTTCCAGGAAATGAAGTAGAAGATAGGAGATCAGTGGAGTTTGTCTGGATAAGGCCTGAGTGAAAACTGAAAGTCAGAATCTGCCACTGTGGCTTGGATCGATTTTGTGTAACTGTTAACAGAATAAGGTACCACCCAGAGTGAATGATGCTGGCAGAATCCAGCCATAAAGAATGCCAGACATGTCTCTATGTTCATATTACTCTATAGGATGTGGTTATTATGTTCTTTAGCATTTTAACAATTAGTCACTTAACGTTTTACAATCTCTCAGATAAATAATTTACTAATAAATTATTTTAAAACTCATCCTTAATTCTTTTTTAAATGCCAGGAGGTGATGAAAGACTACTAATAATTCCTAGTAGTTTAGCTGTTCTTCCTTGGTTTCATTTAGCTATTTTTAGTGCTGTCTTCATATTGTATTAATTTCCATGAATCAATAGAATCGTATTTCATGTACCATAGAGCAGACAATCAGACACAAATATAAATGGGACATAAAATGAGGAATTAGCTAATGGTTTAAAATGTAAACTTAAACAGTGTAGTTGTCATTAAAAGAAAGAGCATTTTAAAATGACTAAATTAGTAAATGAGCATATATTTATGGTACTCTAATAGGGAAACTTATTCTAATATGGTACTCTAATAGGGAAGCTCCATTTAGAGTAAAACCTGTTATCCAGCACACTTGGGGATTAGGGCATTCTGGTTATCTAAAAATTCTGGTTATCTGAGGATCCCATCAACCTAGGAAAAACCAATGGACAATAATAGTAAAACTCAAGTTTTTAATATTGGTAGTTTTGTAGTGTGAAGTAATTGGTATCACATTTCTATTTTGAGTTAAAGATGATTAGTACTACTTAAATAAAAAATTGTTAAGCCAATCATGGTAAACCAAGCCAGGCCTGTGCACCTGAAAATGTGACAGTATTGTGGCGGGGGGCAATGCCGGTTAACAAAGTTTTCTGGTTAACAGAGTGCCGGCTAACAAAGGTTTCACTGTATTGAGGATTCACAATAATATTTAGTATTTTTCAAAATAGACAGATGCCAAAATCATTTTTTGCATGGATTACAAAAAGTAAGCTGTAGGTTGTAACTATTATACTACATCTAGAAAGGAGCTGTACTTTATTAGTGAGTTACTACTAATTCAGTGTTTAGAACCTGTAGACCTAAGGAAATAATTGGTTTTTATTCGTCAGTTTGGAGGCTGAACCAAAAACTCTGAATACATTTTTGAGTCAATTCACGCTGACATGGACTCTTATTTTTTCTTGCCTGTTAGCCAGTATGTATATAGAATATGTATGAAACATCACATTAATGTGTGTTACATTTTGACCATTAATATTGTACACATTGAATCATGTATGAATGTTGGGTTGTTATGCTAAGTTGTATAGCCATTAACTCTATATTGCTCTTCCTGGAATGCTATTCACTCATGCAAAGGTATATAATGTAGCCCAACAGAGCTCTAGTCTCACTATGGACACACTCAAAATGTGTTAGTCACAAAATGAATGACAAGGATGGTACAGACCAGTCAGTGGCTGAATTACCCTGTCCTGTAACTTGGGGTGCCTTTACAATGCCTTGCTACTATAGCCTCCAGCTTGGACTGCTCTCAAAGAACTACCAGTATGGCAGTGACTCTTAGATTCTTGTATGCACTGCAGTCTGCCAGCTACACCTTAGCTTTCACCAGCCTTGCTTATTACTACAGGGTGACCCCAACACACTCCCAATCCCAGACTTCCTCAGAAATGTTTGTCCTGAACTGTCCAGCCCTCTCCCAGATAGTTCAGAAATATTAAGTTTGTTATTCCTTTAAGGCAGCATTTCTCAAACTGTGGGTCACGCCCCCCAGGGGGGTTACGAACAACTTACAGGGGGGTCGCAGCTGGATCCACTTTTTTTATGCAAAAATTTGTCTCTCCCCAGCATCTCAGTTGCCAGGATCCGGTTTTCACCTGGACCCCTGCTGTGTCTGGCGGGGGCGGGGGGGGGGGGGTGAGGAGCGCCACAGAGTCTCGTGAAGGGGGGTCAGGAGGGGTTAGTTGCCAGGTGCCACGCTAGGTGGGCTCCAGGCTGGGTGGGAGCGGAGCGCGTGCTACTTTGGCCCACGTGACCAGCAGAGACTGGCAGCTGGCCACATGATGCCTCCCCTACAAGCTGTGAGCTGAGGCAGCCGGGCCGGGCGGCAGGAGCAGCCACTTTAAAAGTAAGATTGTTCCTCCGTGCCAGGCTCTGCGGGACTGGGGGGGGAAGGGGAGATTTGATTGGAGCGGGGCTCCTGAGGTTGAGGATGCCTGCCTCAGGGGAAGGGGGAGTGCACTGGGATGGGGAGGTGCTAGGGGGGCCTGGCTCTGAGGCAGGGGTGAGTGCATTGGGATGGGGAGACTGGGAGGCATGGTTCGGGGGGGGGGGTGCATTGGCGGTTAGTGTGCAGTCCCAAACTGGACAAAGTGGTGCAACTTTTGTTTGATAACTTTGGCTCTCACCCCCCTCTTTTTTTTTTTTTGCTAACAACTTTGGAGCAGTGAGGGTGGGGGATCACACAAATTCATTTAGCATTTTAGGGGGGTCGCGGTATCACAAAGTTTGAGAACCCCTGCTTTAGGGGAACAATTCACACCAGTTTCGGTGAATTTATTCTGACACTTAAATTAAACACACTGGATTAGAAGATAAACTTAAAAAAACAAATAGTCTGGTAGCACTTTAAAGACTAACAAAACACGTAGATGGCATCATGAGCTTTCATGGGCACAGCCCACTTCTACAGTTTCTTTGTGAAATTGATGAAATTCCACTCCCTACGGCTGAATGCAGTGCCTTGCATGTTCAGAAGCTTCAGGGAGTAGCTGAGTTAGTTTATACAGGATAAACTTAAAAAAACAACAAATAGTCTGGTAGCACTTTAAAGGCTAACAAAACATGTAGATGGTATCATGAGCTTTCGTGGGAAACAATAAAACAAATGTATTGACTATGAAGATTTTAAGTGAGTACAAGCAATGAGGCATAAAAGTTTAAAATGCTGTCAAGAAAAATAAAGATAACACTCTCTTGTGCCTACTTAAATCAAATTGGATTCAAAGCAACGTTTCTCACCATATGGTTGCAACTGTATTATTGACCAAAACCTTGGAGTCAGGATCTATTCCCCCAACATCTAACAGCTATTTTCCTTTGTCCTTTTAGGTGTGATTCCAAGAGGAACAAACAAGAGAGTTTCATGAGGTGTTTGGGCCTCATTTGTATCGTTTCAGTCCTTGCTCTTGAAAAGCATTTCCAGCTGAGAACCCGGAGGCAAAGAGTTTGTGTGGAAGGATGTTCCCTGCTGGGTTTTTTAACCTGTGAGCTTTCTTTGTTTTCCTCTCTTCCCTTTATTCTTGAAGACTGTTTACTGCTTAAATGCAAATTAAGACAAGTATAAAATCCTTTGTTCAAGATGGACCTGTTTGATGACTCCTGCCTGGACAAGTCTATGGGGGTTTTGAAGAAGAGCTAATGATATTATACAGGGGAATTCCATAACTTTACACAATGCTGCAACAGGTTGAATCTCTCTTAACTGGGACTCTCTGATCTGGCAACATCCCTGACTCAGAAGGACCATGGATGATCCAGGACTAGAGAGTCCTGATGGAGGTCAGGTGGCTAGGAGCTCTTCAGTGAAGCTAGAGCCCAGTAGTGGGGCTGCCCTGTGGCAGCGAAACTGGGAGCATAACAGTAGGGTTGCCACCCAGTGGTGATATTGCGGTGGGTGAGAGGGTTGAGAGGCAGCGGGGCTGGAGCCCAGCAGCAAAACTGCCCAGCAAGACTGGGAAGCAGGAGGGCTGCCCGGCAGCACAACCAGGAACCTGGCAGCCCCACTGCTGCCCAGCAGCAGTTGTCCGGCAGGACTAGGAGGCAGCACGGTTGCTTTGCAGGGCCAGGAGCCTGACCACGGGGCTGCCTGGCAGTGGGGCCAGAAACCCGGGAGTGGGGCTGCCTGGTGGTGCAGCGAAGAGCCCGGCAGACCTGCTGCTGCCTGGCAGACCTGCCCGGTGAGGCCAGGAGACAGCAGGGCTGCTCAGTGAGGCTGAAGCCCAAATGGGGCTGCCTCCTGGTGGCACAGTTGGACCCCAGCAGGGCAGCTGCACTGTAGGGATAAAGCCTGGTAGTGGGGCTGCGCGTGCTGGAGGCGGGACTGCCATGGTGGGGCCAGAAGTCCTGTGTGCAGAGAGGCCTGAAACAGGGGAAAGCTGGCTGGCAGACTGGCAGCAAGGCCATAGCTGGGCAGCGGGGGGAAGGGGAGGGAAGGGCTGGTGATGGGGGGGGGGCAGGGAGGAAGCCCAGAAATGACCTTCCCTGGTCCAGCAAAATCCCTCATCCAGCCAGTCAGGTCCCGAGGGTGCTGGACCAAGGAGGTCCAACCTGCACATAAAGTTCACTCACAAAGTTCTGAGTTTTCAAATGAGACCTAAGGAAGCATGCCTGTACAAAAGATTATTACAATAGTTTATGGGTGTGAATATGAGGCAGGGTATATTTTGTCATAGTTTCCTTTTCATGTTGTACTTCTTTCTCTGACAAATAAGCTAATATTGAACCATAAGCATAGTCAAGTAAGTGGCTATATCTTTTTTTACATGAGCCACTTTGATTCTAAAAAACATTTTTCTCAGCCAGAACTATTTACAGGTGCATACCTGAATTTGCAAATAGTTTGAGTACCCTGAGAAATATACTTTCTATTGAATTTACTGTTTGTCTAACATGAGACTCTAATATATCCCTCAAGGGAACTGACATCAGGAGTCCATTACTTGCCTGTTTGTTGAGAAAGTAACTTTTTGCACCTTAGCTGGAGTGATGTACAACCCCTGAAGTTATGATACCATCTTTTTATGGCACATTTTTGTTTTCCATCACAGTACTCCAGCATACTGAAAGCTTGTCGTCTTCTTATAGCCTGGTGCCTCCACAGTTAACAGTATGATCTCCCTGATCACTTTATAAAATTGTTTGATAACGTAGGCAAAGAGAACAAAGATGCTAAGAGTACCACGGACCTTATGGGTGGGTTTTTTAAAAGCTCTGGCCTATCTCTGCTCCCATTGCAATTAATGGGAGTCTTACCACGACCACATATTTCAGAGGGGTAGTGTGTTAGTCTGTAACTGGAAAAAACTTAAAAAACAACTAATAGTCTTGCAGCATCTTAGGGTGTGTCTAGACTACATGGCTCCGTCGACAGAGCCATGTAGACGAGTTTACTAGACATAGCAAAATGAAGCGACGATTTAAATAATCGCCGCTTCATTTACATCAAAATGGCCACCACGCTGTGCCGATCAGCAGATTGTCGGCACAGTGCGGTAGTCTAGACGGGGATCAGCCGACCCCAGAACCCTTTGTCGTCAGATCCTTTATGCCTTGTGAAACGACAATCAGCTGATCGGCACAGCGCAGTGGCCATTTTGATGTAAATGAAGAGGCGATTATTTAAATCGCCGCTTCATTTTGCTATGTCTAGTAAACTCATCTACATGGCTCCATCGACGGAGCCATGTAGTCTAGACACACCCTTAGGGTATGTCTACACTACCACCCTAGTTCGAACTAGGGTGGCTAATGTAGGCATTCGAAGTTGCAAATGAAGCCCGGGATTTAAATATCCCGGGCTTCATTTGCATCTTGCCGGGCGGGCACCATTTTTAAATCCCCTTAGGTCGAACTCTGTGCCCGCGGCTACACGCGACACGGAGTAGGTCGTTTGAATTAGGATCTCTACTTCGAACTACCGGTACACCTCGTTCCACGAGGAGTAACGGTAGTTCGAATTAGAGAACCTAATTCGAACTACCTACTCCATGCCACGTGTAGCTGCGGGCACGGAGTTCGGACTAGGGGACTTTTAAAAATGGCGGCGCCCGGGAAGATGCAAATGAAGCCCGGGATATTTAAATCCCGGGCTTCATTTGCAACTTCGAATGCCTACATTAGCCACCCTAGTTTGAACTAGGGTGGTAGTGTAGACATACTCTTAGAGACTAACAAAACATGTAGATGGTATCATGAGATTTTGAGTTTAAGGGATCCAGTTCTCAAATAAATAGCACAGAGAGAGGATTGGGTGTGTGTGTGTGGGGAAGGGGGTGGAGAAAAGGAGGAAAAAGAAGAAAAAAAAGGGGAAATAAATTGTCAGTTAGGGTATGTCTACACTGCAACACTATTTAGAAATAACTAGCGAAATAACTAGCGCTATTCCGAAATAACTTAGTCTGTGTCTACACAGCAGACAGTTATTTCGAAATAGTGTCAAAATACTGTCAAGCTGGAGGACTTCTTACTCCGACTTCTGTAACCCTCATTGTACGAGGAGTAAGGGAAGTTGGAAGAAGAGTGCTCTATTTTGAAATAAGTGCTGTGTACATGCTCCGTATTTCAAAATAAGCTATTTCAAAATAAGCTACGCAATTGACGTAGCTCAATTTCACTTACAAGTTTGATTCCTACAACAGGAGTCTAAACAAAACTCAAAATAAGCTACGCAAATTAAGTTCTGTAGCTTCCCTTATGAGCTGGCTTCTGAAATTGGCTTGAAATAATACAGTGACTTTGAGATCCATTAATGAATACCCAGACATGTTAAAATGTTCCCCAGCAGATTTCTGCATGTTGCCTTTTCAGATATCTGATTTGTGTCCATTATGGACATGTCAGATATCCAAAAAGGCAACACACAGAAACCACAATAAAAAAACAGACAAAGGGTACTTAGAGTGGGTACTAAATATTCCTATCGGCTTCATTTAGCATGGACAATCTAATTGACAATTTCTTTCCTCTTTTTTCCTTCTTTATCCTCCTCTAGCCCATCCCCAAATCCCCTTTTTGTGCTATTTATTTGAAAACTGGACCCCTTAAACTCCAGTCATCTGAAGAAATGGGTTGTGCGCACAAAAGCTCATGATACCATCTACATTTTTTGTTATTCTCTAAGGTGCTGCAAGACTATTAATTGTTTTTTAAGTTTTTTCCAGTACTATATATGTCAGTGGAAAAGGCTACACCAGTGCAGAAAATAACAGCCAAAAACCTTTACAAGAAAGCAGGGGATTAATCTGCATGTGTGGAAGGTCTTGTGGTTTAAAACACTATCCTAGGAGTGAGGAAATATGTCAGAATCAGGAACGGAATCAACAACATTTCTGTGTGACCCCAAGCAAGTCATTTGTAAAAAGAGGATAATACGATCTAAAAAGGCAAGAGGTGTGAGCAAGAAAGTGAGATCATCATGGCAGGGGCTGTCTCTTCCAATATGCTTACCAAGTGCCCGGCCCTGATCTTGGTTGTCTTTTCTTGGCACTGCTATATGCAGTTCATAAATAATGCTGTGAATTTCTTGGTGTTTTGCGTCTTAAAGAAATGCTTCCTTAAATGTCAGTGCTCTTTGGGTAGATATTACTGAAAAGTCTGCTATTCAGAAAGCAGTCCTACATACGAAGGCATTTTGCAGAAAAGTCATGTGACAGTGTATTTCATATTCTTTATGGAAATATGCTTAGGAATATGAATATGCCTAACTCCAATGTACTTTATGCAAAATATTTTGTGTCACATATCATTGGAAAGTTCATAATCCATTGAATGTGTATATTCTATTTGTATGCACATACTATTTCTGTACCTGAAATTAGGAATATTGACTGTTAGATTTATTATCAATGTGTTCATGTTGGGAAAAGCCTATTTCCAACTCATCAGGAACAACAACGAAGAAGAGAGCTAATGGCTCATTAGCAAGAGATAACTGAGTGGGGGAGACTTGTCCCCCTGCAGACCTGCTACAGAAATATATGTCCATGTTACCTGATGCTGGGATCCATCTTGGATTTTGTACTTTTCCACAGAGGTGTTAGGTAACTGAACAAAGGCTTCCTGCCCTATGGAAATTCTATATAAGGCC